>CM076147.1:18562500-19162500 GCA_038025085.1 Tetragonia tetragonoides
GAAAACTGGAAAAAAACTGGAACAAACTGGAGAAAATTGGAGAAAACTGAAAATTACTGGAATCCAGTCTAGAAAAACATGCCCTAAGTATCTGTTATGAAAGCAAGTATGAAACCATACTGATCAGATTATGATGGTGACTATGGAGATATGAATACAATTTGATATCTATCTTGGTTTGAGGCTTGTAAGTTGTTAGTTCTTTAGCTATTGGCATGTGGGTGAGTTAGCCTAAGATATTAATTCTTAGGTGATGAGCAATATTTTATGAAAATGGGATATGGTTATGAATTGGTCCGAGAGTGGACTTTTGAGAGCCTGCGGGCTATGTTATGAGTTATAAGGGTCTACGGCCAAAGTTATGGAATGGTTTTGTTTCTGCGGTTTTTCACCAGTTCACTTCCCACATTATCGAGGCTAGGAGTTAGTGACCGAGAGTGATTGACACATATTCTTGGAATTGAGTTATAGATGGTAATGAGACTATTTTGAGGATAATGTGATTTCTAAGGTCATAGGTGACCTGAGTTGAGATTATAAAGCTTTTATTTGTTATTCGATAAAATGCTTGGTTACTCAACTTTGCTGATTGGTCGCTTTCTGTGCTACATGTGTGTGCGTCCATTTTTCTCAGTAGTGGGCCTATGATGAACTTATACGAAATTCGTTTGTATGGGGGAGTAGATTGGATTGTGTTTACAGGTAGATCAATTATGAAGAATTCGTTTCCTAGATGGACCATCCGAATGGAGATGACCAGAAGACTAGTGTTTCCGTTCTGATTATATTTTCTAATTATTCATTCAAGTGTAATTTGTAAAGCATTAGAGGTTGTTGTTTGTTATTGAGTTTTATAATGTTTGCCTTGCACTCATTCTCATGAGTGAGTGTGGCAGCGATACTCCGGATTTTGTTAGAAGTCTTCCGCTGTCATTTTGGATATTCTGTTGTAATTTCTGTTTAAGCAGGTTTTATTTGGTCGATAACTTGGAATTTCTATTTACAGAGGAAACTGTGCCCGATTTTTGGCTTAAGTTTATTCATTTTTATTTATTTATTAGTCGTAAAATCCGGGGTGTTACAATAATGCACCGCAATGTATCACTAAAAGTTTCCTGAAACTTCAATGTAGGAGCAAAAAAACTTGTCTATTGAAATAGTAAGGATCTTTATCCTTGGTGAAACTAAAGAAACCGAGACAGTCAAATGTACTTGGATATACGACACTCACTGTCAACGAAACTAACTAGGAGTTAGCTAGTCTCTCATAAACACAAAACTATATGTATATCATTTTTACTTGGTTCCCACTGACTTTACCATTTTAATACTTCTTATCATAGGTTTAGACATTGATCAACATATCAGAAGCCATGCATGTGTTACTATAACTTTTACCATCAAACAACATTCATGACATAAACTGAAGTTAAACCATCAAACTGAAGTTCATTTAATTCTTAATAATCAACTTAATTGGAAGTAAAAGATTGAAAAAATAACGAAAGACCATAGACCTAGAATAGCTCTCATCCCCACCTACAAATTCGCAAGTGCTTGCTAGCTAGGTCACCTGCTCCCCACTATCGTGGAATAGTGGGAGAGTTCTAAACTTTCACTTAAACTACAATTTACACATGACACTTAAAAGACACATTATGTGCAATGTAAATTTCCATTTGCACGATGATATCAGTGTATAGGATTGGACACTAATAAATATGACCAAATACTATACATACTGAACATAAGCATCAAAAGCTACAATCAACTAGTTCTTATAACCTGAAGAGCATGAAACAAAATTTGATTCACACCCAACATTTCATAAGACTTCAATATGATAATTAATACGAAGTTAAAAGAGATACTAACAAGGAAATATAATATGAACAAAGATGAATAATATCTCTAGTTTCTGTAATATTTGTCATATGCTCGAGTCAATCAATGTTACTCAATTTGAAATAATAATATTCGTTCATATACTAAAAAACAGAAATTGGATGAACAAAAGCATGCAACTTCGCACATCAATTCATTACCTTGGAGACGCCAAAAAAGTATCGTCAGATGTCCCCAATTGGCCGATGATGAAATGAGTAATTTATGTACATGTGTACTATTATACATTGTTAGGCAAATGAGATCTCAAATTTCTTCCATTTTTACATCATTCAAAAGCCTTGTTCAAGAAGTTTCCATTGCTTCCTTCCGTGTCAAAATACGATTCCCCACCTAAGAGTTATGGTCAAACGAAGTTAATAGTCAAAACAGATATAGCCGAATACTGTAGACCGTGATTCCAGCCCAATGTGGAAGTTCATTAGGTTGATTTAATTTGCGATTCTTATATTTCCGGCTTCCTTATTCAAATATCTTTCCAATGACATATCATGATCCCACACCACATTTCCAACCAAGGAGTTACGAGCCCAACATTGGTGCATGCTCTAAAACTGAACCCTCCTTACTCTTTTGGCTTGATGTCGAGCTTTACAAAAAATTTGGGCCTGAAACCAAAACCATTTAAAACTATACTCAATAAGCTTTCCAACGCATCTTGAATCATCCAATTTGGAGTCCAAACAAGTGAGATCTGGCCCAGCAAAGTTGATGACGACATCCAGCTGGCAGCATGGAATCGCGAGCGGCTCTGACCTCTTTGTCAGGGCCTCCAGCAGCTGTGGCGAGAGTCATCAGCGCTCCCACGAGAGCCGCCAGAGGCTCTAGATGAATTTCCAAAGACGCTAGCGGCTCCCGCTTAGCTAGCTGGCGACAACTGTTTCACCCGATTTCTTCAGTTTTGGCCCTATCTCTTTGCCCTTCCAACTCTACTCCGTCCACTATAAATACAGCCCTCCACCCTCATTTCAAATCACACAGTCTACAATTGGCACCCTCTATTTTTAGTATTATTGACTCTGAGCTTCTTCCTCTTTCTTCCAAATCATTTAATTCCTTACTTGAGATCTTGTTTTACTATTCAATTGCTAAATAGCCTACAGTTCTGGGACTAAACTCATGAGGGATGAAATTAAATTAATTGCTTAATTGTTTATTTACTAGTAGTAAAAATGTATATATCATGCAAATCATGTCTTTTATTGCTTCCTAAATACTGTCTTTCAATTCTGCAAATAAGCATGTCTAACTGTTGTAATGCTCAACTTCCCAATCGAATGCATGTCTAAATACGGATCAATAATTAATGTTGTGATTCTTGTGATGAACCAATTAATAGTTAAATCTAATTTGTTAATCCGGTTTTGTGTGAGAATCATGTCTTTAAATTATTAAGCAAACTTGAGTTAGTAGAGGCCGTCATAAAACAGGCGAGTTGGGTGCCTAACACCTTCCCACCTCGTACCTTCGCCCCCAAACCCTTTATTCTTGGGTACTCATATGTTCTATATTAGCGGGAGTCTTTCTAAAAACATGATTAGTTCACTTTTTGCACTACTAGGTTGTCCCTTCGGTAACACGCCGGTAGCAGAATTGTGACCTATTTCATGGTTTTTATTCAATTCAAGTCTTTTCAAATGCTTTTGTAACTCGACGGTTCCTTGAACTTATCTGAAGCCCCCAGCTTACAAATTTTCTATAACGACACACTCTGTGGAGCGAGTCCAAAAGTCTCGAGTCCTTATAATGACGACTTCACTGGGGACTTATTTAAGAGGGTGACACTCGAAAGTCAAGTTTGCTTTATTATTTAGTAGCATGTTCCATATATTACATCATTTGCATCATTTGCATGTGCCTTGGCACAACGTTTGACCCTTATAAACCCTTGAGGAATCATGAGCCGTAACTCGTAGTCAACCCGTATCTCTAAAGGAATATACAGTTGTCCTGTCGTGCAAACCGACACTTCCTCACCCACGACTCATCGACTCTTGTTGGTGAAAAGAATCGCAATTGACGTGTCGACCATCCGCCGGACGGAAATTGTAATTTGTTGTGGTAACCTCACAGGAGCCAAAAGCCTCTAGCCCACAATCGTGCATTCGCTTGCTTGTTGTGCATGTGTCGTTGTAATGCCCGTCTGATCGCATGTTTGCTTGTAACTGCGTTGTTGTAATGCTTGCCTAAATGCATGAATGTCGTGACTATGTGCCAACATGTACTTACGTGCTAGGAGTCTTTTCTTTTATTTTTATGTAGATCCTAATGCCCAAAAATAGTGCGAGAATTCTATTCAATGAGCACTCGTTTTCCCCATGATATAATTTCATACATCGTCAAAGTCACATGAACAAAAAAAAAAAAAAAAAGGAAATTTCTAATAAAAAAAATGCAAAAAATAGAGTCAGTCATTTTCTTTTTACTCCCCATTCCCTTTCCCGTTTTCTTTTTTTTTTATTCGACCAAAAAAAAATGTGACATAAAAATATTCGAGGGAAAGAAAATGGCCGACTTTTTATTTATTTTTATTTTATTTTCTTTCTTTTGAGTCAAAAAAGAGGGCCAAAAACAAAATGCAATCCCGTCAGTCTTTTTCTTATTGCTCGTCCATCGACTTCATTTATTTACTTTTCACTTGATATGAGGGGAAATACATCGGGTATGTAGGCTTAGGTTTTTATTTTATTCTTTTCTATTTCTTTGCATTGCATTATACATGTTAGGCGCTCCATGCTTGGATTCATAACTAGTCGTCCTGCATACATTGTCGTCATTTTGCATTTGTTTTTGTTCAAAAGTTTAAGTCTTGCATTCACCAATGTCTTCATTTGTTCACTACGTCTCATACACTAGAAGTCTAGACGAGTCGATCATAAGTCTTTTAGGGTCATTTTGCGTCCATTCATGTCATACATGGTCATTCCGTTATGCATCTTGCATAATGTCGTCGTTACTCTGTCGTCACATTGTCGCCATCATACATTTGAGTTCATATAGACGTCCTTAGGTTCATTCACCTTAGGGGCTATCGAGGGTCTTCTAAAAATCACGAGTCTTTGTTTTCAAGTCCTTTCTTTGGCGTCCTTCTAAGTTGAGACTTCTGTTTATGATTGGGAGCTCGAGGAAGAATTACGGTGACAAAGGTTGAGCTCGATCGTTCGGCAGATTGGTTCGTGTACAAGCTACATCCAAGACACTACCAAATTCCAAAAGGCCATCATCCTATAACCCATCATCACCACAAATCTCGCCACGACTCATTACATCCCTCACCTCACCAATCACACTCCCAAACTTCACTATGGTCAAGACCACTGACGAAAGGCTCGAGGAGATCATGGTGAGCAAGGTAAACTATGATTCAGGCTTGACGATTTCGACAAGAAAAAGGAAGATGACACAAAGATTCTTTCTGACTCCGACACTGAGGACGATGAGCAAGTCACGAAGCTTAAAAAGATCGAAGTTATGATCCAAAACAACGGCTTATTTTCAAATTACAATGCCAATGTTGGGAAAGTCAATCCCAAAGTCAAGGGCAAGTTTCCAGTCAAGTTGTCCATGTTCGAGGTTCGGACATTCACTGGAACTGATAATCCACAAGATCACCTCTAGGCCTTCACTACTACCATGGGTTTGAGAGGAGTTGACAAAAATATCTACATTCACTTGTTTCCACAAACTCTTGATGCCCCGACTCGCCGGTGGTTCTACACCTTGAATTTGGAGAACTACCACACTTGGTAAGATTTTACTACAGTTTTCCTTGCACGCTACAAGGAAAATGTTGCTCTACGTATGACCCTTCGAGAGTAGATCACCAAGCAAGAAGAACATGAGGGATTAACTGCTTTCCTTCAGCGTTGGAGGCTAAAGATAGCCGAACTGGTTGAGCGACCTTCTCAGACTAATCAAATCCGCCAATTCATCAAGAATCTGCAACTTGCTTACAAGGAACACCTCATGTATCAAGCAATTGACTCCAACAACCGGCTCTATGATGTGGGTATCCTAATTGGAGATGATCTTCTTAAGAATTCCACTTAAGTTGTGAACAATGCGAGTATCTACATGGGGTTGCCTTCCATATCCCTGTCAAACAGCCCATGCTCGAGAAGTTGAAGAGAGTCAAAGTCTCCTAGTGTGCAAGTGTAGTCGAGTCAAGTCTTATGATATCTAGTTTGTCTTTTCAATTCGTCCATAGAGTCTAGCTTACTTCTCGTGTAATATTTTCCTTCAATTCAATAAAGATTGCATTTTTCACATCATTATTCATTGTTCAATCCTATGACGCACTTAAGTTGCCTATGAAAAAAAAATCAAACAAAAAAAAAATCAAAAAAAACAAGAGAGCCTTCATTGTCCAAAACATCAAACATGAACTCCCTAGTGATCATATCCATATAAGACATACAGTTGAACCGTCCTTGTTGAGGACATGAGGCATTCATTTAGCACCTCACATCAATATCTTTTAGTACCCTATACATCATTACCACTTGCAACCCTTTGAGCCTTAAACACATAGCTTTTAATTTCTTAACCACGTCATCCTTACCCGGGGAATGGGTGTGTGCAACTTGGGAATAGAAGCAACCTTCTTGGCAAGGTGGGCCGACCTTCAAAAAGCCACCGAGAGAAATGCAAAAAAAAGAAGAGAGTGAGAACTTGAAAGTTCAAGAGCAAAAACCAAAAAAAAAAAAAAAAAAAAATAGAAAACAATTCGATAGCGATTAAAGATCCTAGAGAGTGCAAACACCTCAAGCACAACCAAACGGTGGCCTTACCTAAACATTGGTCCCTAAGCCACCTTACAAAGACTACAAACTTCTTTTGTGATACCCCAATATTTTCTATAGTTATAATATCGGTTTATAATTCTTTCATAAATAGTTTCGGAGATTTAAATCATATATTTATATAAAGATTCGATTTATTCAAATTAAGCGATAATAATATTAATTATTATTATGGGAATTTCGTGATTTATAATTATCAAATTTGAGGGATTTAATTAAATTATTTTGTAAATAAATAAGGCTTATTTATATTATTTTAATTAGCTTTAATTAGTATTTAATTGGTTTTAATTAGCAATTAAATCAGAAAATTATTCCTAAGTCTAGTAGGTTTTGACTTTCATTGACCGGGGGCCTATATAAGCAAAGAGATGAGCGAATTATCAGTTTACAAAACTGAGCCAAAACCTCACCTCTCTCTCTCTCCTCACCGATTCTCTCTCCTCTCTCTCTCTCACTCGGCCGCACACACACACTCTCTCTCCTCCCTTGCTGCCGCCGCCAGTAGCCGGAGAAGCCCGCCGGTGAGCCTCTCCTCCTCCCTCTTATTTTCTTTCTTTCTCTTTCCCCTTCTCTCTCTCCCCGTGCTTTGTTTCCCCTCCCCCTCTGTTTTGCCCGTGTCGCGGCTGCCGCGCCACTGCCGGGCCACCAGGCCGCGCCTGGGTGGTCGCCGGCGAGTGGCCGGCGCTGCTGGGACTTCCCTGTCCCTCCTCTCTCTTTCAGTCGCTCTCTTTCTCTCTCATTCTCACTCGCAATCTCTCTCTCTCTCTCTCTCTCTCTCTCTCTCTCTCTCTCTCTCTCTCTCTCAATTTCTCTCGTTTCTCTCTCCTCCGTCGCCGGTGCTCCGACGAGCCACCGCCGACCATGGTGGTCGGTGGGTGGTGGTCTTGGTGATGGGCTAGGCCGTTGGTCCCCATGCTTGGTTGATCGTGGCCTAGACTCGAAAAACTAATTAGGGTTCCGTTTAATAATTTCGTTTTAATTAATTTCGTATTTTCAGTATTTTGCAATAATTGTTTTTATTTTTCTGTACTCGTTTGGAATCCGAAACCGGATTTTCAAAATCCTAGATTGATTGAAATAAATCAAGAAATTTAAATAAAATATTAGATTAATATTTTGTTACTGTTTAGATTTTCTTATTTACTGATTATGACTCGGTAACTGTTTTTAATTAGGATTTAACAAACAAGCGTGATCGGGTTGAGATTTGCAAGCGTACCTATTGTCTAGTGAGCGTTTTTTAGGTAAGCGATTGTGCCTACCTCTTTCCAAAACCCATAAAAAGGTTTTGACTTGTTATGTGCTAATTGCCTAATTGTTGTGAATTTAATATGCGAAGCATGATTATGTTAATATGCATAAATGTCCTTATTATCGTCATTATTATTATTCATTGTCATGAGCATGAAATAAAGTAGTAAGTCGTGGTCTCGTTGTACCACTAAGTCAATCAATGCCATTATGTGAATTCAATTGTAAATGAGAATAAGACTCCTAATGGATCCCTAGGAGTAGTCGAGCAATCGAGACTTATCTAATTGATGTAGTCTAGGGATGCGTGATTCCTAAGTTACTTATAATGGACACCTCGTAGCGTGTTCGGGACAGATCATTCCCCATTGTCTAATTCTCTGCGTATCGATTATTAAGTTAGAGATAGTGTGAGTATACACTAGAGTACGTCCATGGCATGTCTATATCTATCTATGAACAGTATGGGTAATCGCTGTTCTATTCGCTCTCTTTACTCTAATCAAGATGGTTTGACTGTTTGTGTTTGAATGATCACTAAAGCAAGAATTGCATGTAATTGAATATTGAGTATGCGTGTGCTTGATTGTATGACTACTTGTGCATGCAAATGAATTTCAATGATTCTTCTCAAACCCGGTAAGGTTTTGCGAAAGTGTTTTTACTGGGTATGGACGACGTTTATTCAGTTTATCTGATTTTTGTTTTCTTTTGTTTCTTCTCTTTTGTTCTGTACCTTGTTTCCGTCACGGAAACCAAAGTGCGGGTGTTGCTGAGTGAGGACGAATAGCTTTGGAGTTTAATTGTAGGCTTGTTCTCTAGACTTGTTATTTATTTTGGATTATGGGATTTTTGGTTTGTGCCCTAGAAGGCAAAGTTGTAATATTACCTTAATGGACTTAAGTTCACTCATTAGACAACTCTGATATTAATGTTTAGTTTGTTTAGATGCCTCCTTTTATACCTAGCTTTTCTTTCTGCTTAGCATTTATTCCTTAGTGATAAATGGTGCAGTAGCAACCCTCGGGTTTGGGACGGTTCAGTGGTGTCGAGTCGTGTATAGCGACGTCGATAGTTCCCAGGAAATCGTTGCGAATTCGGAAGTGTTACAAATGGTATCAGAGCCCTAGGTTTAAAAGGTTGCATAGGTTTAAGAAATGAATTAATAAAGATTAGTTTCATCTTGGGGAAAATAAAATGTAATTAAAGCCGTTGAGCGTAGTAGTCCTAGAAGATAGGAATTACTTGAAGTCACCTTAATTGTGATTTAAATGTTCTTATTGTTTGATTGCCCTTTTGTAGATGGCAATTACTCGTTTGACCGCGATGAAATCGGCCAGAGGTAGAAAACCGCTAGCGATGATCGTTGCACCTGAGCACGAGATAGAATACATGCACATCTCCGATAGCGAGCCAACGCACGACGAGCGTGACAAGGCCGCAGCTGTGCTTGTGGCGCACGACAATGGCACACACGAGCACGAGGTGGACCAACCCGCGCATGATGTTCGTGATGATGACGTGCCAATCGATCTTATCCATGACTTGGAAGCTAACGAGGGTATTGAGTTTGAAGAGGAACCTACTGAGTCCGAACTTGAGGCTGATGATGCTCTTGCTGACGAGCCAAGCATTGAGCCTAACTCTGTGGATCTCGAGATGCGATTTGAGTAGACCTGGCAAAGTTGACCCGACCCGAAATACCTGACCCGATACCCGATTTTCACCCGAATAGTAAACCCAAAGGTGAACCGAAACTCGAAGTCAATCCAACCCAAACCTAACCCGACCCGAAATCGATCCAATCCGAATAACCCGAAATTAAACGATCTGAATGCGACCCAAAAATTAATGACCCGTACTCGAATCGAATCCGAACCGAATCCGAAAGATTGCAAGTCTAAAAACTTAACGTTTTGCTTATTTATGCTCTTCAGATAGTATGATAAGAATATTTAACTCTTTAAAGTTCACTTTTAGAGACTTACAAACATCTTTTTATTGTTTTCAAAAGGGAAACAATAAACAAATCATTATATCCCATAGTTATTATTCAGAGTTACAATACTATAAACCCGACTTGAGTCCGAACTCAAAAAGAACCGAAAACCCGAATCCATACCCGACCTGAATGTGTTTGACCCGTAACCGAACCGAACCCGAAGCATTTTGAACAAATAAAAACCAAGCGCGAACCGATGTGAACCGAATCCGAACCAAACCCATACAAGCTGACCCGAAAATGATCCGAACCAAAATGATCCGAACCGAACCCGATCCAAACGACCCGTTTGCCAGGACTAGATTTGAGTATGGAACTAGATTCTCTGATTCACCTAGCATGCCGGACTTAGAGGATATTGGTGATGCAAGCGGCAACAACTCTGTGCCTCCTTCGTCTCCTGCTGATGTGACTCCTCCTGTGGAGCCTTTCTTTGCCACTGATGCCGAGCTAGATGACATCCGTGCCTATATCCATCGTGCGTACACTGTGATCGAGCGTTACGAATACGAGAATCGTATGAGGATACACCAAGTTTTTTGGGTCGAACTCTTACTGGCTGGCTTACGCAACATGCATCCTTGGAGAGGTCTCAAGGAGAAGTATGACGATGTGGTACTGAAGAGTGGCTACATCAACGATGAGAAGTATGGCAAAGGCAACCATTGGGCGCTGAGTTTCCAGGGTGTTGGCAATGAGCTATGCTTGTCTGAGTTTGAGTGGAAGGTTAATCACGTCTTGGTGCCTGCTCCAAAGGGCATCTGTGAGAGCTGCTGGTCAAGAAAGCGCAAGCTTGTGGATAACTTTAGAAGGCGCTTCATGCCTCAAAAGTTCATAGGTGACGAGCATCCTTACACGCCATGTAGGGAAGTGAAGCTAAGGAGGAAGGATGATGATGATACACCTCCTGGATCGAAGCAAAATCCAGTCGCTATTTAGCTATTTTATTGACTAGGGTTAGTCGTTTTGTTTAGAAACATTATTTCTTTATTGTGATGACCTTGCGTGGTCAAGTTTGATGATTGGTGTAGTTTCCTAAGCAACAAATATTTATGACTCTTATTTATTTTGCAATCTATCTTATTGCAAAACTATTTCATTTGATTATATGAATGTCGTTGTGATTTGTTTACATCATTGTTGTATCACATATTTGCATGGTTGACTAAAAGCATTAATGCTATCTCATATCGTCGTGACATGATGGGAAATCCACATGTCGAATTTATGGAAAAAATTTCGTTGAGCATTATCAACTCTTTTGTGAGCCCAAGAGCTAAAGCATATCAATATGATTAAGTGTGATTGTTTATTTCCCTACTAAAATAGTATGGAGCCTCATTATGTGCATTATGAACATCTTTGTCTATTCATGTGAGACCTATGTGTCTAAAGTGTATTATATGACTATCGAACTATTATGCATGAGAACTGAGAACAATAAAGCAAGTATGTTGCTTACACCTACACTGTAAGGTCGATTATCGAAACTTATATGCTATTGCTAAATGTCAAGAGAAAGGTTTCAATTACAACCTATTTCTCTCAATTAGACCTTACAGGGTCGAGATGTGCAAAATTATGTGAATGGTGTTCATACTATTACTTTTATATTCTCAGATCGCAAAATGACAACCAACGCCAATAGAATTGCACGACTCGAAGATGGTCTGACCGACGTGGTCGAGATCATGGCGCGACAATTGGATTGCCAAGAGAAAATGGAGACCGCACAAGCCTCTGAAACGCGCAGTTTTCGAGACTTTGACGCTCTTAAACCTCCTACGTTCGAAGGTAGTGCTGATCCGACTAAGCTGGAGAATTGGATCATTGAGTTCGAAAAGTTGTTCCTGGCTACGAGTCGGCCTAACAACATGAAGATTAGCTCTGCGAAGTATTACCTAAAAGGTGAGGCCAACAAATGGCGGAACGATGTGTGAACTGACTTGCTTGCAATACCGAACTATAACTGGGATCGTTTTAAGGAATCCATTCATGCTAGATTTTATCCTAGTTCTCTACGACACCTTAAACAGTGTGAGTTTGAAGGGTTAAGCCAAGACAAGCTGTCTGTGGCTGAGTATGCTGCCAAGTTCAACGAGCTTGCTATTTTTGCTCCAAATCTACTGACAACTGAAGCTGAGCGAATCGAAAGGTTCGAGGATGGAGTAAAATGAGACATTCAACGTTTTGTTGCTGGGCAATCCGTCACTTTTCAGGAATCTTATGATAAGGCCCTGAATCAGGAAAGGAGTGTAGGACGTCGTGACACGCATCTGGGTAAGAACAAGCGCGACGAAGGCAATCCATCGCACACGAACAATGGCGACAAGAGGCCAAGACCTAGTGGCAACAACAATTACCAAGGTGGTTAGAACCAGAATGAAAATAGGAATCGTGACTCAAATAGTTATCGAGCTACGATAATGACTAGAAGGAATACGCCTTGTACTCGCTGTATCAAGATGCATGCTGGTAAGAACTATCGTGGAGACGTGCTGCAGTACCATGAATGCAACAAGCCGGGTCACAAAGCTTCTGAATGTTGGAGTCGAGGTAGGAATGGTAATGGGCAGAACCACGATACCAATTACAATCATGGTGGGAATAATAATGGCTATCGTGGTAATGGTGGTAACTACTGTGGAAACGGGGGTTACAACAACAACAACCGCAACAACGCTGCTCCTGCTATGAACAACCAGGCACAAGCTCCTACAACTGCTAATCCCACGCCGAACAACAACAACAACAACAACAACAACAACAACAACAACAACAGAGGGGTTAATGGCAGAATTTTTGTGATGAATCGCAATGAGGCAGAAGCAAACCCGAACGTGATTGCTGGTACTTTTCTTGTTAATTCTTTTTCCGCTTTTGTTTTGTTTGATAGTGGTGCATCACATTCTTTTCTTTCTAAGAGCTTTGCATCTAAGATAGGCCTAGAACCTAGTTCAGTGTATAGGGCGAACATTACGATGCCTAATGGGTCGAATGTTAGTTGTAATTCGTTGTACGATAAGTGTTCGATTAGAATAGCTGGTTCCGAGCTACCTGCAGACTTGATTTAGTTCGAGTTGGGTGATTTTGACGTTATTTTGGGAATGGATTGGTTATACAAGTATAGGGCTAAGATAGAGTGCTTCGAATAACGCGTTTCTTTACGAGGACCTAAAGGTAAGAAGATCACTTATCGAGGAGTTGTGGTCAAGCCTAAGCTAAAGGTGATGGCGACTATGAAGGTCAAAGAGTGCGTGACTAAGGGTGAAACAATTTACCTTTGTCATGTGGTGGATACGAGTCGCGAGACGGAAGCTCCGCAACCTATTCCTGTAGTTTCTGAGTACGTTGACATTTTTCCCGAAGAGATTCCTGGAATGCCTCCACAACGCATTATCGACTTTACAATAGACCTAGTTCCAGGTTCTGCACCAATTTCGAAAGCACCGTATCGTATGACACCTGCTGAGATGAAGGAACTGAAAACACAACTTGAGGACTTGTTAGAAAAGGGATACATACGTCCAAGTGTATCGCCTTGGGGTGCTCCTGTTTTGTTTGTACGGAAGAAGGATGGTAGTATGAGACTGTGTATTGACTACCGCAAGTTGAACGAGATCACGATCAAGAATCGGGTACCCACTTCCCAGAATTAACGATCTGTTTGAACAATTGCGTGGAGCGTCTATTTTCTCAAAGATAGACCTACGACTAGAATACCATCAATTGAGGATTTTCGAGCCTGAGATTGCAAAGACAACGTTTAGGATGAGGTATGGGAACTACGAGTTCACTGTGACACCTTTTGGGTTGACGAATGCGCCTGCGAAATTTATGGACTTGATGAACCGTACATTCAGCCTTACCTAGACCAGTTCGTTGTAGTCTTTATCGATGATATTCTGGTTTACTCGAAGAACGTCGAGGAGCATGAGCAACACTTACGTACTGTTTTGGAGATTCTGCGAAGACATCAACTTTATGCCAAGTTGTCAAAGTGTGAGTTTTAGCTAGACACGGTATCTTTTTTAGGACACGTGGTATCTAAAAATGGTGTGGCCGTAGATCCAGAGAAGATTCGAGCTGTTACAGATTGGCCTAGACCGACGACCGTGACCGATGTTTGGAGTTTTCTTGGACTCGCTGGCTACTATAGACGATTTGTGGAAGGTTTTTCAAAGATTGCGCAGCCAATCACGAATTTGATGAAGAAAATGACAAAGTTTGTATGGTCTGACAAGTGTGAGACTGCTTTCGAAGAGTTGAAGAAACGTCTTACGAGTGCACCTATTTTGACCTTGCCGTCGGGAACTGAAGGATATGAGGTCTACAATGACGCGTCTAAGCATGGCTTAGGATGTGTTTTGATGCAACATGAAAAGGTCGTGGCTTATGCCTCATGACGATTGAAGAAGCACGAGGATAATTATCTTACGCACGATCTAGAACTTGCTGCTGTTGTATTCGCATTGAAGATTTGGCGACACTACCTGTATGATTCCGCAGTCAAGATGTTCACTGATCACAAGAGTCTCAAGTATATCTTTACGCAGAAAGAGTTGAACATGCCCCAAAGGAGATGACTAATACTTCTGACGGAGTACAACATTGATATCCGGTACCATGAGGGTAAAGCGAACGTAGTCGCTGACGCTTTGAGTAGGAAGACTCGACATACTTTAAACACTGCTTTAGTGCTTCCTAAGGAGGTCATATGTGACTTACAAAGCCTTGAGGTGGAGATTGTGTTTCAAGGTGACGTTCAGTGTACCTTAGCACATATGACCGTTCGACCAACGTTGCTAGAGGAGATCAAAGATAGAAAAGATGGTGATGAGGATCTTCAGCGAATTCTAAACCACAAGGATGAGGGTAGGTCTGAGGACTTCACTTTGGGCCAATATGGAATTTTGAGGTTCCTCGAACGTGTTTGTGTACCCAATGACCCAGCTATCAAAAGTCAGATTCTGGGTGAAGCCCATAATACGCCGTATTCTGTACATCTTGGTGGGGACAAACTTTACAAGGATCTTCGACAAGTGTTCTGGTGGAAGGGAATGAAACAAGAAGCAGCTGAGTTCGTGGCAAAATGTTTGACATGTCAAAAGGTCAAGATCGAGCACAAGAGACCTGGTGGAATGGTACAATCACTTGAAGTTCCTACGTGGAAATGGAATTCGATTTCTATGGATTTTGTCATGGGTTTACCTTTGACACAAAAGAAGAGCAATGTTATTTGGGTGGTAGTAGATCGTTTGACAAAAGTCGCAAGATTCATCCCAATGCATGACACTTGGGAAATGGAGAAGCTAGCTGATGCTTATGTCAAGGAGGTCATGAGACTTCATGGTGTACCCGAAGATATTGTTTCTGATAGAGACTCGAGATTTCTCTCTCACTTTTGGCAGAAACTACAAGAAGCTTTCGGAAGCAAATTGAAGTTTAGTACCGCTTTTCATCCTACAACAGATGGCCAGACGCAAAGAACGATACAGACTCTGGAGGATATGCTTCGAGCGTGTGCCCTCGAATATCAAGGTTCGTGGGATAAACATATTCCTTTGATCAAATTTTCTTACAACAATAGCTATCATTCGAGCATCGATCGAGCACCATATGAAGCCTTGTATGGTAGGCAGGGTCGTCCCTGAGGGTGTGCAGGGTGTGCGACCGCACAAGGCACACGACACGACAAGGGGCCCAAAAGAGAAAAAAGATTTGTTATATATATATTAAATGTTGTGCATAAGGAACATAACTTAATATTTGGTTCACTGGTTAAAAATCTTATTGAATACAAAGTGATGAGCCTTTTTATTTTACCCAGGATCGAATCACCTTACCATCAACTTTTGATGTCAATTTTTATTTGTTATTAACTAGGTTGCGTTAATTTATTTTTATTTTTTTTCCTTTTTTCCCAAGAGCAAAAATTAAAACTTTTTAAATTTCTTTTGTTTTAAAGGGAGCAATAGCATATAAATAACTTTCTCATTTTTGGAATTTTTTTTATAAAATGAATTGTTTTTTTTTTTGAGAAATCTCGTTCAAAAGTAAATTGGGCTGAACATACCATTGTTATCATTTCTCATTTTTTGGGACGGTGAAATATGCTATTGATATTTTAGGAGGCTCTCACTTTTTTCCCGGGGGCAAAATATCAGGACCGAGACACAGGCCTAATTTTTTTTTATTTTAGCACAGGGCCTCCAATATCTCAGGGACAGCCTTGATGGTGGGAAGTGTAGATCGCCTGTATGTTGGAATCATATTAGCGAGACTGCAGCTTTAGGTCGTGACATGATCCAGCAGACTGTTGACATTGTGAAGGTGATTCAAACGAAGATGCGAAGTGCACAAGACTACCAGAAATCATATGCAGATAGAGGTCGTAGACCTGAAGAATTTGGGGTGGGAAGCAAGATACTTTTGCGGGTATCTCCTACCAAGGGCGTTATGCGTTTTGGTCGTAAGGGGAAATTGAGTCCTCGTTACATTGGACCTTACGAGATCCTAGAAAGGATTGGGGAAGTTGCTTATCGTTTAGCTTTGCCTGTGTAATTTGAAAAAGTCCACAATGTGTTTCACGTCTCTCAACTGAAGCGATACGTACATGATCCAACTCATGTCGTTCAACCTGAAACGATCGAACTTGATGAGAGTTTGACGTATGAAGAACGTCCAGTCAAGATCACTGACCGAAAAGAGCGCTCGACCCGTACAAAGACTATTCCGATTGTGAAAGTTATTTTGTCCCGTGATGGTCAAGAAGAGGCAACATGGGAAGCTGAATCTATGATGCGCGAGAAGTACCCAGAACTCTTTATTGAATGTACTAATTCCATTTGAGTTTCGGGACGAAACCCTTTTTAAGGAGGGTGGAATGTCACACCTAGAATTTCGTGTTTTGTTTACCGCTTTACATGAGTTGCATGTTCTAGCACTGCATGTTGCATTGTTAATCGACTTAGATCATGACCGTAGTACACGCATTGTATTGTCGTAGTCCTAAAATCGTTTTATACCTTCGTATGGGTAAACTCAATTCGTCGTTGAGAAGTGATTACTTCATGTTTCAAATTTCGGGACGAAACTTCTTTTAAGGAGGGTAGAATGAGATACCCCAATATTTTCTATAATTATAATATCGATTTATAATTCTTTCATAAATAGTTTCGGAGATTTAAATCGTATATTTATATAACGATTCGATTTATTCAAATTAAGCCATAATAATATTAATTATTATGGAAATTTCGTGATTTATAATTATCAAGTTTGAGGGATTTAATTAAATTTTTTTGTTTATAAATAAGGCTTATTCATATTGTTTTAATTAGTATTTAATTGGTTTTAATTAGCAATTAAATCAGAAAATTATTCCTAAGTCTAGTAGGTTTTGACTTTCATTGACCGGGGGCCTATATAAGCAAAGAGATGGGCTAAATATTAGTTTACAAAACTGAGCCAAAACCTAACCTCTCTCTCTCTATCTTCACCAATTCTCTCTCTATCTTCACCAATTCTCTCTCCTCTCTCTCTCTCTCTCTCTCTCTCTCTCTCTCTCTCTCTCTCTCTCTCTCTCTCTCTCTCTCGGCCGGACACACACTCTCTCTCTCCTCCCTTGCTGCAGCCGCATGTAGCCGGAGAAGCCCGCCGGTGAGCCTCTCCTCCACCCTCTTTCTTTCTCTCTCTGTCCCCTTCTCTCTCTCTCCGTGCTCTGTTTCCCCTCCCCCTCTGTTTTGCGCGTGTCACGGCTGCCGCGCCACCAGGCCGCGCATGGGTGGTCGCCGGCGAGTGGTCGTCGCTGCTAGGACTTTCTCGTCCCTCCTCTCTCTTTCAGTTGCTCTCTTTCTCACTCGCAATCTCTCTCTCTCTCTCTCTCTCTCTCTCTCTCTCTCTCTCTCTCTCTCTCTCTCTCTCCGCCGTCGCAGGTGCTTCGGCGAGCCACCGCCGACCATGGTGGTCGGTGGGTGGTGGTCTTGGTGATGGGCTAGGCCGTGGGTCCCCATCCTTGGGTGATCATGGTCTAGACTCGAAAAACAAATTAGGGTTTTGTTTAATAATTTTGTTTTAATTAATTTCGTATTTTCAGTATTTTACAATAATTATTTTTATTTTTCCGTACTTGTTTGGAACCCGAATCCAGATTTTCGAAAGGCTAGATTGATTGAAATAAATCAAGGAACTTAAATAAAATATTAGATTAATATTTTGTTACTGTTTAGATTTTCGTATTTACCTATTATGTCTTGGTAATTGTTTCTAATTAGGACCTAATGGACAAGTGTGATCGGGTTGTCATTTGCAAGCGTACCTACTGTCTAGTGAGCGTTTGTTAGGTAAGCGATTGTGCCTACCTCTTTCCAAAACCCATAAAAAGGGTTTGACTTGTTATGTGCTAATTGCCTAATTGTTGTGAGTTTAATATGCGATGCATGATTAAATTATATCATCGTTAATTATGAGAATTAGAAATATATTCTTCGCTGTAATTATGAAATATATTGAGTATGATGAGATTATGGGGTTCTGTTAATTAATTTATTCATATGCTAATTATTGAGCATGTATGGCGATGTTGAATTTTTAATATTATTATGATATAATATACGTGCTATTTGGAATGAGTTATTATTGAGTGATAATGAGAACCTAATATACTTGGATGGATTATTTGTTGGAAGTGTAATTTTTTGATATCATGTTTTACTGCCGAAACTTCATTAGACATATATGAAGCATGATTATGTAAATATGCATAAATGTCGTTATTATCGTCATTATTAATATTCATTGTCATGAGCATGAAATGAAGTAGTAAGTCGTGGTCTCATTGTACCACTAAGTCAACCAATGCAATAATGTGCATTCAATTGTAAATGAGAATAAGACTCCTAATGGATCCCTAGGATTAGTCGAGCAATCGAGACTTATCTAATTGATGTAGTCTAGGGATGCGTGATTTCCAAGTTACTTATTATGGACACCTCGTAGCGTGTTCGGGACAGATCATTCTCCATTGTTTAATACTCTACGTATCGATTATTATGTTAGAGATAGTGTGAGTATACACTAGAGTAAGTCCATGGCATGTGTATATCTATCTATGAACAGTATGGTAATCGTTGTTCTATTCGCTCTCTTATTACTCTAATTAAGATGGTTTGACTGTTTGTGTTCGAATGATCACTAAAGCAAGAATTGCATGTAATCGAATATTGAGTATGCGTGTGCTTGATTGTATGACTACTTGTGCGTGCAAATGAATTTCAATGATTCTTCTAAAATCCAGGTAAGGTTTGCGAAAGTGTTTTTACTGGGTATGGACGACGTTTATTCAGTTTATCTGAATAAACTTTTCTTTTGTTTCTTCTTTTTTCTTTTGTACCTTGTTTTCGTCACAGAAACCAAAGTGCGGGTGTTGCTGAGTGAGGACGGATAGCTTTGGAGTTTAATTGTAGGCATGTTCTCTAGACTTGTTATTTATTATGGATTATGGGATTTTTGGTTTGTGCCGTAGAAGGCAAAGTTGTAATAATACCTTAATGGACTTAAGTTCACTCATTAGACAACTCTAATATTAATGTTTAGTTTGTTTAGATACTTCTTTTGATACCTAGATTTTCATCCTGCTTAACATTTATTCCTTAGTGATAAATGTTGCAGTAGCAACCCTCGGATTGGGACGGTTCAGTGCTGTCGAGTCGTGTATAGCGACGTCGGTAGTTCCCAGGAAATCATTGCGAATTCGGGGGTGTTACATCTTTTCCATCTAGCATACTTTGGGGAGGGGATTTACATTGAGTTTCTTTGAGCCTTTATTCTTTCTTTGACACCTTTACCTAGCCTGACATTACAACCCGAAATTCCTCCAAGAGGCACGACCATTCAATTGTGCAGTCCTGCACTACGTTGGCCTGATTCCACTCACTGGATACATAGAAAACCTCAAAGAGGTCTGGCCACGACAACCACTTTGTCACATGATCATAAGGAGTTCTCCCATTCCACCATTCTCATCAAAGGCTAAAAAAAAAAAAGAGCTCGGTAGGTTGAATCCCGAAAGAGCGGCCTAGGCAAAAATTAGTGCAACCAAAAAAAAAGAAAAAAAGAAAAATCAACATCTTCAGGCAACTTAAATTTCTGAGGATTTAGAGCATTGTGTCTCATGTAAGCACTCTTTGGTCAATCGTCTAGAGTCATACTCATCACCTTTCTCGTAGGCTTGCACACAGACTTTCTAACTAGGGGCTTTTTCAGAATGAGTCGGTTCGTTTCTTGTCCGCTACGTTCAAAGTTGTCCATTTGTCCCCAAACCTTAAATTAGGATATTTTTACCGCTGCATCAACACCCATAGCTCCTCGATTAGGACATAATCATCAAGAACCACACATCAAACTGGGGGCTGTTTCTCCCTTGATTGCTCTCAGTCTTGTCCACTTGTGTCGTACTTTGTCCGAGCCAGTATGTCAGGCACGTAACTCCATTATCAAGCTTCTGTGTTACATATATATGTGAGTTTGCCACATGCTACATGAAATACATTTGATATATATTTAATGAACACTTGGGGAATTCCAATTGGTGCCCTTTTACTATTGACTTGTCCAACTGGTGCCCCTAACACAGAAAGAAGTCCGGTCCGTGCCCTTTTTGTTTCAAAACGTACATTCCGTGTCCTTATTTATTGTTTTCCGTTTAAGTAAATTTTATTTCTCCATTTTACCCTTAATGAAACGCAGATAGAAGGTCATTAAACGACACCCACTTAGGCCATTGCTCATCTCTGTCTCTCTCACTCTCTCTTTTTCACTTTCTCTCTCTTCGAGTATCCGCCATTAATGGTGACTTGAGCTTTGAGGACTCCAAAAGCTTAGGCAAGCTCGATTTTGAAGATCATGATCGGCTCCGGCGAGCTCGATATGCGAAGATTACGCCATTTTGACCGTCGATCATCTTATTTTTATTGCGATTTTAGTTTCGATTATGTATATTATCTTTTTTGCGATGTTGCTTCGCCAATTTTAGTTTTATTATATACAAATAGGCGAAATAGTTATTTAGAAATTGAAAAACATTGGAGCATCAAATACCATGAGGCAGAGCATCAAATACCAGTTGATATATTCTGTTATTGGTCCCTAAATTGTCAATGCAAAGATTTAGTGATATGTGGACACAGGAAAGAAGAGAACATCTATCAACTCATGTTCTATTTCTGAAGAAATCTTCTTACAACTTACAGGAAAAACACCCAAAAGGAATAATTTGAACCATTGAAAAACATCAATCACCACCTTAGAGTTTCTCTGTTCTTCATCTTTCTTTACCAAAACCTCTGATTTCAACCCAAATTCCCTTTTCTCCTTTTGTCTGTGCATTTCCCCCCACCAAACAAAGCCCAAACTCCAGAAGGGCAACAATTAAAACCAACCCAGAAACCTGTTAGAGCAGAAAAATTCATCACCTATTCTGCATTATCAACATGTTCTTTTCCCTTCTTTGATCAGATTACGAAGGGGGAAGACATACATTAGGAACCCATTGACGATGGTAAGAGCATTTGATCGGCGATTTCGCCATAATTCACTTGAAATCGTCAATAATGTCGTCGATTTCGCCAATTAAAATTTAGCGTTTTTTGTGTTCTTCAGTTTAAGGGCTTCAATCGAACCCAAAACTCGTCAATGGTGGATAAGAAGAGAACCCAGACAAAACGAGCTCAAAATTTCGAACCAAAACAAAACGCCCAATTTGATTTCGCCAAATTCGATTTCGCCCAAATCAATTTTCGACCCCAACAGCTTCAGGGAATAGCTTCAATGGAGTAATAGGGGCGGAGGAGAAGATAATCTAGCTCAATCAAACCCACAATCTTGCAAATCGCTCAAAAACGAACCCAGAACTACAAAATCAAAATAAACACGAACCCAGATTTTCGTGACTGGACGAACAAGCCCAGAAATTCGACAGAAGATATTTTGAACCCAGATATGTAGAGATTGAAGATGGGTGAGAGGGAGGATCAGTTAGAGTGTGAGGAGAGAGAAATCAGAGAGATGATGGTGAGGTGGTGGTGAGGATGATGAACAAAAGAAAACCAAAAAAAAAAAAAACAGGAACTTCAAATGTAGTGCATTACCTTCAATTTTTCTCCTTGTTTTGCAAGCATCTCAAAAATATAAAAATTAAAAAATCCTTGTTCTGCAATGTCGATGTTCAAATCAAAATAACCTCTTGCTTATTCAAATTGCAAATGTTCTCCTACCCCAATTTTTTTTTTTTTTTGCAATTTGAACATGGGTTGCATGATTTTGAGTAAATGGTGAATAAAGAATTAAGGATATATTTATGTAGGGGTTTATTTTAAGAAAATAGCAGTAGAAATGGGTGGAAAAGAAGAGGGGCAATTTTGTCAGCATATTTTGCTCGAAAAAGACAAGGGACATGGACGTCATTAAATTCAGTAGCCACGTCATCACTTTGTAACGGAAAAGAAAAAATAAGGAGACGGAATGGATATTTTAAATTTAAATGGGCACGGACTGGACTTTTTTCTGTGTTAGGGGCACCAGTTGGACAAGTAAATAGTAAAAGGGCACCAATTGGAATTCCCCTTAACACTTTAAATGACCTGGCAATAGTGGTTTATATGGTATGACAATAACATTGCCCCCCCAAAAAATAATTAGAACGCCTTTTCTTTAGAGTAAATATCAAATGAATCATACATTTTTGTATATTGTAGACACCAAAAATTGTGTCTATAATAAGTCCTCGTAAAAACCCGATGATGAAAGGATTGGATTTTGCTCGAACTTGGGTTGCGAGAATAATTGCTCTGATGATTAGCCCAGTTCATTTGAATTAACCAGTGGAAGCCTTTTGTACAGGTGATCCAAACCAGTTGGACTCAATTCAATTGGAGTCCAATGCTGAGAGATAAGCCACTTTGAACTTAAGGGCCCGAAAGGGAACCCAAACCCATGAGTCAACCCTTGGTCAAACAAGGGAACTCAGTCAAACCCGCGTGGATCCCCTCGGAAAAGCCTCCCCTGCGTGAGAAGCACGTCAGGCGCCTATACAGGTATGCCGCTCCAGGTCCAAGTGGTCGCGCTTGAGCTCAAGCGGTGGCCGCTAGGCCAAGCGGATTGACCGCTTGCCTTGCGGCTAAGCCGCTTACCAAGCGGTTTGACCGCTTGTCCTGTCAACTCAGCCGCTTGGCCTAGCTGTATAGCCACCTGAACCTTTTCTCGCAGACGGCGAATTCGAGGCCCATCTCGATTTTCGTGCCAAACACTGGCAACTCCCCCTCTTCTATATAAACTAACCTTACGGTTCAGTAGAAGAGGTTGGCAGTTTCTCTCTCAGGTGGGGAATTCTAGAGGTTCTCTCTCTCTCTCTCTCTCTCTCTCTCTCTCTCTCTCTCTCTCAAAATTAAACCATAAATTCTGATTCTACTCCTTCTTTAGGTTAGCCTTAGCACCACAAAATAAACCTTCACACTTCATCAAGAGCATGAGTTCAAGCATTATAACCCAATAAGTTCATTGTGAGCATCCATGTAATCCAACCCGAGGGTTTTCAATAAATTCTTATATTGCTTGTTATTACTAACGATTTTGGTTTATGTGATATGTACATGCCTGACGCGTTTTGAGCAAAAGGGCTTGTATTAAGCCTAATTAATGGATGAATGAATGTTGTTTTAATTTTGTTATTTATTACTTCTTATGAGTAAATTATGCTTTGTTTGTGGATTGGTGGATGAATTATTGGTTTGTCTTCTATCTTGCAGGTTTTAGCATATTTATCGTTTTTTAGCAATAAAAGCATGTAATTTGATAAATTGTTAAAAGTGGTCACAATAATAATGTTTGTTCAACCCATTAGTTAAAACTAGGAATTTGGTCAAATTGAACCTTGTTTGGACCTGTAGCATTAATAATTATATTGAATCGATTAGTAAAGGTCGTTGTTGCCAACGGGCGAGTTGGGTGCCTAACACCTTCCTAGCTCGTACTCACGCCCCCGAACTCATTTATGAAGTCAATTTCCCCAATAGGGATTGGGGTGCACAGGAATTGAGTTGACGTCTTTCTAGACTATCGACTTGATTCCAAGGTTTCCAAATTACCTTAAATTTTGTGGCGACTTCCGACAATCTTAATCATGTCCTTAGTGCAAAAGGAAAATCCCTAATGTGCATTCACACTCAAAGGTTCACGAAAATCCGAACGACCGCGTTCTCCCAGGCTGCCAGGAAACCCGAAGGAAAAAAGGGGGCGAAAAAGGGGAGAAAAATACGGTAGCCTACAGTGGCGACTTCACTAGAGACATGATTAAGAAGGTGTAACTTGAAAATCGATTCATTATCATTATTTTTGCTTGGTTCATTACCTTGAGTGTTCTTTATTATTTTTGTGACTTGTCATTCATCTATTAATTTGCATACATTGCATTCATGTGCATACGCTTGTGCGGCTTCCGAGCTTGTTTTTACAAGTTCAAACTAGATTTTAGCCAATGGAGTGTGGTGAAGTGCCTTGGTGAGAATCCACTCGATTCTTCTTTGCCAAGAAACATGGATCCCCCCACCTCATGTACCTTCCTACGCATTCGTCCATTCGACGAGTTGGATAAATAGAATGCCTCACATTGTCGTGCATCCCGCGGATTGTAGTACATTCTTGATCACGAGTACCTTTTGACCAAAACCCTTAAGCCTACCCCATTGCATGAACTAGAACCAATGTTTTAGGTTGAAACTCAGTCTCATGTCTATGCTAGATTTTCATGATCATGTCATTTGCGCTGTTGTGCTGTTTTCCCATATGTGAACACAATCTTTGCGTAATCTTTTTGGTCGTCATAGAATATTAGGTTAGACCCCAATTAGGATATTTTTCTTTTTTGAGTCTAGATTTTGTCTTAAGATTGAGTCTAGAATCTTTATTTTTAGGAAACAATATCCCTGAATGTTCTATATGATGCTCGTTACCTTAGGAAAGATTTGAATGCTTTATTCTTTCCTTTTATTTAGGTAGTGAGTCTAGGCCAAAAGATCTCGATAATATCTCTCCCCTCTCCTTTTAGTCAAGAGTATAATATCCTTTTCTTTATCCCATATTGAGTCGAGATAATATCTCTCCCTCTCCTTTTAGTCAAGAGTATAATATCTTTTGCTATATCCCATATTGAGTCGAGATAATATCTCTCCCCTCTCCTTTTAGTCAACAGTAAAATATCTTTCATCTTTCTTTTCCCGTGTCGAGATTTTTTGACCTAAACCCATTACTTAGTCCCCAAGGGTAACTATGTTGATAGAATATTCTAGATAGAGATTTTCCATCTTTGTTTTAAAACTTTTCTTTTGTGGTACTTGTTAGTCTTTCATTTTCTAAGTCTTATCCGCTGTCCAGGATTAGGAAGAAAACAGTCGGTCTGAAAAGTTGGGAGCGCGATCATAGTAATCAACGGCGGGTGGTCCACCCAAATCTATATTTAATTCTGTTTGCAAGTCTAATCTAATGATGTTAAAGCCAATAGTAATGGCTCAGTTGATGTTCCAATTTCCTCTATCAATGAAATGATTACTGATTCTACTTACTTCTTGGATTACTTAGTGGCTAATAATTCAAAAGATGAACAAGAATTGCCCAAAGAAGTAACTAAAGCACTATTAGAGCATGAACAAAAGACTTCAATTGTGGAAGAAACAAAATTAATCAATCTTGCAAACGATCAAGAGCCGCGCCAAGTGCGCATTGGCTTATCGTTAACTCCCAAAGAGCGAGAAAGCTTTATAATTCTCTTTAAAGAATACATAGACGTTTTCGCTTGGTCCTACAAAGACATGCCGGGAATAAGTCATGAGATAGCACAGCATACAATACTGCTAAATCCTGATTCAAAACCGATAAAGCAAAAACTTCGGAGAATGAAACCTAAGTGGACATTGAAAATCAAAGAAGAGTTGCAGAAACAGCTCGCAACAGGTTTTATTAGGGTTGTTCAATATCCAGAATGGGTTGATAACATAGTGCCCGTTCCGAAAAAGGATGGCAAAGTAAGAATGTGCGTCGATTTCAGAGATCTAAACAAGGCAAGTCCAAAGGACGACTTTCCCTTGCCACATATAGACGTAATGGTGGATAATATCGCAGGACATGACCTCTTATCATTCATGGATGGCTACGCAGGGTATAACCAAATACAAATGGCTGAAGAAGACATGGAGAAAACCACCTTCATAACCCAATGGGGAACATATTGCTATACCGTCATGCCTTTCGGGTTGAAGAATGCAGGAGCAACGTACCAAAGAACCGCAACTTCCCTTCTGCACGACATGATGTTCAAGGAAGCTGAGGTGTACGTAGACGATATGATCATCAAATTCAAGGAGAGAGAAGGGCATATACCCTCTCTAAAGAAATTCTTTGATAGGCTTCAGAACTACAATATGAGATTAAATCCTCAAAAGTGCGCATTTGGAGTAACTTCTGGCAAACTCTTAGGGGTCGTCATAAGCACAAGAGGCATCAAAATTGATCCTACCAAAATCAAAGCCATAAGAGATATGCCGTCTCCCAAACATGAAAAGGAGATAAGAGGATTCTTAGGACGGCTCCAATATATAAGTCGATTCATATCCAAATTGACTATTACATGCGAGCCTATCTTCAGAAAGCTCAGAAAGGACACCAAATCTACCTGGGATGATCAATGCCAACAAGCTTTCGACCAAATTAAGGAATACTTAGCTAATCCACCCGTATTGGTTCCGCCAATTCCGGGAAAGCCACTAATGCTATACCTAACAGTTACAGAAACCGTCATGGGTGCTATGTTGGCCCAAAAGGTGGAGGATGACGAAAAGGCAATATACTACCTTAGCAAGAAATTCTTAGAATACGAAACACGCTACTCCACACTAGAGAAAACGTGTCTCGCATTGGTCACTGCAACAAAGAAGCTTAGACATTACCTGCTACAACATTCTATCCATATAAAATCAAGGATGAATCCACTAAAGTACTTGTTCGAAAAATCCATTCTTAGTGAAAGAATAGCAAGATGGACTATCATGCTTTCAGAATTCGATCTAACTTTTGAACACCAAAAGGCGATCAAAGGACATGCCATTTATGAACATCTCGCTGAAAACCCAGTTAATAGTGAAGATGCCACACATGACTTTCCTGATGAAGGAATCATGAGTGTCGAAGAAAACACTTTGCAGTTATACTTTGACGGAGCATCAAACCAAAAAGGTTATGGCGTAGGAGTATTATTAGTCAGCCCAGAAGGCGCACATACTCCCATATCCGTCAAACTAGACCATGTGGTAACCAACAACGACGCCGAATATGAAGCATGCATCATTGGTTTAGAAGTGGCAATAGAACTACAAATTAAGGATCTAAAGGTATATGGAGATTCCACTCTCATCATAAAACAAGTCTCCAAAAAGTGGAAAGTGAAAAGCGAATCCCTGGCACCCTACCAGGAATATCTTGAAAAGATAACCAAATATTTCACCCGTGTTTGTTTTACATACCTTCCTAGAGATGACAACCAGTTCGCGGATGCTTTAGCAAAAATGGCTTCCATGATAAATATTCCAGATGATGTAATCTCCATGCCCATTCACATTCAAAGGCGCACTAAGCCCGCCTTTTGTAATGCACTTTAAGTACGTGCCAATGAGGAAGAAGAAGAAGAGGAATGGTTTACCGACATTCTCAATCTGCTAGCCAAAGGTGATTACCCTCCACAATCAACACCTAGGGCACAAAGAGTTTTAAGAAGACTAGCCGCACAATACATACATGTGAAAGGCAAACTGTATAAAAAGACACCACAAGGGCTAAGTCTTCTATGCCTAAAGGAACGTGAAGCAACCAAAGTCATGAGCGACATACATAACGGTGTATGTGGTCCTCACATGAATGGACTAACCTTGGTCAAGAAAATCCTAAGGCAAGGATACTATTGGACCACAATGCAGAAAGACTGCATCGAATACGTGAGAAAGTGCACACGCTGCCAATTCCACGCCAATTTACAACATAGACCTTCTACCCCTCTATATACATTTACTTCACCATGGCCGTTCTCTGCATGGGGCATTGACATCATTGGAAAAATCTCCCCTACAGGAAAAGGAGGCCACGAATACATACTAGTCGCAATAGATTATTTCACCAAATGGGATGAAGCTCGCTCGTATGCAAGAATAGCGTCGAAACACGTAGCAAAGTTCATACATGACAACATCATCACCAGATATGGAGTACCCCACGAGATCATAAGTGATCACGGGACCCAATTCAAAAAGGATGTTGCCGAACTTTTCACTAAGTTTAAAATTCAACATCGACAGTCTTCACCTTATAGGCCACAAACAAATGGAGCCGTAGAATCCGCAAACAAGAACGTAAAGCAAATGATAGCCAAGATGACGGAAAACTACGAAGATTGACCCGACAAGCTACAATTCGCCTTATGGGGATATAGAACTACTATTCGGTCCTCAACAGGAGCAACACCTTATTCTTTAGTATACGGAATGGAGAAGGTACTCCCAACCTAGGGACCACGACCTAAAAAAAAAAGAAAAACCGAGATTTGGTTTTACGAACGATATTGGCCAGATTTCGCAAGGATATGTAGGTAACCCATATAACTTGGGCCCGGCCACTTTAATAAAATAAATCTCTAAGGGAGTTTTAATCCATTCGATTAATGCAAAAATAAACAAGTCTTTCATTAATATGGCTAAAGTCCATTACATGCTCTAATAATAAATAAAAAAAAAGAGTGCAAGAAAAGTAATAAATAAATAAAAGGGCAATTCTAAACTACATCTACTTGGGCATGCAAACCCGTTATTTGAATTGTACTACTAAGCAAAAAGAATAAGACTTGCTAGACAACTAGAGGTGGACTACTCCTCCTTGTCTTTGACTTCGGGCTCTTAGACGGGTTCGCTAGGCTCATCGAATTCCATTCATTCTTTTGGAGCCCATCTTTCCCTACCATAGCTAGAAGAGGCCTTGTGATCATTGGGCCTAATTGGAGCTACTTGCTTGGCCGAGTGGGCCGGATTCTTCCTCTTCTTAGATTGGGCCTTTGCCTTACCTTTTCCCTCACCCTTAGTTTGGGGCTTGGAAGGTCTAGCGGGCCTATCAATGGGAGTTATCCTTACACTGTTGGGCTCGTCATATTTGCGGGTTTTGAACAACTCTTTTTCCTCTTCTAGGAGCCTTTGGTTGACTTGATGATCACCGCTCCAAATCCACTCCTCATAAAAGCTAGACAACCCGTTTAAGTGCGGGTATACCGTCTTAGTCCACACCTGGCGACGGTTCCAGTGCCGTTCCCAATTAGACACCAAAGATGATGTTAAGGGCCTTTGGAAAGGAGGTTCACAACTTACATTCGGAATCCTTTGCCTTAAGCCATATTGGCGGAAGAGGTGGTTCGGCAAGAAGAACGTCAAAGTATACAAACCAATGATCCTCGTAAAGGGCACATTCTCACTACACCCTACAATCTTGGTAGTACGCCACCACGGGACGAACCAAGCCGGTTGAATATTGGTATAGAAGTATGCTATCCACTCCTCCCGAGAGGATTCGGAAAACTTTCGGCGCCTTGCCAGAAAATGCTTAGGGAGAAACTTCCTAGTGTCTATTGGGGCCTCAAGTAAGTGGAGTCTCTCTTGAAGCCATATCTACACAAAAACAACAAAAGAAAAATTCAAGTCAATACAAGATGAGAATTTCACCAAATAAAGTTAAATCCACAAAGATTAAGGCTTTATCACGAAACTTACTTGAAGGAGTAAAGGGCTCCCAGTGAAGGACTCTTGAGGATTGCTCTTGAGCCTATCTAAAGCAAGGATTGTCTCTCCCACGACCAAGTGCATAGGAGAGCTATCCCATTGAATTTGCTCGGTCACCCTAAGGAGGCAAGCTTTGCCTATTAATGGTCATCTTCTTCTCGGAGGGAATAAGAGCATCTTCATTACCACCAACGAACAAATAACGATGGAGGAGGCAAAATATAAAGGCACGTTTCTTGTACCTCATATCCATCGCAACCCGGGCCTTGGAGGTGAAGAAAGTCACAAGCTTGGCGAGATCAACATCCTCACCATGAAGCACTTGACCCGCTTGACGGGGAGACAACCCAAGGTACCTTTGAAAATCACCCACAAAAGCATTCCCCAAGTTAGGAACTATGGGAGGGCTTTCGGTTGGAAAGCCAATAATATCGGAGAACTCCTCCACCAAAGGGCACATCTCATGAGCACCAAAAAGGAAGACATGGAACTTAGGGTCCCAAAATTCAATGGGAGCATGAAGAAAGTCCCATAAAATCTTAACTTGTTTGAGGTGAAAGATGGCATTAAGGTGGAAGGGAGTAAGCTCTAACCTCTCCTCTACAGTCATGGAAGCCAACCAAGCATCAAAGAGATCATCAAAGTTCACCATTGCTAAGATTAAGGATTTTCTCACAAGGAATTTTTTCTCTCTAGGGGCTCAAAGCAAGTGGTGAGAAGAGGAGAGAAAGAAACCCAACTATATAGGGGCCATGGTTGGATTCTCGTCGAAAAATTAAGGAAATTAAGACAACCGACGAAAAACGGGCCAGGCGCCCTCGCAGCTAGTCCAGATGGCTAAGCCGCTCTGACAAGCGCTTGACCGCTTGGACAAGCGGGCAAACCGCAAGCCCAAGCAACATAGCCGCTTGCCCAAACGGCAACCGCTAGAGCTCTAGTACAGCCCACTAGGAGCTCTAGCGGTCACCGTGTATAGGCGCCTGGTGAGGCCTCGGTCCACCCGACCCCACCGTTTGACCGGCATCTACTTTCGTAATTCCCACTTGGACAGATTTTGAAAGTCTTTCCTTATATTTTTCTTACCTTAATTTTGGCTCTTGCCACTTTTCTATTTATTCCCTTTTTATTTTCTTTCCTTCCTTTTATTTTGATTATCAAGTTCCACTTTTCTTCCTTTTTTTTTTTTTTTTTTTTTTTTTTTTTTCTGATTTCTTTATTTTCCTTATTAATATTATCCCCTTTTAATTATCTTTTTCTATTTTGTAGCTTATCTTTGTTTTATTTTTTATTTTAGGGGAATGGGTACCCTAAATGTGTTAAATTCTCGGGAATCCTAAATTCTCGAATATTGTGATTTGTGATTTCGCACTCGAAAATTAGTTGATTAAGTTCACATATGGGCATTTGCATGATATATTTTTGTGCGTGAATAAAATGCAATAATTTATAGCAGGTTTAATACAAGCCTGAAAGTTCGAAATGCACTACAACAAATATCACTGGCCATATTCGCCAGTACTCGGACCGGTCTGAGGCGACTCTCCGGGTCCACTCGATGATGGAGCACCTGAAGGACCGGGCTGAGACATCGCCCAAGCTCTAGGGTCAAAAGCAAACAATGAACCCGTCAAGTAAGCGGGATCTAGTGAATGACGTGGTGGCTCCGACAGGCCGGGATAGCCGCCATACCCCGTACTCTCCTGACTCGAAGAACCCCTTGGAGGGACTGGAGGATACATGGGCATATGATAGCCCGGATACCCCATTTAGGGAGGCGGTGCAGGCCACTGCGGAAGATAAGGCACTTGGGACGGGTTTCTCGTATCCATTCTAGCTCGAGGCGTCCCTTGACGCACCTCCGTACTCTTCTGTCTAGGAGGAGGACGCTGCGGTGTAGACACCAACCCCGGAGTACGAATAACTGGAGGCCTGGGAGGCCTCACCAGGGGAACAGGCTGCAAAATAAGTTCAAGGTCAGAAAATTACAAAAATTCAAATCGAGCACTATACTTGAAATGAACATACCTCTCGAACGTCGGACCGACAACTCGTGCATACACTCCGAGACATGAATCTTGAAATCGATTCTTAAAGGCATGCATGCCTCTATAGATCTTCCGTGTCTCCGCAGCATCTAACTGTGGACGTAAAACAAAAGAGTCAGTATAAATACAAAGGAAACATTGGAAGTTACAATGGATTCTCACTTACCCCCCTACAACCAGCTGGTAGAGGCAATCCCTCAACCTCCTCATCGTGACCACGAAACTCAGGAATCGAGAGAACCTGAGGTGATCCATCCGCTCCTGTATAACTCACCGACATAGAAGGGAGAGGAAGCGGTCGCATAAGACGACGAAGAACTCGCAGCACTCTGCAAAGTCCCAAAAATATTAGACATATTTCTAAATTTCCAAACGAAAATAAGAAACAAAGCACATTACTTACCGGGTCGGTAGAAAAGTTGGGGCACAACCGAGCCTCAACAAAATCAGTATATGCTACCATGAGATCCACCTCAGAATCAGCCGGAAGCAAATAGTTAAGGGCATTCGCCCTAACAGTAGCCGTCCTTACATGCTCCACGGTAAGGTGACGAACATAAAGCATAGAATCCGGAGGATCCAAAGGAATCCTCGGAGCTGGAAGGTCGGAGAAAGTCTGCCTAATCAGTCTCTCTCCCAAAAACCACTCAAAACCGAAGGGACCCTCCATAAGGATCCTCCCCTGGTCATAGTCCCGAGCACCCAAAAATCTGTCCGAGAGGCCCGGGAGGTAATCCGCCCAGGGGAACCAGTCGACCTACAAAAGCAAAGATTGAGCATAAAAAAGGATAAAAGGACGAAAAGAGCACAAAGGTTAATGACTTATATCCTGAGCGGTCAAGGGATATATCGCCTCCCTAAGAGCGTGCAGCGTAGTAAAGGGGCAAGATGCCCGTCCCTTCCAGGTCTGCATCGCTGGAAAGGACAAATCCCCTGTCTCGAGAAGAGGGGCAAGGTCGGAGAAATGGTCATAAAACCAAATCTAAGACATGCAAAGCACGTGGATTAGACACAAGTTATTAGTAAAAAGCCAAAAACACAAAGTATAAGAAGGGTAGAAGGAAATTATCTCCATAACCTTCCAATAACCGACTAAGGAGACGCGAGACGCGCCCTCCTCTCCACTGAGGCGGCTGGACTGCCTCAAGCACCGAAGAAGACAAGAGTATGCAGGAAGACCCAAATTGTACTCCGCAACTCTACCTGAATCCTGCAAGCACGGGAAATAGCGAACGTGGTACCTACTAGCTTTATCCGAAAAGACGGAACAAGCTAGAAGATAGGCCAAGAAAAGGCGAGCGTGCTGCTCCACCGTGACCTTCTTCAACTTCCTCGGGTTGGTCAAGAACTGGACCATAATGTCAGTCCGGCCATACTCCTTACCATCCCAGTTGGCCCCAAAAAGGCCAAACATCTCCACCGTAACCTCCCTACTCACGTCTCCATAAGTGATAGAAGTACCGGTGCAAGGGAGCCAGGAAATGAGACCAAACTCGAAAGGGATGATCATGATCTCACGCACAGGAAATTGAAAAGTACTTGTAGTATCCCAGTACTGCTCCGCAAGACCTCTAACAAGCAAGCGGTCGGAGCGCTCCGCAGAAGCGATGGACGCTAAGAAGTGACCGAAGCCACAACGTTCCACAATAGCGTCGATCGAAGGAGTCACGTACCTACGAGCTTTCTCGATACCCGAAAGGCTACCGTAACCCCGCATGGTAGTGTCGACATCCTATACAACACAATAATTACAAGACAATTAGCTAGGTGATCCTAGTAACGACTACTAGTCTCCGGTTTAGTCCTAAATTTTTACAAATCGTAAAATTTAGCATTTTAGCTAAACCAATATGACAAGAGTGAATTCTTAAAGAGAACGAATTTCACACAAGTTTATTCTCCACAAATATACTCAAAAAACATCTACCACCACAACAAAAATAAACTTCACTCAAGTTTATTTTCACAAAAATATGATAATTGCAACGACAATAAAATTCATACAAATTTATTTTCCACCATTAAAGATGAATTTCACGCAAGTTCATTCTTCACATGCAAAAATATGCATAATACAAGAAACCTACGGGAATTCATAAATTAGCAAGAAATAAAAAAAAAAAACCATTTCAGGCAAATTGGTTTTTCCACATATAGCTACACTACAGTTCTCAACCTAAAAGTTCTATGTTTGCCTACACATGATTTTCTAAGTGTAAACGAGCAAAAAAAAAAAAAAAGAAACGACGACATACCCGACATTTGGTACCAACGGTAACCAAATGCTCCTTCTTCTTGAAAACAAGATCGCTGAGCTCCCAACAATTGGTAGGATGAAAATCACTATGCGTGAACTTATCCTGGACTAACCGCCTCTCACCCACCCGGTGATGGGGTATACCGGAAACAAAAACCCGAGTGAAAACGTTCAGGGCCTCATGAACAACAATCTCTTGCCCCTTCCTTTTCCTACCTCCTCTAAGTTTAGGAGCCATGGATGAAGAGCAAAAATGGAGTTTTGGAAATTTGAGTGAAACTCACAAAACTCACAAATTCACACAATTTTGAGTTTTGACACTCAAAAACACAAGATTAACTTGCAAAATCAAGTTCTACTAAGAATTTGAGCAAGAAAACCTCAAGATTTGGAGCTAGGGGCTTTGATGGAGGCTGAAAACTTGAGTAAAAATGGAGGAGAGAGAAAGGAGAGGGCTCGAAATGGGGAAGATGACCCATTTCGGCCTCCCCTTCTCATTTTTATGCAGAACCCGTGGAAAACCTAGTAGCCGGTCAAACCGCCTACGTGGACGGTCAGACCGCCCAGCTGGCGGTTGAACCGCAAGCCACGCTGCTTGGCCGCTACTCCCAACGGCTTGACCGTTTGCTTGAGCGGTTCAACCGCTCCACCAAGCGGCGTAGCCGCTCCAGCCAGCGGTTTAGCCGCTCCACCTAGCGTTCAACCGCTTGACGTGGAGGCTTGACCGCCTGGCCCACTCTCTCACCTCTAGCGTTTTATGGGCCATTGGTTCAAAATCAGTGGGCCCCACGCGAGGTCCATAGCAGTTATTTGCGCACCAAAGTCCGTTTATGAAAGCAGGACTACTTTAAGCCCACAGGTTTGTACATTTAAACTCGGCCAAATGGCATGGGCTCACACCCGACCTAAGGCCTGAGCAACATTTTATTATCCTTTATTACTCATCTTATTTCTAACGAAATATTTTTATTGTGTAACCTACATCATAGGGTTCCCCTTCGACTGAAAATCGAAGGACATTTATTGTGTGACCTACAGCATAGGATCCCATTCGACTAAAAATCGAAGGATTTTTATCATTGATCTTATTTCTAACGAAATACTTTTATTGTGTAACCTACAGCATAGGGTTCCCCTTCGACTGAAAATCGAAGGACATTTATTATGTGACTTACAGCATAGGGTCTCCTTTGACTGAAAATTGAAGGATTTTTATCACTTATTTCCTATCTTAAATATTCTTTATTGTGTGACCTACAGCACAGGGTCTCTCCGTTCGGCTGATAATCGAAAGATTTTTAGTGTGTGACCTACAACATAGGGTCAAGCTCTCGGTCAAGTAAACCGAGAAATTTATTACTCTAAAAATGATTGTTTATCTTTAACTGATTGTCACCTCACTTAGTTTGCCTGTTTTATTGCAGGTATTGGCACAGGAATACTTTGACCTTCGCTCTATCCGAGCTCCGCCAAAGTAAGGGCTTCTGTAGACACCAAAAATTGTGTCTATAATAAGTCCCCGTAAAAACCCGATGATGAAAGGAGTGGATTTTGCTCGAACTTGGGTTGCGAGAATAATTGCTCTAATGATTAGCCCAGTTCATTTGAATTAACCAGTGGAAGCCTTTTGTACAGGTGATACAAACCAGTTGGACTCAATTCAATTGGAGTCCAAAGCTGAGAGATAGGCCTCTTTGAACCTAAGGGCCCAAAAGGAAACCCAAACCCATGAGTCAACCCTTGGTCAAACAAGGGAACTCAGTCAAACCCGCGTGGACCCCTCGAAAAAGCCTCCCCCGCGTGAGAAGCACGTTAGGCGCCTATATAGGCATGCCGCTCCAGGTCCAAGCGGCCACGCTTGAGCTCAAGCGTTGGCCGCTAGGACAAGCGGCTGTGCCGCTAGGCCAAGCGGCTTGACCGCTTGCCTTGCGACTGAGCCACTTGCTAAGCGGTTTGACCACTTGTCCTGCCAGCTCATCCGCTTGGCCTAGCTGTATAGCCGCCTGGATCTTTTCTCGCGGACGATGAATTCGAGGCCCATCTCGATTTTCGTGTCAAACCCTGGCAGCTCCCCCTCTTCTATATAAACAAACTTTAGGGTTCAGTTGAAGAGGTTGGCAGTTTTCTCTCAGGTTGGGAATTCTAGAGGTTCTCTCTCTCTCTCTCTCTCTCTCTCAAAAAATTAAACCATAAATTCTTATTCTACTCCTTTTTTAGGTTAGCCCTAGCACCCCAAAATAAACCTTTACACTTCATCAAGAGCATGAGTTCAAGCATTATAACCCAATAAGTTCATTGTGAGAATCCAGGTAATCCAACCTGAGGGTTTTCAATAAATTCTTATATTGCTTATTATTACTAACGATTTTGGTTTATGTGATATGTACATGCATGGCGCGTTTTGAGCAAAAGGGCTTGTATTAAGCCTAATTAATGGATGAATGAATGTTGTTTTAATTTTTTTATTTATTGCTTCTTATGATTAAATTATGCTTTGTTTGTGGATTGGTGGATGAATTATTGGTTTGTCTTCTAACTTGCATGTTTTAGCATATTTATCGTTTTTTAGCAATAAAAGCATGTAATTTGATAAATTGTTAAAAATGGTCACAATAATAATGTTTGTTCAACCCATTCGTAAAAACTAGGAATTTGGACAAATTGAACCTTGTTGGAACCGTAGCATTAATAATTATATTGAATCGATTAGTAGAGGCCGTTGTTATCAACGGGCGAGTTGGGTGCCTAACACCTTCCTAGCTCGTACTCACGCCCCCGGACTCAATTATGAAGTCAATTTCCCCAACAGGGATTGGGGTGCACGGGAATTGAGTTGACGTCTTTCTAGACTATTGACTTGATTCCAAGGTTTCCAAGTTACCTTAAATTTGGTGGCGACTTCCGACAATCTTAATCATGTCCTTAGTGCAAAAGGAAAATCTTAATGTGCATTCACACTCAAAGGTTCACGAAAATCCGAACGACCGCGCTCTCCTAGGGTGCCCGGAAATCCGAAGGAAAAAAGGGGGCGAAAAAGGGGACAAAAAATATGGTAGCCTACATATATCCATTGGGTGCTGCATGCAAATCAAGCTAAGTAATAAAGATTAGCAAGCTAAGAAAATTAAAATTGATATGTTCAGTTACATATGTTTATATACTGGTATATTTTTCAGGCATTTCGGTAGCAAAAAGACTTGAGGATGCTGGGGTGAATGACTTCCTAAAGTTGAATCAAACCAATTGGAAATAACAAGAGGTTGCAGATAGAATGGATGGGCGAATTCGCAAGACTAATTTTACATGGTATACAGTTGAGATGGGATCAAATTGGCTTCATGGAGTAGGGGCCCTAAAAAAAATCCTCTCTATGAAATGTGCAATAGAAAAATATACCAATATATAGAAATACTTATTAATCAAAAGCAAAGGAGAATTTTGAGCGAGGAGGGAGACTCAAGCTTCGTTTGATTCACCAAGAAAAAACTGAACTGAACTGAAATGTAATGAACTGTACTGAATTTATGTAAAAATAAGTTGAATCAAACCAATTGGAAATAACAAGAGTGACACACAAAGTCATCTAATAAATTTACTTAACTCAACACAGTCACACATATATCTACAAACTTTCCCCCCATGTGTGAGCATCATATGCTCCTGTTTAAAGGGAAAGCAGATTACTGGAAACATAGATACCAAGAAAACGAAAGAGTACCATACTATAACCTTGGTAATAGTGCAACAATAGTGCACGGATAAAAACACTGAACTTTACTTTTGTCATGTCTTTCTAAAGATCATTTATAATAACTCATTTATGTTCCCACCCGAGACAGTTGGGAAGGAAAGATCTTATTTGAAATAAAACTTTCTGGATATTGGTTAAAAGAAAGAAGGGATTGATTTGATCCCAGACCAGGCTCCGCTCAAGGCGATGAATGACTATCACTTACTCTTTTCCCTACGACCGAGTGAGCAGCTGTTCTTGAATCAGATTTGAAAACTTAAGAGGGTTTGTCTCGTTTGTGGTAATTAGGAAAGAAAGATGAAAGATGTCTAAGTTGTTCAGATGTAGTCTTTCTAAGGTTGAGGTTTATTTACATGACACCATCTTCAAATCATGAACCTTAATAATAATCTCCATTACCAGCTTATAGAGCATTTTGTTTTTTTATTTAATTTCTCATAATGAGTTGGAGGATACTACAATAGCAAAGAGAGTCATGGGATGTCAATAAAACTACCAACCTTGAGGAAAATGTAAGTGATGAACCTCTTTAATATGTTTTGCATTACATACACCTCAAAAAACTGAAACAACATACTAAAACCATCTGAAAAGATAGGGTGACCATAACCGCTAGACATTTCACATTGCTAGCATAAAAGAAGCTCAATAATAACGGTATTCTTCACTAAAAGAACTTATAGAAAAAGGTTTTAAGTACAATGTCACTTAAGATGAGAAATTATTGCATCAATATGAACTTAGTTAGCACCACAGCGGAAAAACATTTCAATGCATGTATCCCAATTTCGGAGGCATGAAGTAAACATCAGCTATTTGCGGGTCAAATGAAGATCTGCAACTAAAATGAAAGCGTGGCCGGTTTACTAAAAAGCCAGTACTAAGTATGGAACTAAACAGCTGAATTAGCAGATTAACTGAAGATGAAAGGATATGTTATTTAGAAAATAACATTCACTAAAGACCAAGGTAATTTCTTGGCATCTAAATTTATTGCTGATCACCCAAAGATTAACTTATTGAAGTACTGTAACTTATTAATTTTCATGGCATCTAAATTTGTTACTGAATCACCAGAAAAAGACTAAACCAACAGATAGTCATTTAGCATCTAAATTTTTTGTTGAATCACTAAAAGACTAACCAACTGAAAAACTGAAAGTTAATTAAACTAATCTTTTGGCATCCAATTGTCGCCAAATTGTCAAGAGATAAATCCACTAAATAACTTATAACTAGATTAATCTTCTAGCATCCAGATTTGTTGTCGAATCACTAGAAGGCTAACCAACTGAATAACCGAAAAGTCCACATTAATCTTCTAGCATCCAAATTTGTTGTTGAATCACTAGAAGATGAATCCACTGAAAAAACCTTCCACTTTACTAAAATAATCAAATCAATAATGTGATTCTTTTGAGGTAAAACTCTAAAATAAATTAACTTCATATTATAATTTGACCTCAACTTAAAAATTGAACAAAATTCGTTACATATTCTGAAACATTTATATGTGGAAGATCTAATTCACAACTTAACTAGAGGGATTGAGGTCAATAATGTAGACCCTATATGATTAGGCACAAACTGTATACACAAAAGTAACATAGTTTAAGTTGTACTTCACATGTCAAAAATAATATAATCCAAATATTTTCATCTGAATATCCAAACTAAGTCATTATATTTCAAGAACTAAGGTGGCCGCTCATATTAAATCACATATCAAACTTTCTTAGTGCTAATTTAATGAGCACAAAAGAAAGACCCTGAATTATATCTGTATAGAATTAAGGGCAAATACAGGTACATCTTGCTATTCGGTAGGTGGGTTCACTAAAAAAATGTATATTTACCCAATACAAAAACATATAGTGGGCAATATTAACATTCAAGTTTGGCTTTAAATCAATAAAAGGGGGCCAATCAACTGAATATATAAATTTTTGCTTCAGATTTGACCATGAGCACCATCCATATTTGTTGTTGAATCAATGTCCATAATAAAATCGCATCCTAATACCACACTCCAGATATACAATTTACCATGCCTAATTGCCTATATCTGCGATTTTAAACCACCTCAAACTATTTACCTTTTAACCAGAATTTTTTATAGAAGACTATGAAAAATACATGTGATCAAACCCATACTTAAATACTCAATCTTAAATTTAAACTTAAACTTAATTACTGAAAAACAATTTAGTTTAAAGTACTAAACTTCAATTTGTAATCAAACTAAATATCTTATGAACTCAAAATTTAATCAGTCTGAATTATCAAGTTTGACCAGGACCTCTTTATAACTACACAATATCCTTTTCCATATACATGTAATGAATACACGTAACTTTAATCATGACTATGTAAATGTATATGTGTCCACACAAAAGTATGTAAGTTCAGCTAGCCAGTGCATTATCAATATAACTTCCCAAGTAAAACTATGCTCGTTGTCCAAATTCAGAGAAAAAAGAAAAGAAAAAGCTCAAGAACTACAACGTCAATTAAATCACATTAACGTGAAATGTATACAGGCCCATGCTAAAACCTTAGTACTATCACCCAAATTGTGTTTTATGTGCAATATATGATAATTGTTCAAAGTATCACATATACTTAGTTTCCCATGTGCCAGTAATCATCAAAGACCAAATAAAAAAACCACACTAACTGAATTAAAGGTAATTTAATATAATCTCCTGATTTAGCATGATGATAGACTGGAAGTTAGAGAGTATCAGTCTTGAATCTGATAGACTGGAAGTTAGAGAGTAAAAGTCTAAGCCCAGAAGCCTCAAGTGCCAACCTCTTCGAAGGTCCGACCCATAAAGCCTGCGCTAGGCCCATGTCCATTACAGGCAGCAGGATATCATGAGCCATTCCAGAGATGACACGTGCCACCTCGGTAACCGCCTGTATGGGAAACCTCACCCTATAAATACCAGTCTCGAGGTATGTGAATAGTGGACTACTTTTACCTAATCATTACTGGCACTACTCCCAAGACTAACTTAAGCTTCGGAGCGAGGATCCCGGGAAACCCCCCCGGGCCAGTTAACGTTCTTGTGTGTGCAGGTATTGAGGTCGTCACCTAGCCGACGGAAATCCAACGCCCGACTAGCTATACTCCTGACACAGGAAAAAAAACCCACAACATTTGGCGCCGTCTGTGGGGAGTACTACCTAGTTGAGCGAAAAATCAAACCAATACAAAACATCATCAAATGACGGAGGTGGAAGACATAGCCGACGAGTCGGGATCGGAGGCCTCTCACGGACCCCCGCCAAACCCGCACGTCGCCCACCCCACACCTCCACCTCCTCTCAGAAACTCGATACCGATGCCCGGTGGCCAACCCATTATTGAGAGCCTGGTATACGAGGGAGACCTGACCCGAGCAATAACCACCATGCAACAAAAGATTATGAAAGGCGTGGCAAGAGAAGTCCGAGACGCCCTCAAGGCACAGCCCCCTCCGATCCACCGCCCATTTCCCATCCGCAGTCCCGGCACCCCCTTCACAACCGCTCTCGGCCACACAAGACCAACGCCCCTGCCCAGGCGAGACTTGGACCCGGAGGACGCCTACCATGTCCTCAACCAGCGTCGGGACCATCAGGAAAATGAAAAGGAAACCATCAAGGAGCGGGGAGAACCCTCGAGGCTTGACGCCCGGGGTATAATCAATAAAAGGCGAGAGGAAAGAGGCGATGACCAAGAGCCGACCACCCGTCACGACGGCTCCTCGAGGCCCGACGCCCGGCAGATTTTAATCCGCATGCGGAGGAACATGGCCTTCATATCAACACCATACGCGGACGACGAATGCAGCTTTGGAACATTCCACAGTCGTTCTAGGGGCAAGACTATCGAGGTGTCGTCTTCTCACCGACGCAGCGGGGGGCATGAGAGAAATCGAGACCACAAAGCCGACAACCACGCCGCGCTATCATTGTCGCGCAGGCTGGGAGAGCTCTATGTGGATGAGAAGCGACCTGACTCGCCCTTCAAGAGAGAAATTTTATGTGTCCCAAGAGTGAAAAAGATCAAGGTACCATCCATAGCTGTGTACGACGGCGTCGCGCTGGTCGACCACAGTGAGCACGTGGACGCCTATACGGCGAACATGTACACGTACACGACTGATGTGCCCACCCTATGCAAGTTTTTCCCGCCCACACTACGGGGCCTAGCGCTCAAATGGTTCAACGAGCTCCCCCGCGGCTCAGACGACCATTTTAAAACATTGACGAAGAAGTTCATCAACCATTTCGTCGGTAACAAGCGGTCCGACAAAACCATCTCGCACCTGGAAAGCATCGTTCATATACGAAAAGAACCGCTGAGAGGATACCTCAAAAGGTTCAACACGGCAAAGACAGAAATCGGAAAAGTGAATGACGAAGTTGCCTACTCCTACTTCATGCAAGGGTTGTCGCGCAGCACATATAAATTTGCCTTGGTGAAGAAGAGAGTCACTTCCCTACGTGATGCACTGGACAGGGCTGAAGGCTTCTGCACCGCGACCGAAGTCGTGTATTCGAACAAAGAAAAGGACAAAGAGGCGACACCACCACAGGCGGGAAAGAAGAGGAGCGCGGAAATAATGACAACCAGCGCCCCCAAGCCCCGAAGGGACTCCTCTAGAAAGGCCACTCGCCTCTCCTATGAAGGCAACGAGGCATATCCCTTTTCACACCCAAAGGAAGTGATCATGACCGACATTAAGGACAAGAACTGGTTGAGAGACCCCAGTCGGATTCGACAACCCTACAGATACAGGTATAAAGCCAAGTATCGCGACTACCACGAAGATGTGGGGAATACCACGGCTGAATGTAAGGACCTGGAGAGGGCGCTTCGCCTCCGCCTCTGTCAAGGTCGCCCCAAAAACTATGTCCGGAGAGACGCCGTGGCCAAGCCAGTCGCCAAAAAAGAAGAACCACCAGAACCAGATAGTGACGACAGCGACTTCGTCGCCACTATCGCAGGGGGATTGCCGCTAGACGACAGAACCATCAGCGCTCACAAAGCCTACGTCAGGGAAGCCACCCAAGTCATGCTCTTCGTACCCGGACCGTCGAAACCAATGAAGCCCATAACCTTCACAGAAGAAGACAGGAGATGGATCGTCGCCCCACACGACGACCCTATGGTAGTAGAGCTAAAAATCCAGGACCGACGGGTAAAAATGATACTGATCGACAACGGAAGTTCTGCGGATCTAATCTCCATCGACTGCTTCCGATAGCTGAATTACGGCAAGGACAATCTCTAAAGAGTCACCAGACCTATCGTCGAATTTGGGAAAAAGGTTGTCCACCCACTTGGGAGCTGTAGACTGTCGGTTCGCTTTGGACCTCCAGGAAAGTGTCGAACAACCTTTATCAACTTCCTAGTGGTGGAGGACTCTTCCGCGTACAACGTCATCCTCGGTCGACCCTCTTTGAACAAAATCAGAGCTGTCGTCGCCACTCACATGCTCCTCATGAAGTTTGAGTGCGACGACAGCGAGATTGGGAGCTTGTACGGCGACCAGAAGACAGGCAGAGAATGCTACTTCACAATGGTCCGGCCCATCCTAGAAACTGATCGGGAGAAAACTGAAAGAAGGGGAAAACGGGTGGCGAAAGCTATGAACATCGCTGGTGCATCCGGTGATGATGTCATCGACCCACGGGAGGAAATCACGGAAAAAGTCAAAGCCACAGAGGCGACGGAAGAAGTAGCCCTTGACGAACTATGCCCTGACCGAACTGTTAAGGTCGACAGTTCCCTTGAGGGCGAAGAGAAATGATCGATGATCCAGCTCCTGCAGGCATATCAGGATGTGTTCGCCTTCTCCGCAAAAGACATGTCGGGAGTCATCCCCGACATCATTATGCACAGTCTCAACATCCTCCGAACAGCAACCCCCATGAAGCAAAAGAAACGTCATTTGGGGGACGAAAGAAATAGAGCTGTGAAAGAAGAAGTGGCGAAGCTGTTAGAAGCCAGCTTTATCAGAGAATGCAGATACCCCGGATGGATCAGTAACGTGGTCTTGGTTAAAAAATCTAATGGGTCATGGCGCATGTACATCGACTACCAAGATGGTCGATTCGACGGCTGGTTACCAGACATTGAGCTTCATGGATGCCTACTCTGGCTATCATCAGGTCCTCCTCGCTGAGGTCGACCAAGAAAACACCGCCTTCATCACAGAACATGAGCTTTACTGCTATAAAGCCATGCCCTTCGGCCTCAAGAATGCGGGCGCCCCATATCAAAGGCTGGTCAACAAGATATTCGAGTATTAGCTGGGCGACTCAATGGAGGTATATGTGGACGACATGATCGTGAAAACCAAGCTCGGAGGCAACCACGTTCATGACCTGCAGCAGACCTTCGAGAATCTACGGCTGTACAACATGAAACTCAACCCCAAAAATGTGTCTTCGGAGTACAGGCCGGAAAATTCCTGGGATCCATGATTAGCCAGTGAGGAATCGACGCCAATCCCGACAAGGTGGCAGCAATCATGAACATGGAACCACCACGAACGATCCGAGAAGTACAGAAACTCGCAGGCTGCATAGCGGCGCTCGGACGCTTCATCGCCAGTGGGGCAGATAAGAGTGCTCCGTTCTTTAACACGATCAAAAAGAACACTAAATTCTGCTGGACCGCCGAGGCAGTGCAAGCCTTCGACGAGCTAAAAATATACCTCTCCAAGGTACCCACCATGGTGTCGCCAGAGCCGGGGGAAGAACTGTTTTGCTATCTGGCGACGTCGGATACATCGGTCAGCGCCGTCCTTCTTGTTGAAAGAGACAAAGTCCAGAAGTGTGTGTACTATACAAGCTACGCCTTCAACGGCGCTGAGCCCAGCTACTCCATTGTGGAAAGAGTAGTCCTGGCGCTCTACACGGCAAGCAAGAGACTAAAACCCTACTTCGAATCGCACAAAGTTGTCGTCTTGTCAGATCATCCCCTGAGAAGTATCCTTGGGAAGCTAGACAATGCCGGAAGAATGCTCAAATGGGCCGTACACCTTCAAGGCCTCGGAATAGAGAACGAGCCACGAAATGCCATCAAAGGAAAGGCCCTGGCGGACTTCGTCGCCGAAAGTACTCACCGCCCAAACCTGTCATATAACCCGGATGTCCGCTGGACAATTTATGTCGACGGATCGGCGACAAACCAAGGATTCGGGGCTGGCCTCATCTGCAAATCGCCAGAAGGCGAGGATTATGAATATGCCCTCAGGTTCAAGTTCAACGCCACCAACAACGAAGCGGAATACGAAGCCCTAATCTCGGGCATCGAGTACTGTGTCGCCGCGGCGGCATCTTGCGTCGAAGCACACTCTGATTCTCAGTTGGTCGTCAGCCAAATCAACGGCACCTACGAGGCCCGAGACAAAAACATGTTGGCATACCTAGCCAAAGCTCGAGAGTTGATCACCAAACTAAGAAGCTTCAAGATCACACAAGTCCCTCGATCTGAGAACAATCAAGCTGATGCGCTGTCCATACTGGCTAGTTCCGCCAAGATCGACCACCCACGATCCGTCTTTTGGGACGTAAAAGCGGAAAGGAGCATAGAAAAGCAGGAGGTCTTGATCCTAGACAAAAGTTCAACTTGGGTGGACCCAATCAGTCAATTCCTCATCGATGGAACCTTGCCGGAGGACAAGAAACAGGCCGAGAAGGTAGAGAGGAGATCCAAATGGTTCACTCTCTTCGAAGGACGGCTGTACAAAGTCTCATACTCACAACCTCTGCTGAAGTGTATCACCCCTGAGGCAAGGAAGAAAGTGTTGTCCGACCTCCACAATGGTGTTTGTAGCTCGCACATCGGTGGGCGAGCGCTTATCGCAAAAACTCTCAGAACGGGCTACTTTTGGCCAACACTGACACACGACGCCGTCGCCTACTCGGCCAAGTGCGACAAATACCAAAGGTTTGCCCACATGTATCACAAGCCCGCCACTGAACTTAAGCCCATTTCGACCACATTGCCCTTTGCCCGGTGGGGCATGGACATCCTCGGACCATTCCCGACCGCAAAGTACCAGCGCAAGTTCATTATAGTCGATGTCGACTATTTTACGAAATGGATAGAGGCTGAAGCAGTGTCTGAAATTGCAGAGGAAGACGTCAGGAAATTTGTTTGGAGTAATATCATCACACGCTTTGGCTGCCCCAGAGAGATAACTTTCGACAACACAGCACAGTTCGAAAACCCCAAACTCCAGCAATGGCTGAAGAAATACTGCATCACCGGCAACTTCACCGCCATCGCCCACCCCCAGGCAAACAGGCAAGCTGAGTACTCCAACAAACAAATCCTCCTGGGATTGAAGAGGAAGCTCGATGAAGCCAAAGGACTATGGGCTGACGAACTCTTGAACGTGCTCTGGGCGCTAAGGACCACGGAGAAGAACTCAACGGGGGAGACGCCTTTCATGCTCGTATATGGAGCCGAGGCAGTAATCCCGATTGAGGTTAAAGAGCCCACCCTGAGAGTGTTAATGTACAATGAGGAAAGCAACAGCGCCTCCCACCGACAAGATCTCGACCTCTTACCGGAAAAAAGGGGCGACGCCCTCCTAAGAGCTGAGATCTATCGCCTCAGGATGTCAAGGTAATACAACAAGATGGTCTGACCTCGGCCCCTGCACGTGGGAGACTTGGTACTGAGAAAAACTGAAGCCATCGGGAAGGCATCCACATCTGGTAAGCTGACCGCCACTTGGGAAGGTCCACACATGATTAGGGAAGAAGTCCGCCATGGAACCTACCGCCTCCAAACACTGGATGGAGAGCCAATCCTGAGGACATGGAACACCTGCAACCTCAAGAAATACTACATCTGATCCCCGTAAGCCGGAAGGCGACGGCCAAAATAGATCAGGCGACTAGGAAATCAAGCTGTGCAAACTTATTATTCACTTGTAAACACACCTTTGGGTGCAAAATATTTACATGAATGAAAATGACACACATTTTCACCTAACCTCGCATATTTACGAACTCTGATTGAAATACAAATCAGCTAAAGTCAGTTCATTGAAATAGTTCTACGTCAATCAAAGCACTGAGCAAAATCGGTGAACGACGAAACTAAAATAAGTCTTTATTCATAAATTTATAGCAGAGCCCCTAACATATGTCAGGCAAAATGCTCGGTACAAAACTAATGAAAACAAAACTCCCTACAGGTCTATCAGCCCCTCACCATCAACGACCGGCGCCGCTTCGTCAACATCACCTTCACCTGCACAAGGCTCGGTAGGCTTGCTAGAATGGGCAGACTCACCGTCGCCGGCAGGGTTATTGGAACCAACGAGCGCTTGTATCCCACCAAGCTCTTCCACCAACTCCACCCAGTCAGAAGCCGGGAATAAATGGCAAAAAGCCTCATAAAAACGTCGCCGCTCTTCCGCCCGGCCAAGCTTAAAATGGACACTGTCTGAAGGTTCCGGCGCCGGAGGAACGGCGTATCCAACCATCATGAGGTCCTCAAGCTGCTTCGCCAAATCGTCCCGCTCGCGAGAAACGGCGTCAATCCTCTCGAGCATTCGACGCCGATCCTCTTCGAACTCCGCCGTCTTAGCAAGATTACTTTGCAACCTCACCTCCGCCAAATATACATGCTCCTCCACCTGGCTCAGCAGCCCCTTGTTCTCCTTCTGCAACTCCCTATTTTCCTGAAGGACCTTCCTCGCCCTGATCATCAGCGGGTAGAAATAGTGTGTGAAGCCCGCCCAACGAACGATGAACTCACAGGCACAGTGTAGGATCTGGTCTATCTGGCACCCCTTCTGGCCACACATATGGGCCAAGTCGGCCGAAGGAATCATACCCATTAACCGGGCAAAAATTCCTTCGATAGCACCCATGTCACCTCCCGCCTTCGCCTCGAAAAACGAAAAGCCTTCGTCACGCACGACGCCGGGGCCATCACCTCTAGCGCCGGTTGAACCATGCCCAGTCTCACCAACATCGGGACCGGCATCGCCAACACCGCCCCTACCAACGCCATGGTCGTCAGGACCGTCGCCGTTAACTTGCCGCTCCATGTCGCAGGCCTGCGACACCATTGGCTCCCCAAGCATCCCACTGTCAATCAGACGCTCAAACTCGTCGTCACCTATAAAGATCTTACCATCAACAGTACGAGAAAAATGCTGCCCAATATCCCCCACCTTGGGAGCAACAGAGGCAGCCTTTAACGGATCGTTTTGAACTCTGACAGCCAAAGGCTCCGCCACAAAAGGAATGCCTGGAGGCACACGGACCCTTTTGGGCGCCCTCGGCTTCTTTGGCACTAAAGACTCCCTCAGAGCATCAATATACTCCTGAGAGTAGGCGACCATTGGGGCAACACCCACGGTATGTTGAGGGTCTGACGCCAAAACATCACCAGGGAGCGACGGATTTGGTGCCAATGCCTCTTCTTGGCGAGCAGAACGTGACACCCCTGCATTATCTTGGGGAAGAGAGTTAAGCCATGGAGAGTCGGCCAAAGTGGGTCTATCGCCAGCCATACGAACTTATTACCCTTACGCTCGTTTTGGGAGCAAATTATGAAATGGAAAGCAAGATAAAGCAGAGGAGCCAAGCTACATATATATATAGAAAAAATCCAAGCAAGATGAAGAGACACATGGTACCAGAAGGGCAAAATTATATTTCATAATTTCCGAAGATCCAAATTACAAGACGGTTTAACAAAAAGCATTTTATACAAACAGAACTTCAACCACTCTCAGAATCAGAATCGTCGCCCGACTTGTCAAGCTCAGCCAAGACGGCCAGCTGAGTACCAGGGTCAACTAGATCCTGAAGCACGACGGTGCAACGAGTCTGAGCAGCAACAAACCTCCTGCTATATTCCGCCTCGCCATACAATCGATACTCTTCCGATTGTTTAAAGTCTTCCACGGCATCGCCTTGGGATGAGGCATCCTCGAAAACTTTCAACTTCTCAGAGATAGGCGTCACCTACGTCTTATACCCAGAGACCTTGTCAGCATAAGACTTGTTCTCAGCGGCCAAAGTCCGAACCGAGCTCGAAAGCTCCTCACCCCGCTTCAGGGCGTCGTCCCTCTCGATCGTCGCCTTAGAAGCCACCTCCTTCAGACGATCAACCTCACTAGACAAAGCAGTTACCTTCGCCTCGGCCTCTTCTCGGCGACGCTCAGCAGCGGCCAACTGGTCCTTCAACGCCGATTGGTCATCCTCAAACCGCTTTAAATCTTGCCTCAAGAGGTCGGCGTCAGAAATGTCCTTACGCGCGGCGTCGTACTCTTTCTCCTTGGCATGGAACTTGTCCTTCCAAAACTGAGCCTTCTTCTTGTGCTGCTCTAAAGAACCCCTCGCCTCGTAGGCAACATCTGGATCGTCCTCCATATCCTGACCTCTCTTGATCAGCCCAGAGGTGACGGCCAAACTCTGCGAAAGACAAAAAATGAACGCCCGTCAGCGATCAGACAAAGCAAACAAATCAAGGGGCAAAATGAGGTACTCACCACAGAGAGTTGATCATGCACAAACGCCAGGGCACCACGGGTACACACGTCGCCCAGAAGCGCCTCAGCTGCCACCGGTGTTGACACTTTGTCGGCAAATGCCTTTATCGCCTCCCCTTGAGCGTCGTTCCAAAACACGTACTCTTGGGAAGGCATGGGTTGACCAGAGATATGGTACAAGTAACGCGAAGCCTTCTTGGTCTCACCCCTCTTTTCAGTCTCGCCGCCATCTAGATCAACTACCGGGATATCGTCTGGCGCCAATGGAGTCGGGGTTGTCGCCAGAAAGAGACGAGGTCAAGTGTTTTAGAAGACTGACGTCCTCCTCACCAACCGGAGATGTCTGAGCAGTCGCCTGGGCACCCACGGCGTCAGGCACTATGGTCGCCTTGCCTGGAGTCTGCTCCAGCTCCCTTCTCTTGGGCAACGGTCCGTCAGATGAGGCTGACGCCTGCCCGGCCTCCTTCCTCTTTTGGCGAATGACCGCTGCAGCTCGGGACTGCTTCTCGGTACGATTCTTCGCCGGGACAAAGGGGCTAGTCGGGTGCAGAGACGGCGTCCACCGAGGACTCGCGCCTCCAACACTCTCCTCAACCGAGCCATATCCTAGCAATGGCGATCGGTCGACGCAGGTAGGGACATAGAACAGTCCCCTAGACTTCCAGTACGCCAACACCCGGGGCATAGCATGGGCAGATATGTCCAGCGCCTCGCCCTTATGCTGGGCGACAAGAATCGCCTCGTGAGCTTCTGCAAGAAGAAAAAGTCAGACACCCCGTCGGTGGAAATGAAAAGGTAAAATAACAAAAGAGAAAAAATATCCTTATCCGGGAGGCTGGCGATTAAGCCGACGAACGACAAATAGCCATGCATCAGAAACCAGCCCTTAGCAGGGGCATACCGGACCTCGTGATACTCATATTTTACCTCCTCAGAGACTCTAGACTTCTTTGCCGAGGTTTCACCGACAACGGAGGCCGAAACCCCGCCGCCCTTCGACTTGGACGCCTTCTTCTCAGGAGGACTAGTTACGACAGGCTTCACCGAGCGAAAGCTATCCAATATTAACCTGTCAATAGACGACAAGGGATCGGCTTCCGACCCACCAGGGACGTCGGAATCATCACAATCCCAATCTGGGATGTCCTCAAACGCCTGCTTGTCCTTCCTGACAAGATAGACCCACCTCGATCGCCAATCCTTGTAGTTGTCCCAGAGATGGAGAGCGAAGAGGAAGTCTTCCAAGACCGACGCTGTATACAATCGGCGACGAGAATTACCCCCCGCCGGGACCAACTTCACCATCGCCTTAAAAACGCTCATCGACGTAGGGTATCCCATGACCTTACACATGGCGATATACCCGTTCATACATAGCCAGAAGTTGGGCAGCAGTTGAGCAGGGGCGACGTTGTAGTCATTAACATACTACTTGACAAAAGGATGCAAGGGCAGGCGAAAGCCCGCCTCCATCATTCCCATGTGAATGGCGATACCATTATCTGGCGGGAAGAACATCACGTCTGTCGGCTCCGGCAGGACCAGATCGCAGTCATCCGGGATTGCAAGCTTGGCGATAAAAAGCCGGCGAGGAGTCCCCGCCTCTTTCAGCTTGGCGACCCACTTAGTCGAAGGAATAAAGTGTGTATGTTCCTCTGTCTTTTTCAAAGCCTCGGCGGCCGACCGGCGAAGACACCTAATCTGCTTCCCGGCGCTAGAAGACGACGACATTGGTTGATTGATCATTTTTACGAGCGGTCGAAAGTCAAAGGTAAAATGTTCAGAATAAAAGCAGAGAGAGAGAATGACACAAAGTGAAAGTGAAAAGTGAAGGGAAACATTTGTTATTTATAGACACGCCCCTGACCACTGAAGGGTCAGGGAACACGTGGACCATTACAAAGGACCGGGGCAAAAAGTAGGCCCCACCTTTCAGTTACATTTAAGATGTTACGCCAGGAAAGCCCAACTACAAGGGCATACTCAGCAAAGGGATAGCCCCCCGTACAAGAACATTAAACCTAACAATGAATGAAGCACAAAACGGCGCCAGAACACACAGTTCGCCAGATACACGGTCATGCTTGGTTCCAAGTTCGGCCCAACGCCGCTTTAAGTACCCGCACTTACGGTGAGCCTCCTCCAGCTTCAGAGTCATCAGGGCGACGGATCTGGAGGTCGCCTCAAGATCCCGCTACACACCGTCAATTTTCGCACGAAGAGCCTTCAGTTCGTCCTTCTTTCGTCTTCTCGCCTCGTCCCTTACCAGCAAAGGGTCGACGGAAGGAGAAGGAGGGCGCACCGCCAAGGGCGACGCCGTCGCATATTCAAGACGGTGACGCTTCACATCTTCCTCTATAAGTTGGGATAACGCCAGCTTGACATGGCGAGGAAGGGCAGGATTCGATAAGTGGCGAGCATACCAAGCTCCTAACGACTCATTAGCAACTAGGTCGCCATACTTAATACCGGCAGCCTGAATGACATTCGACGCCGAGAAACAGGAACTAGTGGCACTCCCGTCGGAGCACCGGCGCGCCGATCTACGAAGTCTGTACTTACTACTGACCTCGGGTTCTTCATAAGAATCACTGGAGCCTGTGGAAATCTCAATGGTGGAAACCATAGCGAGGTCCAGTACTGGTAAAAGAGTCTGGAGCCCCCAATATATAACCACTCCTCACAGCCAGCTGAGATCACACCCACCAAAGTCCAACATCGACAATCACGCCAAGGTCAATCAGCTACAGACACGTGGCGCGACAACACTCACAACACAAATGTCCCAGATTCCAACGCACTTTGTTTGGGGCAAAAAATTGTTAATCAAAGACACCTGGACCAGGAACAGTCAAGCAACATGTTGAAACTCTCCCACACCCCAGAGAGGATTATGGAAAAGTTTCAAAGGGCAAAAAGACTGGCAAGACAGATGGCAAAGCAAATCCATTTCATTCCAAAATCGTCAGGGGAGGCCAACCCCACAAGGACCACACACAAAAAAATCCAAAAAAAAAAAAAGCAAGCAAGCTTCAACACCATTATCTAAAAGCCACAGATCGACGACTAAGCTCGACCATCACAACGAGCGGCGTCAGCCTTCAACTCATCTTTCAGATGGGGACAAAGGCCCGTCAGCTGAGCTTTCTTCACCTTCAGTTCTTCAATCCTGGCCCGTGCCAACTCCAGCTCCGTCTCATGGACGACAGCCTTCTGCTCCACCTCCTGAAGCTCCATAGTAGTCGCCCCAAGCAGCCCCAGATTATACTTTAGCCCCCTCTCGTAAGCATCCCGGTTGATTGGGCCGACGAAGGGGTCGCCATGCACGCAACGCCCAGAAGAAGCGCCACGAACAACAGGACGAGACTCAGAGTCAGCACTCCAGTCGTCTGAAGAGGTCGGCGAAGCCACCCCCAGCCTCGCCGTGTCGACGGCCTCAGCAGGAGGGGCATCAACACTGGGACCGATGGGGCAAGCGTCGCCACCTAACGTCCGACTACCTTCATCCGACGAAGAACGGGACCTCTTACGAGAAGAAAGAACCTTCGACTTACCAGCAGACGACATGATCAAAATCTTGAGAATAGATAAGTCAAGACAGCAAAAGACAAAATTCAAGTAGGAAACTCCACATCCAAGCGTGGCCCTTATATAAAGAAAAGGGTAAAACGTCAAAGGACACGAAACGCCAGAGGGCACGAAACGTCCCTCAACCACTTCACAAGGAGTCAGGAACCGCCCCTGCCACGTGTACATCGCAGAAGCCCTTCCTGAAGGGCAAATATTGTGACCTAAAATAAAAGCCTAAGCCCATAAGCCTCAAGTGCCAACCTCTTCGATGGACCGACCCATAAAGCCTGCGCTAGGCCCATGTCCATTACAGGCAGCAGGATATCATGAGCCATTCCAGAGATGACACGTGCCACCTTGGTAACCGCCTGTATGGGAAACCTCACCCTATAAATACCAGTCTCGAGGTATGTGAACAGGTGACTACTTTTACCTAATCATTACTGGCACTACTCCCAAGGCTAACTTAAGCTTCGGAGCGGGGATCCCGGGAAACCCCCCCGGGCCAGTTAACGTTCTTGTGTGTGCAGGTATTGAGGTCGTCGCCTAGCCGACGGTAACCCAACGCCCGACTAGCTATACTCCCGACACAGGAAAAATCCCCACAACAGAATCAATACGAATTATTTTTAATCTCAAACTGTCATAACTAAAGGCTTTGAATGTTTTAATTACATAACGCAACATATCCACAAATAAAATAATAATTAGGTTCCCAACTGAACTATAAAATCCAAAACATAATATATATGACTAGTAAAAATATTAATCCTTGCTCTGATACCACATGTAGAACCGATCTAAAACCATAGATCGATTGATATTAATCTACTTGTACAAAATAGAATTAAATTATACTAACCTGAAGTCATGAGAGAGCACCGCACCATTGAATACTTTTTGTCTAGATATGAGAGTCTTCCACTGTGAGTAATATATGCAAAATGATGGTGATCTGAACTGAAGGGTTTATATTTATATTGCCACAGCGGAAATTCCTTTACCTGAAATTCCCAATGTGGACAAACCTAATAATAGGTCTTAATTAGATTCTTACCAACGTTGGAATCCTAATGAATTTTGGCCTAACTGAATACTTAATAGACTTATATTATTGGCCCACTTAACTAAATATTAGCATTGATTTGAATATCGACTACTTAAGTCATGATCCACTTAATTACAAGTTCAACACTAAACTCATAGCAGACCATACGGGGAGACCAAGTCCTTCTTTCTAGTGGACCAAGTCTTCTTTCTAAGGGCGTTTATTTAGTGGGAATAGGAGGTGGGGATAGGGATTTTGGGATCTTAAAATCTTATGTTTGGGTTAAGGGATGGGGAATAAAGAGTTGGTAGGGATAGGGATAAAAAGGCCTCTTATCCCATGTTTTTAATCCCATAGGAGGGCTGGTAATTGGAGGAGGGATAAAGATTTTAATAGTCAAATTACTATTATGCCCATTAAAAAAGACTGTAGATTTTGTCTATTTAATGACATTTTGGTTAACTAACTTTACAATCCTCAATTTATTTCCTAATCTATTACCCACATAACAAACAGGGTAATCTATATACTTCCTACTAAAACAATAACCGGCTGACATCATTATTGTACACATGGCGAATTGTCAATGAAAAATTTCCCTCCAAAATGCATTGTGACATCAGCTTTGGATTTTTATGTTTATTTTCTTTCGCAATTATACCATCTTTTGAAATTCCTATCCGAACTCTATAACTTCTAAGAGAACAAACTCACGTAAAATTTAGGATTTTGTTGATCATCATTGATTTGATATAAACAATGCATTTTGTTGTAAATTGGCGCCACCATTCACGTTTGGCTATACTAACATTCTTTTTCTTTTTGCGAACTTCCTAACTTGCAGCTATAACTTAGGGATTTCTGTTGATCATTTGATAGATCAGAAACAAACTAATTTGGTAGTGGTAGTAGTATATAAAAGCTAGAAATAACACAACGCCAATTGAAGAAATAAGGATGACGTATTTATCTCTTTGTTTCTCCATATTTGGTTGAATTATTTGCTTCATCTTTTTCATCAACTAACAGTTTTGTCTGTGTTTTACTTCACAATGCTTACGGGAATCTAATTTCTTTTTCCTAATGATTCTCCTGTTTATCAAAGAAGGTTATGCATGCTCCGCTGAACCTAAGACTCATAAACATTTATAAGAATGAAGTACAACGAGCATGTGAGTTTTTTTTTCCTTTCTTATATTTTTTCATTTTATAGATGTAGTATTATGCAACCATTTTGTTTTTGTATCTTTGGTTTCTAATCTTTACCATGTTGTCCCTTTCAATATGTTGGGACCGACACAGTATGTTGAAATTTGTAAAGCTATAAACCTCCTAGCCAAAAATGGCTATTGGCTAATTTACTCCTCTTATCATTCTCTTCTCCTATAAGCCATTACTATCGTTACACATTTTTAATTACGTTCTTTGAATTTTTGTTTTTTCAGATCTTCCATATAGAAATCGACGAATCAGAAGAGAAAATAAGTATTTGGTGCTACTTAGGTTCCACTTGGTCCTGCTGTACAATTTTTTGGGGGCTAATTTTGGTGAGTAATATAACAAGAGTTACAACATATAACCTATGGTCATGTTTCCTATTTGGTTTAGTAAAGCATGTTTTCGTTTTAATAGTTTTTCAATTATGATAGTTTTTCTTGGTACTGTTTAGGCCACATATACATCAAGTTTGAGATTCTGGAGGTGAACCTCGCCTTTTCTTACCTCTTTCCTGAGTCAACTAAGTGGTGCTTCCATCTCTACAGTTAATCCTTATTAACTGTGCCCAAGTAGTTAGTCTGTTTATTATGAAGTATTTTTCAAGATATATGAGATTAATCTCTTCTTACTTTCTTATGAAGATGCTAACAAAAACCTTAAGCTATGAGAAAAGTTAAACCTTTGAAAAAAAATCCTGATCCTTATAAAATATGAGTGTGCAATGCGTATACTTGATTGAAATATTATTAGTAAGTCCATCCAACTCGGAAACAACCTCATGAAAACTTGGCCTTCATTATGTAGATTATTATTTCAAAACTTTCTTTTTTTTTTAAATATAATCCTGATCTTATGTTTGTGTGCAGGAGTTTAATTTATTTTGATCAGAGGTTTTTGTCTGGAAAAGAATTAAACTTCATTGGTTGGTTTTCAAGAATCTCCAACATTGGTTTAATTTAGATACCTGCTCAAATTGTGAGTTTACTATAGAATTGTAGGTCTATAGCTCGATAGAAGGTCAAATTGATTTGGCTCGCTTTATCTTCTTTCTTTTCTTTTCTTTTTTTATCAGAAAGTTGTTTCTATCTAGAAGAATAACATGTAAAGCTCTTAGCCTATTATTTATGGTATTTTCTTAGCCTTATGCCTACTATTTTTGTGACTTTGATGTAAAGGTGAACCCTCATGGAAGGTGCCAAGGTGGCGTTTCTTCTTTATGACTTTGGGTTTTAGATACATATTTTAACAAATAAAGAGGGACTAATCTTGACACAAGTACTTAGGTGAACCTGTGATTAAACCAAAATAAAAAATAAAAAGAGCATCACATTGTGTGTACACCCAAGAATATATCAATTTTGTTTTTTTTTGGTCCATTCACTAAAAAGAAACTTTTTCATTTGGTTCTTTCTAACCTTTTTCTTATTGGCGTTTTGATGTTTTACCAGACAAATTTGCTCATTGTGAACCATTCATATACTTTGAACAATTTTAATTTTCTTTTGAAATAATATTCTAAAATATTTTAATTTGCCAATAACTGCTATTGAAAATCTCAAGTTCCATCTCCAATTAAAATAAAATCAACCATACTTAAGCCAATCTCAAGTTGCATCGCACGGGTATTAAACTAGTAAAATTAACTATAACAATTCCCTATCCCTCAACACAAATCCCATTCCTATCCCCATAATCTCACAATCCCATTCCCACTTCCTAAAGACACTCTTATAAATTAACTATGGGCCAGCTGAGTTGATTTCCAAACCTTATCAGAGAACGTGTACGGTCCTGATTGTAACAAACAAGAGACTAGTAGGCTAGCTAAAACTCAAAGACGACAGTGACTTCATATTGACTTGACCGCCCTTTCCTTGCTTTGGTAGGCGGCAAGCAATACCCCCTCTCTCTCTCTCTCTCTCCCTCTCCGTCCCCTTCTACACACACTCTCTCTCTCTGTGCTCTTTCAGCTCTCAACATTTTGCTAAAAATCTCCATCTTCTTATCAAAGTAAGGAATCTCTTCTAAATCTGCAACTTCCCCTTTTATGGCACCGACATTATTAAAATAATGACAACATTGTATCATGAATTTTAAGAAATGGGGGGCATCTGATTAAACATTTACCCTCTTTCTGAAACCAACTTTCCAACTTTCAAGTTTGTAGTCTAAAATAATGGCAGGCAACAGGAAAAGGGATATACTGAGAAGCAAATTGTACTCATTTGCATGCCTTAAATCATCATCAACAACTCATGAAGATCATTCACAAATTGGGCAAAAGGGATATTCAAGAGTGGTGCATTGCAATGATCCTGATAACCCAGAAGCAATTCAGCTGAATTATAGGGGGAATTATGTGTCTACAACCAAATTTACTGCAGCTAATTTTATACCCAAATCGTTATTTGAGCAATTTAGGAGGGTGGCAAACTTGTATTTCCTTGTTGTGGCTTGTGTTTCTTTTAGTCCTTTGGCACCTTACACTGCTGTTAGTATTGCTGTTCCTTTGGTTGTGGTCATTGGTGCAACTATGGCTAAAGAGGCTGTTGAAGATTGGAGGCGTAAAAAACAGGTACATACTTTTGCCCTTTTTTTTTGGCTTTTATTTAATTAATATCTTTCTGAATCATTCATATGGTTTTCCCATTGTACTTTTCTCAAAAATAATCTGGATATTGAGATCAGTCACTATTGTGCAAGTTTTCAGTCTTGTGCTAATCTTTCTTTAGTAATATGTTGGTTTATGCCTTGCCACTAAAATCAAAATCCATATGCGGGGTTGTTTTAAAAAAAAAAAAAAAAAGCCCTATGTGGGGTGCCTAGAAGCCTCACATAGATGCTTGTGAGCAACAATGGATTGGTGTGGTGTGTGGTATGATGCTGTTTCTTTCAGTAATTTGTACAGTAATTTGGATACTCAGTAATTTGTATACTCTCCAAAAAGAAGTGCTTGTTCTTGATTCTTGAGGGCTTCTGTTTAAACAGAAAAAAATTGCTTGTTGAAGGTTTCATAGCCGAAGGAGCCTGTTTATTCAGTTGCCATCTCCGACTAACTTGTTGAAATTTTTGTTGGGCTGTGATTCTATAAAATGAGCTTTGGTGGTTCACTGCCCTGTGACACCTGCCACTTGGTTATGTCACTCCATGATATGAATGGAGTTGGCTGCAGTCTGTGGCAGGTTAATTGATGGACCTCTAGGGTAGAAGTTAAACTAAAATAATAGACTGTTAGTTTTGATGCTTCTACTGTGAATTTGATTTTAGCTTGGATGATTTGCACATTGCGTGTCCGTTATTACATAACTGGGTCTCATGATAATGTTTGAGACTTCAAGTGCACAGAATTTATGTTTGGCATTTAACTATGCTGAAGAATGTATTACGAAGCTTAATAATACATAATGAGCAGAAGATAACATAATTACGCCAATTTGGAGTTTATATGAACTGGAAGAATCTTCGTAGACCAATTTTTGTCATTGGCTTTGATTCAGGAGATCTATCTCCAACCAGGACTCATCAAATCAGGATACCATGATGTTCCCTGTCATCGTTTCTGTCTTTAAGAGGTGCCCCCCCTCCCCCTCCAACCCCCCTTGCAACACAAGAGCAGACAGAGAAGACTTTAGTGAAGACAAGGAGAACCCAATCAAAATAGAGAATAAGCTGTAGGACAGAGGGTACTAAGTCAACTCCTACAAAAACAGCATGAAGAACTCCACTTAGAACTCCTACCCCCTTGCAACACAATAAGCTGTTAGTCCAAAAACTTTATCCACTTCAACTAAGAATCTGTCGTGATATTTCCTTGTCCATGCGACCTTACACCGCATTTTTGGCTTTGTTCCTTTGATGATTTAACTTGTTTATTGAAAGGTTCATCTAGGTTTCTATCTGTGAAGTGTGAATCCATATGTACTCAGAGTAAGTTACTCGAGGTGTTGAGAAAACTATGAATCCACATGGATTTATGTTCCAAAATCTTCTTTGCAGTAAGTCTAAATCCTTATGTTTTTTATTCGGTGTGTACAAGGCTTTAGAATCTAACTTTGGTTGATGCAATTTAAGTTAAGAGATCATTTATCATTAGCCTGATTTGGTATTTGACATATCATATCCATTATTCTTGATAATCTGTCACTGAACTCCAGCACACAACGCACAAGACAAACCAAAACACAAAACAGACACCATTTCCTTTTTCCTTTTTTAATTAGTTATTGCTCTTTTTTTTATTTCAGAACTGAAAGCACATTGTTTTCACTTTGTGTTATGAACTGAGAAGATTGATGTCTTCTGAATAAGGTTTAAAGGGAACAAAAGCCCGAGAAGTCTCTTTATAGTTTGTACAGTGAAACATAAGTATTTGAAGGGAATATCTTTCATCCTGCATTGGTAAAGTGATGCTGAATTATAATTTCATTCCAGCAAATTCGAAAAATTTAAAACACTAGAATGTCAGAACACAACAGAATATGAAATTGAGACGAGAGCCTAACTTGAGCATAGGATCAGATGTAGTGGTACGTTAGTTTTTCAGGCCATACTTCTTACTATCTATGTATTCACAGTGTTTCCAGAGGTTATTGCATGTTGGTTTTTTTGATATAGAAAATGATGTGAAATCAGTAACAAAACGGAAATTAACCTTTGATAGTATCACATGAAGGGATCTTGTTCAAGAATCACTCAAGAACAACTCACACTCGTAAGGGTTTCAACCTGAATCACTCAGTTTGAGGGGTAAATACTCACGTATTCAATTATTAATCATCAAAGCACGAGTTTACAATAGCAAAGCTCTCCCCTATTTATAGACAAAGAAATCTAAAGCTATTCGGAATCCTAATCCTAATCCAAATAGGAAACTAACTATAAAACTGATTACAATTGTAAAACGAACTAACTAACAGCTTTCCTAATACTTAATGGACTCCTAATGCTACTAATAATCAGATTACTACTTTCCTAAACATATTCTAACTAATTAAGGAAATAGTCAAACGAAATTAAACTTAAACGGCTAATTCCTTGGCGCCCAAGGCTAAAACCGCTGGAACAGTTTCCTTTAGTTTCCTTTTGCCTTAACGCCACTTCTTTTCAGTTTCTAATCATCTTCTTTCCACTCTAACATAGTTATCTCACGTTTTACCTCACGTGGCATTATACTCTTGGCAATGAGCAGCTCAAGATCAAGCATTAACGTTTCAAGAACTTGGTTCTTGGACGTTCTTGATTCATCGTCTTCTTGCTTGTCCTTTAACGTACTTGCTCTTGCATCAGAAAACGTATATTAGTGAGTAATCAAATGTACATCAAAAGAGAGGATAAGACATCCTCTTCGTAAAAGCATTGGAAACTGCCCCAATTGTGTTGCATATCCCAAAACACCCCCGCAGCCCTAGCCCATAAAGAAGCTAGGTATCCAGTGTTCCTTTGTTGAAATGTTGACATGACAGGTTGTATCATGCAATTTGGTCTGTGATCTTTGTTTCATACATTTCACTGGAAATATGAACTTGGACTTCAATCATCATCATCTTATGGCTTATTTTGATTTTTGGCGAGTCAATTAGTTGTGAATTTCGTATTGTTTCAGGACATAGAGGCAAATAATCGGCAGGTTGAGATCTATGGTGGGAAGAATAAAATCTTTGATAAAATCAAGTGGAAAGAGCTGAGAGTTGGTGATGTTGTTAAGGTGTATAAAGATGAATATTTTCCAGCTGATTTGCTCTTCCTTTCATCAAGCTACGAAGATGGGATCAGTTACGTAGAAACCTCGAACCTTGACGGGGAAACTAACCTAAAGTTGAAGCACGCTTTGGAAGCAACGTTCTGTCTGCAAGATGAAAGCTCCCTATCGCACTTCAAGGCATTAGTCAAGTGTGAGGATCCAAATGAAAATTTGTACTCTTTTGTTGGAACTTTGTACTATGATGGAAAGCGGTATCCTCTTTCTCTGCAACAACTTCTTCTGAGAGACTCCAAACTTCGGAATACTGAATTTGTCTATGGCGTGGTTGTTTTTACTGGGCACGATACTAAAGTGATGCAAAATGCTACAGATCCTCCTTCAAAGAGGAGTAAAATTGAAAGACGCTTAGATAAAATCATCTATATCCTTTTCAGTACCCTGATTGTGATAGCCTTTACTGGGTCATTTTTCTTTGGGTTTATAACTGATAAGGATATCTCTGGAGGAAAGCTGACAAGATGGTATCTTCGACCAGATAAGACAACGGTCTTCTATGACCCAAAAAGAGCACCTTTAGCTGCTTTTTTCCATTTCTTGACCGACCTGATGTTGTATGGCTACTTAATACCTATTTCATTGTATGTTTCTATAGAGATTGTGAAGGTTCTGCAGTGTATTTTCATAAATCAGGATCAGGATATGTATTATGAGGAAGCTGACAGGCCAGCTCATGCACGTACATCTAATTTGAACGAGGAACTTGGCCAAGTTCACACTATATTATCTGACAAGACGGGGACTTTAACTTGCAACTCCATGGAATTTGTCAAGTGTTCCATAGCTGGTACTTCTTATGGTCAAGGAATGACAGAAGTTGAGATTGGTCTAGCAAAAAGGACAGGGAAACTAACTTCCTCAGAATTACCTAGTGAATTAGGTGACACATTGACTTCAGATAGGCCAATTAAAGGTTTTAACTTCAAAGATGAACGCCTCATGAATGGGAGGTGGGTCAATGAATCTCATTCAGATATGATTCAGAAGTTTTTTAGAGTATTGGCAATCTGTCATACGGCCATTCCTGATGTACATGAAGAAGCAAATCAAATATCATATGAAGTTGAATCGCCAGATGAAGCAGCCTTTGTCATAGCTGCAAGGGAACTTGGCTTTGAGTTTTTCAGCAGGACTCAGACAACTATATCATTGCACGAGTTGGACCACCAGACGGGGAAATATGTTGACAGGTTGGTTGTGTTACATATATGTTTGTTTTATAAATTTTTTTGAATTTGAAATTTTGTAATATTAAGAATAGCATCTACATGTTGAGGTCTATGGAGTTATGATATACTTTTTCTTCCTTTTGATCGTATTTTAATTCATAATGGAGATATGACAACCACGACTCATCTGAGTTTCTCCTGTGCCCTTCCACTTTATATGGGATAAAGTATTTGCACTGTATTTAAGATGCTTGGTAGTAATAGCTGCTTCAGGACTTAGAGTATTGACTTTCTTTTGCTTTTTATGATGTGTAGACCTTCGGGCTTGTTTCCTGATGATCGTTCATTTCCTGTCAGAATCAGAATCATTTTATTTATTTGTCTACCATTTTCAGTGGAGCCAAAATCTTCACTACTTTCTGGCTTCGGAGTATAATGGGCTATAGCAAAATAGCTCATAAAACTATCGCAACTTCATATTTATTCTGAAGTTGCCGATGGTCGTCGCACTTCAGATCTCGGGTCAAATGGAAACAGCCTCTCTGTGAGACTCTCACAGGAGTAAGGCTGCATACAACCGATCCCCCCTTGCGCTGCCTAGGCGGGAGTCTCGTTGGAGGCACTGGGGTAATGTTGATGTGGATGTTGTGAATCATTTTATTTATCGAGTAGGGCCAAAAGAACAAATAACATTCATGTTCATAGATGCACTGGGAATGGCTTATAAATGCACTGGGGTGGCTTATAAAAACCCACTTGATACAATATCTTTCGCCCCACACGCAACCTACCCCATAATCAGTAACTACAGCCCCTAATTTATACCACTATTTCATTTTATTACAATGGACTTATCACTGCATCTTAATCTTGTATATGAGAGACTATAAAAGCACAGACAGACCTGGAATTGAATCTATACAAAAGTATCTAATCTAGTACATGAGAGACTAAAATCACAGACAGACCTGGAATTGAATCTAAGCAGTATTTTGATCAGTGGCCCTTTGAGCGAAAAACATTCTCCGAATTTCTGACAATAAAAAATCAGCTTTACGTGAAAATAAAATATGAATGTTTTGAAATTAACAAAGTCAATAAGCATACAGATTATGGAACCAATAAAATGAGATGTGATTGGATGTTGGCCCCCATGAGAATAATGTTTTGGGAGGTCTATGATAGGGGGCATTATGTTTGTAGAAAATGGGTATATGGGAGGATGATGTGGCTTGGGTGATAAAGGTTCAAGAGCTTTATACCTTTGGAGATGCCTTCCCCAATTTTGGTGTGAACCTTTTATTTATTTGCTAAAAGGCCAATCAGCATTCCTGTCTGCTTGTTCTTGTTGGAGTATTGAATCTATGATGGGGCAGGAGTAGGTGTCAGGAGTCGTGAAGCATTGGTGTCAATTTCCATGTGCTGGCCCGTCCTCTCAATCTTTCAGAAGCTGGCTCCTTTGTAATTCCATATGGGAGCAAACTTGGCTTTAAAATTTCGACTGCTTCTTTATTTTTGTTTTTGTTGATAACTATTTTCAATTGCTCCTTAATAGCTTCCATTCCGTTTATCTGATTCTTGGAGCATGTTTCTGTTTTCAGGGTATATGAACTCCTTCATGTGCTGGAATTTAGTAGATCCCGTAAACGAATGTCGGTCATTATTCGGAATCAGGAGAATGAGCTTTTGCTCCTTTCCAAAGGTGCAGACAGGTTAGACTTCAAAATGATAGAAGGGTTTATTTATTTATCTTTTATTGTCATCTATGGTCTTGTTATTTGTTATTTGTCTCTTACTTTCCGGCAAACCATCAGTGTCATGTTTGAGAGGCTTTCTGAAGAAGGCCGGGTATTCGAAGCTGAGACGAGAGCTCACATCAAGAAGTATGCAGAGGCAGGTTTGAGGACCTTGGTAGTTGCATATTGCAAGCTTGACGAACAAGAGTATAAAGAGTGGGAGGAGGAGTTTGGGATGGCAAAAACCTCTGTTACTGCTGACCGAGATGCATTAGTTGATGCTGCTGCTGATAAGATTGAAAAGGATTTCATTCTTCTTGGTGCTACAGCTGTTGAAGATAAACTGCAAAAGGGGGTATATGAACATATACTATCTTCTCGATTCTCACTTTGCGTATTGTTGTGCCTACTACGAACTTGTTACAAGGGCAATAAAATAATGTATCAATTTCTGTAATTCTAAAGTTACCAATCACTTGCCTATTACTGGTCATAGGTGCCTCAGTGCATTCACAAGCTTGCTCAGGCAGGTGTCAGGATATGGGTCCTCACTGGTGATAAGATGGAAACTGCAATAAATATTGGGTACAGTCAGTTTAGAGTTTTGGATGCTTCCTAATGCCTGCATACTTCTCTTGGTCTCTTTTTCTTCTTTATCTGAGGTATATAATACATTCAGTTTTTTTATTAGTGCAGTTATGCTTGTAGCCTATTGAGACAAGGGATGGACCAGATAGTGATCTCACTAGATTCACCTGAAATACTTGCACTAGAGAAACAAGGTGACAAGGAGGCCATTGAGAAGGTAGATGGCCTTACAATCAAGTTTTAGAATATAAGAAATAAAAAGAAAAACTAGTGGTAATTTCCTAATAGAATTCGATCATTTCAGGCTTCTATGGAGAGTGTACGAAAGCAATTAAGAGATGGCAAGTTTCAATGTAGTCCAGATAAACAAATGTCAACAGAATTTGGTTTGATAATTGATGGAAAATCTCTAGCATTCGCTCTGGACAAGAATCTGGAAAAATCCTTTTTGGAGCTTGCAATTGGCTGTGATTCTGTTATATGCTGCCGTTCTTCACCCAAACAGAAAGCTCTAGTGAGTTTCTGTTTCTTGACAGGAAGGATTTGAGTTCTGTGTTAGCTTGCATTAGACTGTCAGTTACAGTTGTTTCTGACCCCAAAATAATCTGATAAAGATGTAGAAGATATGCAGGTGACAAGATTGGTGAAAGCTGGCACAGGTAAAACAACACTAGCAATTGGTGATGGGGCAAATGATGTTGGCATGATTCAGGAGGCTGATATTGGAGTTGGCATAAGTGGTGTTGAAGGGATGCAGGTAATAGTCTTCTTGCCTATATTTCAACTTTTAAAAATGCCATATGCCTTCCCTTGTACATTTTTTTTTTTTTTGGGTGGGCTGATAAGGTGCTCCATGGTAATCTACATGGGAGTAGAAAACTAGAAATGGTTATGAGTGTTTTTTGCTCATTAAAAAATGGTTGAGATATGCAGGTTAACTTTGTGCTGGAATATAGCATAAAAGATTATAAATGCCATTTAGTGGTACCAATTAAATGGCAATGCTGTGGCTGGCTTAAGGGAGGGTTTGTATGATGTTAGTGCATAAAAGGAGTATATCTAGAACTTCCCTCCTGTCACTATTCTGTTGTGTCTTCAACATGAGCATCAACATCAACATCAGCATTGCCCCGGTGATCCTGCCCAGGCGGGGAAGAAGGGGAGGGGGGAAGGGCTTATCCCATTGAAAAGAGACGCTGTATCCGTTTGGTTTGACCCTTAGTCCAATGTGCGACGATCATGTGCCAATTCAGAGTAAATAAGAAGTGCAAACAATTTGATGAGCTACTTTGATTTAGTCCAACAGATTCCGAAGCCAAATAGAAGTGAAATTTTAAGGTTCAATTAGCGATGGACTGTTACCGTCTTATTGATGGTAAACAAAGCTTGGTGTTCCTTGGTGACGAACATTTTTTTCTTTAAAGTATTACAATTGTGGCCATCAAACCATCAGCAAGATGGTCACCAGCAGTCAACGAATCAAGTGGTGAGAATCTTAATCCCCGTCGCCTTTGGTTGGTTGTTGCTGACCACCACTGGCAGTAGCTATGTGGTTGTTATGAGGTGCAGGGGAGGTGTGATAATGAAGGTTGTGAGGAGGTGAGGGTGTTCTGAACTTTTCTGTGGGAAACAGTTTTTCGATGTTTATGATGAAACTTTGAAGGACATAAATTGGTCTCCAAATATTAATTTAGATGTAATTTTGGCCACCAAACCATTGCAATGGTGGTCACCAAGACACCAACGACCGATGACACTGGTGGTGGGATGTTACGCCTCTCCGATTTCTGACAACCTGGCGGTGGCTTTGAAGACGTGAAGCAGGATAGGCTGTGGGCATAGGGAGTGAGGTTTGGGGGGGGGGGTACCAAAAGTTGTCAGAAGGTGACAGTTCTTATTGGGATAAACTATCTTCCCAAGTTGGGATTTGGGAACATCAATTTGATGATGCTTCTAATCGTTATTTGGAAATAATTTTGGCCACTCAACCACCAATATGGGTGGAGCTTGGGTGGGTAGCGCAGTGGCGCACCTCCCACTTGCCCCCCACCAATGACATGGGTTCAAGTCTCATTTCCAACAAAGTTGGAGGTTACTTTGCCGTTAAAAAGAAGAGGAAAAAAAAGCACCAATATGGGTGTCTTTGTAACCAATGACGGCATGACGCTGGTCGTAGGATTCTTACTCCCCTCAGCCTTTATTCAGTTGCCGCGGACCATTAGTAAGTGTGGCTATGCAGGTGGGGCTTTGTTGCTATGGTAGGTGAGGTGTAGAGGAGGGTTGATTACAGAGGTTTGGTGCAGGTGAGGATGTTTCCAATGGAAAAGAACTTTTCCAAGTTAATGAACAGAATAATATTTCAGAAGCATTCATTTAATGTTTCCTTGCTACTTAGATATTTGTCTCCTTAAAAATATCCTTTGTAAATTTGGATAATTTCAAAACACAAAAAACCCAGGCCTCCACCCCTTTTTTCTCTCTACCACCTCCTCCTCCAAAAACCCTAACAGTGTTTAGGGGCTGCTATCAGCGACTTTTCGCTGATGGTAAGCCCCAGTTCTTTCAGTTTTTTTGTTATGTCTTTGTTAGTTTCTTTGTCTTAAATAACATTAGTCTCTCTATTTGTGGGAGTTAGTTTGTCCCATTCATTGGGTTCAGCCGTCTCACACTTTTTGAGAGTACTGTTTATTTTCCGTTGGGGGGGAACTGGTTTTTCTATTTCATCTTTTGGAAAAAATTTCTCCGGTTTGACAGGTTTTTGGTGGAAAGTGTATAATAGAAACAAAAAAAGGCCCATGTGAACAGGAGCTTAGTTCTTCTGCAAACATATATAATATTCCCTTGATTGTGATTCTGCTTGTTGCCAGCTGCTATGAACAGCCCTAATTCCAGAAAACATTTATTATACAGTTATACTCCCTTCATTATAATTCTTCTCCTTGTTGCAGGCTGCTATGTCTAGTGATTACTCTATTGCTCAATTTCGTTTCCTGGAACGCTTGTTGCTTGTGCATGGTCACTGGTTTTATAGGCGCATATCAATGATGGTAAGCTCTTTGTACCTAATTTTCATTGATTGTGGAGTTTGAAAGTGCTTTAGTCTGTAGTATTAATATGTCAGAAGCTTCACTCTTATTTGCTTGTTTCGGAAAGAGGTAGAAAGAATGGGTCTGCCTGGGGTATGTGTGAGGGTTAACCAGCGTTTCTGTTTCTGTTCTTTTTTTTTTTTTTTTTTTTTTTTTTCCCCGGAGGTTTGGGGGGGGGGGGGTGTATGAGCATCTTCGAACCCAGGACCTTGCCCAGGCCGATGACGTCCTGTGCCAACTGTGCTGGAAGCTCATGCTCTACCCTCATTTCTGTTTACTCCTCGTATCTGATTGTTAAGTTTGGTAGTCCTCCACGGCCCAAGGCTGGATTGGGTTGATGAAATCTGCTGAAGGCTGAAGCTTTTTCCCTGAGCTAATGTAGTGCTTGTTTGATGCAGATATGCTACTTCTTCTACAAGAGCATAACATTTGGGTTAACTCTGTTCTGGTTCGAAACACATTCTTCTTTCTCTGCCCAGCCTGCTTATAATGATTGGTATATGTCATTCTATAACGTCTTTTTCACTTCACTTCCTGTTATTGCTCTTGGTGTATTTGATCAGGACGTCTCTGCAAGGCTTTGCCTCAAGGTACAGAACTCTAAACCCTCTGGCGGGAAAAGGATCAGAGTGCCAACACTGACATCAAATTTTTAAATGATTTGCAGTATTCTTCTCTGTACAAAGAGGGACTCCAGAATCTTCTTTTCAGTTGGCCTCGCATACTTGGCTGGATGTTCAATGGTGTCATCAGCTCGAATATTATCTTCTTCTTCACAATTAGTTCCTTGAAGCGCCAGGCTTTCCGGAGTGATGGCCAGGTGGGTGATTTCTCAGTTTTGGCAGCCACCATGTACAGTTGTGTAGTGTGCTCTGTGAATTGTCAAATGGCACTCTCCATCAACTATCTCACTTGGATACAGCATTTCGTTATTTGGGGTAGTATTGCTTTCTGGTACATATTCCTGATAGTTTATGGTGGAATTCTCCCTCCAACATTTTCGAAGACAGCTTATCGGGTTCTACTAGAGGCATGTGCTCCAAGTCCTTCGTATTGGCTGGTTATTTTCTTGGTTGTCTTCTCCACACTCCTGCCCTATTTCACATATAGAGCTGTCCAGATGCGGTTTTGGCCAATGCCCCATGATACCATTCAATTCCAACATACTGAAGGCTCAGAGAGTGATATTTCTACTGTATTCCCTCCTCGGGTAAGGGACGGGATACAACATTCAGATTAGCCTCAGGGTTTAGGAATTCATGAAAATGTTTGTATTGTGTATTTTGTTATGAGTCCTGTACATTGGGGGGGGGGGGGGGGGTTAAACAAGCTCTTGTATATATTAGCACCGTAGGGAATTGATAGTACGAATGAATGTATGCTTCTTAATGTTTCATCTGCATGGAGATATAAGTCATTCTCTTTATTTTTAATTTTATTTTTCATTGTTTTCTTGATAATCAGTCAATCTCATTGGTTTGGGGCAGACTACGTTCTCACTACTTTGTGCTGTCTTGAAAAGCAGTCACATTAGTACCGTAGGGAATTGATAGTGCGAATGAATGTATGCTTCTTAATGTTTCATCTGCATGGAGATATAAGTCATTCTCTTTATTTTTAATTTTATTTTTTATTGTTTTCTTGATAATCAGTCAATCTCATTGGTTTGGGGCAGACTACGTTCTCACTACTTTGTGCTGTCTTGAAAAGCAGTCACTTTTTTTTTTTTGAGTAAAAAAGTAGTCACATTTTTAAAACTATAATGGAACTACCGAACTAGTTGCATGCCCCATGCGATACACGATTTTGTATAAATATAATTTTTTTTATATAATTTTTTTTTTTATGATATTGATTTATTAATGCAATAATTTACTAGATATATTCCCAATAGACATATTGGTGAAATGAATTTTCTTTGAAAATTATGAGATTAAAATAAGAATTAAATCGCATTAATAGAAGATCCGTGTACCTAAAGTATTTGATGACATGCAACTTGTACACCATGTCACCTCTTGGGGGCTGGGGAGCACCTAAACGAATTAATTTGTGGAATACCCGAGGCCGTGCGTTAGGAGGTGCCCTTTAGCCACGCCCAAAGAGGAAGGAAGTTCCACTTTGCCGAACCAAAAACAAAAGGTATTTGATGACATGTCAATAATTGCTTATGTGTAAAAGCCTATATTTCAATATAGTAAGGTGCTCATTCACTTCAATCAATCAATGTCTATATATAATGTTGGGGTTTTTTGAGAGTTTTGAGGCATATGCCACTTAGGCGAACAAATTTAAATTTGAAAATAATAAAATAAATTTTAATAATAATGAATATAGATAAATATAGTTTTGGATAAGAGAAAATACTAGATTTCTACTTTCAATAAAATGTAGATAAAGCTATAACTTAAACAACACATAAGTTTTGATTTGAATTTCAAAAAATAATTTTTACACCATTATAAAGAGGACGAAACATGCTTTAAAATAACACCCATTTTGATTTATATAATCACAGATAATACATACAGTGTACTTGCAAGTTTATGTTTGAAGACATTCCATAGGAATGATAGTATTCATCTACTGTATATGAGTGTGTACACATCTTTATAAACATAATTTTTACATTACATGTACAAAATTATCTAAATAAAAAAGAAATAAAATAGATTGAAAGAAAAAAAAGTTGAGGCAAATGCTAAGTTCATCCTAAAGATAACGTTGCTTGAGTTTGACTAAATATCTCAATTTCTGATAAGTGTTAATTCTCTTATAAAATCATTTAGAATTTCGGATTTCCTGAAGAAAGGAAAAAAAAAAAAAAAAAAAAAAAAAAAAAAAAAACTCACCAATCTTTAGTAAATATTAGATACTTCTACATTGTTTTTGAAAAGAAAATCATATGGGGAGGAAAACTAAGGACCTCTATTGCTCCAATCGCCGTCGTCTCGTCGAGGTTTTGAGAGGGTCTCTATCATTGCTACCACTGAGGGGGGTCTTTGAAATTAATCTCTTTGGAACATAGACAGTTTTGTTCATCTGAATTGCTCTATAGGCACATGTACCTCATGGCAATTGAGTAGTCAATTTGACTACACCCACAATGAAGTAGTGGGTTTATTACAATAAAGTAGTGAGTTAGTAATAATGAATTGAACTACATTTTGAAAAAAAATTTAAAATAAAAATAATGTGTATGGATGTAGGCAAGTTGGTCATACCTAGGTGTAGTCAAGAACCAAGTGAGTTAAGGACTTTTGGAAATGTGTCATTTATTTATGGATTAATCGCTCTCAATAATCCGAAGTTTGAGCGGTCTTCCAATAATAATCCCAAGTATGGAAATCTCCAATAATAATCCCAACTAGGCACTTTTATTCCTTCAATGCTCCTGGGGTTAACTCCGTCTCACCCAGTTAGTGGGTCGTTGACGTTTCAATTAGCCTACAGCTTAACATCTAATTTGCGCGCTAAACCTCCCACCCCTCTACTGATATACCCCTACTAATTTTCCCTCTACCCCTATTACTCTCATTAGTCACCCAACTTCAGAACCATTAAATTTCCCCCAAAATTACTCACCCAAATTTCACAACTTCACACCCATCACTCCAAATCAACTGAAGACGAAGACGAAGACGAAGACGAAGCGCACCATTATTGATCAGTTGAAGTGCTCGATTTAAATTGCAAAAGGTACAACTCTCTCTCCTTTGTTTCATATTTTCCAGTTTTGGATTTTTGCTTTGGTTTTATTTTGTTGAAACTGGAAATTATATGCGATTATGACTGTTTTAGTTAGGGTTTTGTTGAAATTGCAAATGTGATGCATGTTTTCCAGTTAAAAAGTTTCGATTTTGCCTTGATTTTATTGTTCTTCAAAGATTCAATTTTTGCCTTGATTAAGTTGGGGTTCAGAAATTAAATGCGATAATATTGTTGTTTTTACTTAGGGTTTTGTTGTTAAAATTCGTGATTAAGTTGGATAGTTGAATGGTTATTGTTTAAAGTTTTAATCTTTACAAAATTGTAACTTTAGAATTGAAATTTGTTGTTTGTTTAGATGGCTCAGAGTGACTGGTATAGAGAACTTCATTTTTATCATGGTGGTGTGTTAAAGAAGGGAGTTAGGTGGCAATATGAAGGGGAGGATATGCGTGTGTTTGATAGAATTGATCCTGAGACCCTTGATTATTTTTGGATGTTTAAACTGGCAAAGCTGTGTGGTGATTATGAAGTAATCAGAGAAATTTGGTATTTGAAACCCGGAGAGAGTTTTACTAAAGGGTTAGTGAAAATGGTAGGTGATAATGAGATTAGGGAGATAGGGGAAATTGCAAAAAATAAAGGGTTTGTTGCCATGTATGTCATACATGATGAATCTGAGCTTGAAGCCAGAAAAAGAAACCTTGATAGGCCCACTGACCCAACCCCACCCAATTTGCCAACAAATGACCCAACCCCACCCAATATTCCATCAGTGAACCCTACCCCACAAACCAGATCCACTAACAGAAGAAAAATCCTATTAAAAACACCCACCAAACTCTCTAAAAAACCATTAAAGTCTACCTCAGATTTGGTTCAACTCCCCAACCTTTACAAAATGCTGAAGAGTATGACTGGAGAGGACCCTAGGCCAGATAGTCCACTACTATTGAGGGAACTGTTAGGTGATGATTATGTATCTGATGAAGATCCAGAAGATAAGGTTTATGTGGTAGGCAGTGATGAAGAGCAAGAGCATGATAGTGGAGATGAGGGTGGAGATGTGGTGGTTACAGTGCTAGACAGCTCAGATTCAGAGCATAAAGGGGAAGATGTGGAAGAGGGAGATGTGGAAGAGGGTGAACAAGTAGGTTATGCTAATGAGCAGGTTCACACATTCTCTGATTTCAGTGATGAGGAAGGAAGAGAGGTGAACAAGAAAATGACAGATTGGAATAAAAAAAAGGTTGCTCAAATAGCTCAGATCACCAAGCAACTCTCCAAAAGACTAATAAAGGGAAGAAATCAGCTGAAAAAGGGAAAACATCAGCTGGAAAGGGAAAGAATACAACTGAACAGGGGGGAACATCAGTTGGAAAGGGAAAGGACACAATTGAGTAGAAAGGAGTTAAATAAATAAATAAAGGAGTTTGTGCTAGTAGCACTAGAGTCATTACAGCCCAACTTTTCCAAGTTTACTTGTTCACTACAACAAGTAGGGTTACATCATTACAAAAGGTTAAACACCCTAAGGTCATCTCCTTCTTTGCTTCCTTGGCCATGAGGTCTGCTGCCCTATTCCTCTCCCTCTTCTCGAAACAAACCCTCGTACTCCTCCTCTTTGCTCTTATCAGCTCCCTGCAGTCGTAGATTAGGTTAGTAAGTCCTTCAACCTTCTGCTGACCTTGTAAGATTTTTACAAGCTTTTCACAATCCATGCTCAGGATCACATCCTCCCATGTAGATTCCCTTCGCCAATTCAGTGCTATCTTCAGTGCAAGTAGTTCAGGATGGAGGGCACAGGCGAGACTCTCCTTGCTAACATAAATCCTCCTAGACAGTTCCCTCTCCAGTCCCTGCATAGTCCTGCACATCTAGATAGATTGTCCTTTGCTACAAAGGAGGCATCTACATTGATCTTAAAGTTGTTCTGGGGAGGGGGATGCCACAAAAGAGGGGTAAGGGTGTGAATTGTTGGCTGAGGACTAGTGGAGTACACTTCCCAAGCAGGGGAGAGTATATTCTTTTTGATTACATGGACAGGTTTAACATGATCAGTGAAAACATGATCATTCCTGTTCTTCCAGATTTCCCATATAATGATAGGAAAAAGGATAGACCAGGGAGGGACACAGTGTTTTGGTGTTGTGTTTTTTGGTTTTTTATGTTATTATCAAGTACCCAGATCCTGAGATTGTTGTCAAAGAAGGTGTCAGGCAGCTCAAATTCATTCCAGATATCCAAAGCCTTGGGGCAATCTCTGAGGACATGGATGCTGTCCTCGGTACTACCAGCACATGTCTTGCATGAGTCATCAGTAATACAATGCCTTTTAAAAAGTAAAGCTTTATGGAGAATTTTGTCTTGGAAAACCAACTAGAAGAAGAATTGAATTTTTGGTAAAGAATTCATCTTCCAATTTTTTTGTATATCATCATCATGGCTCAACTCAATGCTCCTAGACTCAGAGAGTTCCTTCAGGTAGGCATCAGTAAGGCTAAACTTCCCATTATAGACAAAGTCACTAGTCATAAAATCATTGCAAGGCATGTTAGGAACAGGGACACAACTGATGAGGTCAGTAACCTGACTAGGAAGGACAAAGGAGAGGCAAGAGAAATCCCATGATCCCTTTAAACAATCACTCACCCAGAGTTGGTTATCCCTGGTGGTTAGGGGCCCCTGAATCAGGGCCCTAGGTGAGGTCTGGTTAAGCCAAATCCCTTCCCAAAAGGGGATAGAAGTGCCCTGGCCAATAATCCAGTGCGTATTCTCCAGGTAAAGCGCCCAACCCTTCCCCATGTCCTGCCAAATATGGGATCCACCTTGGAAAGGGGTGGCTACCTGTTTGTAAAGGACATACTTGTGTATCAGAGCCTAGGACATAAGGGAGTCAGGGTTATTTCTAATTTTCCAGCACAACTTGGCCATGTGCGCCTTGTTCATCTCTTTAGTGTTCCTAATCCCAGTCCACCCTTTCCCTTAGGAAGAGTGCAACTTTGCCAAGAGACCAAGTGCATATTCTTCTTCTCAGCTGTATCCCCCCACAAGAAATTACAGGAGAGTCTGTCTAGTTCCTATAGGGAAGAGGCAGGGAGATGCAAGCATTGCATAAAATAATTAGGGATGGCATTTAAGGTAGCATTGATAAGAGTAACCCTCCCAGCTTTATTAAGGGATTTAGTTTTCCATCCAGCCAGTTTACATCTAACTTTATTGACAATAAAATCCTCCTGGGTTCTTTTTGGTCTAGTGGCAGTAAGGGGAAGCCCTAAGTAAGTGCCTAGGTCCTCACTTTGATTAACCCCTAGTACAGAAAATAACTTATCGACCATATATGCCTTAGTATTTTTTGTAAACACAATTTTGGATTTTTTAGGGTTAATCTTTTGACCAGAAATGGTGGAAAAGACCTCAAGGGTGTTTTTAACAGCCTGAAGAGTTTTATCATTTGCTTCCCCAAAGATAAGTAAACCATCAGCAAAAAGCAGGTGAGAAATAGGCAATTTTCCTTGCCCCAGAGTGTAGGGGGTCCAGTCCCCATCTTGACAGGCAGTGTGGATCAATTTTGATAAATATTTCATACACAGGATAAAAATGTAGGGTGATATGGGGTCCCCTTGTCTGATCCCTCTAGAAGGGAGAAAAGATTGAGGGGGGCAACCATTGACAAGGACAGCAGAGGAGGCTGTAGAGATGCAACTCATAATCAGGTTAATAGTACTTTGATCCAGATTAAAGGAAAAATTTTTTAGTAAATTTTTTAAATTAGATTCAGGATGTTGCACCAACCAGGGTCCATTGACCCAAGGTCTATCCAGTCTCTCCATAATTGGGTTTCTTTTCCTCTTATTAGTAAAAGTAAACTTTGGCCCAGAGAAACCCAAGTCTTCCAGTCCACATACACTCATAGAATCAGCAAATAAGTTACATACACCTATTCTCCTTGACAGGTCTCCCCCCCATTTTTTCATGGGCAGCAATGACTTCATTAAAATCACCCAAAACAATCCAGGGCAAAGATAAACCATTACTAAGAGCAACAAGTTCATTCCATAATTCTTTTCTAATTCAGAATTTAGGACTTGCATAAATAAAACTTAACACAAAAGGAGGATTATTAGAGCCTGTTACCTGGACAATAGCGTGCATACTTTAAGTCTTTTCGTTGATGACTGTGATATGGACCTTTGAGGAGTCCCACAATATCAACAGACCTCTAGTGAAGCCAACAGGTTCAACCATCTGGAACTCATCAAAGGGCAGGGTTCTAATGATTTGTTCAGTATTCTTCCTTCCCACTCTAATCTCAGAGAGACAGGCTATGGCAGGTTTGTGGGCATGGACAAGGTGGATGAAGTTAGGTTTAAAGGTAGGACGGGCTAAACTTCTACAATTCCAGAACATAACCGTCATTTATTTAGGGATTTTTGGGTTTTCTTCCAGAACTCGCACGGAAAGTTCGTCCCTTCGCTTTAGTTCGCTTAGATAGCACATCTATCCCAGCAAGGAACTGAAAAGATACCCGTCCAAACCTTTGATCTGTAGGCTGACGTCTCTTGCGAAGATTGGGGGTAATCTTCCTTTCTGAAACAGGTCTTTCAGGGTCTCCCAACAGAAGTGTAAGTCCAGTTGTTGATGGTCCTCCACAGTCTCGACCAGCATCAGGCCATTGGAGTAGCTCCTGAAAGTTAGCTTGAGGTAGCCGTAGGTCAACAAACAAGTCCTTCGAAATGTCGGGAGCATCGGACAGGGATCCAAGAAATGCTCTAATTCTGGTGGAAGTTGGAGGTCTTCCTCTTCCTTGTCTAATTTCTGAAGTGCCCATTGGACGAACTTTAGGGCTCCCTTGCTTATCCTTTGCAGATCGCAAAGCATAGGAATGTGACCTGGTACTAGGCCGCGATCTGGGAGCATGAGGACATCTCTGAGATAGATCGGTGGAAAGCAGGGCCTTTGGATGACACCCCTGATCGCCGTTGGGTGAATAGGATCCCAGATCGAGCTGCAGAAATAGCCCAGGCAGGCCAGCGGTAGCTCTGGGTATGTGAAATTGACCGGAGAGAACTCGTGAGCAGCTTCCTGGTTGGAAGAGACTCTGCGTGTTATGAACAACCGGAAAGGGGGTATAGGGAGGAATTCTGAAATGGGTTTGTCTGGTGGGTGGCTCCTGGTGGATCTGACTTCTAGTTCCTCGAAGCAATGAGATGAGGAACTGTCCACTTGGGTTGATTGATGAGGGTGCGAGGAGCTCATGATTTGACGTAGATCGGGGTTTTTTTAGTGGTGGTGGAAGGGTTTTTTGACCGGAGTTGGGTGGTGGAGGAAGGAGAGAGAGAGAGAGGGAGGGGTTTATTAGTGGTAGAAATGGGTAGGTTTTGTTTGGAATTAGGTTTAAATGAATTAAAGGTGTTAAAAAGACGAACCGGGTTTGGGCCAACATTAACGGGTTGGGCATGGGTAGGGTTAGTCAGAAGCGGGTAAGGGTCAAAGCTCCCAAAGGAAAGACAGCCAAGGCGCAAAGGAGACAAAACCTGTTGGGGAGGCTGAATCACGTGATTTTCTTGGATCGAGACCCCATGCAAAAACTGATTCGAAGTCTGGCCCAAGTAGCTATCAGAGCCCAAAGGGGCAAAGTCAGCAGCTGGACTTTCATCACTAAGTGGCGCCAAATTCCCCAAAATGTGAAATTTGTTCTTATTTTGCTCTGTTCCAGGTGCAGGAACATTTTGTCTTAGTTGCTTTTCCTGCCAAACCTGTCTCGTTCTAGACTTGCTTCTAGACTTGCTTCTAGCCAGTGGTTTATTGACCACGACCAGAGTCTGGTTGCTTCTCCGACGGCCCTGTCACTCCTCCCAAGGCTCTTCTTCAAAGGACGTAATTCTCTGTTCCGCCACTCTTTTCTTTGCAAAAATCCACATTATGGCCAAGAGTGTTACAATTTATGCAAAATGGAGGAGGCTCATCAATGACAATCTCTTGTTTGATATGTCCTATCCAAACGAATTTAGGAAGGGATTTATCAAGAGCAATTAACACACAAATTCTGGCAAACGTGCCTTTCCTTTTTGCAAACCATTTCTGTCAATTCGGATTAAATTCCCTAATTTCCTTCCAATTTTGGACAGTATTTCATTATTTGCCAATTCAACAGGGAATTCCGGGAGATTAATCCACACAGGTGCAATTTCGAGGCCAGCCCTGGAAGCTTTGAAACTAGCTTCCCATTCTCTAACAGAGATGAGGCTTCCTCCTAGAAACCATGGCCCTTCTGCCAAAATTTTACATTTTTCCTCCGGTTTGAACAGGGAGACCGAGTAGAAGCCTTTTCCATGGGTGACAAAATCTCTAAAAATGATTAATCTTCCACAATATTTGCAGGCTTTCTTTCAGGAATTTAAAATCAAAAGAACGCCCAATTGCTTTGAAAATAATAGAGTTTTTCCATGGGTTAAACAGAGCTGTGTATTCATCTTCAGAAATTGGTATGAAAAGATCATCAGGGTTAAACTTCGGTGGGGGAAGGGTTGCAAAGAGGAGGGTGGGACGGTTCAAAAGTGATGGGGTTTTGGAGGTGGAGGGGGATTAGACGGTAGTTCTGTAGGATGGTCTAGGAGTGGTTACCACGGGTGTAGAAGGTGTGTTAAGGAGGGGGGGGGGACGATGGGGTGGAGGGCATGGGGGGGGGGGGGGAAGACTGACCTAAACCTTGCCCTAGAGAGCCCTCTGGTTGGACGCTCCGTGCTTCACCGGCGATGCATGCCACGTCTGGGGGCTCCGTGTCGCTTCCTTCTCCATCTCTCTCTCTAAACTCCATTGGGGTGAGGTTTTATATTTTAAACAAATAGACAACTGACTTCTAGGTTTATGGCAGATGAGTTTCTTGACATTTTCCAAGTGAGACCTCATTGGCTAGCAAATGAAATTGTTGTTGCTGCTAAGAAAAAATTTAGAGTGATAATTAAAACTAGTAGGGCATACAAGATTAAGGCTTGGGCACATAGGAAATTTCATGGGTCAATGAAGGACCATTATTTGAAAATTTGTTCTTACATTCAAGCATTGAAAAATGCTAATCCTAATAGTCAGTTTGATTTGGTGATTGTGCCTAACGTGGAAAACCCTGAAGGGCCACCTGTCTTTCAAAGATTGTTTGTGTGCTTTGATGGATTGAGGGATGAGTTATTGAATGAATGTAGGAACGTCCTTTGTCTTGATGGTTTTTTTTTTGAAAACTTTTTTGGGAGGGATGTTGCTTGCTGCAATAGGTAGGGATGCAACTGGGCAGATGTTTCCCTTGGCTTGGCCAGTTGCTGAAGGGGAGACAAATGAGTCATGGGCCTGGTTCTTAACCAAACTTAGGGGTTGTTTGAATGGAACACTTGGTGATGGATGGACACTGATATCAGATAAGCAAAAGGTATGCATACCTTGTCGTTTTGAACTTGTTTTCCTAGTTGTTAAACTTTCATTACTCTTTGTTTATGCTTTCATTACTTGTATATGTAGGGTTTATGCAATGTTGTGAGAGATCTTTTCCCAAATGCAGAACATAGAAATTGTGCTAGGCATATTTTTATGAAGTGGCCTAAAACTTACAAGGGAGATGAGTTGAAAGGATTATTTTGGAGATGTGTGAGAGCTTATAATGTAGCAGAATTCAATGAGGCTTTCCTAGAAATCAAAAATTTATGCCCCGAAGCTGCTGAAGCATTTGAGTGTCAAAACCCCAGGATGTTCTGCAAAGCTTTTCTGAAAACTCACACAAAATGTGATACAGTGGTAAATAATATGGCAGAGACATTTAATGGTTACATAATCAATGCTAGGTCAAAGCATATCATACATATGCTTGAAGACATTAGATGTGCTCTGATGGAAATATTGGTTTTGAAGAGGCAAGAAATTAGTACATGGGATTTTGATGTGTGTCCAAACATACAAGAAAAGTTAGAAGTGCAGAAAGAGGAGAGCTCAAATTGCATTGTTCTACCATCTTCAGACACTGTCTTCCAAGTGAGCTATGTTAGAAGGAGACCTAATGCAATACCAGAGTTAGATGAGTTAGTTGTTGACCTTGAAGCTGGGACCTGCACATGCAGACAGTGGGACCTAAAAGGTATACCATGTTGCCATGCAGTTGCATGTGCATTCTTTCTAAGAGGCAAGGAAGAGGATCTAGTGAGTGATTGCTACAAGAAGGCTGCTTATATGAAGGCATATGAAGGGAAGATAGTCCCATGCCAAGGGGAAAAGCATTGGCCAGTTGTGGACTGCCCAGTTGACCCCCCACTCTTCAAGATAGGGCCTGGAAGACCTAAGAAAAACATAATTAAGGATCCCCATGAAGATCCAAAGAAACCAGGGAAGCTTACAAGGCATGCGCAGATTCTTAGCTGTAGTGTCTGCATGTCAAAGGACCATACAAAGAGGAAATGTCAGTTCAAGGATGATCCACAATATGCACCTCCTCCAAAGAGGGGCAGAGAAAGACCAAGGACCAGACCCATTGTGGCAGCTGATACTGAAACCTCACACCATAACTACACAGCTGAACCTGTAACTTCAGGCACAAGAGCAAGAAAGAACAGAATGAGAAGTACAGCCAAAGGTAGAGGCAGAGGAAGGGGAGTAGGAAGGGGAAGAGGAAGGGGAACGAGAAGAACTAATGTAAGAATTTTGATATTTTTTTCTTCATTGGTGAACCTGCTAATGCTAACTTCATATGTTTTTTGTTTGGTTGCAGGTTCAAAGAGGGGATAAGACTAACCAAGGAACAAATGACAATGCTGGCTTTAATGTATGTAGAACAAACTTTTTCTTCATTTCAAGCATTTTTCCTTTAATGTATGTATTTATGCTGCCTTTATTCTGTTGTATTCAGTTTGCTGCACGAATGCTGGGATTGACTCCACAAAGTCAGACTTCTATGAACATGGATCAGCCAAACCTAAGTCAAGCATGTACCTCTGGCATCTGAAATTGGGTTCTTTGATCAGTTTGATGTGTTTGTGTTTAGTTGGATTGATTTTGGACAATTTGTATTGTGTAATTTGAATCTGAAATTGGTTATTTTACTTTAAATGGTTTGTAAACAGATGCAATGGATGTATGGTTTGTACACATATGCAATGAACCTATGGTTCAAGCTGTGTCCTACTTTTGCTAAATTAAACAGGTTATGCTTTTCTAGTTGTGTTGGCTTCATAAGTTGAAGTGAAAATCATGAACACATCAAAGAGTATAGGAAATTGCTAGATTTTTATTCATAATTAGGATTTTCAATTGCTACAATATAGACCATTTAGTGGCTTTAACATTGCCAATCACAAAATATACAAAATCTGGTCATATGAGCAACCAAACTAGCCTACAATTTTCACCAAGAAGTTCACTTCCTAGCAACCCATAAGGATAACAGAAAGAAGAAAAAAACCATGAATAAACAAGAGCAGTAAGGGCAATTCTTTCCCACTTGGCAGCATCAATTGCCACTTTTCTAAATTTCTCCTTCTTCATCATCATTTTTAACAGCTTCTCCTCCATCACTCTGTTCTCTTCAATCATTCTCTTGAGTTCTTCCCTCAATAGAAGATTCTCAGACTTCAATTGCTCCGTCTCACCTCTCAATTTGTCATGTTCCCACAAGAAAAAGCCACAATCTCCGGAATTCTGGGCATTCAAAGATTATTTGAAGTTAGGGTTTGTGGAAATTGAAAAATTGAAATTCAACTTTGTCAAAAAAAAAAGTTGCAACTTACCATCCAATTTGGGCACCTGTAGAACTTTAACCCCTTTGTTGGCCCCTTCTTTGATACAGTTTGAAGCTTGGTGGGAACCTTGCACTCACAAATGAGTGAGGACATGGAAGATGAAGATGCAGTTGACATTGGAGAGTTTCCAGTTAAGTAAGGATTTCTTGAACTCATTGCGGAGGGAAGCTTTTGTGTCTTCAATGGAGTTCACTGTTTTAAGGAAAATGAATTGGGGATTTTGTGTATTCAATGGAGATGGGAGATGGGGGTGACATGGGAGGGGGAGAAGAAGAATCAAAACAAAGGTCAGCAAAATAACTGTTGGCACGCTAATTAAAAAAGCAGATGGAAAAACTAACCGTTGGAAGTCACGTGCGTCAACGACTCACTAACGGGGTGAGACAGAGTTAACGCCAGGAGCATTGAAGGAATAAAAGTGCCTAGTTGGGATTATTCTTGGAGATTTCCCTACTTGGGATTATTATTAGAAGACCGCTCACACTTCGGATTATTGGGAGCGATTAATCCTTTATTTATTTTATTTTTTTTGAAATGGAGTCCGAACCTATTTGTTTGGACCAAAGCAAAAATTTCTTTGAATTGGAATATCATCTCTTTTATATATATGTTAAGGAACTAGAAATAAGTAAAAAGTGCAAATAACTGAGCGCGCCACATATGATTGTCATTTAAGCAAGTTTGTTTATTAGAACAAAGTTTCGGATAATGTAAATAAGAGTTTGACCTCTGATAAATAGCAAGAGTTTTAATGGAGTTATAATTTGGTCTTTGTCGAATATTCAAAATCGAATGTAACCTTCGACACATATCCAAAATTAATAATTTGCACCATCATATTCGCATTGAAAAGTCTTTCAAATTGAGATGCATATACAGTATGTTTAAAAATAAACATATAAGTTCCAATATTAATTCTGTAAATAAAATATGATATTGAAGAATAAATTAACAAAGAAAATAATGAAAACATATAGAAATTAAAGAAAATAATGAAAACATATAAAGAAATTAAGTCGTGCATCGTACAAGCATCATTCAATAGTATATAATTAACAAATAATCAGTGTGCTTGTGTAAGGACCCTGTCGCGATCTCACGCTGCGTTTCCTTTTAGAAACCGTACGTTGTTGAGTATTTGAATCAGGGGATTAGATAAGTTCAAGGAACCGTCGAGTTAGTAAAAGATTTTAAAAGACATTGAATTGGAGAAAAATCATGAAATGGCCGAAAATTCTGCTACTGGCGCTTTATCGAAAGGTACAAACGGAAGGGACAACCGAATGGATAACCCAGTAGCTGAAAAATTGAACTAATCATGTTTTAGTAAGTCTCTAGCTCATATATAACATATGAGTACCAAAAAATAAGGGTTCGAGGGCGAATTAGGAAGGTCTTAGGCACCCAACTCGCCCTTTTGATTGATGACCTCTACTAACTCAATTTTGCTTAATATATTAAATTATTAATGACATGATTCCCACAAAAATCCGATTAACAACCTAGATTAGACTATTAATAGGTTGATCACAAGCATCACAACATTTATTATTAACCCATTGTTGAACATGCATTTGATTGACAAGTTGAGTAGCATAACGACATGCCATGAATATTTACAGATTTACAAATAGTATTTAGGAAACAATAAAGAGCATGATGTGCATGATATCTACATTTTAGACAATTAGAAAATAAACAAGAAAGCAAGAAAGTTGATTTGAGCCCTCAGGAGTTTAGTACCTAAACTATAGGGTATTTTGCAAAGATTATAAGCAAACAAGGTCTCAAGAGAGATAAGAAAGAGAGAGAGAATTCCAAAAGAAGAGGTCGGTTCTTGTGAAAGGGTTGTCTGATACAAACTGAGCAATATGACTGGAGGGGCCGAGGGCTGTATTTATAGACGGACGAATTAAGGTTGCACGAGTAGAAGATAGGTCACAGACTCTTAATGTAGAAGAAAATGACTTGTTATCAGCTGGCGGGCGACAACCGCCAGCGGCTATGGCGGTAGTCGCTAGTGGCTTTGGACATCCTCTCCGTAGCCGCTTTCGCCTGCCATAAAGGATAAGATATCTTTACGGAGCCAGCTCGCAAGATAGAATTGTGAATCTGGTTATTTTGAGGCTGTAATTTCCGGAGGTAAAAGTTTGATTTTTCCCTTAAGGGGTGAAAAGACGATTTTACCCTTAAGGATGTGAAAAGATGATTTTGCCCTCGGATATGATCGGGAGTCGGAATGAGGCTTAAGAGGTATCGTTGGAAAGCTCTTGAGTGAGGCTATTGAATGGAGCAAAGATGAAAGAGTTGCTTGGAATACTTGATACCTTATGTACCTATCAAGGTAATAACGTACATGCACATATAAAATTATAAAGTCACTCATTTTATCATCGGGCTTTTGCAGAGAAGACTGACAACACTTTTTAGGCATCTACAGAAGCCTCCACTTTTATCGAGTTTGACTAAAGCAAAAATCAAAGTATTTGTAAAGCGACATCCAAGATGTTGATGTGCAATTAGCGTGTGAGAGTGTAAAGTATGAATTCAAATATACGCAAACCTTGACTGAAACGTGCTCGATGGATGCTAAGATTTTGTCTCTATGAAAACAAGAAACAATAAAGGTAATGGTTAGCAGTGAAGAATGCTTGCGGTGGGCTATTGATGACTGCAAGGGACCTCTATTCTCAGAGAAGGAAAATATTAGTGAGACAACGCGACCACTGGTTTTGTGCGTGACCAAGTGTAGGTGAAAAATAGCACTGTGTGAGAATGAATAGTTTGAGATGCTAATATAAGCAAACATTGACTAATACACACTCGACGGATGCCAAGATCCCATCCCGCCACTTGAGAAACGAAAAAGTTGAGAAGACAGCGCAATCACGGACTACGGGCATGACTGATTGTAAAGGAATAAACACCATTGGGTGAGAATGAACAATATGTATGCTACCCTAAGCAATCATTGATTGAGCCATAGTCCGAGGGTTTCAAATTTCCGTCCCTGAACTGAGAAACAAAAAGGTTGACGAGATAACACGACTACGCTTTTCAGGCGCAATTGGTTGTGAAAATATATAGTCTTATATTCCTGACACATACCCATGCGAATTACTGGAAAACTACATACTTGAAGGTGAATTTATAGTCTCAAATTCCTGATGTACATAAATATGAATTATTGGAAAAACTTTATGTCCGGATTCCTGACGTATGTCCATACAAATTATTGGGAAAAACATACCTTCAAATCTCTGACCTAAATCGACACAATTATTGAGGAAGACCAAAATTTCAAATCCCAGACATATATCCATACAAATTACCGGGGAAATATGTTTTGCAGAAAATCTAACCCTGTAAAAAGATAAAGTGTGTCTTACGGAAAATCTATCCCTTCACGGCAAAGATCAGTTAAACGAATTTCGTGCAAAATCTATTCCTGTGCTAAATAGCGATTAGCACAACACTTAGCGCAATTGGATAAATGAATTTTGCGGAAAATCTATTCCTGCGCAAAAATAAATATTAGCAATTGGACGCAATGGCGTATATTTTGCGGGAAATATATCCATGTAAACATAATATTAACAATAGAGAGAATACTGGACGCAAGGACCCGGGATTTTTCCATCTGCTCCACGGAGTGTGTCCTTCTAGAAAATTTGTAAGCTGGGGGCTTTAGATAAGTTCAAGGGACCATCGAGTTAGAAAATATTTTGTAAAGACTTGAATTGAATAAAAACCATGAAAGAGGTCACAACATTGATGCATACTCCAAAACTGACCTCTCCTTACTCGTTCGGGTATATCTCGAGATCCACAAAACATTTGGGCCTAAAACGAAAGCCATTTGAAACTAGACCCAATAAGCTTTCCAATGCATCTTGAATCATACAATGTGGAGCCCAAACGAGTGAGATATGAGCCGGAAAAAATCCAACTGGCAAGTTGACAGTTGTCAGCGGCTCTGGCCAGCGCCGCTGACTAAAATCCCAGGGCCGCTAGCGGCGTTGACGTGGCTTCAGGCTCGACTCATTTTTAAAGCCCAATTCGATTTTCGGCTCCTTTTCAGCCGTCCAACCCTACTCCTCCACGCCTATAAATACAACCCGCCTCCCTCAGTTCAAAACATACAGTCTACAGTTGACACCCTCTATTCTTAGTAGTATTAACTCTGAGCTTCTCTCTCTTTCTTCCATAAACAATTTTATTCTATTCTCAGGAGTATTGACACCGAGCTTCCCCTCTTTCCAAACTTGAGATCTTGTCTTTACTATTTTTGTCAAATATAGCGTACAGTTCAGGTACAAACTCCTGAGGGCTCAAATTAAAATTAACTGCCTAACTGTTTATTTTGTAGTAGTCATAATGTAGATATCATGCTAGTCTAACGTCTTTTATTGCTTCCTAAATATTTTCTGTATATTCGTTGTGCTGCCCAACTTGTCAATCGAATGCATGTCTAAATAAGGGTCATTAATAAATGTTTTGATACTTGTGATGAACCATTTAATAGTCTAAGTCTAGGTTGTTAATCCGGTTTTGCATGGGAATTATGTCTTTAAACTATTAAGCAAACTTGAGTTAGTAGAGGCCGTCATAATACGGGCGAGTTGGGTGCTTAACACCTTCCCACCTCGTACCTTCACCTCCGAACCCTTTATTCTTGGGTACTCATATGTTCTATATGAGCGGGAGTCTTTCTAAAAACATGATTAGTTCACTTATCTCGCTATTGGGTTGTTCCTTCGGTTTGTCCATTCGATAAAACGTTGATAGCAGATTTGCGACCACGTTCAGGGTTTTTATTCAATTAAAGTCTTTACAAAATCTTTTCGAACTCTAAGGTTCCATGAACTTATCTAAACCCCAGCTTACAAATTTTCTATAAGGACACACTCCGTGGCCGTAGAAGTCCCGGGTCCTTACAGTGGCGACTCTGCTGGGGATTTATTTAAGAGGGTGAGACTCGAAAGTCAAGTTTGCTTAATTGTTTAAATAACGTGTTCCATATTTTTGCATCATTTGCATGTGCTTTGGTACAACCTTTTAACCCTTATCAACCCTCGAGGAAGTTTGTGTCGCAACTCGTAGACAACCCGTATATCTAATGGAATATACAGTTGTCCTATCGTGCAAATCGACGCTTCCTCACCCATGACTCATCAATCCTTGTTGATGAAAAGAATTACAATTGATGTGTCGACCATCCGCCGAACGGAAATTGTAATTTGTTATGGTAACCTCACAGGAGCCAAAAGCCTCTAGCCTACATTCGTGCATCCGCTTGCTTGTTGTGCATGTGTCGTTGTAATGTCCGTCTGATCACATGTTTGCTTGTAATTATGTCGTTGTAATGCTTGCCTGAATGCATGAATATCGTGAATATGTGCCAACATGTACTTACGTGCTAGGAGTCTTTTCTTTTACTTTTAGCTAGTTCCTAATGCACGAAGACGGTGCGAGAATTCAATTCAATGAACACTCGTCATTTCCCCGATGATATATATTCATATAGCGTCGAAGTCATGAACAACTTTCTAGGACCTTTTATCAAAAAAAAAAAAAAAGAGTCAGTATCTCCAAAAAGAGTCACCTTTCTAGGACCTTTTTTTTCCTTTATTGTTTTGATGTAATACAGATTCGGCCAAAAAAAAAAAGAAAAGCAAAAAATATGACGTTGAAAAAAAAAAGCCGAAAAAAAAAATTCGGAAAAAATAAAATGCCGAATTTTTTTTTTATTTATTTATCCCATTTTCCATTTTTTTTGAGTCTAGGAAAATTAAAAAAAATAGGATAGTCCGTCTTTTTCTATTTTTCTCACTTTCGTTCATCGACTTCGTTTTTCTTTGATATGAGGGGAAATAATTGGGCATTTAGGCTTAGGTTCTTATTTTCCTCTTTTCCATTTCTTTGCATTGTACCTATTAGACGCTCCATGCTAGTATTCATAATTAGTCGTCATGCTTGCATTGTCGTCATTTTGCATCTGCATTTGTACAAGGGTCCAAGTCTTGCATTCATCAATGTCTCCATTTGTTCATTACATCTCATACACTAGAAATCTAGACATGTCATTCATTAAGCGCTCTAGGGTCATTCTAGGAAGCATCCATTCATTATCACACATGTCCAGGTCAGTCCGTCATGCATCTTGCATAATGTCATCGTAACTTTGTTGTCACATTGTTGTCATCATGCATTCGAGTTCATATAGACGTCCTTAGATTCATTCACCTTAGGGGCTATCGAGGGTCTTCTAAAAATCACGAGTCTTTGTTTTCAAGTCCTTTCTTTGGCGTCTTTCTAAGTTGAGACTTGTGTTCAGGATTCGGGGCTCGAGGAAGAATTACGGTGACAAAGGTTGGGCTCGATCGTCCGGCAGATTGGTTCGTATAAAAGTTACCTCCAAGACACCACCACATTCCAAAAGGCCATCACCCCATAATCCATCACCTCCACAAAGCTCGCCACCACTCAATACATCCCTTACCTCACCAATCACACCCCCAAACTTCACCATGGTCAAAACCACTGACGAGAGGCTTGGTGAGCTCATGAGTGAGTTGGAAAGGGTGCGACTCAAGGTTGAAGATTTGGAAATAAAGAAAGAGGATGAAGCAAGAGTCCTCTCCAACTCCGACTCTGAGGAAGAAGGACCAAATGCCAAGCTGGCTAAGATTATTTATGTGCTCGAAAACAGTGGCCTGTTTGCCAACTACCATGCTAATGTTGGTAAAGTTAATCCCAAAGTCAAGGGCAAGCTTCCAGCCAAGTTCTCCATGCCCGAGGTTTCGACATTCACCAGCACTGGTAATCCACAAGACCACCTCAAAGCCTTCACTACTTCCATGGGTCTAAGAGGAGTCGACAAAAAAATCTACATTCACTTGTTCCCACAGATTCTTGATGCCCCAACTCGTCGTTGGTTCTACTCCTTGAAGTTAGAGAACTACCTCACTTGGTTATATTTCACTACAGTCTTCCTTGCACGCTACAAGGAAAATGTTTCTCTACCTATGACCCTTCGAGAGTTAGAGATCACCAAACAAGAAGAAGATGAGGGATTCACTGCCTTCCTTAGGCGTTGGAAGCTAAAGATAGCCGAACTGGTTGAGCGACCTTCGCAAACTGATCAAATCCGCCAACTCATCAAGAACCTGCAACCTGCTTACAAGGAACCCCTCAGGGATCAACCAATTGACTCCTACAACCGGCTCTATGCTGTGGGCATCCTAATTGAAGATAACCTTCATAAGAATTCCACTTAAGTCGTGAACAACGCAAGTATCTACAGGGGGTTGTCCTCCATATCCCTGTCCAACAGCCCGTGCTCAAGAAGTTGAAGAGAGTCGAAGTCTCCTAGTGTGCAAGTCTAGTCGAGTCTAGTCAAGTCTTAGGATATCTAGTTTGTCTTTTCAATTCGTCCATAGAGTCTAGCTTACTTCTCGTGTAATGCGTTTCTTCGATTCAATAAAGATTGCATTCTGATTCCCATCATTGTTCTTTTGTCAATCCAATGACGAACTTAAGTTGCCTATGACGGAATAACAAAAAAAAATCAAAAAAATAAAATAAAAATAATATGCCTTCATTGTGGAAAACATCAAATATGAACTCCCTAATGATCATCTCCATAGAGGACATACAGTTGAACCGTCCGTGCCGAGGACAGGAGGCATTCATTTGACACCTCACATCAATACCCTTTAGTACCCTATACATCATTACCACTTGCAACCCTTTGAGCCAAACACATAGCCTTTCATTTCTTAACCACATCATCCTTACCCGGGGAATGGGCGTATGCGACATGGGAATAGAAGCAACCTTTTAGGCAAGGTGGACCGATCTATAAAAAGAGCCACCGAGAGAAATACCCAAAAAAAAAAAAAAGAAGAGAGAACTCAAAAGTTCAAGAGCCAAAAAAAAAAAAAACAAAAGAGAAAAATTTCGAGAGCGATCAAAGATCCAAAAGAGTGCAAACACTTTAAGCACAACCAAATGGTGGCCTTACCTAAACATTGGTCCCTAAGCCAACTTGCCTAGATCAAAAACTTCTATACCATCTAGCATACTTTGGGGAGGGGATTTACATTGGGTTTCTTTGAGCCTTTATCCTTTCTTTGACACCTTATTCCAGCCTGACATTACAACCAAAAAGCCTTCCAAGGGGTATGACCATTCAATTGTATAATACTGAACTACGTTGGCCTGATTCCACATACTGGATACGTAGGAAACCTCAAAGAGGTCCAGCGATGACAATCACTTTGTCACATGATCATAAGGATTTTTCCCATTCCACCATTCGTAGCTAAGGCGAAAAAAAAAAATGAGCCCGGTAGGTTGAAAACCCGAAAGGGCGGCCTAGGCAAATGTTAGGGCAACCAAAAAAAAAAATAAAAAATTCAACATCTTGAGGCAACTTAAATTTCCGAGGATTTAGAACATTGTTTCTCATTTAAGAACTCTTTGGTCAGTCATCTAGAGTCATACTCATCACCTTTCTCGTAGGCTTGCACACAGACTTCCCAACTGGGGGCTTTTTCAGAATGAGTCGGTTCCTTATCCGCTACGTTCAAAGTTGTCCATTTCATCCCCATACCTTAAGTAGGATATTTTGTACCGCTGCATCAACACCCATAGCTCCTTGAGTAGGTCATAACCACCAAGAACCACACATCAAACTGGGGGCTAATTCTTCCTTGACTACACCCAGTCTTGTCCACCTGTCTCTTACTCTGTTAAGATCACCACAAGAATGAAATTCTTGATCATAAAAACTTTTCCCTTCTTCAGACCCTATAGGAGAGTCGTGCATGTTAGGCTAGGCCGCATGGAGCTGTGAGTCAATAGAATCTTGCATACATCATATTTGCATAAATACTAGAGTCGCCTTCAAAGGCATGCATGTGTACATAATTTCTCAGTGTCTTGAGTCCTTACGTGTTTACATGTCAATCCCCATGTGCCCCATGCATATTAGTATGTCATGTCTTGTGCATCTTGTCATGGTCAGTCGGGCATGTCTATCGCATCTTTTCCCTATGTGCATATTTCCACTGCAGGTTTGAGTCTACCCGCTCTCCATCGAAACCAGCAAACCCAAAACTCATGATCAAGCCTAGAAGCGACCTTTCGACTACAACCAAGAATGGAAATAACCTTCCAACAACAGCCAAGCGCGCGGGCCCCCTACTGTCCCCGACTTTGTTCCAGCCCAGAAACCGTTATTTCAGTTCGTTCGCGGCAAATATCAGTACCAAGCGGGCGGGAGCAAGACTCTTCGACCCACAAATTCAAATTCGACAGTTGGCTTGTTTTACGGTACCAACTACTTTCAGGTAAACCTAACCCAATTATATTTTGCAGGTCCAAAATACTGAAACTCGGATACATGCAGCGATGACTCTCACCGCCCAGAGTGCCAAAATTATTGTAAGCCCGGAAAGTCCATCGGCCTTACCAAATATCCCAATGTAACAAATTTTGGGGTCAGTCAATGGTCGCTTAAGCTCTTGCGGTTAAACTGTCCTCCTGTGAGATCACAAATTTTGGGTCAGTCAACGATCGCTTAAGCCATTGCGGTTAAATTGTCCTTCTGCGAGGTTACTTATTATGTTTCAGTCAATGATTGCTTAAACTGTTGCAGTTATACTGTCCATTTATTTTTTATATGTTTCAGTCAATGATTGCTTAAGCTATTGCATTTAAACTGTTCATATGTTTTAACCATTTTACAGCCATCATTTTGATCGCGCTATCTCGTCGACCTTTTCATTTCTTGTGCAGAGACGGAATCTCGGCATCCGCCGAGTGGTGTTTAGTCACTGTTTGCTCGATAAAGCATTTATACTATTCACTCTCACGTTACTTTCCATTTACAGCCGTTATTTTTAATCGCGCTGTCTTGTTGACTTTTTCGTTTCTCGTACAGGGGCGGAATCTCGACACACGTCGAGTGGTGTTTAGTCACTGTTTGTCGAAGTACTCCACGTTGATCATTCTCAAAGTATTACTAACTTTTCCATTCACTCTGAATCTAGGTCCCCAACAGACGTTTAGACCATCTACGAGCGGTGTTCTATCCTACTACCATAACCTTTATTTTCTCTTGTGTTCACAGAGATGAAATTTTAGCACGCTACGAGCATGTCCCAACACAGGTTTATCTTCATATGCATACATACTGTACACTCTCACACACCATGTGCACATCAGCATCCTGCATGTCGATTTCCGAATACTTTGATCTTTGCTTTTACTCAAGCTCGATGAAAGTGGGGGCTTCTGTCGATGCCAAAAAAGCGCCTTCAGATTTCTCCGCAAAAGCCCAATGATGAAAGGAGTAATTTATAAACTTGAATGTTATTTTTGCTTTAATAGTTAAGATAAGGTCTCAGGTTTTTTCCTCTAAACACTCCTTTATTCCAGTCACATCCAAAAGCCCCTTTTAAGAGCTTTCCATTGCTTCCTTCCGTGTCAAAATACGATTCCGATCCTTAGAGTTATGGCCAAACGAAGTTAAGGTCAAACAGATGTATCCGAATACTGTGGACCGTGTTTCCAGCCAAATTTAAGAGTTCATTTGATTGAATTATTTTATGAGCCTTGTATTGTTGTACTCATTGTTAAAATAGCTTTCCAATGACATATCATCAGCCCACACCACATTCCCAACCAAGAAGTTACAAGCCCAACATTGATGCGTACTCCAAAACTGACCTCTTCTTACTCTTTCGGGTATATCTCGAGTTCCACAAAACATTTAGGCCTGAAACCAAAGCTATTTGAAACTAGACGCAATAAGCTTTCTAACACATCTTGAATCATCTAATGTGATGCCTAAACGAGTGAGATATGGCCCGGCAAACATCTAGATGGCAAGCTGACAGCCGTCAGCGGTCCTGGGATAAAACCTAGTAGCGGCGCTGACTAAAATCCCAGGCCCGCTAGCGGCACTGACGTGGATTTTGGCCCGACTCATTTTTCAAGACCAATTCAATTTTCGGCTCCTTTTCAGCCGTCCAACCCTAATCCACGTCTATAAATACAACCCCCCTCCCTCAGTTCAAAACACACAGTCTACAGTTGACACCCTCTATTCTGAATAGTATTGACTCTGAGCTTCTCCCTCTTTCTTCCATAAAAAATTCTCTTCTAATCTCGGGAGTATTGGCACCGAGCTTCCCCCTCTTTCCAAACTGGAGATCTTTTCTTTACTATTTTTGTCAAATATAGCGTACAGTTCAGCTACAAACTCCTGAGGGCTCAAATTAAAATTAATTGCCTAACTGTTTATTTTCTAGTAGTCATAATGTAGATATCATGCTAGTCTAACGTCTTTTATTGCTTCCTAAATATTGTCTGTATAGTCGTTGTGATGCCCAACTTGTCAATCGAATGCATGTCTAAATAAGGGTCATTAATAAATGTTGTGATGCTTGTGATGAACCAATTAATAGTCTAAGTCTAGGTTGTTAATCCGGTTTTGCATGGGAATTATGTCTTTAAATTATTAAGCAAACTTGAGTTAGTAGAGGCCGTAATAATACGGGCGAGTTGGGTGCCTAACACCTTCCCACCTCGTACCTTCGCCTCCGAACCCTTTATTCTTGGGTACTCATATGTTCTATTTGAGCGGGAGTCTTTCTAAAAACATGATTAGTTCACTTATCGCGCTATTGGGTTGTCCTTCGGTTTGTCCCTTCGATAAAACGCCGATAGCAGATTTGTGACCTCTTTCATGGTTTTTATTCAATTCAAGTCTTTACAAAATCTTTTCTAACTCGACGGTTCCTTGAACTTATCTAAACCCTCCAGCTTACAAGTTTTCTATAAGGACGCACTCCGTGGCCGTAGAAATCCCTGGTCCTTACAAGTATCTATTTTTTATGAACAGAAAATTTGAATTGTTAGTGCTTCGGCACACGAACAAATTGGGACTTGTACTGGATTGGTGGTCAGATGCATATAATTTGTGTGGAATTATTTTGGCTGTATTTGTAGCTTATGGGGTGTTGAGAAAATTTTGTTTGTTGGCTAGGGTATTGGTGTTTTGTTGCAGGCTCATGGGTTTACTTCCCATTGGGCCATGATGTTAGAGACATTTTCGGTGGGAGCTAGGGATATAGTGTTGGGTTCAGGTTTTGGGTACTTCTTCACTGTTATCCTGGCTTGTCACTCTAGGGATACTAGGATTTTTGCTCGGGGGTCATTGGAGAGTTTCTAGGATACTACGAATACTTTTCATACGCCTGTAGGGGAGATGTTTCGCACTCCTTATCAGTTTGCTGTGCTGACGGGTTTATCCTTTAGAGGGCGTCGTATACAGTACGACGTGAGTTATCATCGGCAGAGTGACAGGTTCCTTGAGCTTTACGGGCCTGTGTCCACCCATTTTAGAGATGACTGGGTTTCCTTGCCGAGGTTATGGGCGGCCTTGTCGGAGCAAGGGCTTACTGAGGAGCAGAGGGTCCGTATTTTCCTAGTTTGCTTGTTGGGGTCGACAATTTTTTTCTCACAAGAAGAGCGTATGTCAGGTTGGTTTCTTGACATGCTGGGAGGAGTTGTCCATGGTCCATGAGTACGACTTCGGTGCTCCTGCATATGCTACCTTGGTGAGATGGTGCCGTCAGGCTTGTAGGCCTATGCTGACGAGTGAGAGGGTGTCTATCTCGGGCTCGTGGAAGATACTAGAGGTAGGCACATATGTTTCCTTTTTCCTTTGCACATGCATGATTTTCAGGAGAATTGCAGCTTATCATTTTTTCGCTTGTATGGCAACTGTGGTTTCTTGAGTATTTTCGTGCTTTTAGTCCTCACCGTCCTGGTTTGAGGATGTTCCTACTAGGTTTACGGTGGATTGGTAGAGATAACCACCCATTTACCTCTTTGGAGCATTTTCGGGCTACCTTTGAGAGTCATGCTGCGTCTGAGGTATGTTGCGTTCGATTTGCTTATGTATATTATTATTTTTGATTCATTTGGTGTGAATGAACTTTGATCTGGTAATCTGCTGGTGTCGTGGACTCCCTTTGACGGTATTCCCGGAGTTTTGCCCCATATTACCATCAAGTCTTTTAGGGTATCCTCCTTGCGGGTGGTCTTTGAGGGGCCAATTGGCTTTGTGTGGTACTTGGGGGACCGCTTGACTCGGCTGGTGTATCCTGCCTTGGGTGGTCATTTGGTTCCGTAGGACCCTCTGATGACCATGTTCTACCTGCGCAGCCTGAGCGTGGAGGACTTGAGGGTCGTGGCTAGTGATATGGCGGCCACGGAGTTTATTCAGCCGGAGATCGTTGGCTTGGATCATACGGCTATGTACCTGGCCTATTGCTTGGGTCGTTTGATGCCGGACCTCACTTCTGAAGTGAGACTTTTGTTTGTGCCCTTTTCAGCTATATGCGTGATATACTGACTTTTGTGCTTTATAGGCGGATTGTTTGGCTCCTCAAGGTCCCAGGAGGTCCCAATCCAGAGTTCCTCGCGTGACCTTGCCGAGCAATGAGGTGAGGTACATTGGTGAGAGTGGGGGACGTATAGTAGAGGAGTTCCCTCTTCATACTGCTGATGCAGAGGCCGTGGAGGGCTTACCCTTGCTTGTTGGTTGTACGGGGGTAAGTCTTTTTCATCCCTCCTTGTGTTTTATGTTTGCTTTCGAATGCTGACTCTATTTTTTGTTTCTTCTTGTAGCTGAACCGGGAGCAGACCTCTCAAGTCTTCAAGCTCATCCATTTGTTTAGAAAGGCTATAGTCAGGTGATGGGCAAAGGCAAGAGTTCCCGGTCTAGGACTATTTATGTAAGTAGACTGTCATCCTTTGTTTGGCTAAGTGAAGTGCTTAACTTAACATCTCGATCTTGATTGTTTATGTAAGTAGACTGTCATCCTTTATGGGGACTTATCATAGACAAAATTTTTGGTGTCTACAGTCATGATCAATTTTCTAGGACCTCCTAGTAAAAAAAAAAAAAAAAAAAAGAGTTAGTCCCTCCAAAATCCAATCATTTGGGCATTTAGGCTGAAGGATCTTTTTCTAGGACAATGTGTTTCTCTATGTGTGGGTTATCATTTTTTTTTTTCTCATGTGAGAGTCTCATGGTCCTTCTTGTTACTAAGTTCTTCGTACTTCCTATTCAGGATAGGGGGTCGAAGGAAGAAGAGACTTGAAAGTGGTTCAACTTGACTTTCAGCAAGACATCAATCCAAGTCACTTCAACTGCACCATGATCAGAAGTCAGAACTATTCAAGAATATCTCGTCGAGATGACAAATCGGGTTGACAGGTTAGAAGCTGACATTACCAACATCAAGTCAAGGCAATTATGGGATACTCCAATGTTTGTCCCCTCATCTGAAAATCGGAAATCCGTATCTCAGGAAAAGCCTAATCCAGTTCTCCAAGAGCCAGAAAAGAAATGCAAGAGTGGCGAATCCTCCTCTAATGTTTGCCAAAAGAGTTTCATACACCCCGAAACAAGCCAAGGAGGGAATTCGCCCCATTAAGAATAACTCTCAGTACGGCTTTTGAGAGGCAAGTCGACAAAGAAATGCTGCAACCTATAGGCCCCACTCTAGAGCCTGAAGTTAAGAGTCACAGTTGAAATACCAACCAATACTGCAAATATCACCAAGGCAAGGGGCATGACACAAACAAATGCTGGGCTCTTAGACATGTCATCCATGACAAAATAGACAGTGTCATTCTACCATTGCCTAAAAATGAAGAGTCTGAAAGTATTGATGACCTCTTGGGTTCCATCAACCATATAACTACTGAAGATCCTAAAGATTACTCTCACCTCATTTACGAGGAGGAAGATGCCTTGATCTCTCAAAAATCTTACGAAGGAGAGTCAGATCTGGACTGCATAATCAGAAGGATTCAAGAAATAAAGAAAAATGTTGATATCATAAAGGAACGCACCTCCAAACGCAGGAACACAGTCATACTGGCTAAAGAGGAAACTTGGTGGCGTCAAGATCTCCTTTATCACAAGATGTCTATGTATGGATACGTTCGCCCAATAACTCCCACATCAAGGATCCTCCCGAGGGAGGAAAATCCATTCTTAAGCTGCAGTTATTGTGCAGCCAAAGGGCATCACATCAATCAGTGCAGAGGCTTTAAGGGACTGGACTTGCGCTTCATCGACCAAGGGACAATGTGGCTTCCATATACTTGGAAAGTCAGTTGGTGTAATCATAGCCAAGAACGATACACCCCTCTCTTTGCACCAAGGAAAGCTGTCATGAACGCTTTGGTATGAGAGGTGACATTCAACCTTTCATCCCTCTAGAAGGTACCAAGGCTACACAAGAGGAGAATCGTCCTTATTGCAAATATCACAGAATCTTCGGACATCATACGGATGATTGTCTCCGCCTAAAAGACGATATCCAAGAGGTCATTAACATGGGAGAAGTTCCTCCGCCACTAAGGGATGGTGACGTCGAAGATGGAACCTGGAACTAATGGGCTACAAACAAGAGTTAGCGGAGTCGAGTCTGAGTCCCCAAGTTTTGTTGAGTTAGGATCTTAGCTAAATCTTTAGGTTGAGTTATGGAAAAGGGGTGTTCCCCTTTTACTAGTTCATAAGTCTAGTTTCTTTTTTGACAGGAATTAGAGACCCTTTTCTCTAAAGTCATTTTAGACGCAAAAAAAGCGCCTTCAGATTTCTCCGCAAAAGCCCGATGATGAAAGGAGTAATTTATAAACTTGAATGCTATTTTTGCTTTGATAGGTAAAATAATGTCTCAGGTTTTTCCTCGATCACTCCTTCATTCCAATCACATTCAAAAGCCTCGTTGAATAGGTTTCCAACTACACCTCTAGTGTCTTTTTCCAACTCCCGGTTGCCAAGTTGCTAACCGGGGTAAAACCGTCCTTTACCACAAAAGGGTATAACGGTCTTTTCATAATTTTGAAAATAATAAAATTCCTTCAGAAATTAAAAATAGACTGGATGTCGTCATTATGACGACATCCAGCTGGCAAGCTAACAGCAGCGAAAGGCGCTGGAATCACAGTCAGCACCGCTAGCGGCTGTGCCCAGCGCCATCAGCGCGGCTGAGAGAAATCTCACGGCCGCTAGCGGCGCTCATTGGGACCTCAGACCCGTCTTTTTTTAAGCCCAAATTCTGAATTTTGGCCATCCCTGCATCCGTCCAACCCTATTTCTTCCCTATAAATATGACCCTCCACCCTTCAAAACACACAATCTACAGTTGACAACCTTTATTCTCGGTTGAGTACTCCCGGGCTTCCCCCTCTTTCTTCCAAATTTGAGACCTTGTCTTTACTATTTTTGCTAAGTAGCCTACAGTTCAGGTATAAACTCCTGAGGGCTCAAATTAAATTAATTGCATACTAAATATTTTCTTTCAATTCTAAGCATGTCTAATCGTTGTAATACTCAACTTGCCAATCGAATGCATGTCTAAATAAGGGTCAATAATAAATGTTGCAACTAATTAATAGTCTAAGTCTAGGTTGTTAATCTGGTTTGTGTGGGAATCGTGTCTCTACTATTAAGCAAACCTGAGTTAGTAGAGGCCCTCATAAAACGGGCGAGTTGGGTGCGTAACACCTTCCCACCTCGTATCTTCTCCTCCGAACCCTTTATTCTTGGGTACTTATATGTTCTATATGAGCGGGAGTCTTTCTAAAAATATGATTAGTTCACTTATCGCGCTATTGGGTTGTCCCTTCGGTTTGTCCCTTCAATAAAATGCCTATAGAAGATTTGTGACCTCTTTCATGGTTTTTATTCAATTCAAGTCTTTTCAAAAGCTTTTCTAACTCGACGGTTCCTTCAACTTATCTATAGCCCCAGCTTACAAATTTTCTATAAGGACACACTCCGTGGCGTAGAAATCCCGGGTTCTTACAGTTGTGACTTCACTGCGGATTTATTTAAGAGGGTGAGACTCGAAAGTCAAGTTTGCTTAATTGTTTAATAACATGTTCCATATTTTGCATCATTTACATCATTTGCATGTGCATTGTCACAAGCTTTTGACCCTTATCGACCCTGGAGAAAGTTTGTGTCGTAACTTGTAGACAACCCGTATATCTAAAGGAATATACAGTTGTCCTATCGTGCAAACCGACGCTTTCTGACCCATGACTCATCGACTCTTGTTTGTGAAAAAGAATTATAATTGATGTGTCGACCATCCGCCGAACGGAAATTTTTATTTGTCGTGGTGACCTCACAGGAGCCAAAAAGCCTCCAAACCCACATTCGTGCATTCACTTGCTTGTTGTGCATGTGTCATTGTAGTGCCCGTCTGATCACATGTTTGCTTGTAACTGCGTCATTGTAATGCTTGCCTGAATGCATGAATGTCGTGACTATTTGTCAACATGTACTTACGTGCTATGAGTCTTTTTCTTTTATTTTAGGTAGTTCTTAATGCGCAAAAAAAATGGTGCGAGAATTCTATTCAATGAGCACTCGTTTCCTCAATGATGTATTCTGTCAAAGTCATGAACAATTTTCTAGGACCTTTTAGCAAAAAAAAAAAAAGAGTCAGTCCCTCCAATTTTCCCTCTCTTATTTTCTATTTCTTTATTTCTTTTTATTGATGTAATAATGATTCGGCCAAAAAAAAAGGAGAAAAGAAAAGAAAAAAGAAGGGCGTTAAAAGAAAAACACTAAATAAATAAAAAAAAACAATTTTGGGAAAAAAAAAGCAAAGGGCCAAAATTTTCTTTTTTTTATTCATCCCATTTTCCATTTTCTTTGAGTCTAGAAAACTAAAAAAAATAGGATAATTTGTCTTTTTCTATTTTTCTTATTTTCGTTCATCGAATTTGTTTTCCTTTGATATTAGAGGAAATATTTGGGCATCTAGGCTTAAGGATCTTTTTTTCTAGGACAATGTGTTTGTCTATGTGTGGTTCTTCATTTTTTAGGTGAGGGTCTCATGGTCTTTCTTGTTACTTAGTGCTCTGTGCTTCCTTTTCAAGATAGGGGGTCCAAGGAAGAAGAGACTTGAAAGAGGTTCGATTTGACTTTCGACAAGACATCAACCCAATTTACTTTAACTGCACCATGATACCATGATCGGAACAGTTCAAGAATATCTCGTCGAGATGATAGACCAAGTTGACAGGTTAGAAGCTGACATTACCAACATCAAGTTAAGGCAATTATGGGATACACCAATGTTTTTCCCCTCATCTGAAAATCAAAAATCCGTATCTCAAGAAAAGCCTAATCTAGTTCTTCAGGAGCCGGAAAAGAAACACAAGAGTGGTAAATCCTCCTCTAATGTTTTGCCAAAAGACACTACAATAAATCGTCACTTATACCACGGTAAAACACGTGGCACAAGATCAAAATTTTCGTGGCAGAGCTATCTAGCAACGGAAAAATTACTTATTTTGTCCCGTGGTACAAGTGAGCGTGGCAAGGAGATTGCCACAGAAAAATAGGTTCTGTGACATAAATGAATTTTCTTGCCACAAGTGTACCTGTGGCTAATAGGTTACTCTAGCCACTAGTACTAACGTGGCAAGGACGATATAGTTGTGGCTATTAGTTCATCTAGCCACGCCATAAATCGTGGCAAAGGAAAAAGTTGCCACAAAACATAACGTGGCTAGCTGAATATTCTAACAATTGACTTTCCGTGGCAATAGTTGCTAACCATGTTGATTCATGACTGATTTTTTTTTTGTTTTTGACTACCTTATTGAAATGACATAAATAAGTGTACAAGCACAAGAGGATAACCCAACAGAGCATAGTTGATCACTCACGAATAAATTTAATTTCAACCAACAATGATATACTCTCTCCGTTTCAAATTGAGCTTCCTGTTTCTTTTTGCACAGTCTACAAGACAACACTTTGACCATCAATAACTATATTTATGTTAACATTAAAATTATAAAAAGTTGATATTGTGAAAGTACAATTAAAAATAAATCTAAGACTGGTATTTTAAAATCGTAAATCTTTGTAATTTTTACATAAATCAATAGTCAAGTTTTGTAAAGTTTGTCTCAAAATGTCAAACATGAAGCTCAATTTGGAATGGAGGGAGTAATAAGTACCATAGTTAATCATCCCATCATTTTGAATGGATACCAAAAACACAAAAAGATAGGTTAATGAAAATCAAAATCTGAATTCTGATGTTATAATAACAAAAGGTTTTTACTTTATAGCTAACTATATGAAAAACTAGTAAAGAAAACATTAGTAACATATGATCCACTTTATATTCATAAGGTATCAAAAAACTCAATTGCAGGCTGCAGCAATCAACAGCAATTAGCCGCAATCCATCACCTACAAACACAAAAAGTTCAAGGTCAATTAATTAAGTTGATGAAACTCCAAACTTGTCGTATGTTAACAGTTCAGTAGTGTTGATCAGAAAAAAGTTTAGTTGTGATCAATTAAAATATTTTAACTAAAAGAAATATCACCCATGCTAAAATACAAATACAATCACTATTGCTATAGAAAAACTATAATTGAAGATAAACATGCCTACATGATGCTTCACATAAAAGATATTTTTGATGGCATGACACGACAAACAAGGGAAATCCATATTTTCACCTCCTTCTAGACTGCACCCACAACCTTACCTCAACCTACACCTTCCCAACGCACACACGCCCAAAACTCAACTAGCTGCAAGAGCCGCACTAGCAGCTGTTAGCTACAAGATCAACCATACAACAACTAGCAACAGCTGCACTTTCAGCTACCAGTTGTCAGAGAAGCAACAACCCCAATTGGTGCACCAACAAACGCAGCAAATGCAAAGCAGCACATGTTGCGGATACAACAGGTGTAGGGCGCAGGAACACAGGGAAGCAAGAAAAAAGCACAGAAAGAGAAAAGGTTAAAAAGTGCTGCAAGGTATAAGTCTAGCATGCTAGCCAAATAATACCAAGATATAGAAAATAACTCATAATTTCATACACGCAAATAGATACAAAAATCTACTGTACCTGAAAGTCCGAAGAGCTCCAAAGCTCAACCAAGTATTTCCAATCTGCTTGAAGCACCTTTGGAGGTTTATTCTTTAAACATGCAGTTACTGTACCTGCTGTCACTATACAATGCATGTTTAAGAGCAGATTTTTTCCTCAACTCTGCTGTCACCATTCCAAACTGCAGCAGCAAAGTGACAATCAAAAATAAGTGGCTACTAGATGAACCACTACAGCAAAAATTGCAGCCAGCAGAGATAGAAATCCCTCTCTTGTTCAGGTTAGCCATAAAAGCCTATCGAAGATTGCAAATAAAGCAATAATATTGTGCTTTGAGACTGAAAGTGATTCCTAGACCACAACATGCCAAAAAGTGAAAGATATTGTAAAATCTCATACTTAAACAGCCACAAGGTCTTCATGTGGGGCTACTGGAATTAAAGGTGGAAGAGTCTAACTTAATTGTTGCCTCCATGTGATAGAAATATATTCTTTTTCATCTTTCCTTTTATCCTTTTAGAAAAACACTTCCTCTTTAACTCTAACATATAAATCCCAATAGCACAATGTTACATACTCCTTTTACAGTTCTCAGAAACTCAACATTGCATTAAATGAAACTAGTGAACATCAGCCTAAAGTTCCTCACGATTACTCTGTGTTCACAAGAGTTACAAAAAGTCAAACCTCCAACTTAAAACATCTTGATCTCTCTGCTACTCATTGACCTTGGACAGAAGCAAATCCTGCAAGTACATGTTTATGTTCAGTATCTTTCAAACCTGTAACAAGTGCATCATATAAGACATAGAATGATCCGGTGCACATACCTTGGACAATTCAGCATTAATATCGTTGAGCTCATCAATATTTCCCCTCACTGTAGAATTTTCCTCTCTGACCTGAGCAACTGACAAACACAGGCCTTTTCGCTTCTTTAATGCCATCATGTTTCGAAAATCACTCTTCACTCCGCCAGTGTCAAGTTTCTCTATTAGAGTAGCGTAAAGCCCTCCCCCCCCCCCCCCCCCCGCCCCCTACACACACACACAAAAAAAGAAGGTTACTAAATAACTAAACTGATATCCGGATCCACACGGCTTGTCAATTATTAGAAACAAGACAGAGTTAGACTAAGGACAGCGGGTGAGGCGAAATCTCTTCTAAAAAAGCTGAATGTTGTATTGCTGACTTGTTGTGGTCTTGAAGGTTCTACTACATGACCTTAATGACATTATTGGTTGTCCAATCAAGCATAAAACCAACATTAATCTTCACATCGTGCTACCATCAAATAATTCAAGGTTATTGATATCATGTTATGTATCATGCATCCATCAGATTCAAGGCTATGATCTATCTCTGATTTTTGAATTTTCCATAAAATATGTAACCAAATCACAAAACCCCACATATCACAGTCACCCACAAAGAAAAAGTTTCTATTAATCTTAATCTGAGTGAGTCAACTGCATGCTCATTAAGGTGGAAAAATCCTTGTATAACAAGCAAAGAATTCTTCAAAACTCTCTTGATCTATTTGCATCATTGAAACCCAACAAAACCCTCCAAACCAAACTCAAAAATAGTGCTAAAAACATTCAAAATGGGAAACTCGTATGGTATCCCCAGCATGTCAAAGCCAGAAATACAAGAACAACATGACCCTCCAACACAGCAACAAGAGTCAAATTTTCTCCCCCTTGATGATATCCTTGATGACCAACATGTAACACCACATCCACAATAGGAAGCAACATACCATTCCTCCGAACCCCAGACTTGATGGGGATTGGGGGCCAAACTCAGATTGTTATCAATTGCTATCCTCAAATTCAGATTATTATCAATTGATATCCTCAAACATAGATTGTTCATTGATAATTGAATACGAAACTAGTGAAATCAGCCCCGTAGAACAAAACATTCGTCCCTAATAGAGAAATTCGAATCCCACAATTACAAACACATTAGCCCTACAAAACGAAAAAATTAGTGCAAAACTTGGAATCCAGTCACATATAAAAAAAGTAGTTCATACTTCATACCTTAATCGACAATTTAGCCGCAAAAATTAAAATTCACAACATAACAATTCCAACAGAACTAAAGGATATTTTGAAAGAATAAGAAGAAAAGAGAAAGATACATGTATTGTAAAAGAGAACCTCGCAACAGCCTGTAGGAAATATAAGGTATTGATCAATAACAAAATAATATAGAAAAGATAGAGTAGATAACTTATCAAATAATCGTTGCGCCGTGGTATGAGGGCCACTGCCTTGAAAGCGATTTTCGGCACGACTTTGGTGCAAATCGTCTCCGCCGGTTGCTCCCCAAGGTTAACACAACAACCCCAAACAAGTGCACTCATGGATGGAGGTTTGGAACTAACACAAATACAATTGCCCGGAAACTAATCACACATGGGGATATGAGGAGAAGTGTCTTGCTTCACATTTCTCTCTACTCATACTCTAGTGAACATGGACACCCAACTTATAGATGGTAAATGTAACCTCCCACTACCCATTAAAGTAGCTTTAATGAGTTAATTAGTGGCACATTATGGGATATGAATTACCCATAATTAATTACAACTCGGCTACAAATCACCCCATAACCTTTGGGTGCTATTATTCCAACAATCCCCCACTAATGGCAAACAAAGGCCAAAGTGATTTAATTTCTGGACAAAGAAAAAGATAGAATACTTAAGTACCAATGTCCGAAGATTGAATTGATACGTAGTGAAGTGAGCGAGTGGCCGGGCTAATTCAAAGAGTGAAGTACTCTTGAACTCAATGAATTACACGTGGTCAATCGAGACCCCCACAACACATATTATACCTTAATTTTGTGCAAATTCCGCGATAGAAAAATATAAACGCAATTATATAGGCCATGCGCACACCTTGGGTCTTATGAGTGCTCTAGAAAGACAGCCCAAAATCTTTCATAAAAGGCGTCCAAACCTTTACACTCACGTAGGTGATTTCTACACGTCCATCAAAATCAAATCTAGCCAACTCATAAATGGGTTTGACCAATAAACAACTGGACTAAGAAATCATTAAGAGCATATGATGCTCAACCTCTCATATATCAACGGTCAATTAGGACCACCCAAGTAATAGGGATATGGAATCATTAAGAGCTAGAAGCTCAACCTCAGAACAAGCGGTGAATCCATCAAGTCCGTCTCATAAGGACCACCATATAAAGGCTATGGATTCATTAAGAGCATGTGCTCAACCTCACAATAGCACCAAGAACGCGATAGCGATGGGAAAAGATGGTGCACATTGAGTAATCTCATAGCTTCGTTTGACCACATTGAACCAATGAAGGTTGGGTATCCACCATGATTTCCTCAATCTAAGGGCTTTAAGCCTCATCCCCTTTGACGATTCAATAATAAACTTAAACCAATCTTTCTTTAATTTATATTGTTACTTGACGACATTTTGTCCATTGCAAATGTGTCATCTCATTACACACTAATTTTAACAAATCATAATTAAAAGAAATTGGCACACTAAACTTTCTCAAAATGTATATCAACATGTCTCTCAAGTCTCAACAACCAATCAACTTCTTCACCTGCCCACTCAAGAATAGTTAATTATAACATGTTATATACACGTCAGATTTTAGAGACAAGACCCACAATAAGGGAAAATACATACTCATTTGTACAAGTATATATGATTAACTTGTCACATATTTGCATCAATATACCCATCAAACACGGCAGAGATGACTATCAAAGTGCAAACACAAGTTAAAAACATATTAATTCAATAACTCTAGCATACACAAAATATAGAATATTTTGTGATATTCTGCCTTGAAAGCGTTCTTTGTCGAGAACTCTGTAGCGGTGTCATGCACAGCAGCCCACCTCACGGGGATAGGACTTTCGCGTTCTTTGTCGAGAACTCTGTAGCGGTGTCATGCGACCATGGGAGCACCGTAGAAAATGAGTTTTTTTTTTTTTTTTTTTTTTTTTTTTTTTTTTTTTTTTTTCTTTTGACAGGAGAGAATGAGAATTTACGCTTATTAGTGGGTTGTGCTTGTGCGCCTGTGTCAATAACTTTTGTTTCTTTCTTCTTCTTTTTTTTTTTAAATTGAAAAATATCACCTAATCCCCAAAGTGTTTAGCAAGGATTAATCACTGGCGTTGCCGCCGCGGGTTGATATGGTTCATGGTCATATTGGTGTTAGTTTACCACGGGATAAATTTACCCGTGGCTATGTTCGTAGAATACTCCATTTTGGCCACGGGTTACCATTTTCCGTAGCTAAAATCGTGGTAAAAGTTAGTTTGCCACGGGTAAAGATTTACCGTAGCATAATTTTAAAGGAAAATTTGCATATAAATGGATCTTTTTTTCTTCCCGTGGCAAGAGGTAAAATTGCCACTAATTTAAATTCTCGTGGCATCATTCGTTGCACAAGTGACCATTAGTTGTAGTGAGAGTTTCTCACACCCTGAAACAAGTCAAGGAGGGAATTCGCTCCATTCAGAATAACTCTCAGTACAGCTTTTGAGAGGCTAGTAGACAAAAAGATGCTGCAACCCAGAGGCCCCACTCCAGAGCCTGAGGTTAAAAGTCGCAGTTGGAATGCCAACCAATACTGCCACTATCACCATGGCAAAGGGCATGATCACAAACAACAACTTGGCTCTCCGACATGCCATCCAGGACAAAAGAGATAATGGCACTCTACCATTACCTAAGAATGAAGAGGCTGAAAGTACTGATGACCTCTTGGGCGCCATTAACCATATCACTACTAAAGATCTTAAATATTACTCTCAGCTCATTTACGAGGAGGAAGTCGTCTTGATCTCGCAAAAATCTTACGAAGAAGAGTCAGATATTGGAAAAGGCGAGACAGAAGACAAGAAAGACGAGATACAAAAAAGTCTGGAATGAATAATCAGAAGGATTCAAGAAATAAAGGAAAAGGTTGATATCATAGAGGAACGCACCTCCAAACGCAGGAACGCAGTCATACTGGCTAAAGAGGAAACTTGATGGCGTCAAGATCTCCTTTATCACAAGATGTCAAAGTATGGATATGTCCGTTCAAGAACTCCCACGTCAAGGCTTCTTCCGAGGGATGGAAATCCATTCCTAAGCTACACTTACTGCGCAACTGAAGGGAATCACATCAATCAGTGCAGATGCTTTAAGGGACTGGTCTTGCGCTTCATTGATCAAGGGACAATGTGGCCGCCCTACACTTGGACTGTCAGTTGGTGTCGTCATAGCCAAGAACGATACACCCCTCTCTTTGCACCAAAGGAAGATATCATGAACGCTTTGGTGTGGAGAGGTGACATTCAACCTTTCATCCCTCCAGAAGATACCAAGGCTACACAAGAGGAGAATCATCCCTATTGCAAATATAACAAAATCGTCGGACATCATACGGATGATTGTCTCCGCCTAAAAGACAATATCCAAGAGGTCATTAACATGGGAGAAGTTCCTCCACCACTAAGGGATGGTGACGTCGAAGATGGAGCCTAAAACTAGTCGGCTACAAGCAAGAACTAGAGGAATTGAGTCTGAGTCCCCAAGTTTTGTTGAGTTAGGATATTAGCTAAATCTTTAGGTTGAGTCAGAAACAGGGGGTGTTCCCCTTTTACTACTTTCTTTTTCTAGTTTCTTTTTGACGGGAATTAGAGACCATTTTCTCTAAAGTCATGTGTGCTTATTTCTTGCAAATCAATAAAAATTCATCTTGCTTGTTTCTTCCTTTGTTTAGCTATTGATAAACCCACTGAACTCAAAGTTGCACAAATCAATAACTAATCAAGTTAAGCAATGTAAGTAGACTACGCAAAGTAAGAATGCAAATTATTCTTTTTTTTTGTAAAACAGGAATTTGAGTGGCTGAACTCCCTCCACATACAAAGAAGAAGTGAGCCCGCCTTCTACAACAGCCTCGACACGTGTCTAATCCTAGCTCTGATTGAAAAATATCCTTGGTATCAAGATGTATTCAACTACATCACCAAAGGCAACTACCCTCCAGGCGCAACAATAAGAGCTCAACGGGCCATCCGTCTCTTAGCGGCACAATACATAGAATTCAAGGGGGTTTTATACAAAAAGTCCCACAATGGAGTCAACCTCAGATGTGAAAACGCCGAAGAAGCCGCAGAGATCATGGATGAGATACATAATGGGGTGTGCGGACACAACATGAATGGTCGAATGCTCTCTAAAAAGATCCTACGACTAGGATACTACTGGACCACCATGGAAAGAGACTGTTCCGACTATGTCAAGAAATGCAAGAAATGTCAGATATATGCCAACCTACAGCATATGCCACCCTCAATGCTCTATAACTTCACATCCCCTTGGCCGTTTTCAGCATGGGGAATAGACACCATTGGTAAGATCACCCCCAAGAGTTCTGGAGGGCATGAATACATCCTAGTAGCCATAGACTATTTCACCAAATGGGTTGAAGCACAGTCTTATGCAATCCTCACATCCAAACAGGTGTCCAAGTTCATAAGGAACAACATCAGTTGCCGATACGGTGTTCCGCATGAAATCATTAGCGACAAATCATCCCCTTATCGACCCTAAACCAATGGTGCAGTAGAAGCTGCCAACAAGAACCTCAAAACTATCATCGAAAAAATGATAGAAAACTACAAAGATTGTCCTGAAAACTCTCATTCTCTCTTCGGGGGTATAGAATATCTATAAGATCATCCACAGGAGCTACACCTTATTCCCTAGTCTATGGGATGGAAGTTTTACTACCCATACAAGTCCAACTACCCTCCATGCGCATAGCCTCTGAAGGTGAACTTTCAGAAACACAATGGATGCAAGCCCTTTATGACGAACTCATGTTCACAGATGAAAGACGCCTACGGGCTCTAGACCACTCACACATGTACCAACAACACATGGCAAGAGCGTTCAGCAAAAAGGTTGGACCTCGAAACTTGAAAGCAGGGGACTTACTTTGGAAAGAGTTACGTGCACCAGTTACTGACCCCAGAGACAAATTCCGACCAAACAGGTCCGGTCCGTTCACCATCAAAGGAATCTTATCAGGAACCGCAATTCGACTTATGGACATTGATGGCATCGAGTTCAGTCAGCTCACCAACATGGACCAACTGAAGAAGTACATTGGCTAAAAAAAAAAGAAAAAAAAAAGAGACGTACACAAATTGAACGAACTACGCTGGCCTGATTCCACACTGCATACGAAGGTAACGCTTATAAGGGGCCCGACCAAAATCAATCTAAAATTTCATTCAACTCATTCAAAAAGGGTTAATTTTTATTCAAACCAAAGGGATAAGCTTACATTGCATAAATGGAAAATTCCTAAGATTACAAAAAAAAGGGGTGCAATTACGAGGGTTTAAGCTAAACAAATTCTTACTACTTTTTTTTTGTTAGAAACTACACGTGCTTTCTAAAGAAAACTACTTTAATCCTTCTTCGCTTTAAAAGGCTTCGTTGGAGAGTTCTTCTTTGAAGGACCTTGGCTTGAGGACGACTTATGATCGCTTCGGTGAGCTGGGGGTTTGCCTCTTTTCATTACATGATAACTTTCCTCATAAGGACCTTTCTTCTTTTTCTTGCTTCTAGTTCCTGAGTCATACCTAGGTACTAGTTGGTTCCACTCCTCATGACGAAGGGCTCGCCTCGCTTCTCCATCACTGCAAGAAAGCCAGTTTAAGTAGGTCTCCGAAACTTGAGTTGGGGCAATCATCCGGGGTACTGTCCCGCGATCCCTGCCACACCAGTATTTGCCCCAGTTCTTAGCAAATGCAGTTGTCAAAGCCAAAGTAGGTTTTCTTGTAGTCTCCTGACGAGGGATAACCTGCTTTAACCCATACTGCCTCATGACCCTAGAGGGAAAAAAGCATGTACTCCTGTACAAACCCACTATAGTAGTATGAGGAACAAATTTGCAGCAAGAAACCAGAGAGGTCAAACTCCACCAAGATACATGCCAACGAACAATAGGTCCCGCATGGAAAAAGGCATCCCATTCACCAAGGGTATTCTCTTCATATAACCTTTTCCTAACCAAGAAGCTAGCAGCAGTATAAGGTTTCCTCTTCCAGGCTTGAGAGGTACGATCTATCATCTTCTCTGGCGATTCTATCAGCCTTAGATGCTTATTTAACCAAATTTGATGCAGTAGGGGGTTGCCAGAAAAGGCTTCGTGAGGAAAAATTTTCAACCTGTCAAGCCCTAAGATGGTTTCTCCCATAACCAGATGCAAAGGAGAATGTCCTCCAACCATTTGATTCACCACTCGCAGCTACGAGGCTCTACCCAGGTTGGAAGATTTTGCATTAACAAACAATAGGCGCTTCAACAAGTAGAGAACAAAAGCATGTCGACGACAACGCCTAAATATTGCACCCTATTCATAAGAAAGAGCAAACTTTTCACAACTTTGAACTAAGTCCCCATCGACACCAAGAATCATGCTTTTGGCTTCCGCAGATGACAAGCCTAGAGATTTCCTGTACTGATTACTTAAACCATCCCTCAAATAAGACACAGGTGGGGGAAGAACATTAGACATATTAGTAATCGCAGCAAATTCTTCTACTAAAGGGCATAATTCAGAGTTACGAAAACAAAAAACGTCATGTCTAGGTCCCAATAGTTCAAAGCAGATCGAAGAAGAGGCCACAAGATTTTGGTTGGTTTTAGAGCCAACAAGGTTGAGACATGGTACGGAGCCAGTTCTAGTTTATGTTCCACAGTCAGATTTCTGCACCAAGCATCGAACATATTTTCTAAGGATTTCACCATGATAGAAGCTTTGAGAAATTTGGGGAGCTAAAGGTCTGAAAAAGAGATACGACATTGGACATCCCGTAAATCCTATTTATAGGTGTAGACACCCTAATCCTATTTATAGCCCGAAGATGATGGTAATGGATTAACATGATTGGAAATCTAGACCACATTTCTTGAAACCTCAGTCTTTGGATAACCATTGTTATAAGGATTCCAACGCCTTTGACCTTTCCTTAATCAGGTTCCCGAATCAAGAGATATCGCGTCTTGAAGATTTGGGTCAAAACCGCTCAATCCCGACCCCCTAAGTCAGCCCAAGGGTATTTTCATAATTTACTGAGCACAAAAAGTCAAAACTCCCTAGTCGCGCATGCGCCTTTGGGTCGAGCGGCTGATGCTAATGACCCAGCGGTACACGCGTGACAGCGGGGGCCCTTAGGCCAGCCGCTTGGCCTAGCGGCAGCCGCTGGCCCCCAGCTGCCTTCCGGTTGGCCGCTGGGCCCGATTTTCTGGCTGGGCTGAGTTTGGCGTCGGGGTTACAGTGCTAGGCCCCTAATTTCGTCCCCTAACTCGGTAAATACTCCCTTTCTCCCGCTTTTGAGGGTGGTTGGTTAGTTTATAATTTTGAGAGCAATTTGAGTGCACAAAAACCCTAAATCATTGAGAATTCAGAATTTGAAAACTCAAGCAAGCCATTGCACCCAACCTAGAACCCTAGATTAAAGAGCAATTCAATTCTACAAGTCTCGTTTGAATAGAACGTCCAGGTTAACCGTCCTGAGGGCCCTAATGTCCTATTTACCTTTTTCTTTTATTATTTATAATCATGTTTTACTTAGCTCTTGATTATGGTTGAATAATTATGCATCTTTTGATCTTTGTAAATAATTATGCATGTTAGTTTAATTTAAAGTTTACATCTTTTTATTAGTTTATGCATGTTTGAATCTTTTTATGTTTATTCATGCATGTAGCAACCTCTTAGGTTTATTTTAGCATAATGTTAATATTTTTGCATTGTGCTTCAATTGAAGTTACTAACAAATTATTGATGTGCATATGCAATGCTTGACGCGTTTAGCAAAGTGTGGTAGGTTGGAGCATTTTATTATTGCTCTTATCTTTTGCTTGTGTTTGATAATTAATATGCATGTAAATTGGATAAAAATTGTGCAAAGCGATAACGTAGATAATTTGGTTGTCTTTAACCCGCCTAGTTAAATTTAGGATCTTGGACAACCGGATTTATATGAAACCATATAGTTTAAATAAATATTTGACATGGATAGGCTTAGTAGAGGCCGTTAATTAGGACGATTTAGATGAGATTAGTTTTATTTATTTCGTACCTACACCCCCGAACTCAATATTTATCCCCTTTGGGTATGAGTCAATTCCCAATAGGAATCGAGTGCACCTTTTGATGGTTTCCAATTGTTTCTTAAAAATTAGTGGCGACTTCATTGCTTGCAAATTATTATTCCCCATCACAATTAAATTAAAATTGAATATGACGTATTATTTAAGAACTATTAATTCCAGTAACAAAGGGATCCATCGATCCGAAAAGCGCCGGAAAGGCGAGGGTTCTTACAGTGGCGACTTCACTGAGGACTATTTGTAAGAGGGTGTAATTCGAAAACTTATCCATGTTAATAATTAATTTTTTCTATTTGGTTCAATTGCCGTATGTGTTTACATTTATTGCTTTGCATCCATATAATTCACTTGCATGTGTTATCATCGCAAGATGTCGAAAGACATCACCACACCTTAATTGGATCTACCTTTTGGAGCATTGTCTAGGACTTTGTTATAGTGACCCACTAGGTACGAATTGCCTTGCACATAGTCGAGTTTCACCCCATGACATTTACATGTTTCCATTCGAGATATGTAAAACGGTACGTTTAGTTTTACCATGCATTCCATAGATGACGAAACGCATCCGATCGTGGGTTACCTTATCCAACCATAGATTGTGTCAAACCATTGCATTTAGTCCCATAGTCCATATCAAGGTGCTAATTGATTTACTTGCCATATTATGATTGATTGTTTCCTAGTTATGTGATTAGTTTTCATAGAATATTAGGACTAGATCCCCCCTTAGGATTTTCTTGAGTCCAGTTTTGGGAAGGATTCCCTTTTGTGCGCTTGTTCGTTTTGTCAGGTTTACAAATAGAGTCTAGGATCTTTTTTCTTTTTAGGAAATAGAATCCATGAAGGATTTCGACGATGCTAGTGACCATATTAGGAAGATGTTCTTTTCCATACGAATTAGTTTGCGTGCAAATAATATATTCCCGTCAATTATCTTTCACAAAATAAAAAAAAGAGTTTTATTTATTTCCTTAAAGCAAGTCAACAATATATTTTCCTTTTCTTGAATTCGGGAATTCTATTCCATATCTAAGTCAAGAGTAGAGTCCTTATTCATTTCCATAAAGCAAGTCAAGAGTATAATTTCTGATTTAATAGAGTCGAAAGATAATTGACTGAAATATATTATTTACATAAAATTGCGTCTCTCCTAAAAATCACCATGTTGAGGATTAATGCCAGATTCTTTTCCCACATTTGTTTTAAAAAAATAAAATCTTTCTTTTCGTGGAGTTTTCCAGTTATTTCTTATTTTCTTAAACGGGACTTTTTATTTCCAGAATTGGTAGGAAAAAAGATCACGGTCCTAGAAAGAGGGAGAGAGACGAGTCCAACAAGAGATTGATCCGCAAGCTGTCATTTGAACCTTTACCGCAAGCACAGTTCGTGGGCCCCATTTGGCTTGAGTACCTTCGCACACCGCCATTGTTACCTCATACTTCACCACCTAACTCACGTAACTCCATTATGTCTGGAGAAGCTGAAAGAACCGCTGACCAAAAGATGGACGATCTTTTGGCCCAACTGGTCGCCATGAATGCTAGATTCACTGATATGGAATCCCGTGTTGATAAGTGGGATCCCCCTACTAGGGATGAAGATGAGCCAAACCAAATGAAGATAAGACTGAGCCCTCCACTAAAGAGGTCCAAGAACTCGAAGCTAAGCTGAATAGGCTTGAGTCCGTTCTGGGCAAGAGTCGTATCTTTAATGAAATGATTATCAATTGCGAAAGCTATGCTCCCAACATAAGGGGAAAATTGCCCACTAAGTTTTCCATGCCTCAACTTCCCACATTCAAAGGAACCAATGATCCACAAGATTACATTAGAGCTTTCACCACTGCATTGGGCCTGTGAGGCATTGGACAAGAGTTGTATGTTCACCTCTTTCCCCAAACCTTAGACTCTGCTTTTACGGCCTGGTTTTTCAAGCTACCCACTCAAACCCTACATAAGTGGGAGAGATTTTTCTACTCTTTTCTTAGATAGATATGCTGACAATATCTTGCGTCTCATGACATTGAGATAATTGAACATCACCAAGCAAGGTGACAAAGAAGGATTCACCAACTTCGTGAGAAGATGGAGGACCAAGGTTGCTGAAATGATTGATCGCCCATCTGAAAGGGATCAAATTAGGAATTTAGTCCAAAACTTGGCCTCTGAATATCGTGAACACATGAAGTTCCATCCCATAACCACTTGTGCCCAACTAACTGAAGTAGGCATGGCCATTGAAGATGACCAACTTCATGGCCATTGAAGATGACCAACTCCAAAGAGGGAAGAACAAGGTCACTTACAATAACAACACAAGTGGCTACAGGGATAAGAAATACACCAACACTAATCATGCCTTCACAAGTACAGGAAATGAGATGAATGTCATCGCCCACAGGTGCCCGAGAAGATTTACTCCCCTTGGGATGTCTTATGTCAAAGCTCTAAACAAATTAGTCAAAGGAGACTATTTGCACCCTATTGGGCCTACTCCTGATCCGCGCATAGAGAAAAGATCGCCATATTGGAATGAGTCCGCATTCTGCAAATACCATAGAGGTCGTGGGCACGACACCGAGACATGCTACACTATCAAAGAGAAAATTCAGGATCTGTTCGACAATGGCACCTTACCATTACCTAAGGACGCACACCACCTAGCAACACTAGTAATCCTCTTGGGAACTCTTTTTCCATTGACGTAGAGGAAGGATTCGATCCATCCTACCTAATCACTCCTATTGGGAAAGCAATACCACCTTACCCAAGCCCAAGGCCCACGCTAGACATTTGTGGCCTTTGGGATAGTGATGAAGAGGATAATGAAAATTATACTGATCCCGAAGATGTGATAACTCCTTAAGTCCATGACATAGCCAATGGCAAAGCATGGTATGACATCTCCGATGACGAGAAAGATGAAGACGACAAGGCTTTGAACTACCTCACAAGGTCGGGCCGCCAGTTCAGGCCCGAAAATATCGACATGGATCCATCTCAAATCCAACCTGTATAGCCCGTGTCAATCCCCAATAGGGATCCAACCCAAAGAGAGGCAATTAAGGAAGATGATGGACCTAATATCCTTAGGCAATTGCAAAAGACCAAAGCTGATATATCTATTTGGCAATTGTTGACCACTTTTATCACTCATAGAAGGGTCGTGCTAGAAGCCTTGAATACAACCACTATCTCTCCAAATGCTACTCCCGAGGATGTGGTTAATCTCCTGGTCCAAGGAAAGTCATCCACACCTGTCACCTTTCCTGACAAGGATCTTCCACCCGGAGGCATTCATCACAACAAAGCTCTCTATCTGACCTGTAATTTGTCAACAAAGACAAGTCCCCATGACTTTAGTTGACAATGGCTCGGCTGTAAACGTATGCCCCTTCAGAACTGTTGAACACCTCAAAATAGACTGCAACAACCTCGCACATTCTGCACAAGGGCTAAGAGCTTACGACAATTCCAAATGGAACGTCATAGGCACATTCTCCATGAACAATAACATTGGGCCCATCGAGAAAATGGTCCAATTTTACGTTATAGATATTCTGGCCACCTTTAATCTACTTTTAGGAAGGCCTTGGTTGCATGGGCTTAATGCTGTAGCCTCAACCCTTCACCAAAAGGTGAAGCTATCTCTAGCAGGATCCACTCTGGAAGTCTGCGCCAATACCATGGTAGCCAGATAGAAAAAGCTCCAGTCCTAAAGATAGAGCATAATGAGCAAGATGAAGAATTATGGGGCTTTGAGAAGATAGCCTTCATAGAAACAATAGAGCCCACGCTCGATGTGAACACCCTACTCAGAAAGCAATGTTACTTTCCAAGCACCACTTTGGGCCCTTACCCCAAGGTAACCAAATCTTGCTGGAGCACTAAGATTAAAAATGATCTATTTGGGCTAGGCTATAAACCCACAAGGCAAGCGATTCGAGCCTACATATCCAAGAAAGTGGCCAAAAAGAAAGCCCACGCGGCCAACAAGCCAATCCATATAGCATGGATCCTTATCCTCTAACTCTCAATGGGAAATTTCTCCAAGAAGGCGATCCATACTCCTACTATGGATTCCCAGAACCTTAAGCGATCAATGGAATTTTAGTTCCAGGCTTTGAGGCATTTCAAGACTTTTTCCCTATAAGTGAAGAGGCACCATCACCTGTCCAGGAGGACCAATCCACTAAAGATTGGGCTAATGACATGGTACCCAACGACTTTGGGCTACTATTTGGTGAAGAACGTCGCCAATACGATGAGGCAATGAGCAAACTTCCCCTTACTATGCTTTTTAATGAAGGTTTCGACCCGTCCAAGCTGATTGCCCCAATCGGGCCCGATCGCGCCACTTGGAAGCACGAGACGAAGTGGGCTCCAGTCGAGGGAGTCAAGTACAAGTTCACGATCCGCAATGGTCCTTCAAAAAGGCCCAGTTCTGATTCTGATTCTGAGTCCGAGTCTGATTCTGAGTCTGTTATCCTAGAAGTGTCAGGTAGTCCACCCCACTCTATTCCTATTGCTACCAAGGTCGTTAGTGATGAAGTCATTGATGTATTGTAAGCTTCTATTAATGTTATGAGTCTCGATTTCGCTTACTCGGATTGCTTTGTTGCTAATAATTCAGAAGACATAACAGAATTGCCAAAAGAAGTCATTAAAGCACTAATTGAACATGAACAAAAGACTTCAATAGTCGAAGAAACAGAGACCATAAATATTGCAACTGATGATGAGCCACGCCATGTGCAAATTGGCTTGTCTTTAACTTCTAATGAACGCGAACAATTCGTAACACTCCTAAAGAATTATACGAATGTTTTCGCCTGGTCCTACAAGGACATGCCTGGTACAGACCGCAACATTTCCCAACATACCATCCCGCTAAAACTCGACTGCAAACAACTCAAGCAAAAGCTAAGAAGAATGAAACTGGACTGGACTCTCAAGGTCAAAGAGGAGGTCCAAAAACAGCTTGATGCAAGCTTCATAAGAGTTGCTAATTACCCCGATTGTGTAGCCAACATCGTTCCAGTTCCAAAAAAGGATGGACGGGTACGAACGTGCGTGGATTTCAGGGACTTAAACAAAGCAAGCCCCAAATATGACTTTCCACTACCCCACATAGATGTTCTAGTAGACAATACAGCAGGGCACGCCCACCTATCATTCATGGACGGGTACGCATGATATAACAAAGTCCTAATGGCCGAAGAGGATGAGGAGAAAACCACTTTCATCACACAATGGGGCACTTATTGCTACACCGTAATGCCATTCGGACTTACGAATGCAGGGGCTACGTACCAAAGAACCGCGACCACCCTTCTCCACGATATCATAAAGTCTAAAGAAATAAAAGGACTTGTGCCCTCACTTCAAAAGTTTTTGATAGGCTTAGGAAGTACAACATGAGGTTCAATCCCAAAAAGTGCGCATTCGGAGTGACACCCGGTAAACTTTTAGGATTCGTCATAAACACCAGAGGGATCGAGATTGATCCATCCAAGATCAAGGTCATAATAGACATGCCTCCTCCTAAAACAGAAAAAGAAATCAAGGGCTTCCTAGGAAGAATCCAATACATTAGTCGATTCATTTCCAAATTGACTATCACATGCGAGCCTATATTCAAAAAGCTCAAGAAAGAGGTAAAAAACAGAATGGGACGAACAATGCCAAAAAGCCTTTGACAAAATTAAGGCCTATCTGTCTAAACCACCCGTACTGGTACCGCCCACTCCAGGCATGCCTTTAATTCTCTACCTTACTGTCACGGAAACATCAATGGGGGCCATGCTAGCCCAAGAAATAAACAACGAAGAGAAAGCCATATACTATGTGAACAATAAGTTTCTAGAGTATGAAACCAGCTATTCCCCTGTAGAAAACACATGCCTAGCCTTTGTCGCCACGACCAAGAAAGTACGACATTACGTGCTCTAACACACGATCCACATCAGATCGAGAGAAAATCCTCTGAAGTATATATTTGAAACGCCTATCCTGAATGGTAGAATAACAAGATGGACCGTCCTTCTATCTGAGTTTGACCTCAGATTTGAACACCAAAAAGCAATCAAAGGACAAGCTATCTCGGAATACCTAGCTGATCAAGCTATAAACGAGCCTGATCGCAAGGAAGAATATCACTTTCTAGACGAAGGGGTTATGACCCTAGACACCGAGACCTGGCAGCTATATTTCGATGGACCATCTAACCAAAAGGGCTTTGGGGTAGGAGTGCTAATAGTATCTTCTGACGGTGCACATACACCTATTTCAGAAACGTTGGACCACGAGGTCACCAACAATGGCGCGGAATATGAAGCTTGCATAATAGGATTGCAATCTGCCATAAGCACTGGCATTAAAACGCTTCGAGTCCATGGTGACTCATCGCTTATAATCAACCAAATTTCCAAAGTATGAAAAGTCAAAAGTGAATCCTTGGCACTCTACCAAGAATACTTAGACAAAATCATAGTGTTCTTAAACCGAATATATTTCACATACCTTCCACGAGAAGATAACCAATTCGCAGATGCCTTGGCTAAATTTGCAAGCATGATCAACACACCCGATTCCATTCGAATGATGCCCATTTGCATACAAAGAAGGTCCGAACCTTCATATTGCGATGCTTTGGAGGTGATCCATGATGAAGAAGATGAATGGTACACTGATATACAGAACCTACTCGTCCATCAAATTTACCCTACTGATTCTATCCCTAGAGCCCAAAAGGCACTTAGAAGGCTCGCAACCCTGTTTATTGAGGTACAAGGTTAAATATACAAGAAAATCCCAAATGGGATTAATCTCTTCTGCTTAAGCACCGCAATGGCCCATAAAGTCTTAAGAGACGTACATGGAGGAGTCTGTGTACCGCACATGAACGGTTTGATGTTATCAAGGCAGATAATTAGGCATGACTATTATTGGACCACGATGGAGAAAGACTGTTGTGAATTCGTCAAAAGATGCGCACAGTGTCAGACACACGCAAATCTACAACACCTGCCGCCAAGCCCACTATATACTTTTACCTCACCTTGGCCTTTTTCGGCATGGGGGATAGATATCATTGGCATGGTAACCTCTACAGGTAAAGGGGGCCATGGATACATTATAGTTGCAATTGACTACTTCACTAAATGGGTTGATGCGCAATCCTACGCAAAGCTCAAAGCAAAGCATGTGGTCAAGTTCATCAAGAACAATATAATAGCTAAGTATGGGGTTCTGTAGATGCCAAAAAGCGCCTTCATATTTCTCCGCAAAAGCCCGATGATGAAAGGAGTAATTTATAAACTTGAACGCTACTTTTGCTTTAATAGTTAAGATAAGGTCTCAGGTTTTTCTTCTAAACACTCCTTTATTCCAATCCCATTCAAAAGCCCCGTTCAAGAGCTTTCCAAATCAAATGCCTCTTTCCGACTCCCGGTCGCCAAGTTGCGATTCAAGGGTAGAATCGTCTTTTACCATCCAAGGGTAAAACAGTCTTTTCATATTTTTCGGAATACTAAAATTCCTTCGGAAAATAAAAATAGATGACGACATCCAGCTGGCAGCTGACAGCCGTCAGCGGCCCTGGCTGAAAATCCAGCGCCGCTAGCTGCGCTGACACAGCCTCTGGCCCGACTCTTTTTTCAAGCCCAATTCAATTTTCGGCTCATTTTCAGGCGTCCAGCCCAACTTCCCCACGCGCTCTAAATACGACCCTCCTCCCTCAGTTCAAAACACACAGTCTACAGTTGACAATCTCTATTCTTGGTTGAGTACTCCCGAGCTTCTCCCTCTTTCTTCCAAATTTATTCTTGAGATCTTGTCTTTTACTATTCTTGTCAAACATAGCCTACAGTTCAGGTACTAACTCATGAGGGATTAAATTAAATTAATTGTCTAATTGTTTATTTTCTAGTAGTCATAATGTAGATATCATGCTAGAATAACGTTTTCATTACTTACTAAAGAACCTTCCAAGCATGTCTAGCCGTTGTAATGCTCAACTTGTCAATCAAATGCATATCTAAATAAGGGTTAAAAATAATTGTTGTGATGCTTGTGATGAACCAACTAATAGTCTAAGTCTAGGTTGTTAATCCGGTTTTGCATGGGAATTATGTCTTTAAATTATTAAGCAAACTTGAGTTAGTAGAGGCCGGCATAAACGGGCGAGTTGGGTGCCTAACACCTTCCCACCTCGTACCTTCGCCCTCGAACCCTTTATTCTTGGGTACTCATATGTTCAATATGAGCGGGAGTCTTTCTAAAAACATGATCAGTTCACTTATCGCGCTATTGGGATGTCCCTTCGAATTGTCCCTTTGGTTTGTCCCTTCGGTAAAACGCCGATAGAAGATTTGTGACCTCTTTTATGATTTTTATTCAATTCAAGTCTTTACAAAATCTTTTCTAACTCGACGGTTCCTTGAACTTATCTAAAGCCCCCAGCTTACAAATTTTCTATTAGGACGCACTCCGTGGAGCAGGTAGAAATCCCGGATCCTTACAGTGGCGACTTCACTGGGGATTTATTTAAGAGGGTGAGACTCGAAAGTCAAGTTTGCTTAATTATTTAATAACATGTTCCATATTTTTGCATCATTTGCATGTGCTTTGGCACAACCTTTTGACCCTTATCGACCCTCGAGGAAGTTTGTGTCGCATCTCTTAGACAACCCGTATATCTAAAGGAATATACAGTTGTCCTATCGTGCAAACCGACGCTTCCTCACCCATGACTCATCAATCCTTGTTGATGAAAAAATTTATAATTGATGTGCCGACCATCCGCCGAACGGAAATTGTAATTTGTCGTTGTAACCTCACAGGAGCCAAAAGCCTCTAGCCCACATTCGTGCATTCGTTTGTTTGTTGTGCATGAGTCGTTATAATGCCCGTCTGATCACATGTTACTTGTAATTATGTCGTTGTAATGTTTGCCTGAATACATGAATATCGTGGCTATGTGCCAACATGTACTTACGTGCTAGGAGTCTTTTCGTTTATTTTTAGCTAGTTCCTAATGCCCGAAGATGGTGCTAGAATTCAATTCAATGAACACCCGTCATTTTCCCGATGATATATTCTAAAAAGTCATGAACAATTTTCTAGGATCTTTTTAGCAAAAAAAAGAGTTAGTCTTCCAATTTCTCCTCTCCCTTTTTCTATTTCATTATTTTCTTTTTCTTTTGATGTAATTCAGATTCAGTAAAAAAAAAAAGAGAAAATGGGAAGAAAAAAACGGCAAAAACAAAAAATGCCGTCGAAAAAAAATCAAATTGAAAAAAAAAAAAAGAGACCGAAATTCTTTTTTATTTTTATCCCATTTTCTATTTTCTTTGAGTCTAGAAAAAAAAAAAAAAAAAAAATAGGATAGTCCGTCTTTCTCTATTTTTCTTATTTTCGTTCATTGACTTTATTTTCCTTTGATATTAGGGAAACATTTGGGCATTTAGGCGTAAGGATCTTTTTTCTAGGACAATGTGTTTTTCTATATGTGGGTCAACATTTTTCTTAGATGAGAGTCTCATGGTCTTTTTCATGTTACTAAGTGCTCCTTGCTTCCTATTCAGGATAGGGGGTCCGAAGAATAAAGGAAACCTTGAGAAAAGTTGAGCTCGGCCTTCGGCAAGGCTAGTTCGTTTGCAACCATCTACACCGCCAGGTTCTCGTTTACCTCCACCACAAAAAAGCCTCACCGCCATATTCCAAAAGGCCATCACCCCGTACTCTATCACAACCACAAAAGCTCATCTCACCAATCACACGTTGGGCTTCACAATGACCAAAACCACTGACGAAAAGCTTGATGAGATCATGGGCACTTTGGAAAGGATGCGACTCAAGGTTCAGAATTTGGAAAGAAAGAAAGAGGGTGAAGCAAGGATCCTCTCTGACTCTAACATTGAAGAGGATGAGCAAGTCACTAAGCTCAAAAATATTGATTCTATCGCCAACTACAATGCCGATGATGGTAAGGTCAATTTCGAAGTCAAGGGCAAGCTCCCAGCCAAATTTTCCATGCCCAAGATTCCGACATTCACTAGAACCGATGATCCACAAAATCACCTCAAGGCCTTCACTACCGCCATGGTTTTAAGAGGAATTGACGAAAGCATCTACATACAGTTGTTCCCACAGACTCTGGAAGCCTCGACTCGTCGTTGGTTCTACACCTTGAATTTGGAAAACTACCATATCTGGTCAGAGTTCGCCATAATCTTCCTTGCACACTACAAGGAAAATGTTGTCCTCTCCATGACCCTTCGAGAATTAGAAATCACCAAGCAAGGAAAAGATGAGGGGTTCCTTGCCTTCCTTCAACGTTGGAGGCTGAAGGTAGCCAAACTGGTTGAGAAGCCTGCGGAGAGTGATCAAATCCGCCAATTCATCAAGAATCTGCAACCTGTTTACGAAGAACATCTCATGTACCAAGCATTTGACTCCTACAACCGATTCTATAATGTGTGTATCTTAGTTGACGATAATCTTTACTGTCAATATCATCAGGTGTTTGGCCACCGTACGGATGACTGCATCCTCCCGCAATATGATATACAAAAAATCATGGACAAGAAGGAAGAAGACGATGCTTATAAAACCTGGAATTAATTGGCTATCTGTAAGAGCTAGAGGAACCGAGTCTGAGTCCCCAAGTTTTGTCGAGTTGGGATCTCAGCTAAATCTTTAGGTTGAGTCTGGAATAGGGGGTGTTCCCCTTTTACTTTTATTTCTAAGTCTAGTTTCTTTTTGACGGGAATTAGAAACCCTCTTCTCTAAAGTCATGTGTGCTTATCTCTTTTTGCAAATCAATAAAAATTCCTCTTGCTCATTTTTTTCCTTGTTAACCTATTGATAAATCCAATGAACGCAAAGCAAGAATTCAGATTATAACTTTTTACACGAATTTGAGTAACTAAACTCCCTCAACAATGCCACTCCACAAAGAAGAAGCGAGCCTTTTGCAAAAACCTCGACACAGAAAGGACTCCTATCAAAGAAGATCCTTGGTACCAAGACGTGTTCAACTACATCACCAAAGGAATATACCCTCAAGATGCACCACTAAGAGCTCAACGGGCCATCCGTCTCTTTGCGGCACAATACATATAATACAAGGGGGTTCTGTACAAGAAATCCCACAACGGAGTCAACCTCAGACGCGTGAGCTCCGAAGAAGCCGCAAAGATTATGGACGAGGTACACAATGGTGTGTGCGGACCACACATGAATGATCGAATGCTCTCTAGGGAGGTCCTACAACTGGGATACTGTTGGATCACTATGGAAAGGGATTGTTACGACTATGTCAAGAAGTGTCAGATATATGCCAACCTGCAGCATATGCCACCCTCAATGCTCCACAACTTCACATCCCCTTGGCCATTTTCCGCATGGGGAACAGACATCATTGGTAAAATCACCCCAAAAGGGACGGGAGGACACGAATACATCCTTGTAGCCATAGACTATTTTACCAAATGGGTTGAAGCCCAATCCTATGCCGTCCTTACCTCCAAATAAGGAACAACATCATTTGCCGATACGACGTTCCGCATGAAATCATCAGTGACCATGGATCCCATTTCAAAGCCGAGACAACCACCCTCCTCAAAAACCAAAAAAACCAGCACCGCAAATCATCCCCTTACCGACCCCAAACCAACGATGCAGTAGAAGCCGCCAAATAAAACCTTAAGACTATCATTGAAAAGATGATAGAAAACTACAAAGATTGGCCCATAAAACTCCTCTTTACCCTTTGGGGATATAGGACATCCATAAGATCCTCCACGGGAGCAACACCTTATTCCCTAGTCTACGGAATGGAAGCAGTTCTACACATAGAAGTCCAACTACCCTCCATGCGCAAAACCTTAGAGGGAGAAATTCCTGGAACACAATGGTTACAAGCCCGCTGTGAAGAACTTATGTTCACAGAAGAAAGACGCCTACGGGCCCTAGACCACTCGCACATGTATCAGCAATGCATGGCAAGAGCATTCAACAAAAAAGGTTTGACCTCGAAATTTAAAGGAAAGGGATTTAGTTTAGAAATAACTACGTGCCCCAGTTACCGATCCCAGAGGCAAATTTCGACCAAACTGGTCCGACCCATTCATCATCAAAGACATCCTATTAGGAGGCGCGATCAGACTCATGGACATTGATGGCATCGAGTTCAGTCAGCTCACCAACATGGACCAACTGAAGAAGTGCTACGTCTAAAAAAAAAAAGAGGTACACTATTCGAACGAACTACGCTGGCCTGATTCCACACTGAATACATAGGTAACCCTTTTAAGGGGCCTGGCCAAAATCAATCCAAAAATCCATTCAACTCATTCAAAAAGGGATAATCTTTATTCAAACTGAACGAATAACCTTACAGTGCAAAAATAACTTACTAAGGTTACAAAAAAAAAAGTGCAACTATGAGGGTTTAAGCTAAACAAACTCTTATTACTTTTTTTTTTAAAGTAGACTTGCTTTCTTAGAAAACTACTTTTATCCTTCTTCCTTTTAGAAGGCTTCGTCGAAGAGTTCTTCTTTGAAGAACCCTGGCTTGAGGACGACCTGTGATCGCTTCCTTGAGCTGGGGGCTTGCCTCTTTTCAGTACGTTATAGCCTCCCACATGAAGCCCTTCCTTTCTTTTCTTGCGTTCTGTTCTTGAGTCATACTTAGGCTTTAGTTGGTCCCACTCCTCATAAAGAAGGGCTCGTCTCACTTCTCCATCACTGCAGGAAAGCCAGTTCAAGTAGATCTCAGAAACTTGAGTTGGGGCAATCACCCGAGGTATAGTCCAGCGGTCCCGGCTACGCCAGTATTTTCCCCAATCCACAGCAAATTCAGTGGTCAAAGCTGTGATAGAGGGTTTCGTGGTCTCCTGACGAGGGATAACCTGCTTTAACCCATACTGTCTCATAACCTTAGAAGGGAAGAAGAAAGTAATCCTATACAGACCCAGTATGGTAGTATGAGGAACAAGATTGTCACAAGCCGCTAGGGAAGTTAAGCTCCTCCAGGTCACATGCCAGCGGATAACAGGTCTTGCATGGAAAAAAATATCCCATTCAGCAAGGGTCTTTTCAGAATATAGCCTTCTCCTAACCAATAAGCTAGCTGCAGTATAAGTTCTCTTTACCCAGGCTCGAGGGACACGAGCTATTAAATTCTCTGGTGACTCTATTAGCCTCAGATGCTCACAATAACCAAATCTGAAGCAGCTGGAGGGGGCTGCCAGAAAAAGCTTCGTGAGGAGAAATCTTCAACCTGTCAAGCCCTATAATAGTTTCCCCTACAACCAGATGCAAAGTAGAGTGCCCTTCAGCGATTTGATTCACCACTCGCAACAACGAGGCTCCACCCAAGTTAGGAGACTCTGCATTAGAAAACAATAGACGGTTCAATAGGCAAAGTACAAAAGCCTGTCGGCGGCAACGCCTAAATATCACATCTTTTTCAGAAGAAATAGCGAATTTTTCACAGAGTTGAACCATGTCCACATCGACACCAAGAATCATGCTTTTGGCTTCTGCAGATGACAAGCCTAAGGATTTCCTGTACTGACCACTAAAACCATCTCTCAAATAAGGCACAACTGGGGGAAGAACATCAGACATGTTAGTGATTACAGCGAATTCCTCAACTAAAGGGCATAATTTAGATTTGCCAAAACGGAAAACGTGCAAGTCAGGGTCCCAATAATTCAGAGCAGATCGAAGAAGGGGCCACAATATTTTGGTTGGTCTTAAAGTCAGCAAGGTAGAGACATGGAACGGAGCCAGTTCAAGTTTGTCTTCTATGGTCAGATTTTTGCACCAACCATCGAACAGGTTTTCAAAGGATTTCACCATGGTAGAAGCTTTGGGAAATTTGAGAGAGCTAAAGTCTAAAAAGTGATACAACATCAAGCATCCCGTAAATCCTATTTATAGGCAAAAACGCGGGCCAAAAGAAGTCAGAAATCCACGGAAAAGCTCAAATCAGAGACGTCAGCGGCTCTGGCCAGGGCCGCTAGCGGCTGTGACCAGTGCCGCTAATGGCCCTCATCTGCAGCCCAGCGCCGCTAGCGGCCCTAACCCTGTCCCAGTCAGCATTTCCTCTTTTTTCCAGCCAGCCCATTTGGTCTATTCAGCTCTGTTTAAGCCCAGTTTACACACGACGGAATTACAAAGCCCGAGACTCTCTTAGCTTTTATCTTTTCTATTTTTTTTTTTATTATTTATTATTTTCTTTTTTTTAGGGTGTATAATATGTGTAATTTTTGTTTTTTCTTGCAATTTTTACCTTTTTCTTTATTTTATTCCCTAAATTGTGGCTTTTTCCCCGCTACATAACACATTGCATACTTAGAGATCAGACGGGCATAAACGAGTCATCATAGCATACATATTATAAAAATGCATAAAAACAGGAGTTCAAAGTCTCAAGGTCAATGTCTACAAAGAATCCAACCGCTCAACCAGAGTCATCATCACCATTGCTGTCAGCCTCATCATCAACGGACTGCCCCTGACCATAGTTCCCAGTCGAATAATGGAGAGAAGAGCTATAAATGGGTCTGCTGTTGTTAGGCCTCATGTCCCGCCTATCATATGCTGGTGCACGCATAGGGGTACCTACCGAAAACCCCGCTCCGAAGAAGCTCTATGTGGCCTGACTAGCAAAGTCCATAGCCACATCCTGATACGAAGGCCCAGTATGAGGCACATCCCATCCAGGGGTGTTCGCCCAACCTCCAGCCATGGGAGTAACAATAGGCCTGCTGTCAAGAGAAGGCTGGAAACCCGCAGGGGAGAACATCTCAGGAATGTACGGCACAAAAGGTCTGGGCGCCTCATCAACAGGAGACCTGGTCACAACTACAGGAGGTGAACGAGCAACAGACGGTCTGCTCGCAGAAGAGGTCCTCGCAGCAGAAGAATGTCGAGGTCCCACCGAGGATGAAGAATGAGACATCTGCAAACAATCAAGATCGAGATGTTAAGTTAAGCACTTCACTTAGCTAAACAAAGGATGGAAGTCTACTTACACCAACGGTCTTAGACCGAGAACTCTTCCCCTTGCCCATCACCTGGCCATGTCTTTTTATCAACAGGTGAATAAGCTTGAAGACTTGAGAGGTCTGCTCCCGGTTCAACTACAAAAACACAAACACAAGAGTCAGCACTCAAAGGCAAACACAAAATACAAGAAGGGATAAAAAGGAACTTACCCCCGTACAACCGTCAGGAAAAGGCAAGCCCTCCACAGCCTCTCCATCAGCCATATGTAGAGGGAACTCCTCTACGATACGTCCCCCGCTCTCCCCAATATACCTCACCTCATTTGTCAGCAAGGTCACGCTTGGGTGCTGATCCCGAGAAACTCTAGAATGGGACCTCCTGGGACCCTGAGGAGCCAGACGATCCGCCTGTAAGACACAAATAGTCAGTATATCATACATATAGCTAAAAAGATGTAGATAAGTTTCTTACCTCAGAAGTGAGGTCCGGCATCAAACGATCCAAGCAACAAGCCAGGTACACGGCCGTGCGGTCCAAACCAACAATCTCCGGCATGAGAAACTCCGTGGCCGCCATACCACGAGCCACGATCCCCAAGTCCCGCACGCTTAGACCGCGCAGATAGAACATGGTCAGGGGAGGGTCCTCCGGAACCAGGTGACTACCCAAGGTGTGATGAATCAGCCGGGTCAAACAGTCCCCCAAGTACGATACAAAGCCAAATGGCCCCTCGAAGTCCACCCGCAAGGAGGATACTCTAAAGGACTCCATAGTAATATGGGGCGGAACCCCAGGAATACCATCAAAAGCGGACCATGACACCTGCAGGTTACCAGTTCAAAAGTTCATTCACACCAAATACACAAAAAAAAAATATATATGCACAAGTCAACAACAACACACCATAGACGCGGCATGACTCTCAAAGGTAGCCCAAAAATGCTCCAAAGAGGTAAATGAGTTGTTATCTTTACCAATCCATCGTGAACCTAGTGGGAACATCCTCAAACCAGGATGCTGAGGACCAAAGGCCGGAAAATACTCGAAGAACCACAGCCGCCATACAAGCAAAAAAGGGAAAGAATGAGCTTCACAGTCAAAAGCATATGCAAAGAAAAAAAAGGAATATATGGGCCTACCTCTAGTATCCTCCATGGGCTCCAGATAGACGCCCTCTCACTCGTTGGCTTAGGCCTGCAAGCCCGACGACAGCATCTCACCAAGGTAGCATAAGCAGGAGCTCCAAAGTGGTACTCATGGACCCTGGTCAAATCCTCCAGACATGTCAAGAGACCAACCTGACATACGCTCTTCTTCTGAGCGAAAATGGTCGACCCCAACAAGCAAGGCAGGAAAATACGGGCTCTCTACTGCTCGGTAAGACCCTGCTCCGCCAAAGCCGCCCATAACCGCGGCAAGGAAACCCGATCACTATCAAAATGGGCAAACACGGGCCCATAAAGCTCGAGCAACCTGTCACTTTGTCGCCAGTAACTCGAGTCGTACCGAATACGATGCCCTCTAAAGGATAGATCCGTCAGCACAGCGAACTGATAAGGGGTGGGGAACATCTCTCCTACAGGCGTATGAAAAGTGTTTGTGGAATCCCAGAACCTCTCCAATAGCCCCCTAGCGATAATCCTAGAATCCTCAGAGTGACAAGCAGGGATAACAGTCAAGAAATGGTCAAAACCCGACCCCAATACCAAATTCCTAGCTCCAACTGAAAAAGTCTCCAACATCATAGCCCAATGGGAGGTATACCCATGAGCCTGCAACAAAACGCCAACACCCTAGCCAACAAACAAAATTTTCTCCACACCCCATATACTACAAATACAGCCAAAATAATTCCATACAAATTATATATAGCTGACTACCAATCCAGTACAAGTCCCAAATTGTTCGTGTGCCGAAGCACTAACAATTCAAATTTTCAGTTGAAAAAAAATTATATACTGAACAGAATAAAAAGAGAGTCAGAAAACATACCAATTCAAGGTTAGACAGATGACTCTACCTGTTCGGTAGTAAGACACTATGGTCCCAAACCCCAGCCGGGCGCAAGTCCAGTCGCATGAACGAGTCCTTGTACAGACGAGCCCCATCCGCATGATGGGCCGAAGGTGCACTGGTAGAGGGAAGCCCAGTACGAAAAAGATCCCGGTCATCCTCCCCCTCACCCATGGGACGTTTTCCTTTGTCTGCGGGAGCCACGAGAGTACAATGGAGCTTTCTCTCTCTACAAGTGGAAAATTAAATGTTTCTGATTCGCAAGAAACAAGCACCCGTTCAACAATACAACCCAAAATTCTACAACTAGGTGGAAAAATAAGCAAGTTCAAGACAAAAATCAAAGAGTTTGGTCAAGAATTGACTTACCTCAAGCAAAGTGAAGCACTCAACAATGGTGATACTTCTCGACAATTGCTCTCGACGAAGAAGAAGAAGAATGCAGCAGAACCTCGACAATTGCTCTCGACGAAGAAGAAGAAGAATGCAGCAGAACAAAAAAAAAATTCGCGACAAAAGGATTTGGGCTACTCAAGCTGAGCGCCGCTAGTGGCGCTGGCCTGGGCCGCTAGCGGCCCTGCAGGCCCTACACGCGCGGGCCCTACTTGTTGTCCCACGATCTTTTTCAGCCCAGGATTCGTTTCTCCAGTTCGTTCGCGACAAATATCAGTACACAAGCGCACGGGAGCGAGTCTCTTTGGCCCGTAATTTCAAATTCGACAGTTGGCCCATTTTACGGTACCAATCATTTTCAGGTAAAACTAACCCAGTTATTTTTGCAGGTCCCAAATACTGAAGCCTTGATATGTACTGCGACAACTTTTACCGCCCAGAGTGTGAAAATTATTTTTTAAGCCCGGAAAGTCTATAGGCCTTACCAAAAATCCCAATATCCCAAAATCTCAATGCCCCAATATTCCAAAAGTCCCGATGTCCCAAAGTCACAAATGTCCCAATATCCCAAAGTCACAAATGTCCTAATGTCCCAAATGTCCAGATGTCCCAAAGTCACAAATGTCCCAATATCCCAAATGTCCCGATGTCCCAATGTCACAAATGTCCCAATATCACAAACGTCTCAATGTCCAAATGTCCCAATGTCAAAAAATTTTTGGGTTAGTCAATGACCGCTTAAGCTATTGCGGTAAAACTGTCCTCCTGCGAGATCACAAATTTGGGGTCAGTCAAGGATCGCTTAAGCTATTGCGGTTAAACTGTCCTTCTACGCGGTTACTTATTATGTGTCAGTCAATGATTGCTTAAACTATTACGGTTATACTGTCCATTATTTTTTATATGTTTCAATCAATGATTGCTTAAGCTATTGCATTTAAACTGTTCATATGTTTTAACCATTTCACAACCGTCATTTTGATCGCGCTGTCTCGTCGACCTTTTCGTTTCTTGTGCAGGGACGAAATCTCGGGATCCGCCAAGTGGGGCTTAGTCAATGTTTGCTTAGGATAAGCATTTATACTATTCACTCTCATGGTACTTCCCATTTATAGCCGTTATTTTTAATGGCGCTGTCTTGTTGACTTTTTCGTTTCTCATACAGGGACGGGATCTCGACACCCGCCGAGTGGTGTTTAGTCACTGTTTGTCGAAGCACTCCACGTTAATCATTCTCAAAGTATTACTAACTTTTTCATTCACTCTGAATATAAGTCCCCAGCAGACGTTTAGACCATCTACGAGCGGTGTTCTATCCTGTGGACCATAACCTTTATTTCTCTTGTGTTCACAGAGATGAAATCTTAGCAGGGTGCGAGCATGTCCCAACTCAGGTTTGTCTTCATATGCATACATACTGTACACTCTCACACACCGTGTGCACATCAGCATCCTCCATGTCGCATTCCGAATACTTTGATCTTAGCTTTTACTCAAGCTCGATCAAAGTGGGGGCTTATATAGACGCCAAAAAAGGGCCTTCAGATTTCTCCGCAAAAGCCCGATGATGAAAGGAGTAATTTATAAACTTGAATGCTACTTTTGCTTTAATAGTTAAGATAAGGTCTTAGGTATTTTTTCTAAACGCTCCTTTATTCCAGTCCCATTAAAAAGCCCCGTTCAAGAGCTTTCCAACGATACCTCTCATGCCTCTTTCCGACTCCCGGTCGCCAAGTTCCGATTCAGGGGTAGAATCGTCTTTTACCGTCCAAGGGTAAAACGGTCTTTTCATATTTTTTGAAATACTAAAATTCCTCCGGAAAATAAAAATCCAGCGCCGCTAACAGCCTCTGGCCCCACTCTTTTTTCAAGCCCAAGTAAATTTTCGGCTCCTTTTCAGCCGTCCAGCCCTACTTCCCCACGCCTATAAATACGACCCTCCTCCCTAAGTTCAAAACACACAGTCTACAGTTGACAACCTCTATTCTCGATTGAGTACTCCCGAGCTTCTCCCTCTTTCTTCCAAATTTATTCTCGAGATCTTGTCTTTTACTATTCTTGTCAAACATAGCCTACAGTTCAGGTACTAACTACAGAGCGCTCAAATTAAATTAATTATCTAATTGCTTATTTTCCAGTACTCATAATGTAGATATCATGCTAGAATAACGTTTTCATTGCTTCCTAAATATTGTCCTTCCAAGCATGTCTAGCCGTTGTAATGCTCAACTTGTCAATCAAATGCATCTCTAAATAAGGGTTAAAAATAAATGTTGTGACGTTTGTGATGAACCAATTAATAGTCTAAGTCTAGGTTGTTAATCCGGTTTTGCATGGGAATTACGTCTTTAAATTATTAAGCAAACTTGAGTTAGTAGAGGCTGTCATAAACGGGCGAGTTGGGTGCCTAACACCTTCCCACCTCGTACCTTCGCCCCCGAACCCTTTATTCTTGGGTACTCATATGTTCTATATGAGCGGGAGTCTTTCTCAAAACATGATCAATTCACTTATCGCGCTATTGGGTTGTCCCTTCGGTTTTCCCTTCGATAAAACGCCGATAGCAAATTTGTGACCTCTTTCATGGTTTTTGTTCAATTCAAGTCTTTACAAAATCTCTTCTAACTTGACGGTTCATTGAACTTATCTAAAGCCCCCACCTCACAAATTTTCTATAAGGACGCACTCCGTGGAGCAGGTAGAAATCCCGAGTCCTTACAGATTCCCCAAGAGATCATTAGCGATAATGGGTGACATTTTATGAAGGAAGTAATTGAGATCCTAGCCCAGATCAAGATTCAACATCGGAAGTCATCTCCTTGTAGACCGCAAACAAACGGTGCAATAGAAGAAGCTAACACGAATATTAAGAAAATCATTGAAAGGATGTCCGAAAATTATTACCATTGGCCCGACAAGTTACCATTCGCACTTTGGGGATATAGGACTTCCATCTGCGCATCAACGGGAGCAACACCATACTCTCTAGTTTATGGAATAGAAGTCGTATTACCAATCGAGTTAGAGGTCCCATCTCTAAAGATCGTCCTAGAAAGCCGAATTCCAAAAGTGGATTGGGTCCAAGCCCGCTATGACCAATTAGTCTTACTAGATGAGAAAATGTTGCGAGCTTTGCACAATGTGAGAGTCTATCAAAAGAGATTAACAAAGCACTTCAACCAAAGGCATAAAATGAGAGACCTCAAAGTTGGACATTTAGTACTCAAAGAAGTAAGGGCCAATGTCACCAACCCACGAGGCAAGTTTAGGCCCAATTGGTCCGGTCCTTTTCTTATTACAAAAATCCTAACCGGTGGAGCTGCAAGATTGGCAGACTTAGACGGGATTGAGTTTAGTCAAGGGATAAACATGGATCAACTAAAAATATTCTATGCCTAGGCAAGGCATCTAATGTAGCACTTTCGAGACGCCCACACAAGGCTAAGCAATCCCGAAAAAAAAAACGGGATTCAATGTTAAAAAACGCTCGGATAAGAACTACGAGCGACCTGATTCCCTTACAAGAATACGTAGGATAACTCAATTGCAATTGGGCCCAATCCCTTCATCATTTTCGCGTTCAAAAGATGTTAAAAATAAAATAAACAACAACAATAAAATAAATAAAGTTGCAATATTGGACAAAATCGAGCATGTCTCCATAAATGATAAAAGTCCATTAGAAATGACTTGGCAATTCTAACATTGAACAAAACTGCAAATATTTAAATTAAATTTCTAAAAGGGCACATCACCCTTATTGAATTTAAAGCAACACAAAAAGGCAATCCTAAGCTAGACATGCTCCAAAAAGAGTATTCTTAGTAGACTACTCCATAGCTTCGGTATTAGGGTCCGCGTCTTTCATGGACTCATCCGCTTTTGGACCCTCCGCATCACGTTCCTTGGGAGCCCATCTCTCGGATCATAGGCTCTTCTTCCTCAATCTCCATTAGAGGTGTGCTTTAGGACGCTTCGTGATCATTGACCCAATTGGGGGTTCCTCCTGCGGCTTAGTAGTGATCTTTTCCAAAACTTTCTTGGTGTTTGGGTTTAGGATGCGTCTAACATGCTTAACTCCCTTTTTCTTACCCTTCCCCTTCGGGTCATTAGGGTTTGAGAGTCTTAGGCTAGCTTTGACCGATTGGGCCTTAAGATCACCTTGTTCGGATTTCCGACATGCACGACGAACCTCGGTGGTCTTGCAATCCATCCAAGCCTCATAGGCTGAAGATATGGTTGAAGGCGCCTTGATATGAGGAATAATCCACTTAGGACGACGGTCCCATGGACACTCCCAGGATCTTAGCATACTAATTGTTGAGGTTCGCGCGGTAGGAGGAACACTATCCTTTTGTGGGATAATTTGACGTTTCCCATATTGTCGCATAATACGACTAGGAAATATATAAGTTGAGTTATGAAGACTGAGGATTTGATAATATCCCGAATCTTTGTTGCATCCGATTGCGGATTTTAGACCCCACCACTTGACGCTCCATCGTAGCAAGGGACATGCTTTAAGGAACCCACGCCACTCATCAATGGTAGATTCATAATACAATCTGCAGCGTGCGGGAAATTGCTTTGACTGATACTTGAGCGCAATAGCGGGTGTCTCAATGAAGCACATGTGCTTAATAAGCCATATCTACAAAGCAAAATATATAAACTTAAAGATCCATAGAAGATTCAAACATTATTATCAAGCAAATAATTCAAGCAACTACCCAAGCACTTACTTGGAGAAGAAGAGGGCTTCCCGTCTATCCACCAAGCGATGACTCTTGTTTCTTACGGTCCTAGCAAATTATAGTTTCACCGAGAACAAGAGACATAGGGGTAAAATCGTTTTGAATTTGTTCAACAATTCTAAGCATATTAGTTCTACTCTGTAGACGCCAACAAAGCGTCTTCAGATTTCTCCGCAAAAGCCCGATGATGAAAGAAGTAATTTATAAACTTGAACTACTATTTTTTCTTTAATAGTTAAGATAAGGTGTCAAGTTTTTCCTCCAAACACTCCTTCATTCCATTTCATTCAAAAGCCCCGTTCAAGAGCTTTCCAACGAAATGTCTCATGCCTCTTTCTGACTTCCGGTCGCCAAGTTGCGATTTAGGGGTAAAACCATCTTTTACCGTTCAAGGGTAAAACGGTCTTTTCACATTTTTCGGAATATTTAAATTCCCCCGGAAAATAAAAACGAACTGGATGACGTCATTATGACGACATCCAGCTGACAGCCGTCAGCGGCCCTGGCCATATTCCCAGGGCCGCTAGCGGCGCTGACCTTGTTTCTGGCCTGACTCTTTTTTCGGCCCAAATCCAAATTTCGGCTCCTTTTCAGCCGTCCAACCCTACTTCCTGCGCCTATAAATACGACCCTCCACCCTCAGTTCAAAACACACAGTCTACAGTTGACAACCTCTATTCTCCGTAGTATTGACTCTGAGCTTCCCCCTCTTTCTTCCAAACATGAGATCTATTTTTGCTATTTTTGTCAAATATAGCCTATTCAGGTACAAATTCCTTAGGGCTCAAATTAAATTAACTGCTTAACTGTTTATTTTCTAGTAGTCGTAATGTAGATATCATGTTAAGATAACGTTTTATTGCTTCCTAAATATTGTCAGTATAATCGTTGTGCTGCTCAATTTGTCAAACCGAATACATGTCTAAATAAGGGTTAATAGTAAATGTTGTGATGCTTGTGATGAACCAATTAATAGTCTAAGCCTAGGTTGTTAATCCGGTTTCGCATGGGAATTATGTCTTTAAATTATTAAGCAAATTTGAGTTAGTAGAGGCCGTCATAAATAGGCGAGTTGGGTGCCTAACACCTTCCCACCTCGTACCTTTGCCCCCGAACCTATTATTTTTGGGTACTCATATGTTCTATATGAGCGAGAGTCTTTCTAAAAACATGATTAGTTCATTTTTCGCGCTATTGGGTTGTCCCTTCGGTTTGTCCCTTCGATAAAACGTCGATAGCAGATTTGTGACCTCTTTCATGGTTTTTATTCAATTCATGTCTTTACAAAATCCTTTCTAACTCGATGGTCCCATGAACTTATCTAAACCCCCAACTTACAAATATTCTATAAGGACGCACTCCGTGGAAACCAATACTCATATAAAAAGGATTGGACGAAAATCCCGGGTCCTTACATACCCTTATTACCTCCACCAACAAGAGAGGTACCTATGCAAGAGAGATAAAATAAAAGCACGCTTATAAAAGGTCTCACTCATCACATCATGATCATCCCTTACCTTGGGGAAGAAGATATCAATTGCACCATTGAGGTCTAGTTCATCACTCCTAGCAACGGAGGATGCTTGTGTTGGTGATAGGCCAAGATACCTCTTGTAATAGCCTTCAAGGTTTGCTCCAAGCCATGGAGTGACGGGAGCTTGGCCATGAGGAATCCCAAGGATAGCGGCAAATTCTTGGAAAAGAGGACATAATTCATTATACCCAAAGCAAAAGACATGAAGATTATCGTCCCAAAATTCAATTACGGCCTGAATGAGATTCCATACAATTTGAACTTGCTTAAGGTGGAAAAGAGCATTTAACTGGAAAGGCACAAGTCTCATCCTCTCTTCGGGGGTCATGGATTGTAACCACTTGTCAAATTTCACATCAAAGCTTGTCATGGCTGAAATCTAAAGAATAATTAGGGGGTTTCTCTCTCTAAGATGCTCTCTATTGATGGAAAATTATGAAGGTGATGTCCCAAATCGGACTACCCCAAGGCTTATAAAGGGCTCGCACGGAAAAGACGAAAAAATAAGGCAACCCGTCAAAAAGGGGCTCCAGCGGCCCCCGGGACTGCCGCTCGAAAGTGCAACGCAGGCCCAGCGGCTAGCCGCTGAGCTTCAGCGGCGCACCGTTGAGCTTCAGCGGCGCACCGTTGAGCTCCAGCGGCATGCCGCTGAGTCCCAGCAGTCAGCCGCTGGAGCCTGGCCCTTTTCTCTAGTCAAGTCCCTTTTTTCCGGTTTAGGACACTTTCCTTAACCGATTTGGACTCAAATATGGCTCTTTTTCCTATTTCTTCTATTATTTCTATTTTGTATTATTTCCTTAAAATTAATGGAAACTTTACAATTTCCTTATTTCTTTTTTTTAATGATTACCATCTTTTTTACTTTCATCTTTTTTATTAATCCCTTTTTACTTATTATTTTCATTTGTTTTTTTTTTTCACCCCTTTCCTTTTTTCATTTTTTTAGGGGGGATAGGATACACCCAATTTTAACTTTTTGGTTGTATCATTTTTTGCTAAGTGGCTATTACTTGCGCTTTTGCATTAGCCTAATTATGTGCAGGGACCAATAAATAAGCAAGCAATACATTACAAGCACAAAGTCCGAATGTTTGTTCAATACAAATGTTCAAGAAGTATTTCACTCAAATACATTGTTATAAAAACTATCACCCGCATCATTATCCGTACGGGGCACCTCAAAGTGGTCCTCCGACCTCCGCACCTCATCACCAAATATCGACCCCACAAACTGGCTAGGGTCAAATGAGGAATATGGGGCAGGCTCCAGATATGAACTCCCTACCCCAACATAGCTCGAGTCATACCCCCACGAAGAACGAGGAGGTATGGTAGGCACCATAGGAACAAGAACCGGGGGCTGGTAGTAAAGGCCGCCATACGAAGGATATCCCGCATACCCGGGATAAGGGGGATACATCGGCACATCATAGGAGCAGGCTCTACATACGGAGTCATCCTACTCCCACCAGGGCGGTCCGACCGATATACAGGCACCCTCTCTCTGCTAGGACTCTCCCTCCGAGGGCTCCTCTCGCGTAAAGGACTACGCTCAGGAGAGGTCACGCCCTCATAATCCGACAGCACCACCTGTCGTGACCTACGAGGAAGAGGTTGACGGTACTCAACCTGCATCCGCTAGAAAGTTATAAAACACATTTTTCAAAGCATACAACTTTGAAAATGCAAATGCAAGTTTACCTTCTCCAAATCAGGTTTTGAACAAGTACCCTTCGATAGGGCTTGGGATATCCAAGACTTTATGGCATGCATCATCTTGAAGACCTTCCCGGTCTGCTCACGATCAAGCTACACAGAGAAAATTTATTACAAGCATAAAATGGAAGAAGGAATTTCACACTTCGCTAAATTACGAATTTACCCCTGGATGCCCAACGGCAAGACGAAGGCTCTGCATGTCCTCATCAAGGTCCTCTGTCATAGGGATCTCTTCCCAGCACTCCTTCTCGCTATAATCCCGGCCTCGGACCAGCATATCCAAGACATCCACCTCGATGTTATCAACCCGAGGTTCCTATAAAAGTAAAGTGAGTGAGTATCAATAAGGCAAGATGCACAGAACGTCAAGTATAAAATTCTTACCTTCAAGCCCACAAATGAAGGAATGAGGCGATTACGGCGGAACTGCACATTATGCCCCGCAAGGTCCTCCGAGGGCTCCCTCAAATACCGCATAGCATCTGAGCCGACCACGGCCTTCGTAACCTGCTCGCGAGACAAGCACCTCACCAAGAACATGGACGAGGGAGAATCCACAGGAATCCTAGGGCCCTCCAACTCACGGTAAACCTGACGGAATATCCGCTCCCCTAGATATCACTCAAAGGTGAATGGTCTCGCAATCAGGATCCTCTGACTGTCCACGACCCTAGAAGCAAGGATGACATCCGGAGCCGACCCATGATACTTCGCCCATGGGAAATAGTGAATCTACACAAGCATGCAACATAAGATATTTCCACACCAAGAAATGCAATCCATACAACAAATATAATATTGTTACCTTGTGCCAGTCAATGCGCAAGAGAACCTCCATGTACTGCTGAAGAGTATGCAGAGGCGCTGGACCCTTACGGCACCATGCCCTACAAACCGGGAAATCCAAGGCCCAGCCCGTAGGCGCCAACTCCGGAAAATGCTCAAAAAACCAAGGCTACATTCAAACATAAAAATAAGCACCGTACACTTAAATCATGCATATCAAATAAAGCACAGAGCCCTCACCTCTGGCACAAAGCCGCTAGCGGCCCAGCCCATCGCCGCTAGAGGCCTTGACCTCGGCCCAGTTAGCTTTTCCCTTTTGCTCTCGTCCACCTATTTGGTCCGTTCCACCCGGTCTGAGCCCGATTTTTCAAATGCACAATGTGGTTACAAGGCCCGAGTCTCTCTTTGTCTTATTTCTTTTTCTATTTTCTTTTATTTATTATTAATTTTTTATAAGGCGTATAATATGTGTCATTTTTGCTTTTTCTTTTTTGCAATTTTTACCCTTTCCTTGGTTTTATTCCCTAAATTGTGGCCTACTATTTTGGGCATCACATATTGCATACTTAGAGATCAGACAGGCATGATCGAGACATAATAGCATACGTATCACATAAAATGCATAAAACAACGGTTCAAATTTCTGAATACCAAGGTTTACAAATCAAGCCCATACTGTTCAGTTGGGGTCATCATCACCATTGCAATCATCCGCATCCTCAATGGAAGGCCCATTACCTTAATTCTCGGCCGAGTAATAAAAGGAGCCCTGAGTACTGAACGAGCTATAAATCGGCCTGCTGTTGTTAGGCCTCATATCCCGTCCATCTTGCACCGGCGCACGCATAGGGGTACCTGCCGAAAACCTCGTCCCCAAGAAGCTCTACGTGGCTTGACTAGCAAAGTCCATAGCCATGTTCTGATATGAAGGCCGAGCTTGAGGCACGTCCCACCCGGGAGCATTTGCCCAACCTCCGGCTATAGGAGTCACAACGGCCCTACTACTCAAAGAAGGCTGGAAATCCACTGGAGAAAACATTTCAGGCACAGGAATGTATGTCCTAGATGGTTGGAGCGCCTCATCAAAAGGAGGCTTGGTCGCAGCCACAGTAGGAGAATGAGCAACAGATGGTCTGCTTGCCGAAGAGACTCTCGCAGCAGATGAATGTCGGGGTCCCACTAAAGAAAAAGACTATGACATCTGCAAAAATATCAAGACCAAAATGTTAGGCTAAACACATCACTTAGCTAAACAACAAAGACAAGAGTGCACTTACACTAGCAGTCCCAGATCGGAAGTTCCTCCCTCTACCCATCATCCGGCTATATCCTTTCTTCGGCAAATGGATGAGCTTGAATACTTGAGAAGTCTACTCCAGGTTCAGCTGCAAGAGAAACACAAAATATGGAGTCAGCATTCGAAAGCAATACAAGAAAACAAGAAGAGATAAAAACTTACCCCCAAACAATCATCGGGCAAGGGTAAGCCTTCCACGGCCTCTCCCTCAGCAATATGTAGAGAGAGCTCCTCCACTACATGACCCCCACTCTCACCAATGTACCTCTCCTCATTGCTCGGTAAGGTCACAGTTGGGGGATGACCGCGAGGAACCCTGGAATGGGACCTCCTGGGACCCCGAGGAGCCAAACGATTCGCCTACAAGACATAAAAGTCAGTAAATTACATATATAGGCGGAAAGCACAAATAAAGATCGTACCTCAGAAGTGAGGTCTGACATCAGACAACTTAGGCAATAGGGCAGATACACAGCTGTACGATCCAAGCTAACGACATCCGGTTCAACAAACTGCATGGTCGCCGCTCCCCGAGTCACGACCCCCAAATCATTTATGCTCAGACTGCGCAGGAAGAACATGGTCATAGGGGGTCCTCCAGAACCAAATGACCACCAAGGCAGGATAGACCGACCGAGTCAAGCTGTCTCCCAGATACCACTCAAAGCTGTATGGTCCCTCAAAAACCACCCGCAAGTTGGATACCCTGAAGGACTCGATGGTAATATGGGCCGGGACCCCAGGAATACCGTTAAAAGCGGTCAACAAAACCTGCAGATGACAAGATCAAAGTTCATTCACATCTAATGAACCAAAATGTATATATATATATATATATATATATATATATATATATATATATATATATATATATATATATATATATATATATATATATATATAATATATATATATATATATATATATATATATATATATATATATATATATATATATATATATATATATATATACGCGAGTAAGTCGAAGGCAACGTACCTCAGACGCAGCATGACTCTCGAAGGTAGTCCGAAAATCCTCCAAAGAGGCAAACAGATGGCTCTCCCTACCAACCCACCGTGAATCCAGTGGGAACATCCTCAAACCAGGACGGTGAGGACCGAAACCTAGACAATACTCAAAGAACCACAACTTCCATACAAGCAAGGATAATCAGACACGGCTCTACCACAAAGGACGCTAAAAAAAATGATATATATGCCTACCTTCAGTATCCTCCATGGGTCAGTGATAGACGCTCTTCGACTCGTTAGCTTGGGCCTACAAGCCTGACGACACCATCTCACCAAGGATGCATACGCAGTAGCACCAAAATTGTACTCATGTACCAGGGAAAGGTCATCTAAACATGTCAGGAAGCCAACCTGACATACACTCTTCTTTTGGGCAAAAATGGTCGCCCCCAACAGATAAGCCAAGAAAATACGAGCCCGGTGGTCCTTAGTAAGCCCTTGCTCCGCTAAAGCTCCCCATAGCCTCGGCAAGGAAAATCGATCCTCCCTAAAGTAGACAGATACAGGCCCATACAGCTCAAGCAACCTATCAGCCTGCGGATGATAGCTCGCGTCATACCGTATAGGACGCCCTCTAAAGGATAAGCCCGTCAATACAGCAAACTAATCAGGGGTAGGAAACATCTCTCCCACGGGCGTATGGAAAGTGTTTGTGGTGTCCCAAAACCTCTCCAACAACCCATGAGAAAGTATCCTATTGTCCCCCGAATGACAAGCCGGGATAACAGATAGAAAGTACTCAAAGCCAGAAGCTTGAACTATCCCCCTTGCCCCCTCAGTAAATGTGTCCAACATCATGGCCCAGTGCGAAGTGGACCCGTGAGCCCGCAAAAGAGTACCAACTCCCTAGCCAACCAAAAAAGAAATTTCAACACCCCGTATTCTATAAACACAACACAAATAATTCCACACAAGTATTATATACAGCAGACCACCAATTCAGTATAATCCCAATTTGTTCGTGTGCCGAAGCACTAACAGTTCAAATTTTCAGTATAAAAAAAAAATAAACAGAATTAAAATGTCAGGAACATACGAACTGATGGTTAGACAGATGACTTTGTCTGTCCAACAATAGAACACCCTGATCCTAAACCTCTTCCGGGCGCCAGTCCATACACATAAATGAGTTCTGATATAAAGTGGCCCCATCTGCATGTCGAGCGAGGGGTGTCCTAGAAGATGAGAGCACAGTGCGAAGGGGTTTCCAGCAACAAAGGGGTGTCCATAGGGGTGTCCAGCAGCAAATGGGAATCCATAGCGCCTCTAGGGAGGGGTGTCCAGCAGCAAAGGGGTCGCGGTTTTCCTCGTCCTCGCCCATAGGACGCTTCCTTTTATCTTTGGAAGCCATTGGAGAAGAATAGAAGATTTCTCTCTCTACAAGTGGAAATTTCAAGTTTCAGATTCGTAAGATACAAGTACCCATTCAACAGTAGGGCAATCCGAAATTCAGCAACTAGGCGAAAAATTAAACAAGTTCAAGAAAAAAGCAAGGAATTTGGTCAAGAATCGACTTACCGTGAAAAAATTGAAGATCTCGACAATGGAGGATAACTCTCGTCCAGTATCCCCTGTTTTGGGACAACAAATGTACATTATTTTGGGACAACCAGTATCCCCTTTTTTGGGACAGCCAGTGTCCATTATTTCGGGACAGTCGGTGTCTATTTTTGCGGGGACAACTAGTGTCCATTATTTTTGGGGACAACCAGTGTCCATTATTGTGGGGACAACAAGTGTCCATTATTTTTGGAGACAAGCACTTTCCATTATTTTGAGGGACAGACAGTGTCCATTACTTTTGGGGATAGTCCGTGTTCATTGTCTAAGATAGCTAGTGTCCGCAAAATTGTGTTTAAGCCTAGTGAGTCTTCTGACACTTGTGTGATTAGATAGCCGGTGTCCATGAATTGTGTCAGTCAATGATCACTTGTGTGATTATATGTTTCAGCCAATGATTGCTTAAACTATTGCATTAAAACTGTTCATATGTTTTGACCATTTTACAGCCGTTATTTTAATCGCGTTGTCTCGTTGACCTTTTCGTTTCTCGTGCAGGGACGGAATCTTGGCATCTGTCGAGTGGTGCTTAGTCACTGTTTGCTTAGAACAAAGCATTTATACTATTTACTCTCACTAGTGTTATTTTCCATTTACACTCGTCATTTTGATTGCGTTGTCTTATCGACTTTTTCGTTTCTCATGCAGGGACGGAATCTCGGCATCCGCCGAGTGGTGTTTAGTCACTGTTTCTTGAAGCACTCTACGTTGATCATTATCAAAGTGTTACTAATTTTTTCATTTACTCTGAATACAAGTCCCCTGCATGCATTGAGACCATCCCTAGAGATGTTTACCCTGCTAACCATAACCTTTATTTTTCTTGTGTTCACAGAGATGAAATCTTAGCGCACTACGAGCATGTCCTAATTCAGGTTTGCCTTCGTATGCATGCATATTGTACACCCTCATACACCATGTGCACATCAGCATCCTGCATGTCACCTTCAGAATACTTTGATCTTCGCTTTTACTTAAGCTTGATCAATGTGGGGGCTTCTGTAGACGCTAAAAAAACGCCTTCAGATTTCTCCGCAAAAGCCGATGATGAAAGAAGTAATTTATAAACTTGAATGCTATTTTTTCTTTGATAGGTAAAATAAGGGCTCAGGGTTTTCCTCGATCAGTCCTTCATTCCAATCACATTCAAAAATCCCGTTCAAGAGCTTTCCAACGACACCTCCCGTGTCTTTTTCCGACTCTCGGTTGCCAAGTTGCTAGCCGGGGTTAAAACCGTCTTTTACCGCAGAAGGGTAAAACGGTCTATTCATATTTTCGGAAATACAAAAATTCCTTCGAAATTAAAAATAGACTGGAAGTCGTCATTATGACGGCATCCAGCTGGCAAGCTGATAGCCGCCAGCGCCGCTGGAATCACAGCCAGCGACGCTGGGAGAAATCTCAGGGCCGCTAGCGGCGCTCGCTGGGTCTCCAGGCCAGTCTTTTTTTAAGCCCAAATTTCGAATTTCGGCCATCCCTGCACCCGTCCAACCCTATTTCCTTCCCTATAAATATGACCCTCGACCCTGAGTTCAAAACACACAGTCTACAGTTGATAACCTCTATTCTCGGCTGAGTACTTCCGAGCTTCCCCCTCTTTCTTCCAATTTTGAGACCTTGTCTTTACTATTTTTGCTAAATAGCCTCCAGTTCAGGTATAAACTCGTGAGGGATCAAATTCAATTAATTGCCTAACTTTGTATTTTCTAGCAGTCCTAATGTAGATATCATGCCAATAACGTCTTTTATTGCTTACTAAATATTGTCATTCAATTCTAAGCAAGTCTAGTCGTTGTAATGCTAAACTTGCCAATTGAATGCATGTCTAAATAAGGGTCATTAATAGATGTTGCTTGTGATGAACCAATTAATAGTCTAAGTCTAGGTTGTTAATCCGATTTGTGTGGGAATCATGTCTTTAAATTATTAAGCGAACTTTAGTTAGTAGAGGTCGTCATAAAATGGGCGAGTTGGGTGCCTAGCATCTTCCCACCTCGTACCTTCGCCCCCGAACCCTTTATTCTTGGGTACTTATATGTTCTATATGAGCGGGAGTCTTTCTAAAAACATGATTAGTTCACTTATCACGCCATTAGATTGACCTTCGGTTTGTCACTTCGATATAACGCCGATAGTAGATTTGTGACCTCTTTCATGATTTTTATTCAATTCCAGTCTTTTCAATCTCAATGGTTCCTTTAACTTATCTAAACCCCCAGCTTACAATGTTTCTATAAGGACACACTCCGTGGCGTAGAAATCCCGAGTCCTTACAATCATGGGCGCTTATTTCTTGCAAATCAATAAAAATTCCTCTTGCTCATTTCTTCCTTTGTTTAGCTATTGATACACCCAATGAACTAAAAGTTGCAAAAATCATTAACTAAAAAATTTAAGTAATTTAAGTAAACTTCGCAAAGCGAGAAGCAAATTATTCTTTTTGTAAAACAGGAATTTGAGCAGCTGAACTCCCTCAACGATGCCACTCCACATACGAAGAAGAAGTTAGCCCGCCTTCTACAATAACCTCAACACGTGTCTAATCCTAGCTCCGATGGAAGAAGATCCTTGGAACCAAGATGTCTTGAATTACATCACCAAGGGCACATATCCTCCAGATGGACCAATAAGAGCTCAACGGGCCATCCGTCTCGTAGCGGCACAATAAATAGAATACAAGGGGGTTCTATGCAAAAACTCCCACAATGGAGTCAACCTCAGATGTGTAAACGCTGAAGAAGCCGCAGAGATCATGGATGAGGTACACAATGGGGTGTGCGGAACACACATGAATGGTCGAATGCTCTCTAGAAAGATCCTACGACTAGGATACTACTGGACCACCATGGAAAGAGACTGTTACGACTATGTCAAGAAATGTAAGAAATGTCAGATATATACCATCTTACATCATATGCCACCTTCAATGCTCCATAACTTCACTTCCCCTTGGCAATTTTCTGCATGGGGAATAGATATCATTGGTAAGATCACCCCCAGGTTCTAGAGGACATGAATACATCCTAGTAGACATAGACTATTTCACCAAATGGGTTGAACCACAAACCTATGCCATCCTCACATCCAAACAGGTGTCCAAGTTCATAAGGAACAACATCATCTGCCGATACGGCGCCTAAAATTATTAGCGACCATGGATCCCACTTCAAATCCAAAACAGCCACCCTACTAAAAAACTACAAAATCCAGCACCACAAATCATCCCCATACCAACCCCAAACCAATGGCGCGGTTGAAGCCGCCAACAAGGAGCTCAAAACTATCATCGAAAAAACGATAGAAAACTATAAAGATTGGTCTGTAAAACTCCCATTTGGCCTTTGGAGGTATAGAACATCCATAAGATTATCCACAGGAGCTATACCTTATTCCCTCGTATACGGGATGTAAGCTGTACCACCTATAGAAGTCCAACTACCCTCCATGCGCATAGCCTTAGATGGTGAACTTTCAGAAACACAATGGATGCAAGCCCGTTATGATGAAGTCATGTTCACAGATGAAAGACGCCTATGGGCTCTAGACCACTCACACATGTACCAACAATGCATGGCGAGAGCGTTCAACAAAAAGGTTCGACCTCAAAACCTGAAAGAAGGGGACTTACCTTGGAAAGAGTTACGTGCACCAGTTATTGACCCCTGAGGAAAGTCCCGACCAAACTAGTCTGCTCCATTCATCATCAAAGACTTCTTATCAGGAGGCGTAGTCCGGCTCATGGACATTGATGGCATCAAGTTCAGTCAGCTCACCAACATGGAACAACTGAAGAAGTGCTACGTCGAAAAAAAAATAATTCGAAAATTTTAAAAAAGAGACGTACACAAATTGAACGAACTACCCTGGCCTGATTCCACACTGGATACGTAGGTAACCCTTTTAAGGGGTCGGGCCATAATCAATCCAAAATTCCATTCAACTCATTCGAAACGGATAATCTTTATTCAAACTGAACGAATAAGCTTACATTGCATAAATTGAAAATTTATAAGGTTACAAAAAAAATAAAATGCGACTACGAAATTCTTACTACTTTTTTTTAAAAACTAGACTTGCTTTCTAAAGAAAACTACTTTAATCCTTCTTCTAGAAGGCTTCATTGAAGAGTTTTTCTTTGAAGGACCTTGGCTTGAGGACGACCTATGATCGCTTCCTTGAGCTGAGGGCTTGCCTCTTTTCATTACATGATAGCCTTCCTCATAAGGCCCTTCCTTCCTTTTCTTGCTTTCTATTCCTGATTCATACCTAGGTACTAGTTGGTTTCACTACTCATGACGAAGGGCTCGCCTCACTTCTCCATCACTGCAAGACAGCCAAGTTAAGTAGGTCTCAGAAACATGAGTTGGGGCAATCACCTAGGATACTATCCAAGGATCCCTGCCACGCCAGTATGTGCCCCTCCTTAGCAATTTTAGTTGTCAAAGCCAAAGTAGGTTGTCTCGTAGTCTCCTTATGAGGGATAACCTGTTTTAACCCATACTACCTCATGACCCTAGAGGGAAAGAAGCATGTACTCCTTTACAGACCCACTATGGTAGTTTGAGGAATAAATTTGCAGCAAGCAACCAAATAGGTTAGACCGACCAAGATACATGCCAACGGATAACAAGTCCAGCATGGAAAAAGGCATCCCATTTAGCATGAGTCTTTCCTAAACAAGAAGCTAGCGGTAGTATAAGTTTTCCTCTTCCAGGCTTGAGGGGTAAGAGCTATCATCTTCTCTGGTGATTCTATCAGCCTTAGATGCTCGCATAACCAAATTAGAAGCAGCAAGGGGTTGTTAGGAAAGGTTTCATGAGGCAAAATTTTCAACCTGTCAAGCCCTAAGATAATTGCTCCTTCAACCAGTTGCAAAGGAGAATGCCCTTCAGCCACTTGATTCACCACTCGCAGCAACGAGGCTCTACCCAGGTTGGAGGATTCTTCATTAACAAACAATAGGCGATTCAACCGGCAAAGAATAAAAGCATGTCGACGATAACGGCTAAATATTGCATCCTACTCAGAATAAAGAGCAAACTTTTCACAGATTTGAACTAGGTCCACATCGGCACCAAGAATCATGCTTTCCTGTACTGATTACTAAAACCATCCCTCAAATAAGGCACATCCGGGGGAACAACGTCAGACATATTAGTAATTGTAGCAAATTCTTCTAGTAAAGGGCATAATTAAAAGTTACCGAAACGAAAAACGTGCAAGTCTGGGTCCCAATAGTTCAACGTAGATCGAAGGAGAGGCCACAAGATTTATGTTGGTTTCAGGGCCAATAAGGTTGAGACATGGTACAGAGCGAATTCTAGTTTATCTTCCATAGTCAGATTTTTACACCAAGCATCAGACAAATTTTCGAAGAATTTCACCATGATAGAACCTTTGAGAAATTTGGGGAGCTGAAAGTCTGAAAAAGAAATACGACATTGGACTTCCCGTAAATCGTATTTATAGGCAAAGAGTTGGGTCAGAAAGGAGTCAGAAATCCACGAAAAAGGCCAAAGCCAGAGCCGCCAACGGCACTGGCTAACGACCCTCACCATTGGCTCAGAGCCGCCAGCGGCCCAGCCCAGCGCCACTAGTAGCCGTGACCCCAGCCCAGTCAGTTGTTCCCTTTTGCTCTCGTCCGACCATTTGGTCTGTTCCACCCGGTTTAAGCCCGATTTTCGAATGTGCAATGCGGTTACAAGGCTCGAGACTCTCTTAGCTTTATTTCCTTTTCTATTTTCTTTTTTTATTTATTTTATTCTTTTTTTTGGGGGGTATAATATGTGTAATTTTTGCATTTTCTTGCAAATTTTACCATTTTCTTTATTTTATTCCCTTTATTGCGCCCTACTCTTTATGGCATAACATATTGCATACATAGAGATCAGACGGGCATAGTCGAGTCATAATAGCAAACATGTCACATAAAATGCATAAAAACAGGAGTTCAAAATTCTAGAGACCAAGATTCACAAATCGGGTCTACACTATTCAGTTGGGGTCATCATCACCATTGCTATCAGCCTCATGCTCAACGGAAGGCCCATGACCATAATTCCCGACCGATTAGTAGAAGGAGCCTTGAGTACTGAACGAGATGTAAATCGTCCAACTATTGTTTTGCCTCATATCCCGTCCATCAAGCACCGGCTCACGCATAGGGGTACCAGCCGAAAACCCCGTCCCAAAGAAGCTCTCCGTGGCTTGACTAGAAAAGTCCATAGCCACGTTTTGATACGAAGGCCCAGCTTGAGGCACTTTCCACCCAGGAGCTTTCGCCCAACCTCTGACCATAGGAGTCGGGCCTACTACTCAAAGAAGGCTAGAAACCCGCTGGAGAAAGCATCTCAGGCACAGGAATTTACCGCCTAGAAGGTCCGGGTGTCTCATCAACAGGAGGCCTGGTCGCAGCCACAGTAGGAGAACGAGCAACAGACATCCTGCTCGCCGAAGAGGCTCTCGCAATTGATGAATGTCGGGGTCCCACAGAAGACGAAGACCGCGACATCAGCAAACAAACCAGACCAAAATGTTAGACTAAGCACTTGACTTAGCTGAACAACAAGACAAAAGTGCACTTACACTAGCGGTCCCAGATCGGGAGCTCTTCCCTCTACCCATCATCCAGCTATATCCTTTCTTCAGCAAATGGATGAGCTTGAAGACCTGAGAAGTCTACTCCCGGTTCAGCTACATGAGAAAAACCAAATACAGGGTTAGCATTCGTAAGCAACACAAAAAAGCAAGAAGGGGTAAAAACATACCCGCACGCAATCATCGAGCAAGGATAAGCCCTCCACGGCCTCTCCATCAGCAATATGAAGAGGGAGCTCCTCCACTACACGACCCCCATTCTCACCAATGTACCTCACCTCGTTACTCGGTAAGGTCACACTTGGCGGGCTGGTTACGAGGAACTCTGGAATGGGACCTCCTGGATCCCCGGGAGACCAAATGATCTGCCTACAAGACATAAAAGTGAGTACATTACATATAAAGATGGAAAGCACAAATAAAGATCTTACCTCAAAAGTGAGGTCCGACCTCAGAAAACCCAAACAATAGGCCAGATACACATCTGTACGATCCAACCACCAACCTTCGGCTCAACAAACTGCATGGCCGCTGCTCCCCGAGTCATGACCCCCAAATCATCTACGCTGAGACTGCGCAGGAAGAACATGGTCATAGGGGGGTCATTTGGAACCAAATGACCATCCAAGGCAGGATAGACCAACCGAGTCAAGCGATCCCCCAGATATCACTCAAAGCTATATGGCCCCTCAAAAACCACCCGCAAGGTGGATACCCTGAAAGACTCAATGGAAATATACGCCGAGATCCCAGGAATACCATCAAAAGCGGTCCACGATACCTCCAGATTATAAGAGCAAAGTTCATTCACATCAAATGAACCAAAAAAAATCTATAAACGCAAGGAAGTCGAAGGTAACATACCTCGGGCGCGGCCTGACTCTTGAAGGTAGTCCGAAAATCCTCCAACGAGGAAAACGGTTGGCTATTCCTGCCAACCCACCGTGAACCCAGTGGGAACATCCTCAAACCAAGATGGTGAGAACCAAAAGCTGGAAAATACTCAAAGAACCAAACTTGCCATACAAGCAAGGACGATCAGATACGGCTCTACCACAAAGTACGCATATGCAAAAAAATATGATATATATGCCTACCTCCAGTATCCTCGATGGGCCAATGATAGAGGCTCTCCGACTTGTCAACTTAGTCCTACAAGCCTGACGACACCATCTCACCAAGGATGCGTATGCAGGAGCACCAAAATTGTACTCATGTACCCAGGACAAGTCATCTAAACATGTTAGGAAGCCAACCTAACATACACTCTTCTTCTGGGCAAAAATGGTCGCCCCCAACAGGTAAGCTAAAAAAATACGAGCCCGCTGCTCCCTTAGTAAGCCCTGCTCCGCTAAAGCTCCCCATAGCCTCGGCAAGGAAACTCGGTCCTCCCTAAAGTAGACAGATACAAGCCCATACAGCTCAAGCAACCCATCAGCCTGCCGATGATAGCTCGCGCCATACCGTATAGGACACCCTCTAAAGGACAAGCCTGTCAGTATGGCAATTTGATAAGGAGTAGGAAACATCTGTCCCACAGCTGTATGTAAGGTGTTCGTGGTATCCCAAAACCTCTCCAATGATCCACGGGAAACTATTCTAGTGTCCCCAGATTGACAAGCCGGGATAACCGATAGGAAGTGCTCAAAGCCTGAATCCTGAACTATCCCCTCAGCCCCCTCAATAAAGGTGTCTAACATCATGGCCCAGTGCGAAGTGGACCCATGAGGCTGCAGACGAGCACTAACACCCTAGCCAACAAATAAAAATAAATTTCAACACCCCTTATACTACAAACACAACCCAAATATTCCACACAAGTACTATATACGACTGACCACCAATCCAGTATAATCCAAATTTGTTCGTGTGCTGGAGCACTAACAGTTCAAATTTTCAGTACAAAATAAATAAACTGAGCTGAACCAAAAAAGTCAGGAACATACCAACCGTGGGTTAGACATATGACTCTGTCTGTCCAGCAACAAAACACTCCAGTCCCAAGCCTCCATCGGGCGCCAGTCCATACGCATAAACGAGTCCTGATATAGAGTAGCCCCATCTGCATGACGGGAAAGAGGCGTCCTACATGATGAGAGCCTAGTACGAAAAAGGTCGCGGTTTTCCTCTTCTTCGCTCATAGGACGCTTCCCCTTATCCTTTGGAGCCATAGGAGAAGAATTGAAGTTTTCTCTCTCTACAAGTGGAAATTTCAAATTTCAGATTTGCAAGACACAAGTACCTATTCAACAATGCAACCCAAAATTCAGCACCTAGGCGGAAAATTAAACATGTTCGAGACAAAAAGCAAGGAATTTGGTCAACAATTCACTCTATTTGACGGACGGCTCTGGTTAGAATATGATTACGAAAACAAAAGCCTATAGGTTGGGGGGCTTCCTCCAACAAGTGGGGATTTTCATCTAAGACATGGCGAAAGGCAGGGATCTAGCCGTCTCTTCTTACTCTTTTTTTCCTTCCTTAACCTTCAAAAGTTTGGACCTCTCGACAATGGAGGAGGAAGCTCGACAAAGAAGACGAAGAAGAAGAAAAAAATGAAGCAAAACGCACGAAGAGCTCCTGAAAAACTCACTTATGCAGCTCAAAGTGAGCGCCACTAGCGGCCCTGATCAGCCTGCACGCGCAGGCCCTCTGCTGTCCCACGACTTCGTTTCCAGCCCAAAAGCCGTTATTTCGCAAAGATCATTGGCGGCGAAGACTAATACAGAGCGCGCGGGAGCAAGTCCCTTTGGCTCACCAATTCAAAATTTGACAATTAGTCCATCTTATGGTACCAGGTATTATCCGGTAAAACTAACCCATTTATTTTGTAGGTCCTAAATACACAACTCAAGGTATTCTCCAATAATATTGATCACCCGGAGCGGTCAAATTTTTTTTTAAAGCCAAGTGGGTCCTCTGGCACTATCTACTTATTGGAACAACCGGTGTCCATGGGACAACCAATGTCCATTATTTAGGGACAGCTATTGTCCATTATTTTGGGACAATCGGTGTCCATCATTTCGGGACAGTCGGTATCCATCATTTTGGGAAAGCCGGTGTCCATTATTTCGGGACAACTGGTGTCCATTATTTTGGGAACAACCAGTGTTCATCATTTACTCCAGCTCGATCAAAGTGGCGGCTTCTGTAGACGCCAAAAATTCGTCTTCATATTTCTCCACAAAAGCCCGATGATGAATGGAGTAATTTATAAACTTGAATGTTATTTTTGCTTTGATAGGTGAAATAAGGTCTCAGGTTTTTCCTCGATCACTCCTTCATTCCGATCACATTTAAAAGCCCCGTTCAAGAGCTTTCCAACGACACCTCTCGTGTCTTTTTCAGACTCCCGGTTGCAAAGTTGCTAACCGGGGGTAGAACTGTCTTTTATCGCAGAAGGGTAAAACGGTCTTGCTTTAGTGATCATTCAAACACAAACAGAAGATCCATCTTGACTAGAGTAATAAGAGAGCGAATAGAACAACGATTACCTTTCTATTCATCGATTGATATTGACAAGTCATGGACTTACTATAGTGTATACTCACACTATCTCTAACATAATAATCGAAACGTAGAGAATTAGCAATGGGGAATGATCCATCCCGAACACGCTACGCGGTGTCCATTAGTAAGTTGGGAATCACGCATCCCTAGACTACACCAATTAGATACAATCTCGATTGCTTGACTACTCCTAGAAATCCATTAGGAGTCTCAGTCTCATTTACAAATTTTTTCACATAATTTGCATTGGTCGACTTAGTGGTACAACGAGACCACGACTCACTACTTCATTTCATGCTCATGACAATGAATAATAATAATAACAATCATAACATTAATGCATATTAAGTAAGAATAATCATGCTTCATATGTTTAATGAAATTTCGACAGCACTTCGGCAGTAAAATATGATATCCAAAATTTCACATTCAACAAATAATCCATCAAAGTATAATAGGTGCTCATTAGCCCTCAATAATATCTCATTCCAATTAGTACATATATTATATCATAATAATAATAACAATTCACATCACTATACTTATTCAATAATTAGCATATGAACTAATTAATTAACGATTCCTATTCGAATCGAGTGCGAGGGATTGCCTTCGTCGCGCTTGTTTTTACCCAGATGCGTGTCACGACGTCCTACAATCCTCTTCTGATTCAGGTCCTTGTCATAAGATTCCTGAAAAGTGACGAATTGTCAAACGACAAAACGTTGAATGTCCTATTTCAGTCCATCCTCGAACCTTTCAATTCGCTCAACTTCAGTTGTCAGCAGATTGGGAGCAAAAATAGCAAGCTCGTTGAACTTGGCAGCATACTCAGCCACAGAGAGCTTGTCTTGGCTTAACCCTTCAAACTCACGGTGTTTAAGGCGTCGTACAGAACTAGGATAAAATCTAGCACGAATGGATTCCTTAAAACGATCCCAGTTGTAGTTCGGCACTGCAAGCAAGTCAGTTCGCACATCGTTCCACCTTTTGTTGGCCTCATCTTCAGGTAACACGTCACAGAGCTAATCTTCATGTTGTTAGGCCAACTCGTAGCCAGGAACAACTTTTCGAACTCAATGATCTAGTTCTAAAACTTAGTCGGATCAGCACCACCCTCTAACATAGGAGGTTTAAGAGCGTCAAAGTCTCGGAAACTGAGCGTTTCAGAAGCTTGTGATCTCAAATTGCTCTTGGCGTTCCATCTGTCACGCAATGATCTCGACCACATCGGTCAAACCATCTTCGAGACTAGCAATTCTATCGGCGTTGGTTGTCATTTCGCGATCTGACAATATAAAAGTAATGGTATGAACACCATTCAAATAATTGCACATCTCGACCCATTAAGGTCTAATTGAGAGATATATGTTGTAATTGAAACCTTTCTCCTGACATTTAGCAAATAGCATATAAGTTTCGATAATCGACCTTACATTGTAGGTCTAAGCAACATACTTGCTTTACTGTTCTCAGTTCTCATGTATAATAGTTCGATAGGCATGTAATACACTTTAGACACATTGGTCTCACATGAATAGAAAATAACATTCATAATTCACATATTGAGGCTCCATACTTGTTTAGTGGGGCAATGAACAATCACACGTAATCATATTTATATGCTTTACCTCTTGGCTCAAAAATGATTTTATAATGCTCAACGAATTTTTTTTCCCATAAATTCGACATGGATTTCCCATCATATCACGACGATATGAGATAGCATTCACGCTTTTAGTCAACCATGCAAATACTTGACAACGATAATGATGTAAACAAATCACAACGACATTCATATAATCAAATAAAATAGTCTTGCAATAAGATAGATTGCAAAATAAATAGCAGTCATAAATATTTGTTGCTTAGGCAACTACATCACACCACACTAATCTTCACCACGCAAGGTCATCACAATAAAGAAATAATGTTTCTAAACAAACCGACTACCCCTAGTCAATAAAAAAACTAAACATCGATGGGGGTTTTCTTTGATCCAGGAGGTGTATCATAGTCATCCTTCCTCCTTGGCTTCACTTCCCTACATGGCATTTATGGATGTGCGTCATATCTAAACTTTGGAGGCATGAAGCACCTTCTAAAGTTGTCCACAAGCTTGCGCTTCTTCGACCAGCAGCTCTCGCATATGTCCTTCAGAGCAGGCACTAAGTCGAGGTTAACCTTCCACTCAAACTCAGACAAGCATAGCTCGCTGCCAACCCCCTGGAAACTCAGCGCCCATCAGTCGCCCTTGCCATACTTCTCATCGTTGATGTAGCCACTCTTTAGTACCACATCGTCATACTTCTCCTTGAGACCTCTCCAAAGATGCATGTTGGGTAAGCCAGCCAGTAAGAGTTTTATCCAAAACCCTTGGTGTATCCTCGTGCGGTTCTCATATTCGTAACGCTATATTACAGTGTATGCACGATGGATGTAAGCACGGATGTCATCTAGCTCGGCATCAGTGGCAAAGAAAGACTCCACAAGAGGAGACACATCAGCAGGAGGGGAAGGAGGTACAGATTTGTTGTCGCTTGGATCACCAATGTTCTCTAGATCTACCATGCTAGGTGAACCAGGGACTCCAGCTCCATACTCGAATCGCATCTCGAGGTCAACAGGGTTAGGCTCAACGCTTGGCTCATCAGCAGGAGCATCTCCAGCCTCAGGTTCGGACTCGGTAGGTTCCTCTTCAGAATCAGGATCCTCATTAGCTTCCAAGTCATGGTTGAAATCGATTGACACGTCGCCATCATGGTCACCATTGGGTTGGTCCACCTCGTGCGCCACGGGCATAGCTGCGGCCTTATCACGCTCGTCGTGCATTGGTTCGATGTCGCAGGCATGCACGTATTCCAGCTCATGCTCAGGTGCAACGATCATCGCTCGCGGTTTCTACCGTTAGTCGATTTCATCGCGGTCAAATGAGTAATTGCCATCTACAAAAGGGTAATCAAACAATTAAGTCATTTAAATCACAAATAAGGTGATTTCAAGTAATTCCTAAGTTCTAGGACTACTACGCTCAACGGCTTTAATTATATTTTATTTTCCCTAAAGTGAAACTAATCTTTATTAATTCATTTATTAAACCTATGCGACCTTTTAAACCTAGGGCTCTGATACCATTTGTAACACACCCGAATTTGCAATGATTTCTTGGGGAAACTATCGACGTCGTTGTGCACGACTTGACACCACTGAACCGTCCCAAAGCCGAGGGTAGTTACTGCAACATTTATCACTAAAGAATAAATGCTAAAGAGAAAGAAAAGCTAGGTATCAAAGGAAGCATCTAAACAAACTAAAACGAATTAGAACCAGCCTACAAAGAACCTCCAAGGCTACACGTCCTCACTCAGTAACACCTGCACTTTGGTTTCCGTGACGGAAACAAGGTTCAAAAGAAAAGAGAAGAAACAAATAAAACAAAAATCAGATAATTGAATAAACGTCTTCCATACCCAGTAAAAACACTTTCGCAAACCTTACCTGGATTTTAGAAGAATAATTGAAATTCATTTGCATGCACAAGTAGTCATACATTCAAGCACACGCATACTCAATATCAAAGTACATGCAATTCTTGCTTTAGTGATCATTCGAACACAAACAGACAATCCATCTTGATTAGAGTAATAAGAGAGTGAATAGAACAACGATTACCAATATTGTTCATCGAATGGTATTGACATGTCATGGACTTACTGTAGTATATACTCACACTATCTCTAACATAATAATCGATACATAGGTACTCATTAGCCCTCAATAATATCCCATTCCAATAAGCACATTTATTATATCATAATAATACTAACAATTCACATCACCATACTTATTCAATAATTAGCATATGAACCAATTAATTAACGAAACTTCATAATCTCAACATACGCAATTTCTCATTCTTATATTTAAGGACGATATAATTTAATCATGCTTCGCATATTAAATTCACAACAATTAGGCAGTTAGCACATAACAAGTCAAAACCTTTTTATGAGTTTTGTAAAGAGGTAGGCATAATCGCTTACCTAACAAACGCTCACTAAATAGTAGGCTTCCAAATCACGACCTGATCACGCTTGTCCGTTAGGTACTAATTAAATACAATTACCGAGACATAATCAGTAAATACGAAAATTGAAACAGTAGCAAAATGTTAATATAATATTGTATTCAAATTCCTTGATTTATTTCAATCAATCTAGGCTTTCGAAAATTTGGATTCAAATTCCAAACGAGTGCAGAAAAATAAAAACAATAATCGAAAAATACCGAAAATACGAAATTAATTGAAAACGAAAATAGAAATTGAAACCCTAATTGGTTTTTTGAACATAGGCCACGGTCACCCATGCATGGGGACCCATGCCCTAGCCCATCACCAAGACCACCACCCACCAACCACCATGGTCTGCGGTGGCTCGCTGGATCTCCGGCGACCGAGAGGCAGAGGGAGAGAGAGAAAGAGATCGCGAAGGTGAAAGAGAGAGAAAGAGATGGGGAGAAGGAGAGAATTACCGGTGAGGGAAAGAGGCCGGTGGATGGCCTGGTTGCCGGCGACAGCAAGGGGAGGGGGAGAGAACGGTTGAGTGACAGAGAGAGGAGAGAGGGAGAACCGTGAAAGAGAAGAGAGAAAGTGAGAGTACTTATGAGGCTTGGTTCATTTTTGTAAACTGATAAAATTGCCCATATTTTTGCTTATATAGGTCCCCAGTCAATGAAAGTCAAAACCTACTAGGTTTAGGAATAATTTTCTGACTTAAATACTAATTAAAACTAATTAAATGCTAATTAAACAATATAAATTAACCTTATTCATATACAAAACAATTTAAATAAATCCCTCAAACTTGATAATTATAAATCACGAAATTCTGATAATAATTAATAATTAATATTACTATGGCTTTATTTGAATAAATTGAATCGTTATATAAATATAGGATTTGAATAACTTCTTATCCAAAAATATTAATGTGAGACTCCTCACAATGTTTAGCATTGCATACACTTAATTAAAATTCTATGTCCACTAGAATACTATATTATAGATATATATTAATCGCAAGTCCGCAATGGAGTACGTACATTAGGATTATCTTGATACATTTCTTATCCAATTGCATGCTGAACATATTAACTCCCTCTCATACTAACTATTTGAGTTCTAATAGAAATTTTCATCAATCATATCTCTATGATTAGATATATGGTCATCCCCCAGCCCACCCCACCTCCCCCCCAAATCTAAATCAGTCGCATCTAATTTTGGTGAGATTTTCTTTCTTTTCATTATTTGTACTCCATCTATAAAGAGTCATCAAATTTTACACAATCCGTGCAAGTTAGCTCAAATGTATGGAAAGCATTTAATCCTTTGTCGAGTATCTCATTTACAAAATATAATCCTTGTGGCGTTTTTCATGTATGAAAAGCATTTAAATTAACAAAATCTTTGCAATGGGTTTATGCAAATGAAATGAAATGAACTGAACTGAATTGATTTTTTTAACTTGACTGTTAACCATTTCAGATTCGTCCAAACATATTGAATATTGGACTCATTTGAAAGTTTGCTTTGAGATTGATTTTTCCGATGATATTGTTATCATCATTAATTTATTTCAGAATAAAACATTCAGAAACACAATAGATGCAAGCCCGTTATGATAATCTCATGTTCACAGATGAAAGACGCCTACGGGCTCTAGACCACTCATACATGTACCAACAACGCATGGCCAGAGCGTTCAACAAAAAGGTTCGACCTTAAAACCTGAAAGAAGGGGACTAACCTTGGAAAGAGTTACGTGCATCAGATACTAACCCCAGAGGCAAGTTCCGACCAAACTGGTCTGCTCCGTTCATCATCAAAGACATCTTATCAGGAGGCGCAGTCCGGCTCATGGACATTGATGGCATCGAGTTTAATCAGCTCACCGACATGGACCAACTGAAGAAGTGCTACGTTTAAAAAAAAATAACTCGAAAATTTAAAAAAAGAGACGTACACAAATTGAACGAACTACACTGGCCTGATTCCACACCGGATACGTAGGTAACTCTTTTAAGGGGCCGGGCCATAATCAATCCAAAATTCCAGTCAACTCATTCGAAAAGGATAATTTTTATTCAAACTGAACGAATAAGCTTACATTGCATAAATTGAAAATTCCTAAGGTTACAAAAAAAAAAATAAAATGCAACTACGAAATTCTTACTATTGTTTTTAAAAACTAGACTTGCTTTCTAAAGAAAACTACTTTAATCCTTCTTCCAGAAGGCTTCGTTGAATTGTTTTTCTTTGAAGGACCTTGTCTTGAGGACGACCTATGATCACTTCCTTAAGCTGAGGGCTTGCCTCTTTTCATTACAAGATAGCCTTCCTCATAAGGCCCTTCCTTCCTTTTCTTGCTTTCTGTTTCTGAGTCATACCTAGGTACTAGTTGGTTCCACTCCTCATGACGAAGGGCTCACCTCACTTCTCCATCACTGCCAGACAGCCAAGTTAAGTAGGTCTCAGAAACTTGAGTTGGGGCAATCACCCAGGGTACTATCCAAGGATCCCTGCCACGCCAGTATGTGCCCCAGTCCTTAGCAAATTCAGTTGTCAAAGCCAAAGTAGGTTGTCTCGTAGTCTCCTGGCGAGGGATAACCTCTTTTAACCCATACTACCTCATGACCCTAGAGGGAAAGAAGCATGTACTCCTGTACAGACCCACTATGGTAGTATGAGGAACAAATTTGTAGCAAGCAACCAAAGAGGTTAAACCCCACCAAGATACATGCCAACGAATAACAAGTCCAGCATGGAAAAAGGCATCCCATTTAGCATGGGTCTTCTACTCATATAGCCTTTTCCTAAACAAGAAGCTAGCGGTAGTATAAGTTTTTGTTTTCCAGGCTTGAGGGGCACGAGCTATCATCTTCTCCGGTGATTCTATCAGCCTTAGATACTCGTATAACCAAATTAGAAGCAGCAAGGGGCTGCCAGAAAAGGTTTCATGAGGCAAAATTTTCAACCTGTCAAGCCCTAAGATAGTTTTTCCTTCAACCAGATGCAATGGAGAATTCCCTTCAGCCACTTGATTCACCACTCGCGGCAACGAGGCTCTATCCAGGTTGGAGGATTCTGCATTAACAAACAATAGGCGATTCAACAGGCAAAGAATAAAAGCATGTCGACAATAACGGCTAAATATTGCATCCTGCTCAGAACAAAGAGAAATCTTTTTACATATTTGAACTAGGTCCACATCGGCACCAAGAATCATGCTTTTGGCTTCCGCAGATGACAAGCCTAGAGATTTCCTGTACTGATTAATAAAACCATCCCTCAAATAAGGCACATCTGGGGGAAGAACGTCAGACATATTAGTAATTGTAGCAAATTCTTCTAGTAAAGGGCATAATTCAAAGTTACGAAGACGGAAAACGTGCAAGTCTGGGTCCCGATAGTTCAACGTAGATCGAAGGAGAGGCCACAAGATTTTGGTTGGTTTCAGGGCCAATAAGGTTGAGATATGGTACGGAGCCAATTTCTAGTTTGTCTTCCACAGTCAGATTTTTACACCAAGCATCAAACAAATTTTCGAAGAATTTCACCATGATAAAAGCTTTGAGATATTTGGGGAGCTAAAAGTCTGAAAAAGAAATACGACATTGGACTTACCGTAAATTCTATTTATAGGCAAAGAGTCAGGTCAGAAAGGAGTTAGAAATCCACGAAAAAGGCCAAAACCAGAGCCGCCAGCGACACTGGCTAGCGGCCCTCACCATTGGCCCAGAGCCGCCAGCGGCCCAGCCCAGCGCCGCTAGCATCTCTCGTCCGCCCATTTGGACTGTTCCACCCGGTTTAAGCCCGATTGTCCAATGTGCAATGTGGTTACAAGGCTCGAGACTCTCTTAGCTTTATTTCTTTTTCTATTTTCTATTTTTATTTATTTTATTCTTTTTTTACGGTGTATACTATGTGTAATTTTTGCTTTTTCTTGCAAATTTTACCATTTTCATTATTTTATTCCCTAAATTGCGCCCTACTCTTTATGGCATAACATATTGCATACATAGAGATCAGACGGGCATAATCGAGTCATAATAGCAAACATGTCACATAAAATGCATAAAAACAGGAGTTCAAAATTCTAGAGACCCAGATTCACAAATCGGGTCTACACTATTCAGTTGGGGTCATCATCACGAGTGCTATCAGCCTCATCCTCAACGGAAGGCCCATGATCGTAATTCCCGGCCGATTAGTAGAAGGAGCCTTTAGTACTGAACGAGCTTTAAATCGTCCAGCTGTTGTTTTACCTCATATCCTGTCCATCAAGCACCGGCTCACGCATAGGGGTACCAGCTGAAAAACCCGTCCCAAAGAAGCTCTCCGTGGCTTGACTAGCAAAGTCCATAGCCACGTTATGATACGAACGCCCAGCTTGAGGCACTTTTCACCCGGGAGCATTCGCCCAACCTCCGGCTATAGGAGTCGGGCCTACTATTCAAAGAAGGCTGGAAACCCATTGGAGAAAGCATCTCAGGCATAGGAATGTACGACCTAGAAGGTTCGGGTGTCTTACCAACAGGAGGCCTGGTCGCAGCCACAGTAGGAGAACGAGCAACAGAGGTCCTGTTCGCCGAAGAGGCTCTCGCACCTGATGAATGTCAGGGTCCCACTGAAGACGAAGACCGCGACATCAGCAGACAATCAAGACCAAAATGTTAGACAAAGTACTTGACTTAGCTGAACAACAAGACAGAAGTGCAGTTACACTAGCTGTCCAAGATCGGGAGCTCTTCCCTCTACCCATCATCCAACTATATCCTTTCTTCAGCAAATGGTTGAGCTTGAAGACCTGAGAAGTCTGCTCCCGGTTCAGCTACAAGAGAAAAACCAAATATAGGGTCAGCATTCAAAAGCAACACAAAAAAGCAAGAAGGGGTAAAAACTTACCCCCCCTTAATCATCGAGCAAGGGTAAGCCCTCCAGGGCCTCTCCATCAGCAACGTGTAGAGGGAGCTCCTCCACTACACGACCCCCACTCTCATCAATGTACCTCACCTCGTTACTCGGTAAGGTCACACTTGGGGGGCTGGCCACGAGGAACTCTGGAATGGGACCTCCTGGATCCCCGGGAGACCAAACGATCTTCCTACAAGACACAAAATTCAGTACATTACCTATAAATATAGAAAGCACAAATAAAGATCTTACCTCCAAAGTGAGGTCCGACATCAGACAGCCCAAGCAATAGGCCAGATACACATCTGTATGATCCAAGCCACCAACCTTCGGCTCAACAAACTGCATGGCCGCTGCTCCCCAAGTCATGACCCCCAAATCATCTACGCTCATATTGCGCAGGAAGAACATGGTCATAGGGGGTCATCCGGAACCAAATGAACATCCAAGGCAGGATAGACCAATCGAGTCAAGCGGTCCCCCAGATATCACTCAAAGCTATATGGCGCCTCAAAAACCACCCGTAAGGTGGATACCCTGAAAGACTCAGTGCAAATATACGCCGGGACCCCAGGAATACCGTTAAAAGGGGTCCACGATACCTGCAGATTATAAGAGCAAAGTTCATTCACGTCAAATGATCCAAAAAAAATCTATATACGCAAGGAAGTCGAAGGCAACATACCTCGGGCGCGGCCTGACTCTTGAAGGTAGTCCGAAAATCCTCCAAAGTGGAAACGGATGGCTATTCCTACCAACCCACCGTGAACCCAGTGGGAACATCCTCAAACCAAGACGGTGAGAACCAAAAGCTGGAAAATACTCCAAGAACCACAGTTGCCATACAAGCAAGGACGATCAGATACGGCTCTACCACAAAGTACGCATATGCCAAAAAATATGATATATATGCCTACCTCCAGTATCCTCGATGGGCCAGTGATAGACGCTCTCCGATTTGTCAACTTAGGCCTACAAGCCTGACAACGCCATCTCACCAAAGATGCGTATGCAGGAGCACCAAAATTGTAGTCATGTACCCAGGACAAGTCATCTAAACATGTTAGGAGGCCAACCTAACATACACTCTTCTTCTGGCAAAAATGGTCGCCCCCAACGGGTAAGCCAAAAAATACGAGCCCGCTGCTCCTTAGTAAGCCCTGCTCCGCTAAAGCTCCCCATAGCCTCGGCAAGGAAACTCGATCCTCCCTATAGTAGACAGATACATGCCCATACATCTCTAGCAACCTATCAGCCTGCCGATGATAGCTCGCGCCATACCGTATAGGACGTCCTCTAAAGGACAAGCCCGTCAGTATGGAAAACTCATAAGGAGTAGGAAACATCTCTCCCATAGTTGTATGTAAGGTGTTCGTGGTATCCCAAAACATCTCCAATAACCCAAGGAAAACTATCCTAGTGTCCCCAGAATGACAAGCCGGGATAACCGGTAGGAAGTGCTCAAAGCCTGAATCCTGAACTATCCCCCTAGCCCCCTCAGTAAAGGTGTCTAAGATCATGGCCCAGTGCGAAGTGAACCCATGAGCCTGCAGACGAGCACTAACACCCTAGCCAACAAATAAAAATAAATTTCAACACCCCTTATACTACAAACACAACCCAAATATTCCATACAAGTATTATATACGACTGACCACCAATCCAGTATAATCCCAATTTGTTCGTGTGCTGGAGCACTAACAGTTCAAATTTTCAATACAAAATAAATAAACAGAGCAGAACCGAAAAAAGTCAGGAACATACCAACCGTGGGTTAGACAGATAACTCTGTCTGTCCAGCAACAAAACACTCCAGTCCCAAGCCTCCGTCGGGCGCCAGTCCATACGCATGAACGAGTCCTGATACAGAGTAGCCCCATCTGCATGACGAGAAAGAGGCGTCCTAGATGATGAGAGCCCAGTACGAAAAAGGTCGCGGTTTTCCTCTTCTTCGCTCATAGGACGCTTCCCCTTATCCTTTGGAGCCATAGGAGAATAATTGAAGTTTTCTCTCTCTACAAGTGGAAATTTCAAATTTCAGATTTGCAAGACACAAGTACCTATTCAACAATGCAACCCAAAATTCAGCAACTAGGCGGAAAATTAAACAAGTTCGAGACAAAAAGCAAGGAATTTGGTCAAGAATTCACTCTATTTGATGGACGACTCTGGTTAGAATACGATTACGAAAACAAAAGCCTATAGGTTGGGGGGCTTCCTCCAACAAGTGGGGATTTTCTTCTAAGACTTGGCGAAAGGCTGGGATCTAGCCTTCTCTTCTTACTCTTATCTTCCTACCTTTACCTTCAAAAGTTTGGAGCTCTCGACAATGGATGAGGAAGCTCGACAAAGAAGACGAAGAAGAAGAAAAGAATGAAGCAAAACGCGAGAAGAGCTCGTGAAAAACTCACTTATGCAGCTCAAAGTGAGCGCCACTAGCGGCCCTGATCAGCCTGCACGCGCGGGCCCTCTGCTTTCCCACGACTTCGTTTCCAGCCCAAAAGCCGTTATTTTGCAGAGGTCATTGGCGGCGAAGACTAATACCGAGCACGCGGGAGCAAGTCCCTTTGGCTCACCAATTCAAAATTGGACAGTTAGTCCATCTTACGGTACCAGGTATTATCAGGTAAACTAACCCATTTATTTTGCAGGTCCTAAGTACACAATTCCAGGTATTCTCCGATAATATTGATCACCCGGAGCGGTCAAATTTTTTTTTTAAAAGCCAAGTGGGTCCTCTGGCACTATCTACTTATTGGGACAACCGGTGTCCATGGGACAACCAGTGTCCATTATTTTGGGACAGTTACTATCCATTATTTTGGGATAACCGGTGTCCATCATTTTGGGACAACCGGTGTCCATCATTTTGGGACAGTCGGTGTCCATTATTTCGGGACAGCCAGTGTCCGTTATTTTGGGAACAACCAGTGTTCATCATTTTGGACAACCAGTGTTCATTATTTTTGGGGACAGCCGGTGCCCATTATTTTGGGGACAACCGGTGTCCATTATTTTGGGACAGCCAACGTCCATTATTTTGGGACAGTCGGTTTCCATAATTTTGGGACATCAGGTGTTCATTATTTTGGGGACAGCCAGTGTTCATTGTCTAGGATAGCCAGTGTCCACAAATTGTGTTTAAGCCCAGTAAGTCTTCTGACATTGTTTATTTATAAGATAGTCGGTGTCCACAAATTGTGTCACTCAATGATCACTTGTGTGGTTATACTTCCTCTATTTTTTATATGTTTCAGTCAATGATTGCTTAAACTGTTGCATTTAAAGTGTTCATATGTTTTAACCATTTTACAGCCGTCATTTTGATCGCGCTTTCTCGTCGACCTTTTCATTTCTTGCGCAGGGAAGGAATCTCGGCATCCGCCGAGTGGTGTTTAGTCACAGTTTGCTTAGAATGAAGCATTTATACTATTCACTCTCACCAGTTTAATTAATCATTTACAACCGTCGTTTTGACCACGCTGTCTTGTCGACCTTTTTGTTTCTCGTGCAGGAACGGAATCTCGGCATCCACCGAGTGGTGTTTAGTCACTGTTTATTGAGGCACTCTATGTTTATCATTCTCAAAGTGTTACTAACTTTTTCAACTACTCTGAATACATGTCCCCTGCAAGCTTTGAGACCATCTGGAGCGATGTTTTCCCTGCTAACCATTACCTTTATTTTTCTTGTGTTCACAGAGATGAAATCTTAGCGGACTACGAGCATGTCCCAATTCAGGTTTGCCTTCATATGCATGCATATTGTACACCCTTACACACAATGTGCACATCAGCATCCTGCATGTTGCCTTCGGAATACTTTGATCTTCGCTTTACACCAGCTTGCTCAAAGTGGGGGCTTCTGTAGACGCCAAAAAAGCGTCTTCAGATTTCTCCGCAAAGGCTCGATGATGAAAGGAGTAATTTATAAACATGAATGCTATTTTTGCTTTGATAGGTGAAATAAGGTCTCAGGTTTTTTATCGATCACTCCTTCATTCCGATCACATTCAAAAGCCCCATTCAAGAGCTTTCCAACAACACCTCTCGTGTCTTTTTCCGACTCCCGGTTGCCAAGTTGCTAACCGGGGGTAGAACCGTCTTTTACCGCAGAAGGGTAAAAAGGTCTTTTCAAAATTTCAGAATATGAAAATTCCTCTGGAAATTAAAATAGACTGGATGTCATCATTATGATGACATCCAGCTGGCAAGCTGACAGCCGGCGGCGGCTGTGGCCAGCGCCGTCAACAACGCTGGGTGAAATCCCAGGGCTGCTAGCCGCGCTCACCAACGCTGCTAGCGGCGTTCGCTGGGTCGTCCTGGCCCGTTTTTTTTTAAGCCCAAATTCAGTTTTCGGTCATCCTTCAGCCGTCCAACCCTATTCTTTTCCCTTTAAATATAACCCTCGACCCTTAGTTCAAAACACACAGTCTACTGTTGACAACCTCTATTCTCGATTGAGTACTCCTAAGCTTCCCCCTCTTTCTTCCAAATTTTATTCTTTGCTTTAGATCTTGTCTTTACTATTCATTTGCTAAATAGCCTACAGTTCAGGTACTAACTCTTGAAAGCTCAAATTAAATTAATTGCTTACTAAATATTGTCTTTCAAACATGTCTAGTCGTTGTAGTGCTTAACTTGCCAATCAAATGCATGTCTAAATAAGGGTCAATAATTAATGTTGTGATGCATGTGATGAACAAATTAATAATCTAAGTTTAGGTTGTTAATCCGGTTTGTGTGGGAATCATGTCTTTATATTATTATGCAACTTGAGTTAGTAGAGTGTAACACCCCCAATTTTACAACGATGTCCTGGGAACTATCGACGTCATTGTGCACGAATCGACACCACTGATCTGTCCCAAATCCGAGGGTAGTTACTGCAACATTTATCACTAAGGACTAAATGCTAAGGGGAAAAAAAGCTAGGTATCAAAAGAAGCATCTAAACAAACTAAACAAACTAAAACAAATTAAAACATTAATATCAAAGTTGTCTAATGAGTTAACTTAAGTCCATTAAAGTATTATTACAACTCTGCCTTCGAGGGCATAAACAAAAAATCCCATAATCCAAAAGAATAACAAGTCTAGAGAACCAGCCAACAAAGAACCTCCAAGGCTACATGTCCTCACTCAGCAACACTTGCACTTTGGTTTCGGTGACGGAAACAAGGTACAGAAGAAAAGAGAAGAAATAAAAGAAAACAAAAATCGGATAAACTGAATAAACGTCGTCCATACCCAGTAAAAACACTTTCGCAAACCTTACCTGGATTTTAGAAGAATCATTGAAATTCACTTGCATGCACAAGTAGTCATACATTCAGGCACACGCATACTCAATCTCCAATTACATGCAATTGCTGCTTTAGTGATCATTCAAACATAAACAGAGAATCCATCTTGACTAGAGTAATAAGAGAGCGAATAGAACAACGATTACCCATACTATTCATCGATTGATATTGACAAGCCATGGACTTACTATAGTGTATACTCACACTATCTTTAACATAATAATCAATACGTATAGAATTAGCAATGGAGAATGATCCATCCCGAACACGCTAAGCGTTGTCCATAAGTAACTTGGAAATCACGCATCCCTAGACTACACCAATTAGATACAATCTCAATTGCTTGACTACTCCTAGAAATCCATTAGGTGTCTCATTCTCATTTACAATTCAATTCACATAATTTGCATTGGTTGACTTAGTGGTACAACGAGACCACGACTCACTACTACATTTCATGCTCATGATAATGAATAATTATAATAACAATAATGACATTAATGCATATTAATTAAGAATAATCATGCTTCATATGTCTAATGAAACTTCGGCAGCACTTCGGCAGTAAAATATGAAATCCAAAATTTCACATTCAACAAATAATCCATTAAAGTATAATAGGTGCTCATTAGCCCTCAATAATATCTCATTCCAATTAGTACATATATTATATCATAATAATAATAATAACAATTCACATCACTATACTTATTCAATAATTAGCGTATGAACTAATTAATTAACGATTCCTATTCGCATCGAGTGCGAGGGATTGCCTTCGTCGCGCTTGTTTTTACCCAGATGCGTGTCACGACGTCCTACAATCCTCTTCTGATTCAGGGCTTTGGCATAAGATTCCTGAAAAGTGACGGATTGTGCAACGACAAAACGTTGAATGTCCTATTTCAGTCCATCCTCGAACCTTTCGATTCGCTCAGCTTAGTTGTCAGCAGATTGGGTGCAAAAAAAGCAAGCTCGTTGAACATGGAAGCATACTCAGCCACAGCCAGCTTGTCTTGGCTTAACCCTTCAAACTCACGGTGTTTAAGGCGTCGTTGAGAACTAGGATAAAATCTAGCACGAATGGATTCGTTAAAACGATCCCGGTTGTAGTTCGGCACTGCAAGCAAGTCAGTTCGCACATCGTTCCACCTTTTATTTGCCTTACCCTTCAGGTAACACGTCACAAAGCTAATCTTCATGTTGTTAGGCCAACTCGTAGCTAGGAACAAATTTCCGAACTCAATGATCCAGCTCTCCAATTTAGTCGGATCAGCACCACCCTCGAACGTAGGAGGTTTAAGAGCGTCAAAGTCTCGGAAACTGCGTGTTTCAGAAGCTTGTGATCTCCAATTGCTCTGGGTGTTCCATCTGTCGCGCCATGATCTCGACCACATCGGTCAGACCATCTTCGAGACTAGCAATTCTATCGGCGTTGGTTGTCATTTCGCGATCTGAGAATATAAAAGTAATGGTATGAACATCATTCAAACAGTTGCACATCTCGACCCATTAAGGTCTAATTGAGAGATATAGGTTGTAATTGAAACCTTTCTCCTGACATTTAGCAAATAGCATATAAGTTTCGATAATCGACCTTATATTGTAGGTCTAAGGGACATACTTGCTTTATTGTTCTCAATTCTCATCCATAATAGTTCGATAAGCATGTAATACACTTTAGACACATTGGTCTCACATAAATAGACAATAACATTCATAATTCACATATTGAGGCTCCATACTAGTTTAGTGGGGCAACAAACAATCACACGTAATCATATTGATATACTTTACCTCTTGGCTGAAAAATGATTTTATAATGCTAAACGAATTTTTTTTCCCATAAATTCGACATGGATTTCCCATCATGTCACGAAGATATGAGATAGCATTCACGCTTTTAGTCAACCATGCAAATATGTGACAACGACAATGATGTAAACAAATTACAACGACATTCATATAATCAAATAAAATAGTCTTGCAATAAGATAGATTGCAAAATAAATAGCAGTCATAAATATTTGTTGCTTAGGCAACTACATCACACCACACTAATCTTGACCACGCAAGGTCATCACAATAAAGAAATAATGATTCTAAACAAAACGACTAACCCTAGTCAATAAAACAACTAAACATCGACGGGGTTTTGCTTTGATCAAGGAGGTGTATCATAGTCATCCTTCCTCCTTGGCTTCACTTCCCTACACGGCGTGTAAGGATCCGCGTCATCTCTACACTTTGGAGGCATGAAGCACCTTTTAAAGTTGTCCACAAGCTTGCGCTTCTTCGACCAGCAGCTCTCGCATATGTCCTTCGGAGCAGGCACTAAGACGTGGTTAACCTTTCACTCAAACACAGACAAGCATAGCTCATTGCCAACCCTCTGGAAACTCAACGCCCATCAGTCGCCCTTGCCATACTTCTCGTCGTTGATGTAACCACTCTTCAGTACCACATCGTCATACTGCTCCTTGAGCCCTCTCCAAGGATGCATGTTGGGTAAGCCAGCCAGTAAGAGTTCTACCCAAAAACCTTGGTGTATCCTCGTGCGGTTCTCATATTCGTAACGCTAGATTATAGTGTATGCACGATGGATGTAAGCACGAATGTCATCTAGCTCGGCATCAGTGGCAAAGAAAGGCTCCACAAGAGGAGACACATCAGCAGGAGGGGAAGGAGGTACAGATTTGTTGTTGCTTGGATCACCAATGTTCTCTAGATCTAGCATTCTAAGTGAACTAGGGACTCCAGCTCCATACTCGAATCGCATCTCGAGGTCAAAAGAGTTAGGCTCAATGCTTGGCTCGTTAGCAGGAGCATCTCCACCCTCATGTTCGGACTCGGTAGGTTACTCTTCAGAATCAGGATCCTCATTAGCTTCCAAGTCATGGATGAGATCGATTGACACGTCGCCCGTGGTCACCATTGGGATGGTCCACCTCGTGCGCGCCAATGTCGTGTGCCACGGGCATAGCTGAGGCCTTGTCACGCTCGTCATGCATTGGTTTGCTGTTGGAGGCATGCACGTATTCCAGCTCATACTCATGTGCAACGATCATCGTTCGCGGTTTCTATTGTTAGTCGATTTCATCGCGGTCAAATGAGTAATTTCCATCTACAAAAGGGTAATCAAACAATTAGGTCATTTAAATCACAATTAAGGTGATTTCAAGTAATTCCTAACTTCTAGGACTACTACGCTCAATGACTTTAATTACATTTTATTTTCCACAAAGTGAAACTAATCTTTATTAATTCATTTATTAAACTTATGCGACCTTTTAAACCTAGGGCTCTGATACCATTTGTAACACACCCGAATATAAAATGATTTCTTGGGGGAACTATCGACATCGTTGTGCACGACTTGACACCACTGAAGCGTCCCAAACCCGAGGGTAGTTACTGCAACATTTATCACTAAGGAATAAATGCTAATCAGAAAGAAAAGCTAGGTATCAAAGAAAGCATCTAAACAAACTAAAACGAATTAAAACATTAATATGAGAGTTGTCTAATGAGTTAACTTAAGTCCATTAAAGTATTATTACAACTTTTCTTTCGAGGGCATAAACCAAAAATCTCATGATCCAAAAGAATAACAAGTCTAGAGAACCAGCCTACAAAGAACCTCCAAGGCTACACGTCCTCACTCAGTAACACCTGCACTTTGGTTTCCGTGAAGGAAACAAGGTACAAAAGAAAAGAGAAGAAACAAAGAAAACAAAAATCAGATAAGTGAATAAACGTCTTCCATACCCAGTAAAAACACTTTCGCAAACCTTACCTGGATTTTAGAAGAATAATTGAAATTCATTTGCATGCACAAGTAGTCATACATTCAAGCAGACGCATACTCAATATCAAATTACATGCAATTCTTGCTTTGGTGATCATTCGAACACAAACAGACAATCCATCTTGATTAGAGTAATAAGAGAGTGAATAGAACAGCGATTACCCATATTGTTCATCGAATGGTATTGACATGCCATGGACTTACTCTAGTGTATACTCACACTATCTCGAACAGAATAATCGATACATAGAGAGTTAACAATGGGAAATGATCCAACCCGAACACGCTTCGAGGTGTCCATAAGTAACTTGGGAATCACGCATCCCGAGCCTACACCAATTAGATACTGTCTCGATTGCTCAATTACTCCTAGGGATCCATTACGAGTTTTATTCTCATTTACAATTCAATTCACATAATTTGCATTGGTTGACTTAGTGGTACAACGAGACCACGACTCACTACTTCATATCATGCTCATGACAATGAATGATAATAATAACGATAATGACATTAATGCATATTAAGAATAATCATGCTTCATATGTATAATGAAGTTTCGGCAGCACTTCGGCAGTAAAACATGATATCCAAAATTTCACATTCAACAAATAATCCATCAAAGTATAATAGGTACTCATTAGCCCTCAATAATATCTCATTCCAATAAGCACATTTATTATATCATAATATTACTAACAATTCACATCGCCATACTTATTCAATAATTAGCATATGAACTAATTAATTAACGAAGCTTCATAATCTCAACATACGCAATTTCTAATTCTCATAATTAAGGACGATATAATTTAATCATGCTTCGCATATTAAATTTACAACAATTAGGCAATTAGTACATAACAAGTCAAAATCTTTTTATGGGTTTTGGAAAGAGGTAGGCACAATCTCTTACCTAACAAACGCTCACTAAATAGTAGGTAAGCTTCCAAATCACGACTTGATCACGCTTGTCCGTTAGGTCCTAATTAAATACAATTACCGAGACATAATCAGTAAATACGAAAATTGAAACAGTAGCAAAATATTAATATAATATTATATTTAAATTCCTCGATTTATTTCAATCAATCTAAGCTTTCGAAAATCCGGATTCGGATTCCAAACTAGTGCAGAAAAATAAAAACAATAATCGAAAAATGCCGAAAATGCGAAATTAATTGAAAACGAAAATATAAATCGAAACTCTAATTGGTTTTGCGAACCTAGGCCAGGGTCACCCATGCATGGGGACCCATGACCTAGCCCATCACCAAGACCACCACCCACCAACCACCATGGTCCGCGGTGGCTCGCCGGAGGTCCGGCGACCGAGAGGGAGAGTGAGACAGAGAAAGAGATTGCGAAGGAGAAAGAAAGAGAAAGAGATAGGGAGAAGAGGGGATTATCGGTGAGGGAAAGAGGCCGGTGGCTGGTCTGGTTGCCGGCGACAGCAAGGGGAGGGGGGAGAACGGTTGAGTGACGGAGAGAGGAGAGAGGGAGAACCCTGAAAGAGAAGAGAGAAAGTGAGAGTATTTGTGAGGCTTGGTTCATTTTTGTAAACTGATAAAATTGCCCATATTTTTGCTTATATAGGTCCCCAGTCAATGAAAGTCAAAACCTACTAGGTTTAGGAATAATTTTCTGACTTAAATGCTAATTAAAAAATATGAATAAACCTTATTCATATACAAAACAATTTAAATAAATCCCTCAAACTTGATAATTATAAATCACGAAATTCTGATAATAATAATTAATATTACTATGGCTTCATTTGAATAAATTGAATCGTTATATAAATATACGATTTAAATCTCCGAAACTATTTATAAATGAATTATAAATCGATATTATAATTATAGAAAATATTAAGGTATCACATAGAGGCCGTCATAAAACGGGCGAGTTGGGTCCTTTTATTCTTGGGTACTCATATGTTTTATATGAGCGGGATTCTTTCTAAAAACATGATCAGTTCACTTATCGCGCTATTGGGTTGTCCATTCGGATTGTCCCTTCGATAAAACGCCGATAGCCGATAGGTGACCTCTTTCATGGTTTTTTGAATTCAAGTCTTTTCAAAAGCTTTTCTAACTCGATGGTCCATTAAACTTATCTAAACCCCCAGCTTACAAATTTTCTATAAGAACACACTCCGTGGACAAATCCTGGATCCTTACAGTATCAAGTTCCTATGGCCACAATTTGTTTTCATTTTATTTCCCCATGGGCATATTTACATATGATTTCATATTTGACCACTTATGTTCTATAACATTAAATTGTATAAAAAATTGCATTTATGTCATGTCAGTTTTTTATAAAGAATGTCATGTCAGTTTATTTACTGAAACTTGCAGATCTAATGATCATAGTTCTAATCTACTTTTTCCTTGGTCTACAGGCAAAAAAACAGATGGTGAAATTAGTGAATAACTCATTCAAGATAAGAGGAGTAATGGGGTCTCAAGAGCACGTAGAGCCAAACGATATATGTGTTCGATGTTGTACTAAGTGACCAAAGTGGGAAATTAACCAATGATTATTGTATAGTAATTAAACTCGATGTGATGCACAAGCTAAATATATTTGCACATTATTATTAGGGAAAATATTAAAAAGATAGGATAAATAGATAACTTCTTATCCAAACATATTAATGTGAGACTCCTCACAATGTTTAGCATTGCATACACTTAATTAAAATTCTAAGTCCACTAGAATACTATATTATAGATATATATATTAATCGCATGTCCGCAATGGTGTACGTACGTTAGGATTATCTTGATTCATTTCTTATCCAATTGCATGCTGAACATATTAACACCTCTAATACTAATTATTTGAGTCCTAATAGAAATCTTCATCAATCATATCTCTATGGTCATCTCCCACCCCACTCAACCTCCTCCCCCCCCCCCTAAATCCAAATCAGTCGCATCTAATATTGGTGAGACTTTCTTTCTTTTCATTTTTTGTACTCCATCTATAAAGAACTGGAATGAACTGAAATGAATTTAATTAAACTTAAGTTGACTCAAACAGAGCATTAATTTAACATTATTGATCTCTTGAAATTAGAGCGTGCTAGGACAACATGTTTAAAATCAACCATTGAAAAGCATGCACTATTAGCTAAGCAATAACATGGCTATAAGAAGGAATAAGAGGAGATACAGAAAAATGTGGTGTGTGCCACGACTCACAAAGGGTTAGGGATACCGATTCGTTTGGCCCCAAGAATCATAGCACAATCTGCCTCATATCAACTCTTTAACTAGGAGACTTTGAAACCATGGAGATATTGAAATATATGCTCTTGCAGTTTCCAAATTGTTGAAGGGGAGTTGCCAAAGACGAAGGAATAGTTTGCGGATATACAGAATTGAGGGCTTCCTTGGCATAGGAAGCGATGTTGTCGAAGTACCAGCAGGTTACACTGTCGTGAGTGCTCTCAACGCACTTGCGGGAAAAATGATGGAGATTAGTGGCACTCTAAAGGACTTGGTTCAGAAGCGGTTGGACTCTCCCCAACCCAACCCCTCACCCAACAATGAGGATGAAGGCGCAACCGTTGTCCAAGGCATGTTGGATGAGATTGCTGCTCTTAAGGAGGTAGTTAACAAAGGCTAAAGCCCGATATCTGGTGGGCGCTTCAAGACACCATATCCAAAGGCAACCGTAACGCCAAGGATCTAGAGAACTTCATATGGGATATGGAGGTGTATTTCAATTTGGCTAAAATCAAGGAAGAACAACGTGTGGACGTTGCGAGTTGCTATTTGTCGGGTGACGCCAAGCTTTGGTGGCGCACGCGTCAGACCACGGATCCTAAGGATGAAGATGCCAAAGACGATGATGCAGCCTGGACGTGGGATGACTTAAAGGCAGAACTAAGGAATCGAATTCTCCCTCATGACGTGTCTTGGACAGCTCTTAACAAATTATGTGATTTGAAGCACGATGGCACTGTCCGTGAGTATGTTAAGGGATTTATGTCCATCATGTTAGATATCCCTGGCATGTCGAATGAAGACAAGTTGTTTGCTTTCACTTCTGGTTTACAACCCTAGGCGCAAACAGAATTACATAGGCAATGGGTGGCTGATGTAACTACCGCCATGACGGTGGCTGAATTGTTGGTGGACATAAAGTCCTCCAACATTGATAGTGACCGTGAGAAGAAGAAGAGGGGAAATTTTTGTCCTCTAAAGACGTACCATCGGAGAAGAAGGCCCAGCCATGGGACGCTTTGAAGAAGCCCTATTTTGAGAGTGGATGCTTCATTTGCAAGGGGCCACACCTTGCTAGAGAGTGCCCTAAGAATCAGCGTTTGGCGACTTTACTCATCGATGACGACGCAGAGGAAACTGAAACTTTTGGCGAGGAAGACTCCCCTTCCCGTGTCAGTAGCTTGAAGTTGGTTGCATTGCAAGTCGAGGACCTTGTCCTGGATGCACAAGAAGGAGGTCACTAGGTGGATGGATCCCTGCGGATTTGGAAATCTTCTTGACTCGCAATGGATCTTTGACCAGCGATGCAGCGAGCCTCCCTGCAGCAGGTGGCGTGTATGGACCTCTCATGGAATAGGACAATAGGCACACCTATTGTCCCAAGGAAACCTTGAACGCTGAGGCAGCGTTGGTGCAGCACATTGGTGGAACCGAAGTCTTGGTGCAGCATGGACTTATAGGTTGGATTGATGGTAATTTCTTTCCCTCCTATTGTTGTGATTTTGATTGCATATATTCTGGAATGCCTATGGTGGTGTCCAGTCGCGAAGTTATTTTATGCGACGACTTTGAAATAAAAATGAAATTGGATATGGGCATTGAGGTCATGAACACTTGACTTCAGTTCACATATTGATTACATATTGGAGATAGGTGATCACGGTTTGAACTTGGATTGGAAACAGTCTGTTGTGAAAGAAGGAACAAGTGTGGATAACCCCATAATGATGTCGGATTTAGTGATGTTTAATCCTTAGAGATATTCTGAAATTATGTCTTAAGTTGTATTATATCTTAGTTTATGAATCGCAAGATATTTGTCATGTAATTTAAATAGTTAGGAGATTTGGAGACTCATTTATCAGGATTGTAATATGTTCAATGATTATTATAGTAAAGTTGGTATCTTTAGTTTTATATTACTCTTGCATTTACAATCCTTAGAAATATTGTCGCACCTACTATGTAAATTTGTATTCATATTGGCAATAACACAATTCAACTATGATAACAAATGGGTGAAAGCCAAGTGCTCCCTTAGTATGGAGTGGGCAGGAATCACAAAAATAAATAAATCACCGAGCGCTCCGTGGTCGGAGTAGGCTGGGTTGTTTACATAGACCATGATTTATGGTTGATCTCGCCGAGTGCTTTGCGAAAGTATGCAGGGTGATCTAAACTCATTCGCCATACGTCCTATTGTTTGAGATATGCAAGGTTTGAGAGTGTTCATGATTAAACCCTTGAGGAGGTCGTCAAGTTTCTTTAGGAGGGGTGGTTTGTAAGACCCCGAACCGACGTCCTACGGAGGACAAGGCCATGCGTGGGCGCACCTTGCGCCATGGCTAGCAATGACGCATGGGTGTGTGCTGCCATGCATGAAATGGCACACGAGGAGACGTGTCCCTTCGGCACTGACTTGGCGATTCCGAGGGGTAGTTACGCCCTAGCAATGAATAAGCGCGCGTGTAGGCGCGTCCGTATGCCAAATGATGCCTCCAAGCAATAGTAACGCTTGGACGGACATGAAAAGGTGCACTGGGTGCACTGCTTGGACGGACATGACAAGGCGCACTGGGTGCAACGCTTGCAAAGCGACGCGACTAAGGCGAACAGGCACGGTCCAACAACTGGTGTTGACACAATAGACAAGCGAGCAGCGGTTGAGGCACGAAGCATCACGATGCTTGGGAAGCAACATGTTGGTTCGCCCATGACAGTGGGGTTGTCACTATCTATAAATCGGGGCCTAGGCCTCAAGGCCAAGGAATCCAGAATTGTATTCAGAAACTCTCTCTCTCCCTTGTCACCACGTAATCGTGTCCCTTGTCATAAATAAAATATATTGTCCCTTTCAGTTATCTTTGTGTGTCCTCCATTGTAGCCCCTCGCCTCTTTACATTGTTGTGCATTATTGTTATTGGCTGGTGAAGTGCGCTCACTTGGCGCCATCACAGTTTGACCCTCTAGTGAAAAATTCGCCATGTGAAATTTTGAAAGAACCTGAACTAACGTCCTACGGAGGACAAGGCCATGCGTGGAGGCACCTGGTGCCATAGCTCGGGATGACGCATGTCGGGACTTGCCACGAGGTTGCACGTGAGTATATGAGGATGTGGGCGCGAAGGCGTGACATCCGGTGGGCTTGACATGCCCATCACAAGGTTAGGTGGCCTGAGCTTGGTCCTTAACGAGGCGGTGGCATGCCGTTGACAAGGCTGGTTGTGCGCCATGTAGGCGCGAATATAGACGCTGGCTAGGCGCTGACATGTCCTGCGTCCAGCAGTGTCCGGTCATGGCTGGGTCATGACAAGGACGCTCAGACAAAGTGTTCCCTATATGAGCCACGATGAGTGTTCTAAGTCCCATGGGCCAAAGGCGGCCTAGGAGGCGCATTGACATGGTTGTTTAAGCTCAAGGATGAGCCAAAACCCTAGTACGAAAGTTATGCACTGGGCTTGTCTACTCTTGTCAGATGGGATAAACCTTACAAGACTCTTTAGGGGGTAGTAGCTCGGAGAAGCTACCAAAGCACCCTAGGCACCCTTGTATCCCAGTGCCTAGGGAAGCTCTCGGACATGACATGGGTCATGGGAAGCTTAGGGGATGTTGGACCCCAACGCCGAACTCGTGAACGGTGACGGATGCTCGATGGAAAAGGTCATGGGTGCCACGGACACCCGTGAGCTGAACGGTGACAAGGGAAGTTAGGACATGGGTTCTACTTAGCTCGCCTTGAGCTCCTTCAGTTGCGTCTAGCTGGGATTAGTAGACACCAACTCAAAGGAGTCCTCACCTAGCTCAGCCTAGCTGGACATGAGTGTCCTAGCTGGTGGGAGTCTTGGGCCAGTGACACTAGCTGGACAGGTACCCGTGTCAATGTCGAGCTGGGCGGTTGCCAGGGGCGCCAGCAAGCGACACGCATGGGTGTGTGCTGGCGTGCATGCAAGGGCACACGAGGAGAAGTGTCCCTTGGGCGGTTCCAAGGGGCAGTTACGCCCTGGCAATGGATAAGCGCGCGTGCAGGCGTCTGTAGACGGTAAAAAAGCGCCTTCAGATTTCTCCGCAAAAGCCCGATGATGAAAGGAGTAATTTATAAACTTGAATGCTATGTTTGCTTTAATAGGTAAAATGAGGTCTCAGGTTTTTCCTCGATCCCTCATTCATTCAGGTCCCATTCAAAAGCCCCGTTCAAGAGCTTTCCAACGACACCTCTCGTTGTCTTTTTCCGACTCCCAGTCGCCAAGTTACAAACCGGGGGTTAAACCATCTCATACCGCAAAAGGGTAAAACGGTCTTTTCACATTTTTGGAATACTAAAATTCCTCCGAAAATCAAAATTGACTGGATGTGACGACATCCAGCTGGCAAGCTGACAGCCGTCAGCGGCTGTGGCCAGGGCCACTAGCGGCGCTCACTGGTCTCCAGACCCGACTTTTTTTTTAAGACCAAATTCGGAAATTTGGCCTCCCTTCACCCGTCAAACCCTACTTCCTGCGCCTATAGTTGAAAACACACAGTCTACAGTTGAAAACACACAGTCTAGAGTTGACAACCTCGATTCTCGGTTGAGTACTCCCGAGCTTCTCCCTTTGTCTTCCAAATTTATTCTTGAGATCTTGTCTTTACTATTTTTGCTAAATAGCCTACAGTTCAGTTACTAACTTCTGAGGGATCAAATTAAATTAATTGCTTAATTATTTATTTTCTAGTAGTCATAATGTAGATATCATGCTAATAAATGTTTTTTTATTGCTTACTAAATATTGTCTGTCAAAGCATGTCTAGTCGTTGTAATGCTCAATTTGTCAATCAAATGCATGTCTAAACAAGGGTTAAAGATAAATTTTGTGATGCTTGTGATGAACCAATTAAAAGTCTAAGTCTAGGTTGTTATTCTTGTTTTGCATGGGAATTATGTCTTTAAATTATTAAGCAACTTGAGTTAAAAGAGGCCGTTATAATACGGGCGAGCTGGGTGCCTAACACCTTCCCACCTCGTACCTTCGCCCCCGAACCTTTTATTCTTGGGTACTCATATGTTCTATATGAGCGGGAGTCTTTCTAAAAACATGACCAGTTCACTTATCGCGCTATTGCGTTGTCCCTTCGGTTTGTCCCTTCGATAAAACGCCGATAGTAGATTTGTGACCCTTTCATGGTTTTTATTGAATTCAAGACTTTACAAAGTCTTTTCTAACTCGATGGTCCCCTGAACTTATTAAAGCCCTCAGCTTATAAATTTTCTCTAAGGACGCACTACGTGGAGCGATGGAAAATCCTGGGTCCTTACAATGGCGACTTCACTGGGGATTTATTTAAGAGAGTGAGACCCGAAAGTCAAGTTTGCTTAATTGTTTAATGACATGTTCCATATTTTGCATCATTTGCACGTGCTTTGTCACAATCTTTTGACCCTTATCGACCCTCGAGGAAGTTTGTATCGTAACTCGTAAATAACCCGCATATCTAAAGGAATATACAGTTGTCCTATCGTGCAAACCGACACTTCCTCACCCACGACTCATCGACTCTTGTTGGTGAAAAAAAATAAGAATTGATGTGTCGACCATCCACCGAACGAAAATTGTAATTTGTCGTGGTCACCTCATAGAAGCCAAAAGTCTCTAGCCCACATTCGTGCATTCGCTTGCTTGTTGTGCATGTGTCATTGTAATGCTGGTCTGATCACATGTTTGCTTGTAAACTGCATTGTTATAATGCTTGCCTGAATGCATGAATATCGTGACTATTTGCCAACATGTACTTACGTGATAGGAGTCATTTTCTTTTCTTTTAAGCCAGTTCCTAATGCCCAAAGATAGTGTGAGAATTCCATTCAAGAACACTCATCATTTTCCTTATGAAATATTCCGTCAAAGTCATGAATAATTTCCTCGGATCTTTTTTAGTCAAAAAAAGAGAATCAGTCGCTCCAACTTCCCCTCTCCCATTTTCTACTTCTTTATTTCTTTTCCTTTTTTTTAATGTAGTAATTCAGATTCGGTCAAAAAAAAGGAAATGCCAAAAAAAAAAACAAAAAAATGGCGTTAAAAAAAAAGAAACACGTCAAAAAAAAAATCGTGGAAAAATAAATAAAAAAATGGCCGAAATTCTTTTACTTTATTTTATTCCATTTTCCTTGAGTCTAGAAAAATTAAAAAAAAAAATAGGATAGTCCGGCATTTTTCTATTTTTCTTATTTTTTCTCATTGACTTTATTTTCCTTTCATATTAGGAAAATATTTTGCATTTAGGGTTAAGGATCTTTTTAGGACAATGTGTTTTTTTCTATGTGTGGGTCATCTTTTTTCGTAGGTGAGACTCTCATGGTCTTTTCTTATTACGAAGTGCTTCGTGCTTCCTATTCAGGATAGGGGATCCGAAGAAGAAAGGAAACCTTGAGAAAAGCTGGGCTCGGCCTTCGGCAAGGCTAGTTTGCCTGCAACCGTCTACACCGCCAAGCTTCCGATTACCTCCACCACAAACAGCCTCACCATCAATAAATTCACCATCACTACATACCTTCTTCTCCACGCCTATCACTCCTCCTAATTTCACAATGCCCAAAACTACTGACGAGTGACTGGATCAGCTCATTAGTGAGCTAGAAAGGGTACGACTCAAAGTCGATGACATAGAAAGGAAAAGAGAAGATGAAGCAAGAATCCCCTCTGATTCTGACTTTGGGGAAGAAGGGCCGAATGCCATGCTGGCTAAGATCAACTCTGTGCTCAAGAGTAGCGGCCTGATCTCCAACTACAGTGCCAATGTGGGAAACTTTGACACTAAAATCAAAAGCAAACTTCCGGCCAAATTCTCTATACCCGAAGTGCCCACTTTCACCGGAGTCGACAGCCCACAGGATCATCTGAAATTCTTTACCACTGCTATGGCTCTAAGAGGAATCAACAAGAAACTTCTATGCCCATCTATTTCCCCAGACTCTGGATACTCATGCCCGACGATGGTTCTACACCCTGGATTTGGAAAATTACCCTGCCTGGACCGATTTTACCATAGTGTTCTTGGCTCGGTACAAGGATAATGCTACGCTCCCATCACTTTAAGAGAGCTTGAAATCACCACTCAAGAGAAGAAAGAATGATTCAGTAAAATCCTCCGTCGATGGAAGTCTAAGATAGCTGAAATGGTGGAAAGACCTTCTGAAGCTAAACAAACTAGGCATTTCATTAAGAACCTGCAACCGGCCTATAAAAACCATATTCAAAATCAAGCCATTGACTCGTACCAACGTTTTTATGATATCGGCATCCTCATTGAAGATGATCTCAACAAAAATAAAGATCAGGCCATCCCTAAGCCCTTCACTTATGGGAGAGACAAGAGGACAACTGCTGGAGCCTCTTCTGGCACTCAGGTTAACGAGGTAGCTGCTGTGAATACCTTTGCTGAAAGAAAGCCACCAAGAGAATTCACCCCTCTCGGTATGACCTTGTCACATGCTCTCGAAAGAATGATCAAAAATAATCTGCTACAACCTATTGATCCTACTCTAGAACCATCTATTAAGGGTCGTAACTGGAAAGAAGACGAGTACTGTAAGTATCACCAAGGAAAGGGGCACGACACTAATAATTGCTGGGCTCTCAAGCATGCAATCCAAGATAGAATCGAGAATGGCACCATACCCTTACCGAAACCTGGACAAGCACCCAGCAACTCCAGTAACCCTTTGGGCGCTATCTTGTATATAAGTGTCGAAGATGCTCTGGGACTTGAGATCGCCGAAATATGGGACAGCGACGAAGAAGATGTATGGGAAGTCCAAACCAGATCTCTCGTAGGTGTAGCCCATTTGACACGTTTTGGTCGTTATTATAGGCCACCCAATATCTATTATGACAGGGTTCAGCCTCCAACTGAAGAAGGAGCTGAAGAAACTCCAGCCAAAGACAAAGAGTCTCCCATTACATGACAGCTCAAAAGGATCAAAGTCGGCATCTCCATTTGGAAACTCTTAGCCTCATCCTACGAACATCGACAAGCCATTTTGGAGGCCTTGTCAAAGGTCTCGGTGTCACAAGATATGAGGCCTGACGAGTTAGTTAACTTCTTAGTAGGGAATAAACCACAACCAATCATTACTTTTTCTGACAGTGAACTACCTCTCGAGGGATCCTCGCACAACAATGCATTATACTTGACTATATTCGCTATGGGCAAGTATCTTCCTATGAACCTCGTGGATAATGGATCCGCCGTGAACGTGTGCCCACTAAGAACTGCAGCAAAATTGGGCATATATATCAAGAATCTGGCTCACTCAGCACAAGGCTTACGTGCTTATGACAACTCCAGTCGAAAAGTCCTTAGCACCATAACCATGAATGTCACCTCAGGAGTCGTAGAGAAAATGGTCCAATTTTATGTCATGGATATCCCGGCCACTTTTAACTTGTTGCTGGGACGACCTTGGCTCCATGGTCGAAATTGTTGAACCATAATTGTTTTGACGATGACAAAATAAATTAAGTTAAATGAAATATAATACATGTTAGTTGAACTATTGATTTAATATATTGAAGTTACTAATGTGTTTATTCAAGCTTGTAGATTAGTTCATATTGATAGGTTGAAGCATGAAGTTGGTACACAACAATGGAGATGACAATCAAGCTTGAAGACTTATGAAGCTCTATATTTTAATGGTTATATTTATTAGAGTTCATTTGTTAAAATTCTTAAAGATGACGTTAATTTGATTAATTAATTAGTTGGGCAAACTAAATAAATGATTTGAGAGAAACGTTCTTATATTGGGAAACGTAACTATGGAGTATTTCTTAGGTGAGACGTTACCTATTGGGAGACTACAGTTTATACGTACATTTAATATTTCCTAAAAGATTATTATTTTGGTAAAAATATTATATTTACTAGATTATATTTTTACTTGAGAATATATTGATCTTTTATATAGAAAAGATATCTCTTACATATGGGAGGATTATAGAAAATATTTTCCCAATAGAAATTTGTCTATTATTTGGTAAAATATTATCTTGTTAGAAAAGATATTATTTGGTCAATATTGTGTTGAAGATCCTACCGGTTTGATATATATATTTTGGGATATTTATTTTCAATATATTTGAGCTCAAAAAGTATTTTTACAAAGATATTTTTTTTAGGTGAATTAAAAATCCGAATTTCAGTTTTATTTTCGGAAAACCTATTTGCCTATATAAAGGGGGCAATTATTATCAAACGTTTCTTAAGTCAACGTTCCTTAAAGTTGGTAAGAATCCTAAAAGTACAACAAGTGTTCTAAATAGTTTAATTTCCGCAAAAATTTTAAGAACACAATTCACCCACCTCTTGTGTTCTACCGTGCTACTAACAATTGGTATCAGAGCGGATTTCTCTTAAGAACAGGTTGACGCTTGGAGAGATGTCGATCATGGACACGGTACGACAACACATCTGGGAAGGTCAATCTACTCTCAGGCCACCTTACATTGATGGTGTGAACTTTAGTTGGGGGAAAAACCAAATGCAAATCTATCTCATATCCGAAGATTATCAGGTATGGAAAGTTACTAGAGATGGACCATTTGCTATCATCAAAATTGACGCAGAAGGTAAGGTAAGTTTAAAACTTGAAAAAGAATGGTCTGAACAAGATATTATAAAAGTAGAGAAAAATCCTAAAGCTTTGCGTCTATTGCATTGTGCCTTAGGACCAAATGAGTTCAATAGAATCCCTGGTTGTACTACTGCTAAACAAATTTCGGATACTCTTAATATTGCTCACGAAGGAACGAGCCAAGTTAAACAATCTAAAATTTATTTACTTGATCAAAAATATGAAGTTTTTGCTATGTTAGATGGTGAATCAATTACAGACATGTTTACTCCCTTTACTACTATTATTAATGAACTAACTGCACTTGGTAGAGCATACAGTATGGAGGACCAAATCATAAAGGTGTTAAGAAGTCTTTCACCTAGATGGGATATTAAAGTGACAGCAATTCTAGAATCAAAGGATCTATCGACATATTCCTTAGATCAGTTGATGGGATCGTTACTTACACATGAGATGTCACTTGATTAACGTTCCGATCAATCATCAAAGAAGAAAGGACTAGCACTTAAAGCCAGAGATGATGATGATATTGATTCCAATCTAGATGTGGAGGAACTCGCAGTATTAGCTCGAAAATTCAAAAAGTTTTTCAGGAACAAAAATTCTAAGAAAAAGTACACGAAAGGTAAGAATCCTTCTTCTTGTAATAAACAAGTTTCTACTGATGGAAATTGTCATAAATGCAGAAAGCGAGGAAATTTGATTAAGGATTGTCCATTATGGAAAATCGAGAAGAATGAGAAGAAAGCATCTTTCAGAAAGGAACTCAAAAAGACTATGATTGCAATATGGGGAAACGAGGAAGATGAAGATGAAGATGACGATGAGGAACGTGACCCTATAGAAGCAACTTTCACAATGATGGCACAAACAGACTCTGAATCTGACAGTGATGAAGATGAAAGCCTCGAGGTAACGTTCTCTAAAGTTAGAGATAAGTTGAATGATTTTTCAAAGACTAAGCAATGTAAAATCCTTGATATGTTTATGATTGATGCTCAAGAATACTATGTTAAATCAAATCATGAACATAAGAAACTTCAGCGTGTTAAGACTACTCTTGAAAAGGATAAATTAGATCTTAAACTTGAAAACATGGCCTTAAAGGAACAAAAAGAAAACCTAAACAACAAGGCTAAAGAATTTGAGGAACATGCTAAGAAATGTTCCCTTGAATTACAAAAACAAAAATTCAAGACTACTTTTGTTAAAAAATCCCAACCTTCTACTTTTGCTAAGGACTATCCCCTAACTTAGAGACTACTAGAAAGGAACTCAATGATCTAAGAAAGGAAAACTCTACCCTTAGGAATGAATTGAATAAGTATGAAAAGGAGGTTAGGAATATGACTAAAGATAATGGCAATTGGTTTAAGGGACATCAATCTTTTAATATGTGGATTAAGCAAGCTAGCAACTCAAACAAAAATGGCATAGGATTCGTGAACAAAAAGAAAAATGTTTTGTATAAGAAGTCCAAATATGTTGATCTACATGAACATAGAATTTGCATGTATTGTGGATTAACTGGACATTATATTTATGATTGTTCCTTACGCAAACGTTCCTATGAAAGAAACAATGCCATTGTGAGACAATTATGGGTTAGAAAAGATTCATTGCATAATGTTACTAACCTCAAAGGACCCAAACTAGTTTAGGTTCCTAAAATCAGAAATTGATTAATATTGCAGGCTAAAGTGGGAGGTAGTAACCTATGATATCTAGATAGTGGTTGCTCGAGATATATGACTGGAGACATCAATAATTTCCTCTCACTACAAGCCTTTGAAAGAGGGTCTGTGACTTTTGGAGACGAGATGAAAGGCCAAATTTTCGGTGTAGGTAAATTTGGTAAGTCACAAGCCCATGCTATTGAAAATGTATATTTGGTCAATGGTTTAAAATATAATTTACTTAGTATCTCTGAGCTCTGTGATAGGGGGAAGAAAGTTGAATTTAACTCTCGTTCTTGTAAAGTCGTGAAGGAAAGTACAGGTGAAACTATATTGCATGGGAAACGTTTCAATAATATTTACAAGGCTGATTTAAGATAGGCCCGCAAGTGTATGGGTTATATCGAAGTAACAAAAATATCGATCCGTAGGGAGCTACCGATTCCAAGTACTAAGTTTTCTTAAATGTAACAAGCTAAGAGATTAACAAATTGGTTTGTTGGATTAAAACAAATAAGCTAATCACTAATATAAGAAAAAATAATAAGATAAAAAAACCTAGGGTTGATTTCACTTAATCAAGATCTTAGATACGGATAAACAAGTTTCAACTAGCATGTCAAGTCGAATGTTGCAAGGACGGAAATATGAATCCTAAAACCTACTCTCGAAGCGAGAAAGGAATACCCAATATAACTCTTAGCTACCTATTCTCATGGAGTCAAGAATATATCAAGAGCATGAAGTATATGTAATTTCCTTTCCAATAGTCCTAAGTTACTCTGAACTACTGATGATTAGGCCAACTTGAAGAATGATTAAGGTACGATAATTAAGAAGCTTCTCTCGAATTTTACTTAATCATCTAATATACGCGACAAGATTACAATCAAACATTGTGCAAGAATTCTAATGACATGCCAATTTCTACTTATTTAATTAAGCGTCATAGGATTTAATTAAGTTACACCAATCCTAGATAAAAGAAATTACCTACTCATGATTTCAACAACGCCAACTAAGAACGTAATGAAATTCATGCTAAAACCTATCAAACAAAATAAAGCAATCAAAATTAGAAGCATAGAGAGGGAGAAATAGAGAGTAGAGATAAGAAATAAACCAAGTCGCTTCAATTATAATCTTCAAGAGAAATAGAAGAAACGCTTGAACTTGAACGAACTAATAAAACTCTTAAAATCTACATTTTTATTCTCACTACACTAATCCTGAAAGCGTAAAGTAGACTAGAAAAAATAAACTATGGAAAGAGATCGTCCCTGATGGGATGAGATGTGATCCTATTTATAAGAAAACACTAAGACGAACCTAGACGATTTACACATTGTAACCCCCTAAACAACAATAAGTCACCAACATAACTCCCAAAAGAGTTAAAGCCACTAGTAACTTCATTTCAGTGTCTCTATGCATCCAAGAAGGTACCCAATGCTCTCTTCAATACTCTTGAGTACTTCTCTTGCCTTTATCATATGAGCATCCAAGAGAATCCTAAGTCCCTTACATATGGAGTTCAATTTGACCCTAAAATCACAATTAAAACACCAAAATACCAAAGTAGTAATTCTCATATAAAATTACTCGTAAATCAGTAAAATATAAGAGAATTTACGTAAACTTAGTATAAATGAGTGCGGTCTACACATGAGTATTAGCACTATTTACGCACTCATCAATTTACATGCAATTCCGGAAAATAGTTTGACTTGTATGAGTGTCAATGAGAACGATTCCTTATTATGGCATAAGAGACTTGGACATGTTAATTTAAATTTGTTGAATAAGCTTCATTACCAAGAATTAATCACTTGACTACCTAACTGTAAGTTTTAACTGGAACGAGTCTGTGATTCATGTGCAAAAGGTACACATGTTCGATCTTCGTTTAAATCGAAGAATATGGTAACTACTTCTAAACCTCTAGAATTGATTCATGTTGATTTATGTGGTCGAATGCGTGAGGTGCAAGTAAGTATGTTTTTGTTATTGTTGATGATTATTCGAGATTTACATAGACATTATTTCTTGCTTCGAAAGAAGATTGTTTTGATCAGTTTCTTATATTTATTAAGAGAGTTCAGAAACAGTCTAATCATCAATTATTATCTATTAGATCTGATCATGGTACTGAGTTTGAAAATTCTAAATTTATTAATTTTAGTAATGAGCATGGAGTAGATCATAATTTCTCGGCCCCCATAACACCTCAACAAAATGGTGTTGTGGAGAGAAAAAATGGAACCTTAGAAGACATGGCTAGAACAATGATTATTTCTAGTGGTCTTGCTAGAAACTTTTGGACTGAAACTGTAGTACTGCATGTTATATTATGAATCGTGCCATGGTTAGACCTATATTAAAGAAAACTCCATATGAGTTGTTCAAAGGTCGAAAACCGAACATTGCATATTTTTGGACCTTTGGTGTTAAATGTTATGTGCATAATAATGGTACAGATAACCTTGGTAAGTTTGACCCTAGAAGCGATGAAGCTGTGTTTCTAGGATATTCATCCCATAGCAAAGCATATAAGGTGTACAATAAGAGAAAAATGTGCATGGAAGAAAGTATTCATGTTATATTTGATGAAGTTGACGCCTTTAAAAAGAATGTGCAGACTTTGCAGGATGATGACTTTGAAATTTGTTTGGTAAGACCACAAGCCACCAATTGGATTGTTGCAATGCAAGATGAGTTAAATCAATTTGAAAGAAATAAGGTGTGGCATTTAGATCCAAGACCTAACGATCATACAGTGATTGGAACAAAATGGATCTTTAGGAACAAATTAGATGATGAAGGCAACATTGTAAGGAACAAGGCTAGACTAGTGGTCAAAGGTTACAACCAACAAGAAGGTATTTATTATGATGAGACCTTTGCACCAGTAGCCCGCCTTGAAGATATTACAACTTTAATTGCCTTTGCTGCTTACAAAAACTTCAACTTGTATCAAATAGATGTTAAAACTTCTTTTTTAAATGGGTACTTGAAAGAAGAAGTCATTGTGGAACAACCCCCAGGTTTTGAGAACAAGAAATTTCCCGGTCACGTTTTTAAACTTGATAAAGCTCTTTATGGTTTAAAACAATCTCCGAGAGCATGGTATGAAAGACTTTCAAATTTTCTCTTAGAAAAAGGATTTAAACGTGGTGTGATCGATAAAACGTTGTTCTTGAAATTTGAAGGGAATGATCTTTTCGTTGTGCAAGTTTATGTTGACGATATTTTATTTGGTGCAACTAATGAGAAAATGTGCTCTAGCTTTTGTGATTTCATGCAAGGTGAATTTGAGATGAGTATGATGGGTGAACTAAGATTTTTCCTTGGTTTGCCAATCAAACAAGAAAAAAGACGACATCAAAATACATCAACAAAAGTATTTGAAAGAATTGCTCAAGAAATACAAGATGGAAGATTTCAAAGCCTATGATACACCGTTTCCAACCTGACAAAAAATGGATCTTGATGACAAAGGAACAAAGGTTGATGAAATGGAATATCGAGGTATTATTGAATCTTTATTATATTTAACTGCAAGTCGTCCGGATATAATGTTTAGTGAATACCTATGTGCTAGATTTCAATCTTGCCCAAGGGAATCACACTTAAAATGTGCAAAACGTATACTTAGATACTTGAAAGGAACGCATGATTTATGTTTGTTTTATCCTAAATGTTCTAGTTTTGATTTAATTGGATATTCTGATTCTGACTATGCGGGTTACTTATTTGATAGAAAAAGTACTTCTGATATAGCGCAATTTTTGGATTCATGTTTAATTTCATGGGCTTCTAAGAAACAGAATACAGTTGCATTATCTACTGCTAAACCAGAATATATCGCAGCCGCAACATGTTGTGCTTAAATTTTGTGGTTGAAAAAATAATTAAGTGATTTTCATGTTGAATGTGATTGTGTGCCTATTATGTGTAATAATACTAGTGCTATCAATATTTATTAGAATCCTGTTAGCCACTCTAGAACAAAGCATATAGAAATTAGACATTATTTTCTGCGTGACTATGTTGAGAAAGGTTCGGTGAAATTAGAGTTCTACAATACTGAAAACCAACTTGCAGATTTATTTACAAAACCTTTAAATAGAGAAAGATTTGAAAAAATCAGGCTTGAACTAGGCATGATTAGGATTAATTAGCTATATCACTGTTTCAAATCTCTCAATGATTGACTAGTTTAGAGTAGCTATGTTTTTAGATAATTGAATTTTTCTTTACATTAGTATAAGTTTGAGTCTTTATAATTATTTAATTTCTTGCATTTGTGTGCACTGTAAAAGGGCTCGCTTTGTCTAACTTTGCTATTCTGATAATTTTGTGTATAGTACTCATTGCATTTAGTTTTATAATCCGATTTGCATATTCATTTCGGCAACTGTCAATATTTCTTTCAAGAGGACTGGCTTACAATTTTGAACACATTATAAGCCAAGAAGTCAGCCTTCGCAATTTGAACCTAAACACAACCAAGCTCCACATGAAACGTTCCAAGCCTATTTATTTACCCTTATACTTTTCGGCTATATACTTCACCAAATGAGCAAGTATTTTCGTTTTGAAACAAAAACTATTTGAGCTGAATTTTCTTTTAATATTTCTTTAGTAAAATAAGAAATTTTTAAAAAAAAAAAAAAAAGAAAGAAAGAAAATCTGGTGGAGTGAAATGAAAAAAAGAAGAAAGAATTGTGGGAAAAAATGAGGGCCAAAAAAGTAATAGAGGGAGAATAAGTGGAAAAAGAAATTTGAGAAGTTTATAGATATTATTTTCTGTTTTTATTTATGAGTTATAAGGTGATATTGTCTATATCTTTTTGGTACAAAATATTGCAATTTGAGTTAAAGAAATTTAGCATATATATTTTCTTAACAATTGCACTATATGGCCGAAATTCCTTTACATACTTAGCCACCTTGATTATTCTTATCCTACCCAATATGATTAAACACTTAGACACAGTCCCATGATTCCTTGTGCTCTAAGTTGTCTGAAATGTCTCCACGAGGATTGAAGTGTTCGATTATGAAATAATGCTTACGTATGATGAAGAATGTTCCACTTTGGATAGCTTGTTCCCTATCTATCTAAGGGAAGCATCTTCTAAGGGGGAACACATATACAAGCCCCTCGGGAACAATACAGTACTAACAAGGAACAAGCGAAGAGGAAGCATGAATGGGAAACTTGTACGTTATTGGTAATGTTTCTGTTCAAGGTAAAATAGTTGAGTTACATGGCAAAGGGCAACTTAAAGCACAAGATCACCGCCAAAATTGTCTTCATGATCAACTTATTATTAACCTTATTGGACAGATTACCAAACCATATCGTTAACTATTTATTCATGCATATCATTACATCCATAGGATTATTGTTACTTATGTTTTGTGAGCTTAAATCATTAATGTAGACATAGCATCCATAGATTGGTGCTTTGAGCTACTAGGAGACATACTTTTGTTAGGAACAAAGTTTTTTGCTAAGACTCATATTTATATTTTTGTTAAAAATATGTTCTACCTTCTTTGACATAGTGGCCTTTTCGATGATGTCAAAAGGGGGAAAAGTAATAGTGATGCTAGGTAATTAGTAGTATTATATATCTTGCTTAGTATTTGTGTAGGTTTATTTAAGTTTGATCTATTTTTATCTTTGTTTTTATATCTATTTGATGGTGCATGTAATTTCTATTACTATTAATGAAACATATATAGTTATATTATATTGTCTTGTTTAGGGGGGAGTTTAATATTTTTCCTTAATGTTTATAACTAATGTCTTTCTATAATATTTTTCTTCTTGTTGTGTTGCTATTACTGCACTGTTGTGCAAGAAGAGACAAAAAAGAGAGAAAGAAAATAAAGCTGTGAAAAAAAAAGGAAAAAAGAAGGAGGACGTGAGCACTGATTGCAATATCAAGGGGAAGAAAAAGCAAAGTGCTTATTGTTATTTTTTTAATGATTGTTATATGTCTTTATGCTTATTTTGATTGTTTTTTTATCTATGACTTCTAAATTGCACCACTAACATCTATTTTTAAATAGAATGTTATTATGGGTTTGCCATCATTAAAAAGGGGAAATTTGTTGAACCATAATTAAGTTAAATGAAATATAATACATGTTAGTTGAACTATTGATTTAATATATTGAAGTTACTAATGTGTTTATTCAAGCTTGTAGATTAGTTCATATTGATAGGTTGAAGGATGAAATTGCTACATAACAATGGAGATGACAATCAAGCTTGAACACTTATGAAGCTCTACATTTTAATGGTTATATTTATTAGAGTTCATTTGTTAAAGTCTTAAAGATGACGTTAATTTGATTACTTAATTAGTCTCAAAAAGTATCATTTACAAAGATATTATTTTTAGGTGAATTATGAATTCGATTTTCAGTTTTATTTTCGGAAAACCTATTTGCCTATATAAAGGGGAATTATCTATCATTTCTAGTTCGCGATTTTATAACCCCTAGGTGTTCATATTTTTAGAGAGAAATATTTTGATAGAACACTAAAGTTTGCCTAAGTAATTAAAGGATCATATTAACAACTTCTAAAAGAGCTATAGAATTAAATTGTACCTTACGCTTTTGAGAGGTTGAGAGGTAAACAATATTCCTTAGAGTTAAGGATAGCTTGGATTAGTGTCCAAGGGGTTAGGCTTAGATCAGAGTAATTGGGTCTAAGTTCGTTTGGCTTGAATCAGAGTAATTGGGTTCGAGTTCGTGACTTCAATCAGAGTAATTGGGTTGGAGTGAGTTGGGTTGAACCAGAGTCGGTTTAATCGAGTTGTACTACTGATTAATGAGAAGAAGTAGTCATTGAAAGTCCTTCGGGCCGTGGTTTTTCATTCTTTGTAGTTTCAAAAGGTTTTCCACGTAAAATCATGAGTGCTTTAATTATTGCTTCTATTTGTTTATTAGCTTTAACTAACGTTGTTCATTGTTTAAGTCAACGTTCCTTAAAGTTGGTAACAATCCTAAAAGTACAACAAGTGTTCTAACTAGTTTAAATTCCACAAAAAGTTTAAGAATACAATTCACCCCCCCCCTCTCTCTTGTGTTCTACCGTGCTACTAACATAAGTGTTGTAGCCTCTACTCTTCACCAGAAAGTCAAGATGATGCTAGAAGGAGAAATTGTGGAAATCGAAGCTAATCCTATCAAATCAACCATTGACAAGGCTCCTGTCTTGAAGATCGAACATGATAGTGAGGATATGGACCTTTGGGAATTCTCTCCCGAAGAAGTAGCTCTCATAGAAGAAGACACCAAAACTTACACCTCCACTGATTCTGAGGAACTTGAGACATACCCTCCTGAAAAAATAGAAGAACCCGATGAGTTCGAGGAAATAAAAGAAACCATCGAAGGGATGTCTATCTATATGGCATAACACCACAATGCAATTCGGCAAATAAAGGAGAAAATCGCCTCGCTAGACAAACCCACAGAGTGTAACATTGTTCTTGCTAAAGGGAAGCTTGTTTCCATTAGGATGAGATGTTTAGCAAAATGTTCAAGTACGGGTATGCTCACTTGAGAAGGCCAACCCCTCAAATGCTTCCAAGGGATGGGAATCCCTATCTCCGGTGCAAATATTGTGAAGCCAATGGACATCATACCAACCACTGTAAACGCCTTAAACGGGTAATCACCTCCTTCATTGATCAATGAACCATGTGATCTCCTAGCGTCTGGGCTATGTAAGGATGGCGTCACTTTGACCAAAAGCAATACACTCAACTGCACGTCCCCATTGGGAACGTTATGAATGCCCTCATATGGAGAGGAGACCTTAAGCTCGTGGTTCCCACTGACAGCCTCCGGGATATAAATAAGGGTAAAGACTTTTACTGCCACTATCACCAAATCTTCGGTCACCACATGGACGACTGCATCTTCCTGAAAGATAATATACCGAAGATCATAGATAGTGGAGAGATTCCTCCGCCTCTGAAAGAAGAAGAGGATGCCTATGGAGCCTGGAACTAGTTGGCTACAAGAAAGAGCTAGAGGAATCGAGTCTAAGTCCCCAAGTTTTGTTGAGTTAGAATCTTAGCGAAATCTTTAGGTTGAATCTTGAATGGGGAACGTTTCCCTTTTTGTTTTTTTTTCTAAGTCTAGTTTCTTTTTGACGGGAATTAGAGACTCTCTTCTCTGAAGTCATATGTGCTTATCTTTTTGCAAATCAATAAAAAATTCCTCTTGCTCATTTCTTCCTTTGTTTAGCTATTGATATATCCAATGAACTCAAAGTTGCACAAATCATTGACTAATCAATTTAAGCAATGTAAGTAAATTTTGCAAAGCAAGAATGCAACTTATTTCTTATACAGGAATTTAAGCAGCTGAACTCCCCCAACAATGCCACTCCACTTCAAAGATGAAGTGAGCCAGCCTTTTGCATCAACCTCGACACAAGTCTAATCCTGGATCCGATCAAAGAAGACCCTTGGTATCAAGATGTATTCAACTACATACAGCAAAGGTACCTACCCTCCAGACGCACCAATAAGAGCTCAACGGCCCATCCGTCTCTTAGCAGCACAATATGTAGAATACAAGGGGGTTGTATACAAGAAGTCCCATATTGGAGTCTACCTCAGATGTGTGAACACCAAAGAAGCTGCAGAAATCATGGATGAGGTACACAATGGGGTGTGCAGACCATACATGAATAGTCGAATGCTTTCTAGAAAGGTCCTACGACTGAGATACTATTCGACCACCATGGAAAGAGACTGTTACAACTATGTCAGGAAATGCAAGAAGTGTGAGATATATGCCAACCTACAACATATGCCACCCTCAATACTCCTTAACTTCACATCCCCTTGGCCATTTTCCGCATGGGGAATAGATTTCATTGGTAAGATCACCCCGAAGGGCTCAGGTTGACATGTATACATCCTAATACCCATAGACTATTTTACCAAATGGGTCGAAGCACAGTCCTATGCCAACTTCACATCCAAACAAGTTTCCAAATTCATAAGGAACAACATCATCTGCTGATACGGTGTTCCGCATGAAATTATTAGTTACCATGGATCCCATTTCAAAGCCGAAACAACCACCTTACTGAAAAGCTACAAAATCCAGCACCACAAATCATCCCCTTACCGACCCCAAACCAATGGCGCAGTGGAAGCCGCCAACAAGAACCTCAAGAATATCATCGAAAAAATGATAGAAAACTACAAAGATTGGCCCATAAAACTCCCATTTTCCCTTTGGGAATATCGAATGTCTATAAGATCATCCACAGGAGAGACACCATACTCCCTAGTTTACGGGATGGAAGCCGTGTTACCCATAGAAGTCCAGCTACCCTCCATGCGCATAACCTTAGAGGGTAAAATTCCAGAAACCCAATGGATGCAAGCCTGTTATGAGGAACTCATGTTCACAGACGAAAGACGCCTATGGGCTCTGGACCATTGACACATGTACCGACAACGCATGGCAAGAGCGTTCAACAAAAAGGTCCGACCTCGAAACCTGAAAGAAGGAGACTTAGTTTGGAAGGAGTTACGTGCACGAGTTACATGCACCAGTTACTGACCCCAGAGGAAAATTTCGACTAAATCGGTCCGGTCCATTTATCATCAAAGACATCTTATCAGGAGGCGCAGTTCGGCTTATGGACACCGATGGCATTGAGTTCAGTCAGCTCACCAACATGGACCAACTGAAAAAGTGCTACGTCTAAAAAAAATAGAAAATTTAAGAAAAAGAGAAATCCGAAAATTAAAAAAAAAAGAAGAGACTACACAAATTGAAAGAACTACGCTGGCCTGATTCCACATTGGATACGTAGCTAACCCTTTTAAGGGGCCCGACCAAAATCAATCCCCAAAATTCCATTCAACTCATTCAAAACGGATAATTTTTATTCAAACTGAACGAATAAGCTTACATTGCATAAATTAAAAAGTTTCTAAAGGTAACAAAAAAATGTGCAACTACGAGGGTTTAAGTTAAACAAACTCTTATTACTTTTTTTTTTGAAAATTAGAATTGCTTTCTAAAGAGAACTACTTTAATCCTTCTTCCCTTTAGAAGGCTTCATTGAAGAGTTCTTCTTTGAAGGACCTTGGCTAGAGGACACTTATGATCGCTTCCTTGAGCTGGAGGCTTGCCTCTTTTCATTACGTGATAGCCTTCCTCATAAGGCTCTTCTTTCCTTTTCTTGTTTTCTATTCTTGAGTCATACCTAGGTACTAGTTGGTCCCACTCCTCATGACGAAGGGTTTTTCTCGCTTCTCCATCACTGCATGAATGCCAACTCAAATAGGTCACGGAAACTTGAGTTGGGGCAATCACCTGAGGTACTGTCAAGCGATCCCTGCCACGCCAATATTTTCCCCACGCCAAGGTAGGTTGTCTTGTAGTCTCTTGACAAGTGATAACCTGCTTTAACCCATACTGCCTCATGATCCTAGAGGGAAAGAAACAAGTACTCCTATACAGACCCACTATAGTAGTGTGAGGAATGAATTTGCAGCAAGCCACCAAATAGGTTAAACTCCACCAAGTCACATGCCAACGAATAACAGGTCCGGCATAGAAAAAGGCGTCCCATTTAGCAAGGGTCTTCTCGGTATATAGCCTTTTTCTAACCAAAAAGCTAGCGGCAGTATAAGTCTTATTTTTCCAAGCTTAAGAAGTGCGAGCTATCATCTTCTCTGGCGATTCTATTAGCCTTAGATACTCGCATAACCAAATTTGAAGCAGCGGGGGGCTGCCAGAAAAGGCTTCGTGAGGCCAAATTTTCAACCTGTCAAGCCCTAAAATAGTTTCTCCTATCACCAGATGCAAAGGAGAGTGCCTTTCAGCCATTTGATTCACAACTCGCAACAACGAGGCTCTACCCAGGTTGAAGGACTCTGCATTTGCGAACAATAGGCGATTCAACAGGCAAAGTACAAAAGTCTGTCAGCGGCAACGTCTAAATATTGCACCCTGTTCAGAAGAAGGACCAAACTTTTCACAAATTTGAACTATTCCACATCGACACCAAGAATCATGCTTTTGGCTTCTGCAGATGTCAAGCCTAGTGATTTCCTGTACTGATTACTAAAACCATCCCTCAAATAAGGTACAGCTGGGGGAAGAACATCAGACATGTTAGTAATAGTAGCAAATTCTTCAACTAGAGGGCATAATTCAGAGTTACCGAAACGGAAGACGTGCAAATCTGGGTCCCAACAGTTCAAGCAGATTGAAGAAGGGGCCACAAGATTTTGGTTGGTCTTAGAGCCAATAAGGTTGAGATATGGTATGGAGCCAGTTCTAGTTTATCTTCTATAGTCAGATTTTTACAGCAAGCATCAAACAAATTTTCAAAGGATTTCACCATGGTAGAAGCTTTGAGAATTTTGAAAGAGGTAAAGTCTGAAAAAGAGATACGACATTAGACATCCCGTAAATCCTATTTATAGTTAAAGAATCGAGTCACAAGGAGTCAGAAATCCATGAAAAGGGCCCAAAGCCAGAGCCGCTAGCGGCCCTCACTATTGGCCCAGCGCCGCTAGTGGCCCCGACCTCAGCCCCGTCGACATTTCTCTTTTATTTCTACCCGCCCGCTTGGTCCGTTCCACTAGGCTTAAGCCCAGTTTTCAAATGCACAACGGGGTTACAAGGCCCGAGACTCTCTTAGTCTTATTCTTTTCCATTTTCTTTTTTTCTTTTTTATTTTTTGTCTTTGATTATTAGACTTGCGAATTACAAAATTTCACTGACGCTCATGTTTTGGGTTTGTTTATATATCTAAAATAAGTATACTAGGTTGTAGTGTGGTCACCCAATTTAACATTTTGCGAGGAAGTGAGAACTTTGTCAAGTCTCATTAGAGAATGTATTGTTCAGTGTGAAGGTCTTGTTTGGGAACTAAATTAATGGAGATTAGTTCTTTTTAGGTGCTGTTGCTGAGACTTGCTCTTTGTGAAGTTGTATTTTTTAGATTGGATTGTTTAGTGGCCGAATTGTTACAGTATTTCCCTTAATCAGTGTTTATATTCTCCTATTAGAGGTTGGAAGATGTGATTGGCCAAAAGTTTTCTGTAATGCAAAAATGCATTGAAAGTATTTGGACATGTCTCGAGCCTTAAACTCTTATTGTATGCTCTTGTTACAATGAGACAAAGTGTTTGCAGACTTGATGAATGGAAAAAGCTATCAGACAAAGTGTTTGCTAGAGGCGGTGGAATGTATTTCTCAATTACGTTGGCTTTATCTTTTGCAAAGTTATGCTTACTTCTAATTTTTGTTTAGCAGTAGTAGTAATGTAGTATATAGCAACAGTAGTTTATCTTGCTCTAATTCTTTTCTCTTCTTTTCTGGGATTTCTCCATTAACTTAGTACCATATGTTCAATACTTCAATGGCATGCCCATCAGAATTCTTGATTGATTTGATTTATTTTTCAATTTCAGATTTGTACCCAGAAGAAAACTATTTTGACTGTTAGGATATTATTGCTTTGATTGGAGACAAGTGTGATGGGGTGATTGGGCAGGTAATATTTTGATTAATACTCAGCTTACAGTCCTTAGTATGTGACTCATTTGAATATTGGCTTTTGGTTGAAATTTTTCTATGTTTCAGTTGACATAAGACTGGGGTGAGACTTTGTTCGCTGCATTCAGCCGGGAAGGTGGTAAAACATTCAGCAACATGACTGTAGGTTACAACAATGTTGATATTAATGCTGCTAACAAGTATGGTGTTGCTGTTGGAAACACTCCAATAAGGTTCTTCATTTTGCACATCTGTTTGAATACCAAACTAGGTGAGTTCTTAAGAAAAATTTGTTGACCAAGATTGTAGCTTTATCATAGTTGATACTTAGGTTAACTGGTTACTCTTCGTACAATTTTCCCTGCAAAGATAACATATTTCATTTCCAGAAACACACTGCAAAAAGTAGCAATGTGAAGAAAACTAGAGAGCCACTTGACATCTGACTCTTTTGTTGACACTCATTCTGTAAGGAGTACTAACTAAGACAACTCCTGACTTAGCATCTTCACTCTCTTTATCTGCTGGCAGAAGGTAGTTGAAGCAGATGAGTTCATGAGGGTTGGTTGTATGATGGATGGCTTCCTCTCTTGTACGATGATGGCTCACAAAGGTTCTTGTTTGCCTCGGAGAAATACGTCATGCATTGACAGTCCAAGATGGAGCATTTTTAAAGGTTTTTGAGGGAATTCAAAATGGAATATTCAGCTCTTGGTTGTATAATCGATCACTACATATTTTGCAATTTCCATAATTATGTAGTCTCATTAGGGTCAATGATATCAACGTGTTATGGCTTTTGTTGAAACATTTGATGTATATGGTAAACATTTTTACTATGGTGATATGAATATAGAAGTGTGTTTGAGATGCAACAACACATGTCTCTCTCTTTTTATGTAACTCTTTGGTTTACTGGTGTTATGTAACTTCAAAAATTAACGAACAAAAATATGGAAAAAACATTTAAGACTTGGGCGACGAAACTACTTTATTTGGGGGCCCAAAAGATTCAACCTTTGGGTGAGGAAACAGAAATTGGTCGCCCAAAGGCTTATATCTTGGGCAAGGAAACAGAATTGGTTGCCCAAGAGCTCCAATCTTGGGCAGGGAAACAGAATTGGTCTCCCAAACAAGTACCTATGGGCGACGGACTTTCATTTTCGACGCTCAAAGTATGGGCGACGGGCTTTGGGCAAGGACGTCGTGACGAACTTATTTTCGTCGCGGAAAGTTTGGGGGACAATTTATCTTGTTTGGGCCGCGAAAAAATGCGTCGCCCAAGCCCTTTTTTCTTATTGGGATAGACATTATACTCTTGACAAAATGGAGAGGGGAGAGATATTATCGCGACTCAATATGGGACAAAGAAAAAGATATTATACTCTTGACTAAAAGGAGAGGGAAATGTTTTATCTCGACTCAATATGGGATAAAGGAAAAGATATTATACTCTTGACTAAAAAGAATAGGGGAGAGATATTATCTCGACTCAATATGGGATAAAGCAAAAGATATTATACTCTTGATTAAAAGGAGAGGCGGGAGATATTGTCGAGATCTTTGACTAAAACTCACTACTTAAATAAAGGGAAAGAATAAACCATTAAATCTTTCCTAAGGTAACGAGCATCATATAGAACATTTGTGGATATTGTTTCTTTAAAAAAAAGATTCTAGACTCAATCTTAAGACAAAATCTAGACTCAAAAAGGAAAAGATCCTAATTGGGGTCTAACCTAATATTCTATGACGACCAAAACGGCTACGCAAAGATTGCGTTCACATATGGGCAAACAGCACAACAACGCAAATGACATGATCGAAAATCTAGCATGGACATGGGACTGAGTTTCGACCTAAGACATTGGTTCTAGTTCATGCAATGGGGTAGGCTTAAGGGTTTTGGTCAAAATATACTCATGATCAAGAATGTACAACAATCCGCGGGATGCGCGACAATGTGATGCATTCTTGTTATCCTACTCGTCAAATGGACGAATGCGTAGGAAGGTACATGAGGTGGGGGGATCCATGTTTCTTAGAAAAGAATAATTGAGTGGATTCGCACCAAGGCACTTCACCACACTCCATTGGCTAAGAAACTAGTTTGAACTTGTAAAAAACAAGCTCGGAAGTCGCTCAAGCGCATGCGCATGAATGCAATTTAATAAGATGAATGACAAATCAAAAAATAATATCAAGAACACTCAAGGTAGTTAACCAAGCAAAAATAATAGCATTGAATCGATTTTCAAGTTACACCCGCTTGATCATGTCCCAAGTGAAGTCGCCACTGTAGGCTACCGGATTTTTCTCCCTTTTTTCCAAATTTCAGGGCGGCTGGCTGGATAGCGTTGGAGATTGTTGTCATTTGGTTTCGTGAATCTTTGAGTGCAAATGCACATGAAGATTTTATTTTCGTACTAAGGACATGATTAAGATGTTGGAAGTCGCCACCAAATTTAAGGAAATTTGAAAACTTTGGAATCAAGTCGATAGTCTAGAAATACATCAACTCAATTTCTATGCACCCTAATCCCTATTGGGGAAATTGACTTCATAAATGAGTTCGGGGGTGTGAGTACGAGCTAGGAAGGTGTTAGGCACCCAACTCGCCCATTGACAACAACGGCCTTTACTAATCAATTCAATGCGATTATTAATGCTACGGTTCCAAACAAAGTTCAATTTGTCCAAATTCCTAGTTTCTTTTTTTAATTCAAATTCCTAGTTTTAACTAATGGGTTGAACGAACATTATTATCGTGACCACTTTTAACAACTTATCAAATTTACATGCTTTTATTGCTAGAAAACGATAAATATGCTAAAACCTGCGAGTTAGAAGGCAAACAAGACAATTCATCTACTAATCCAGAAACAAAGCATAATTTTAAAAAAGAGCAATAAATAATAAACATGCATTCATTCATCCATTCATTAGGCTTAGTACAAGCCCTTTTTGCTCAAAACACGCCATGCATGTACATATCACATAAACCAAATTCGTTAGTAAATCACAAGCAATATAAAATTTACTTGAAAACTCTCAGGTTGGATTACTTGGATGCTCACAATGAACTTATTGGGTTGTTATGCTTGAATTATTCCTCTTGATGAAGTATGAAGGTTTATTTTGTGATGGTAGGGCTAACCTAGAGAAAGAGTAGAATCAGAATTTAGGGTTTAATATGAGAGAGAATTTCTAAACTCTGAAAATCTCAACCAAGAGACCAACTTGAGAGAGAAACTGCCAACCAAAAGACCAACCTCTTCAGAGAGAATGTCAACCTCTAAAATTCCCAACCTCTTCAACTGAACCCTAAGGTTTGTTTATATAGAAGAGGCGGATCTTCCAGGGTTTGGAACGGAAATGGAATGGGCCTCGAATTTGCCGTCTAAGAGAAAAGGTCCAGGCGGCCATGCAACTAGGCCGAACGGCTGAACCGCTATGACAAGCGGTCAAGCTGCTTCGCCTAGAGGCATAGCCGCTTGTCCTAGCGTCCAACGCTTGTATTCAAGCGTGGCCGCTTGGACCTGGAGTGGCCTGCCTGCATAGGCGCCTGACGTGCGTTTCGCACAGGGGAGGCTTTTCCGAGGGGGTCCACGCTGGATTGACTGATTTCCCTTGTTTGACCAAGGGTTTGGGTTCCCTTTTGGGCCCTTAGGTTCAAAGAGGTCTATCTCTCAGTTTTGGACTCCAATTGAATTGAGTCCAACTGGTTTGGATCACCTGTAAAATCCAAACATCTGTCATCGGGTTTTTATGGGGACTTATCATAGACACAATTTTTGGTGTTTACATCCGGTTTTCCTCCTCCTCACCCATGGGACGCTTCCCTTTGTCTTTGATAGCCATATAAAAAGAATGGGAGTTTTCTCTCTCTACAAGTGCAATTTTCAAGTTTCAGATTCACAAAAAACGAGTACCCATTCTACAATGCAACCCGAAATTCAGCAAGTACGCGGAAAAATAAACAAGTTCAAGACAAAAACCAAGAAATTTGGTCAAGAATCGACTTACCTTGAAGAAGTTGAAGCACTAGTGAAGCTTTCGACAATGGTGGCTAGCTCGACAATGCTCTCGGTCGAGAAGACAAAAAATGAAGCAAAAACACGAAAAAATTCGCGACAAAACAATTTAGCCAGCTCAAAGTGAACGTCGCTAGCGGCGCTAGCAAGAGCCGCTAGCAGCTCTCGATAACAACCCAGCGCCGCTAGCGGCGCTGAGTGGCTTGCATGCGCGGGCCCCCCTATTGTCCCACAGCTTCGTTTCCACCTCAAGAACCGTTATTTCAGTTCGTTCGCGACAAAGGCCGGTACCAAGCGCGCGGGAGCAAGCCCCTTTGGCCCACCAATTTAAAATTCAATAATTAGTCCATCTTATGGTACAAAGTAGTATCAGGTAAAACTAACCAAGTTGTTTTGCAGGACCCAAATACACAATCTCGGGTATGCCCCAACAATACTAATCACCCAGAGTAGTCAAATTATTTTAAGAAAAGCCCAGTTGATCCTCTGGCCCCCTCCCAAAATTGTGATAGGATAGCCAGTTTTCAAAAATTTTTATAGGACAACCAGTTTCCAAAATTGTGATAGGATAGCCAGTTTCCAAAATTGTGTCAGTCAATGATCGCTTAAGCTAGTGCGGCTAAACTGACCTTTCCATTCAAGGTCACTCATTTGTGTCAGTCAATGATCGCTTAAGCTAGTGCCGTTAAACTGACCTTTTCATTCAAGGTCACTCATTTGTTTCAGTTAATGATCGCTTAAGCTAGTGCGGTTAAACTGTCCCTTTTATTCAAGGCTACTTCTTTTGTGGCAGTCAATTATCGCTTAAGCTAGTGCGATTAAACTATCCTTTTTATACGAGGATACTCATTTTGCTTCAGTTAATGATTGCTTAAACTATTGCGGTTATACTGTCCTTTTTTTTTTATATATGTTTCAGTCAATGACTGCTTAAGCTGTTGTAATTAAATTGTTCATATGTTTTAACCATTTTACAACCGTCATTTTTATCGCGTTGTCTCGTCCACCTTTTCATTTCTTATACAGGGATAGAATCTCGGCATCCGTCGAGTGGGGCTTAGTCACTGTTTGCTTAAGAATGAAGCATTTATACTATTCACTCTTACCAGTGTTATTGCCCATTTACAGTCGTTAACTTTAATTGCGCTGTCTCGTCGACTTTTTCGATTCTCGTACAGGGACGGAATCTCGGCACCTGCCGAGCTGTCTTCAGTCACTGTTTATCGAATGACTCTACGTTGATCATTCTCAAAGTATTACTAACTTTTTCATGTACTCTGAATAAAGGTCCCCTGCTGACGTTTAGACCATCTTCGAGCGGTGTTCTATCCTGCTAACCATAACCTTTATTTTTCTTGTGTTTACAGAGATGAAATCTTAGCACGCTACGAGCATGTCCAAACTTAGGTTTGTCCTCATATGCATACATAATGTACACTCTCACACACCATGTGCACATCAGCATCCCACATGTCGCCTTCGGAATACTTTGATATTCGCTTTTACTGAAGCTCGATCAAAGTGGGGGCTTCTGTAGACGCCAAAAAAGCGCCTTCAGATTTCTCCGCAAAAGCCCGATGATGAAAGGATTAATTTATAAACTTGAATGCTATTTTTGCTTTAATAGGTAAAACGAGGTCTCAGGTTTTTCCTCGATCACTCCTTCATTCCGGTCCCATTCAAAAGCCTCGTTCAAGAGCTTTCCAATGACGCCTCCCGTGTGTTTTTCCGACTCCCGGTCGCGAAGTTGCGAAGCGAGAGTAAAACTGTCTTTTACCGCAGAAGGGTAAAACGGTCTTTTCACATTTTTAGAATTCTAAAATTCCTCCAAAAATCAAAATTGACTGGATGTCGTCATAAGACGAAATCCAGCTGGCAAGCTGACAGCCGTCAGCGGCCCTGGGTTAACTGCATGGGCCGCTAGCGGCGCTCGCTGGGTCTCCAGGACCGGCTTTTTTGTAAGCCCAAATTCCGAAATTCGGCCTCCCTTCACCCGTCCAACCCTACTTCCTACACCTATAAATACGACCCTCCTCCCTCAGTTCAAAACACACAGTCTACAGTTGACAACCTCTATTCTCGGTTGAGTACTCCCGAGCTTCTCTCTCTTTCTTCCAAATGTATTCTTGAGATCTTGTCTTTACTATTTTTTCCCAATAGCCTACAGTTCAGCTACTAACTCCTGAGGCCTCAAATTAAATTAATTACTTAAATGTTCATTTTCTAGCAGTCATAATGTAGATATCATGCTAATAAACGTCTTTTTATTGCTTACTAAAAATTGTCTGTCAAAGCATGTCTAGTCGATGTAATGCTCAATTTGTTAATCGAATGCATGTATAAACAAGGGTTAAAAATAAATGTTGTGATGCTTGTGATGAACCAATTAATAGTCTAAGTCTGGGTTGTTAATCCGATTTTGCATGGGAATTATGTCTTTAAATTATTAAGCAAACTTGAGTTAGTAGAGGCCGTCATAATACGAGCGAGTTGGATTCCTAACACCTTCCCACCTTGTACCTTCGCCCCCGAACCTTTTATTCTTGGGTATTCATATGTTCTATATGACCGGGAGTCTTTCTTTAATAACATGATCAGTTCACTTATCGCGCTATTGGGTTCTCCCTTTGGTTTGTCCCTTCGATAAAACGCCGATAGCATATTTGTGACCTCTTTCATGGTTTTTATTCAATTCAAGTCTTTTCAAAATCTTTTCTAACTCGATGGTCCCCTTAACTTATCTAAATCTCCCAGCTTACAAATTTTCTATAAGGATGCACTCCGTGAAGCGATGGAAAATCTCAGGTCCTTACAGCGTCCCTATGCCAAATGATGCCTCCAAGAGAAAGCAACGCTTGGAAGACCATGACAACGCATACTGGGTGCAACGCTGGCAAAGCGACGCGACTAAGACGAATAGGCATGATCCAACAGTTGGTGTTGACACAAGAGACAAGCGAGCAGCAGTTGAGGCGCGAAGCATCACGAAACTTGGGAAGCATCATGTTGGTTCGCTCATGACAGTGGGGCTGTCACTGAATATAAATAGGGGCCTAGGCCTCAAGGCCAAGGCATCCAGAATTATATTAAGAAACTCTCTCTCTCCCTTGTCTCCTTGTAATCATGTCCCTTGTCATAAATAAAATATATTGCCCCTTTCGGTCATGGCTGGGTCATGACAAGGATGCTCGGACAAAGTGTTCCCTATATGACCCACGATGAGTGTTCTAAGTTCAATGGGACATAGGCAGCCTAGGAGGCACATTGACATGGTTGTTTAAGCTCAAGGATGAGCGAAAACCACAGTTTGAAAGTTATGCACTAGGCATGTCTACTCCTCTCAGATGGGATAAACCTTATCACACTCTTTAGGGGGTAGTAGCTCGGAGAAGCTACAAAAGCACCTTAGGCACCCTTGTAGCCCACTGCTTAGTTAGAGAAGCTCTCGGACATGACATAGGTAATGGAGAGCTTAGGGGATGTTGAACCCCAACGTCGAACCCGTGAACGGTGACGGATGCTCGCTGGACAAGGTCATAGGTGCCACGGACACCCGTGAGCTGAACGGTGACAAGGGAAGCTAGGACAGGTACCAGTGTTAGTGTCAAGCTCGGGCTAGCTGGACATGAGTGTCCAAACTGGTAGGAGTCTTGGGCCAGTGACACTAGCTGGACAGGTACCAGTGTTAGTGTCAAGCTGGGCGGTTGCTAGGGGCGCCAATAAGCGACATGCATGGGTGTGTGCTATCGTGCATGAAAGGGCACACGAGGAGACGTGTCGCTTGGGCACTAACTTGGCGGTTCCAAGGGACAGTTACAGCCTGGGAACGGATAAGTGTGCGTGCAGGCGCATCCTTATGCCAAACGATGCCTCCAAGCGACAGCAATGCTTGGACGGCCATGACAAGGCGCATATTGGGAGCAACGCTTGCGAGGCGATGCGACTAAGGCAAACAGGCACGATCCAAAAATTGGTGTTGATACAAGAGACAAGTGAGCCACGGTCGAGGCGCGAAGAATCATGATGTTTGGGAAGCGACATGTTAGTTCGCCCATGACAGTGGGGTTGTCACTGTTTATAAATAGGGGCCTAGGCGTCAAGGCCAAGGCATCCAGAATTGTATTTAGAAACTCTCTCTCTCCCTTGCCTCCTTGTAATCGTGTCCCTTGTCATAAATAAAATATATTGTTCCTTTCGGTTATCTTTGTGTGTCCTCCATTGTTACCCCTCACCCCTGTACATTTCTTTGCATTATTGTTATTGGCTGGTCATGTGCGCTCACTTGGCGCCATCACAGATTGACCCTCTAGTAAAAAATTTGCCCTGTGACAATTGGTGTCAGAGCTTTTCGCTACATCATTTCACGAAACAATGGCACCACATCCATATTAAAGCTTGGCAACAAAAATGGTGCTGGAAGTAGAATTGTGCATGTGTACGTAACATTTTCGAATATTAAGAGTGTGTATATATATATATATATATATATATATATATATATATATATATATATATATATATATATATTTATTGGCCTAAGCTCATATTTAGTCGAGATAAAATTACAGTAAGCAAACTAACCGTATTCAAACCCCTCAAAAGAAAAAAGAAAAATAACATTATTCAAGGCTAAAATCAAAACAATAAGGCTACTATATGACCATATCAGTGCTCATATATATATATGACCATGTCATTGTCGTAGATTATACTTTAAAACAAGCGATCATTGACTAATACACATTCGATGAGTGCCAAGATTTCGTCCCTGCAATAAGAAAATTTGTCGTTTGGCAAAACACTTTAACGATCCATTTTTCCGGCACAAAAGATTAGTTGTTTGGCACAATAATCAAACGATCCGTTGTCTGGCACAAAAGATCAGTAGTTTGGCACAACAAGTAAACGATACGTTGTCTGGCATATAAGATCAGTTGTCTGGCACAACAATAAAAAAATGATCTGTTGTCTGACACAAGAGATCAGTTGTCTGGCACAACAATAAAAATGATCTGTTGTCTGGCACAATAATAAAAATGACCTATTCTTTGACACAAGAGATCAGTTGTCTGGCACAACAATAAAAACTATCTGTAGAGTTTCTGAGCTGACAGAGTTTGAAAATAAGCCCGCGCATTTGAAGCATATCGCTCGTAGTAAGTTTGCATGGAATTTTGATCTGCTAAAGTGGAATAGGGGGACGTTCTCTCACTCTTGAATATAGTTGGAAGACTACTTCCCCAGTCAGTGATAGTCGGAAGGTTATTTTCGTTCTTGATTATTGTTGGAAGGACGCTTACAGGCTTGATTGTGATTGTCTGTCGAACGCTGAGCTCTGGGCTTTCTGGCTGGAGGGCGGATAGATTCAAGCCTATGGGGAAGATATGCATAGAGGAATGATGTGATAGACATGTCCGACTGATCATGACAAGATGCACAAGAATATGACATAGTAATGTGCACATGGCAAGGGGAGTCATCATGTAAACACGCACAGACTCAAGACACTGAAAAATCATGTACACATGCATACCTTTTGAGGCGACTTTAGTAGTCATGCAAATGTAATGTATGCTGACACTTTTGACTCATGGCTCCATGCAGCCTAGCCTAGTATGCACGACTCTCCTACAGGGTCTGAAGTGGGTCTTTCACATTTGGAAAAGTTTTGTTAGGAGGAACTTTTTTCCTATGGTGATCTTGACAAAGTTTGAGACTCGTGGATAAGACTGGGTGTAACCAAAGGAGAATCAGCCCCCAATTTTTTGTGTACAATGGCGGAGTCAGGAAAATATCTTAAAGGGGGCTGAAAATGAAAATCTTGTAGACTCGTAAGGATGAACGGTGCCGACTCGGCGTCAGCGGCTTCGTGCCCAACTTTAGAAATATCTAATAATCATATTATTTATCGTCTTTAACAATAAAAAATTAAGACTAACATAAATCAATGAATAAATATATAAATATGTCTAAAAACAAGTCAACATAGTCTAATATTTCTTATTCCCTCATAAAAAAAAAACAAAGATATCTTCATTACATGAGCTGAGCCCGCCATGTTTTCATAGAATAGAAATCCTTTATTATCGTGTCTACTTGGAGTGTTTCGGCAATTTCTTTCTCCATGTAGACTATCAAGTAATGAGAAAGAAAGTCATCCTCCATCCTACTGGCAGGATCACAGTCTGAATTAGTTCATACTTGCACATGCATGGCTTAATCTTTGAGATAAGCATATGACTACTGGCAGTATCAAACAGGTAGCACCATCAATCGACGCCGGACGCGTATGAGTCTTTCTGAGTGAGCGGGAGGTCAACTCGCGCTCGGCCGTCGTTTGTGCTGACCAAAGAACACTAGATTGGACAGCTAAGGCCTTTCGGACCCATGCCCTCTCAGTGTTCCACATCCCAGAGAACAGCTAGAGCACGCAGCCCATGCCACAGTCACACCTTAGGCTCGACGTGGGTGGAAGACGTGCTCAGCTTGAGTGGTTCACCCGGCACCCTTGGGAGTATGCCGGACGAAGATCTCATCTTTTCAGGGTCACGATTACCATCCGTAGGCATCAAACACAGGAAACCATGCTTCGTCCAAGGCAATTCTCTCTTGGAGCAATCGATGAAAAGGTCTATGGGTGGGCGGTTGACTGCACGAGCAGGAACCCCGCCAACCCAAACGGACCGAGTGCCATTCAGACGCCTTCACAATTACTACGCCAAAATCACCCTCGACGGACCCGCGAAACTACATAGTAGCCCCATGGATGACCGAGGGTGACCCCGACGAGCACAAAGCTCGGCGTACGAAGACTGGTCTTGACAATCTTCACTGAAAAAGCTCGCTAAGTTGTTGTCGTGGAAAAGGGAAGAGTTATAACCTGTCAACCAAATAATAGATAATTGATTTTCTTGTTTCACTCGACCCTCGGCATAAATCAATAGTAGTGCTGAAATTCTTCAAATCTGGATGGTTCAGAACATCAAGATGACCATGAAGCTCTCCATCAGTATCTATTTCTAGCATCAGATGGAAAATAAAAATAAAATCGAAGGTCAACAACTTCTTAAGAGCAGATTTTCCATCCGCGCGTTGTGACCATGAAGCTCTCCATCAGTAGCTATTTTTTCTAGAACTTAGTGAGTTGCAACAAACATCCTTAACACACAACAAATTGAATTGAAATGAGAACTCCACCTAGTATCTCCCGGACGTTGTAAAGTGCCGATTTGATTTAACCCTTTTCCTGTTTCAATCTCCACGGTTTTAGTTAAATGCTCCATTTCAGCTACATGGCTAGCTTGTAACTCGTCACTTCGCTGTTAAGAAGAACAAACAGTGTTCAGAATAAAAATTAAATCTTAAAAAAAAAAAATTGAACTTCAACCAATTCTCTTGAAGCTGGAATAAGAGCCAAATGCAATTGATGTGTCAGACAATGCACATAATATGCATAAGGACAATCTTTCATAAACAATGCTTGTAATCCATTCCATTCCACTCTCATATTACTAGCTCCGTCATAACCCTGACCTCTGATATTTGGAATGTTTAACTTATGATGTGATAATACAGAAGAAATCCCATCTTTAAGAGTTAACAAAAGTGTATCTTTAACAGGCACAAGATCCAAAAATCGGTCTCATAAAATTCCATCTTTATCAACAAATCTAGTTACAATAGCCATTTGCTCTCTTTTTGATATGTCTCGAGATTTATCTACAATAATAGAGAACTTTGCATCAATGATTTGCTTACGAATCATAGATTGCACATTCTGAACAAAGATATGTAAGATCTCTTTTCGAATCGTCGGAGAAGTGTATTTAGCATTTCCTGGGGCATTTTCCAAGATAACACCATGTACTTCCTTATCATAAGATGCTAAAGTTTTAACATCTTAAGAAAGTTCCCTTGGTTTTTTGAGTCCGCCATTTCATCATGCCCTTTAAATGCACATTTCTGAAAGGTGAGTCATCTTACAACATCTATTGAAGTTTTAAGTCGCAGTCGATTTTTTACTATCTCTTCAGAAGTCTGGTTTTCAACCACATGCTCAATATGTTGACCTTTTCGCCTCATCAAATTCACCAAATGTTGAGCAGCATAACTATGAGCAGAATTTGCATCCTTCCCCATTTGAGATAGGAAGCCACAATCTTTTCCATGAACCTTTTTGCCAATTTCTAAATCCATCTACTATGAAAACATCTGAACCTTGCTTCCCAACTGGTTTTTTTCAAAAAAGGAAGCATGGAAAACAATAGGCAATATCCGTTGTGGGTGAATCCTCTAACCAAGGGAACATTTTAAACCAATGTGATTGAAATCGACGAGGATGTTTTTCTGATCCGGACCTGGGATATCGAGACAACTGAAACTGATATGGCCCAAGTTTAGCATAATCCCTCCTAATATTATATTTTTTCTTAGAATCTGCATAACTATCAATTGGTTTGCGTAATGCTGGATCACGTTTCTAATACCATGTTATCGACATTGTTAGGTTCAACTCTATCGGGGTTTCCAGTTTGCTCATCCTCAACTTAAGTAGGTGTTTGCGGAATATGATTAACAAAAAATTCACCAGCTCAGATACTAGCTTATAGCTAACAATAATTTTTTTAATGATGCTACAAATCATTTAAAGTTATCTTGAATTCACCAGCTCAGATACTAGCTTATAGCTAACATAGTAACATTATCTTGAATTCTGGATGAGAGAGAAAAACAAAAATAGTAAAGCACCAAGCACGAATCAATTAAAAATAAAACTCAAGTATTCCACTAGACCACAATTCATGAATTGTAAAATTTTTTAAAGTTTTGGTGAAGTACCTGATTATTTTATAATATAATTGTAGGCACTTGCTTCTGTTAGTCTCTAGTTCTTCGCGTCTTGCTTCCGTAGTCTTGCTTCGGTAGAATGTAGTTCTGTATTCTAATTGAAACAATTATGAGCCTTGTGTGATTGTGTCAGACATTTTTTTTTTGGTAAGTAATAATAAATTGCATTACCAAATGAACAACCTTACCCCATTTAAAAGAGGGCCATACCCCCCTTTGTTTACATCACCCCAGCTGAACTACACAAATAACCTAGCAAACCAATCTCTATCTAACTGTTTAGTTTTCATAGGCATAATACAAGTAATCCTAGCTTTCATAATAAATTGAAGCTATCTAACTAGGACTTGCTGCCTCATTACTTTGTGTTCCCACACTGCTTCATTTCCGGCTTGCCAGATAAGATATACAAGAGCAAAGAATCCTGTATATATATATAATTCCTGCGGAATAAGCTCGATCCCTTGTCGCCTTCTCTTAACCCACACATAGCTATCCCAAGGTACTGGTATCAGCTCTGATATTTAACCAGGTTTTTAACAAACCCACACACCGCTTAATGTACACACACTAAAAGAACAGGTGTGAAATAGACTCAGTATCAGTTCCACATAGCGGACACAGATCATCACTGCTGACTGCAAGTGCAGCGAGCCTATCTTTAGTCTGCAACCTACCTTGCATCACCAACCAGGTGATGAAGCTATGCTTTGGTAGTGTCAACCTGTTCCAGACCCAAGAGGTCCATTTAACCTTAACCACAAGTGGAGATAGCCATTTATAACCCTTAGAGATAGAATACACCCCTGTAGGAGAGTCTAGCCATTTATTATTGTGATATCCAGCTTGTAGTCTATTTTTACAGTCACAAATTTTCTTCCGAACCCAACTAGCTAATGAAGGAGGCTTGTATCCCCACCAGTCTCTCCCACGAAGATACACATGGGGAATCCATTTTACCCAGAGGGTATCTTCCTTTCCTGCAACAAACCAAACATACTTCCCAACAACAGCCATATTCCAAAGAGAGCAGTTCTTAATGCCAAGACCACCTGCATTCTTAGGCTTGCATATAAAATCCCAAGCCACAGGGGGAGCCTGTACATAGTCAGCCCTGCCATCCCAGAGGTAATTTCTACAAATAGCAGACATCTTCTTTAAAACACTTTTAGGAAGAATAAACACAGATGACCAGTACACATGCATGCTCATGAGAACTAAGTTTACAAGCATATCCCTTCCTGCATAAGATAAGTGTTTAGCTCTCCACAGTCTAATTTTTGCTATCATTTTGTCAATGAGGATATCACACTTTGTTACTTTGATCTTTCTTAAGGCTACTGGCACACCAATATAACGAAATGGGAGAGAACCTACTATAAAACCAGACATTTGCCTCACAGTTTCCACCATTGCAGGTTCTATATCACAACAATACATAGTAGATTTACTATTATTTGCAATCAAAGCGGAAGAATGTGAGAAGGTAGCAAAGCCTCTAAGCATCAACATGATAGACTTAGCATCACAATGGTAGAATAGAAGTAAATCATCAGCAAAACATAGGTGATTCATCTTCAGAGCAGAGCACTTTGTGTGATAAGTAAAACCCTCTAGATTGCCAACTACAAGTAAGCTTCTTGACAAATATTCCATGCAAATGAAGAAAAGCATAGGTGAAAGAGGATCACCTTGTCTTAGACCTCTTTTCCCAGGGTAAAAATAATGAACAACACCATTTACCACCATAGAATAGTACAGTGATTAAACACATGTCATAATCCAGACGGCAAATTGCTAAGGAAACTTGAGAGCAACCAACATATTCTCAAGGAAAACCCATTCAACTTAGTGATAGGCTTTTCTTAAGTCTATTTTCATCATGCCTATTGTACTGGTTCACTAAATCTTGGCAAATCATGATGTTTTGAACAATGCTTCTATTAGCAACAAAATCACCTTCGCCTCATTGATTAAGTGAGAAAGCACAACCTTTAATCAAGTGCATAACAGCTTAGAAATAACTTTGTAGATAATAGAGTAGCATGCTATAGTCCTATAGTATGAGACTGACTCAGGATGTGATATTTTAGGCACTAAAGTGAGTAAAGTTGTGTTAATATGTTTTAGAAGCTTACCATGTTAAAAGAAATCCAGTATGGCTTCACAAAAATCATTCCATACAAATGCTCCAAGCATCTTTAAAGAATTGAGATCCATAGGCATCTGGTCCAGGTGCCTTGTCACCAGGGATTGACCATAAAGCTTGCTTGACTTCTTCAACAGAAAATAGGGTTTGCACAAAGCAGTTGCTTGATCTACTGAAACAACTGAGCTAGATTACACAATGTGTTTCTTGACAGGAATAATATCAGAATTTGCATCACCCAACAAGTTTGTGTAGAACTTGACCAAACAATCAACCATCTTTTCAAGAGTCATGAACTGCACGAGCCATATCTTTGATAGAGTACACTCTATTCCTTAGTTCTGCGAGCTCTGAGACTACTATGGAAAAAGAATGTGTTCATGTCACCCTCATTCAGCCAATGAATCTTTGCCTTTTGCTTCAAAAGGCTATTTCTAGCAGCATTAAGGAATATGTAGTTCTCATTAGCTTCACACTCTTGACTTTCAAGCATAGCATTAGCAGGATTAATCTTGACTCCATTCTGAAGTTGCAGCAGCTTCACATAGGCAATGGTAGCATCTTTATCGATATTCCCAATGCCATATTTATTCATCTCTTTGAACCTCTGCTTAAGGTGCTTTTTCTTGGTCACCACCTTATACATAAGGACACCATACACATAAGTGTCCCCAACCATCCTTAACATTCTTCTCAAAAGAGGACCACTGACTCCACATATTGAAGTATTTTAAAGATTTTTTCCCCAGACTCACATTATTAAGAAGAGTAATCACAGCGGGGCACTGATCATACTCCCCCTTAGGGTGGAACTTAACCTCTGAAAAAACATATTTATCCAACCATACATCATTCACCACTACTCTATCAAATTCTGCTAAACACTCTTCTCTCACCACTTGTTAGACCAAGTATATAAGGAGCCAACACTTTTCAAGTCCAACAGGTGAGAAGTTTGCAGACAAGCTCTAAAGGGGTTAACCTCATTCAAAGTAACAAGGGAGCCTTATCTTTCATCCAAATTCAACACAGTGTTAAAATCTCTACAAACTAACCATGCATCAGACATTTTGTTGGCTTAAATGCACAAACCCATCCCAAAGAGATTCTCTCCCAACAACATAATTGAAGCCATAAACAAAGGTACAAGAAAACTTAATTTTTGTACCAATGTGAGTGACCATACACTGAACAAATTGAGAAATCGTGACTCTGATATCCACCTGAAACACAAAGATTTCCACAATACCCAAATTCTACGATTTTAATGAAAAGAATTATTAGATGCAGTACACCAATCATTTGTAAAACTAAGGGTAGCCGCTTTATAATCTACAGCTTTAACCCTATTTTCATAGAGGCCAACCAACCCAGCTTGAGATAAATGTAAGAAGGATCATACAGCTGCTTGTTTGCTAGGGTTGTTGAGACATCTTATATTCCAGCTACAAACTCTATCCATTAGGAGAAGGGGTCCCCCCCTCCTTATGACCCCTGAGGGTCATGCTCTGCAATCAAAGTAGCTCCACCCCCATCCTAAACAACTGACCCAGGTATAGGTGAAGGTAGACCATCATCATCCAGTACCTCAATAATGTCCTCAGCTCCCTGGCTTGTAGAAGCAAGTGCACTAAATGAATTATGTGCAGGTGAAGCATCCTGCTTTATAGGCTCTTTCCCCTTGCTTCTTGTTGTTTTAGTAGGTTGCTGAAACCCATCATTGTTCCTCCCAGGTAGCTGCTTAGTTGCCTTAGCAACCCATATCTTCTTTGCTGTCTTCTTAGGAGCCACCTACTTCTTACAATTGGCAGTCTTATGCCCATAGCCAGAACAAGTTTCACAAAAGAATGGCTCCACCCAAATATGACTGGTTGTGAGATGAGCTTACCCCATTCATCTTCAAAGAAGGCCACATCTGGGAAAGATTGATCAATACTTACTTCAACTAAGAGATGTGCATACCCCAATCTTTTTTTATCCATGGTAGCTTCATCAACCTTTATAGGTTTTCTAATAAGGCTAGCAATACGAAATAAATTCTCCAATGCCCAGTATTTAACATCTAACCCAGGCAGCTTAATCCAAATTGGGATTTTCTTGATTTCATCAGTTCTTAAATCAATATGAGGTGCCCAAGGTTTCATGATAATCGGACGACCATCAAAATATACCATACCTCTTTCAAGAACTTGAGACTTATAATCAAAAGTATCAAATGTCACCAGAATACTCCTTTAGGCAACATAGAGATCTTATTAATACCACAACCAGACCACACACGCTTAAAAAAACCTTCCATAACAGGAATTGGGGGGTTGGCACCAAGCACATAACAAACAATTTCATTCTCCCAATAATCTACTACAGACTGAATATCAGCCAAAGTGAATTCCACTGAACTTTTACATTGGTTTGCAGGTATTGGCATACTCCATCAGGCACCAGAGTGTTTGGAAAGAACACACGCCACCAGAGTGGCTCACTTTCCTCCAACACAGGTTCCACCTGGGAGAGGGGATGATGAATAAAAGACTGACTCTTTTTTTGTTTTACTAAGAATTCATAGAAATTGTTCATGACTTCGACGTTATAGTGAAATTATATCATCGGAGAAACGAGTGTCCATTAAAATTTGATTTCTCGCACTATTTTAGGACATCTAGGAACTACGTAAAAATAAAAGAAAAAGACTCCTAGTACGTAAGTACATGTTAGCACAAAGTCACGACATTCATGCGTTCAGGCAAGTACTACAATGACGTAGTTATAGGCAAAACATGCGGTCAGACGGGCATTACAAAGACACACGCACAACAAGCAAGGGAATGCACGAATGTGGATTAGAGACATTGGCTCCTGTGAGGTTACCACGATAAACTACAACTTCCATCTGCGGATGGTCGACACGTTAATTGTAAGTCTTTTTCATTAGTCAGGAGCCAATGAGTCGTGGTTGAAGATGTGTAACACCCCCGAATTCACAACGATTTCAAGGGAACTATCGACGTCATTATAAATGACTCGACACCACTGAGCCATCCCAAACCCGAGGGTAGTTACTGCAACATTTATCAATAAGGAGTAAATGCTAAGCAGAAAGAAAGGCTAGGCATCAAAAGGAGCTTACTATGGAACTAAACAATCTAAAAAAGTTAATATTAGAGTTGTCTATATAGTCAGCTAAAACCATTAAACCAATTTATTACAACTTGCTTTCAAAGGGCTAAATCCAAAAAAAAAAAAAAAAAATACCAACGATCTAAACGGAACTAAAGAGAGTTCTAAACTGAATAAACATCATCTGTACCCAGTAAAAACATTTCGCAAACCTTACCTGAGGTTTTAGAAGAATCATGGAAAATCATTTGCATACGCACATAAGCATATAATCAAGCATACGCATAACGACATTCTTTTATATGCAATTCTTGTACAGTGATCATACAAACGATGACATAGACAATCCGTCTTGATTAGAGAGCTGTACGAGAGGGAATATAACATCGATTACGCATACTGTTCATCAAAGATAAAATCACGCCATGGACTTAATGACTCTAGTGTGCACACTACCTCTAGTACAATTAAACGAGCCTAGAGGACTTAATAAATGGGGAATGTTCCATCCCAGACACACTGCGAGAGGTCCATAAGTAAATTGGGAATCACTCATCCCTTGAACTACACCATTAGGTGTAATCCCGATTGTTCGACTACTCCTAGGGATCCATTAGGAGTCTTACTCTCATTTAATTCAATTCACATAATTTCCATTGGTTCACATAGTGGTACTACGAGACCACGACTTACTAATTTATTTCATGCTTTTGGCAATGAATAGTAAATAACGACGATAATGATAATTCAATACGATGAGAATTAAACATGCTTTAATTCAATAACGACGATAATTCAATAATGACGACATTGCATGTTTAGCACAATTTCGGCAGCACTTCGGGAGGGTAACATGATATCCAAAATTTCACAAATCATCCAAGACATTCAGCGAAAATATATAGGTGCTCACTAGCACTCAATAATACCCATACCAATTAGCACTTATGTAATAGCATAATAATACTAATACTTCACCATTCAACAATTGTCCAATAATCATCATATGGACTAATGAATTCCCAAAATATGATAATATCAACATGCTAATTATAATTCATAATTACAGCAGTAAACATGCTTAATAAATCTCATAATAACGATGATATAATTTAATCATGCTTCTCATAATAAATTCACAACAATTTCCAAATTAGCACATAACATATCAAAATAGTTTTGATGGGGCTTCGGAAGAATGTAGGCTAGAGCGCTTACCACTAGAACTCTACCAAACAGTAAGTATGCTCCAACGATCGATGATTATCACGCTTGCTCGTTAGGTCCTAATTAAAAACAATTAACGAATCAGTATTAATTAAATACGAAAATCCAAATAGCAACAAAATATTAATCTGATAATTTTATTAAACTTCCTAATTTATTTCAACCAATCTAGGCTTTTGAAAATCCGAATTCCGATTCCGAATGACTACAGAAAAATAAAAACATTAAATCAAAAATACTGAAAATGGAATTAATAGTTACGAAACATATAAAAACGAAACCCTAACTTAAAAACTAGGTCCAGGTCATGGGTACCCATGCATGGGACTCAAAACCTGACCCATCACCACCACAACCATCCACTGACCACCATGGTCGGTGGTGGTGGAGGTCCGGCGAAGAGGAGAGAGAAAGAGAGAAAGCGAAAGAGAGAAAGGGAGAGAACGAGAGAGAGAAGAAGAGAGAAGGGGGGCGGCGACTGGGCCAGGCTCGTCGCACCTCGGCGGTCGACGACCACCGTCAAGGCGGTGGCCTGGCGGCGGTCACGGCCACCCAGGAAAATAAAAAAAGATAGACCAAAACTGCGAGAGGGAGCGGGAGAGAGAGAAAGAAAAACAAGAGGAAAAGAGACGGGGAGGAGAGAGAATTACCGGCGGGATACAGGAGAGGGGATGGACGGTGGTTTTCGGCGAGCTGGGCGGCTGAGGTAGAGCCGGTGGAGAGAGAGAGAGAGAGAGAGAGAGAGAAAGAGAGAGAGAGAGAGAGAGAGAGAGAGAGAGAGAGAAGGAAGAGAGTGAGAGAGAAGGAAGAGAGAGAAGGCTTGCGAGGGTTTGATAAGTTGGGTAAACTGATTAATTGCCTCCACTTTTTCCCTATATAGGCCCTCAGTCATCCCAAGTCAAATACTACTAGGTTTAGGAATTTATTTAATAATTTTCTGATTTAAAAAGCTAATTAAAACTAATTACAACAAAATGAATAATTCTTATTCATATATAAAATATTTTAATTAATTAAACTCCTCAAAATTAAATAAATGCAATTTATGAAAGTCCTATAATAATAATTAATATTATTATGGCTTTAAATGAATAAATCGAATCCTTGAATATAATTACGATTTAATCTCCGAAACTATTTATAAATCAATATAATAATTATAGAAAATATTGGGGTATCACATTCTAAAGAACTATCGTCCTGAAACTTGAGGCATGAAGTAATCACTTCCAAAAACAAAATGAGTTTACCATAAGAAGGTATAAAACAATTTCTAGGACACTAACATATGCAAGATGAGGAAGTACGATCGTGATTCTAAATTGATTAACATGCACCATGCAATTCTTGAATATTCAATTCGTGCAAAGCGATAAACAAAACACACAAAAAGACAAAATTTTGCGAGGCGTGACATTCTACCCTCCTTAAAAGTAGTTTCGCCCCAAAACTCAAGTGGGACTAGTACCTTCTAGGAAGATGTCTGGATACTTCTCGCGCATCATGGATTCAGCTTCCCATGTTGCTTCCTCTTGACCTTATCGAGACCAAACGACTTTGACGATCAAAATAGTCTTTGTTCGAGTTGAGCGTTCTTTGCAATCCACTATCTTGGTAGGACGCTCTTCATATGTCAAACTTTCATCGAGGTTGATCGTTTCAGGTTGAATGACATGAGTTGGATCATGTACGTATCGCTTCAACTTGGAGACATGAAACACACTATGAACTTTTGCAAGTTCCACAGGTAAAGCTAGTCGATAAGCAACCTCACCAATCCTTTCCAGGATCTCGTAAGGTCCAATGTAACGAGGACTCAACTTCCCCTTACGACCAAAACGCATGACACCCTTGGTAGGAGATACTCGCAAAAGTACCTTGCTTCCCACCTCAAACTCTTCGGGTCTATGACCTCTATCTGCGTATGAATTCTGTCGATCTTGAGCACTACGCATCTTCGCTTGAATCACTTTGACCACATTGACGGTCTGCTGGATCATTTCAGGACCCAAAACTGCAGTTTCACTAATGGCGTTCCCGCAAACTGGCGATCTACACTTCCTACCATACAATGCCTCATATGGTGCTCGATCAATGCTTGAATGATAGCTATTATTGTAAGAGAATTCGATCGACGGAATATGTGTATCCCAAGAGCCTTGATACTCGAAAGCACACGCGTGCAACATATCCTCCAAAGTTTGAATCGTCTTTTCCGTCTGACCATCAGTCGGAGAATGAAAAGTAGTACTGAACTTCAACTTGCTTCCAAAATCTTCTTGTAATTTCTGCCGAAAAAGAGATAGAAATCTTAAGTCTCTATCCGAAACGATATCTTCTGGAACAGCATGAAGTTGCATGACTTCCTTGACGTAAGCATCCGCTAGCTTCTCAATTCCCCAAGTGTCATTCATTGGTATAAATCTCGCAACTTTCGTCAAACGATCTTCAATGACCCAAATGGCGTTGTTCTTCTTCTGTGTCAATGGTAATCCCATGACAAAGTCCATTGAAATTGAATTCCATTTCCACGTAGGAACTTCTACCAGGTTTCTTGTGTTCGATCTTGACCTTCTAGCATGTCAGACACTTAGCCACGAACTCAGCGACATCTTGTTTCATTCCCTTCCACCAAAACGTTTGGTGAAGATCTTTGTAAAGCTTGTCTCCACCAGGATGTAAAGAATAAGGCGTATTGTGAGCTTCATCCAGAATCTGACTCTTGATATCCGGGTCATTCGGCACACATACACGATCAGGAAATCTCAAGACACTGTCTTGACCAGGAGTAAAGTCCTCGGATCTACCCTCGTCCTTGTGGCGGTAGAATCCGTTGAAGGTCCTTGTCTAAACTCTGTTTACCCTTGATCTCGCCGAGTAAGGTTGGTCGAACTGACATATGCGCTTAGGTGCTAGGAGCCTTTTCTTTTATTTTTATCTAGTTCCTAATGCCAGAAGATGGTGCGAGAATTCAATTCAATGAACACTCATCATTTTCCTGATGATATATTCTAAAAGTCATGAACAATTTTCTAGGATCTTTTAGCAAAAAAAGAGGGACTCAGTCTCCCAAATTTCCCTCTCCCTTTTTCTATTTTTTTTTTTTGATGTAATTCAGATTCGGTATAAAAAAAACAAAATTAAAAAAAAAAAACAAAAAAAATCAAAAATATAAATAAAAGGAAAAGACCGAAATTCTTTTTGTTTTATTTTATCCCATTTTCCATTTTCTTTGAGTTTAGGAAATTAAAAAAAAAATAGGATAGTCCATCTTTTTCTATTTTTATTATTTTCGTTCAATTGACTTTATTTTCGTTTAATATTAGGGAAATATTCGGGCATTTAGGGTTAAGGACTTTTACTTTCTAGGACAATGTGTTTTTCTATGTGTGGATCAACTTTTTCTTAAATGAGAGTCTCGTGGTCTTTTTGATTCTAAGAGGTCTTCTACTCTTTCAGATCATGCCAGGGTCCCTCAAGCGTTCCTCAGCCGAAGATACACAGAACGAATCTCTCCTCATGCCAGGGTCAGAAATGGGCCAGAATGCTAAGAAGATCAAAGCTCATTTTGTGACAATAGCATATCCAGTCCACGAAACTTCAAGAGAATCGATACTTGATACTCAAGATGAATCCCCTGATTTGGATGAACAACTGGACCGATCACTCCGGGAGGCCAAGATCCAAGTGGGCCTTGATCCTGATGAAACCCCACGCCTTGTGGACTATAGAAGTGCAGGCAAACCAACTCAGGCCATTGTTGAAGCACAAGATGATATTGAGCACCTAACTCAATACATAGTTGTCTACCACTTAGAGATTAAAAGGTTAAAAAAGACAGTCGCTGGGTTGGAACAAAGGATTAAGTCTCTACAAGGTGACAAAGTTCTTCTCAATCAAGAGCAACCTCGCTGGCCTCAGGAACACATTTTTCAACAAATGAGGTTATATGGCTACATGCAACCAATAGGACCCACTTATGAACACATCCCGGAAAATGTAAACCCAAGTGTCTACTACGAATACTGCCGAGCCTGCGGACATCACACCGATGACTGCAGGAACCTAAGACACAAGATCTAAGCCTTCATTGATGAAGCGACCATGTGGCCCATGCATCATTGGTTATCCAAGAAAAGATCAAGCATTCCTACCCGTGAATTCACGGCACTTGCAGTACCTATTCATGATGTTATGTCAGCCTTACTTCGTCGTGGAGATCTCCGGTTCCTGTAGTGGGTCTTACCAGATGAGAAGGATCATTACCTTTACTGCAGGTATCACAGATGGTTTGGTCACCTCACTGAACAATGTTATCGTCTGAAGTGTGACATCCAGTTCATCACTGATTCTGGAATTGTTTCTCCTCCGAAGTCCCATATATTCAAGATCACCATACGTAAGTATGAATCAGAACCCGAGGTCAACGTACTGGAAATGGATCAGGCACCGTTCATACCGCACTCAAACCCTCATGTTAATTGCTTTCTTAAGAAGCAAGGGTACATACCCGGCATGGGATTAGGACGAAATAGACAATGGCCCAACACCTTCAAATTAGAAGCAAAAAAGAATTCCTTTGGACTTGGTTACCAACCTAATGAAAAAGAAATCCATAATCAGGCCTTGAAACAAAGGAAACATCTTAAAGGAAAACAAGTCATCCCGCCCTATAGCCACACTCTAAATGGCCAGTTCATCACAGAAGGAGATTATTACCCATATTACGGCTTCCCTGAACCGTACTATAACAAGGAGGCGAAGGTCACACACCCGGGTTTTGAAATCTTCCGAGACTGCAATCAATTGGACGAGGAGGCACATCACCCCTCAGAACCGGCGAGTCAAGATTGGGCCAAAGCAGCAGCTAACCAGCTGTTGGGTCTTTTATTTGGTCGAGAAAACAGAATGGTCGAAGCTCTTGAAATGGATGAGCAGGTAATGGCTCTCAATGATCGCAACTTCAATCCTGCGGACCTAATATATACTACTGAAGATGTCACAATGGGATGGCGCAAAGAAGTAAGCTGGACTGGCCCGAATGGACGAAAGGTCACGATATCTACCGGGGAAGGACCAATGATGGAAGAATCTGATTCCGAGTCTCAGTTAGAGTCAGTGTCTAGCTTAGGTCCTAAGAATGAGTCAAGAGCGGGGAGTGTCCCCTTTATTTCTTCTAAGTGTAGTGTCAATGTGAAGGGAAAGTCAGATCCCTTTCTTGCTGTTTTCAATTTTAATATCAATAAAATGAAAGATCCTTCTGCTAATTTGTTACCTTGTTTAGCTATTGATAAACCCAATGATGAAAATGAGTTGCCAAAAAATCTGCTCAAAGCAGTAATCAATCATGAACAAAAGACCTCCATTGTGGAAGAAACAGAATTAATTAATTTAACTAATGTAAGTAAACTTCACAAAGCAAGAATAAAGATTTTCACTTTTACAGGAATTTGAGTAGCTGAACTCTCTCAACAATGCCGCCCCACCAAGAAGAAGCGAGCCAGCCTTTTGTAACAACCTTGACACAGAAATGACTTTGGCTCCGATCGAAGGGGATCCTTGGTACCAAGACGTCTTCAACTACATCACGAAAGGCATATACCCTCAAGACGCACCCATAAGAGCTCAACGGGCCATCCGTCTCTTAGCGGCGCAGTACATAAAGTACAGGGGGGTTCTGTACAAAAATTCCCACAACGGGGTCAACCTCAGATGCGTGGACTACGAAGAAGCCGCAGAAATTATGGACGAGGTACACAATGGTGTTTGTGGACCACACATGAATGGTCGAATGCTCTCTAGAAAAGTCATACTACTGGGATACTACTGGACTACCATGGAAAGGGATTGCTACGACTATGTCAAGAAGTGCAAGTGCAAGAAATGTCAGATATATGCTAACCTGCAGCATATGCCACCCTCGATGCTCCACAACTTCACGTCCCCTTGGCCGTTTTCCGCATGGGGAATAGATATCATTGGTAAGATTACCCCGAAGGGCTCGGGAGGACATGAATACATCCTGGTAGCCAAAGATTATTTTACCAAATGGGTCGAAGACCAATCCTATGCTGTCCTTACCTCCAAACAAGTGTCCAAATTCATAAGGAACAACATCATTTGCCGATACAGTATTCCGCATGAAATCATCAGTGACCATGGTTCCCATTTCAAAGACGAAACAACCACCCTCCCCAAAAACTACAAAATCCAGCACCACAAATCATCCCTTTACCATCCCTAAACCAATGGCGCAGTAGAAGCCGCCAAAACAAACCTCAAGACTACCATTGAAAAAATGATGAAAAACTACAAAGATTGGCCTGTCAAACTTCCGTTTGCCCTTTGGGGGTATAGGACATCCATAAGATCCTCCACGGGAGCAACACCTTATTCCCTAGTCTATGGAATGGAAGCAGTTCTACCCATAGAAGTCCAACTACCCTCCATGCGCATAGCCTTAGAGGGTGAAATTCCTGAAACCCAATGGTTACAAGCCCGCTACGAAGAGCTCATGTTCACGGATGAAAGACGCCAACGGGCCCTAGACCATTCCCACATGTTCCAACAACGCAGGGCAAGAGCATTCAACAAAAAGGTTCGACCTCGCAATTTAAAGGAAGGGGATTTAGTTTGGAAAGAATTACGTGCCCCAGTTACCGACCCCAGAGGCAAGTTTCGACCAAGTTCCGGCCCGTTCATCATCAAGGACATCCTGTCAGGAGGCGCAGTCAGACTCATGGATATTGATGGCATCGAGTTCAACCAGCTCACTAATATGGATAAACTGAAGAAGTGCTATGTCTAAAAAAAAAATTCCGAAAATTTAAAAAAAATAGACGTACACAACTTGAACGAACTACGTTGGCCTGATTCCACACTGGATACGTAGGTAACCCTTTTAAGGGGGCCCGGCAAAAATCATTCCAAAATTCCATTCAACTCATTCAAAAAGGGATAATCTTTATTAAAACTGAACGAATAAGTTTACATTGCAAGAATGAAACTTCCTAGGGTTACAAAAAAAAAAAAAAAAAATGCACCTATGAGGGTTTAAGCGAAACAAATTCTTATCTTTCTTTTTCAAAGCTAGACTTACTTTCCTAGAAAACTACTATAATCCTTCTTCCCTTTAGAAGGCTTCGTTGAAGAGTTCTTCTTTGAAGGACCCTGGCTTGTGACCGACCTATGATCGCTCCCTTGAGCTGGGGGCTTGCCTCTTTTCAGTACGTGATAGCCACCCATTTGAGGCCTTTCCTTTCTTTTCTTGCTTCCTATTTTCGAATCATACTTAGGCTTTAGCTGGTCCCACTCCTCATGACAAAGGGCTCGTCTCGCTTCTCCATCACTGCAGGAAAGCCAGTTCAGATAGATCTCAGAAACTTGAGTTGACGTAATCACCCGATGTACAGTCCAGCGGTGCCGGCTACGCCAATACTTTCCCCACTCCCAGCAAATTCAGTGGTCAAGGTTACGACATTTGGTCTAGTCTCCTGACGAGGGATCACCTGTTTCAAACCGTACGGCCTCATGACCCTAGAGGGAAAGAAGAAGGTAGTCCTATACAGACTCAATATGGTAGTGAGAGAAACAAACGCATCACAGGCCACCAAGGAGGTCAAGCTCCACCAAGGCACATGCCAACGGATGACATGTCTCACATGGAAAAAGGCATCCCATTCAGCAAGGGACTTTTCAGAATATAGCCTTTTCCTAACCAAGAAACTAGCAGCGGTATAGGTTTTCTTTGACCAAGTCCGGGGAACACGAACTATCAAATTATCTGGCGACTCTATCACCCTCAAATGCTCACATAACCAAATTTGAAGCAGCAAGGGACTGCTGGAAAAAGCTTCTTGAGGAGATACTTTCAGCCTGTCGAGCCCAATGATAGTCTCTCCTACAACCAGATGCAAAGGAGAATCCCCTTCAACCATATTGATTGACCAGTCGTAGCAACGAGGCTCGACCCAAGTTAGAAGATTCTGCATTAACAAATAGTAGGCGGTTTAATAGGCAAAGCACAAAAGCCTGTCGACGACAACGCCTGAATATTACATCCTTTTCAGATGAAATAGCAAACTTTTCGCAGAGTTGAACCAAGTCCACATCGACACCAAGAACCATACTTTTGTCTTCTGCAGATGACAAACCCAAGGATTTCTTGTACTGATCCTTAAAACCATCTCTCAAATAAGGCACAACTGGGGGAAGAGCATCAGGCATGTCAGTAATCGCAGCAAATTCCTCAACCAAAGGGCATGGTTCAGAGTTACTAAAATGGAAAACATGCAGGTTGGGGTCCCAATAATTCAAAGCAGATCGAAGAAGGGGCCACAATATTTTGGTTGGTTTCAAAGTCAGCAGGGTAGAAACGTGAAACGGGGCTAGTTCAAGTTTATCTTTTACGAACAGAATTTTGCACCAGGCATCGAACAGGTTCTCAAAGGATTTCACCATGATAGAAGATTGGGAAAATTTGAGAAAACTAAGGTCTGAAAAGTGATATAACATTAAGTATCCCGTAAATCCTATTTATAGGCAAAAACGCGGGCCAAAGAGATCAGAAATCCACAAAAAAGCCCAAACCGAAGCCGTCAACGGCTCTGGTCAGGGCCGCTAGCGGCCTCAGACTGTAGCCCAGCGCCGCTAGCGGCCCAGACCCTGGCCCGATCCGAATTTTTCCCTCGCTCCAGCTTGCTCCACTGCTCCGGTCTGCCCGATTAAAGCCCAGTTTTGATACCCGCATTGAATTTCATAGCCCGAGACTCTCCTAGTTTTATCTTTTTCAATTTTAATTTTTTTATTATTATTATTTTCCATTTTTTATAGGGTGTGTAATATGTGTAATTTTTGTTTTTTCTCACAATTTTTATCATTTTCTTTATTTTATTCCCTAAATTGTGGCTTCATCCTATCGCATAACACATTGCATACTTAGATCAGACGGGCATAGTCGATTCATCATATCATACATGTCATAAAAAAATGCAGGAGTTAGAAATCTCAAGATCAATTTCTACAAGGAGGTCCAAAACTGCTCAACCAGAATCATTGCTGTCAGGCTCATCATCAATGGACGGCTCCTGACCATAGTTCCCGGTCGAATAATGGAGAGAAGAGCTATAAATGGGCCTAATATTGTCAAGCCTCATATCCCGCCTATCATATGCTGGTGCACGCATAGGGGTACCTGCCGAAAGCCCCGCAGCAAAGAAATTCTCTGTGGCCTGACTGGCGAAGTCCATGGCCATATCCTGATGCGAAGGCCCAACATAGGGCATATCCCATCCAGGGGCATTCGCCCTACCTCCACCCGAGGGCATAACAACGGGCCTACTATCAAGAGAAGGCTGGAAGCCCGCGGGAGAGAACATCTCAGGAATGTATGGTACAGAAGGGCCGGGCGCCTCATCAACAAGAGGCCTGGTCACCACTACAGGAGGAGAACGAGCAACAGATGGCCGGCTCGCTGAAGAAGCCCTCGCAGGAGAAGAGTGGCGAGGTCGCATCGAAGATGAAGACTGGGACATCTGCAGATAATCCAAGTTAAAATGTTAAGTTAAGCACCTCACTTAGCTAAGAAATAAGAAGAGATTCTACTCACATCAACGGTCTTGGACCGAGAACTCTTCCCCTTGCCCATCACTCGACCATAGCCCTTCTTCAGCAAGTGAATAAGCTTGAATATCTGAGAGGTCTGCTCCCGATTCAACTACACGAGAGAGAGCCACAAGATAAAATCAACACCCAAAAGCAAACACAAACACAAGAAGGGATAAAAAGGAGTTTACCCCAGTACAATCGTTGGGCAAAGGCAAGCCCTCCACAGCCTCTTCATCAGCCATGTGAAGGGTGAACTCCTCCACTATGCGTCCCCTACTCTCCCCAGTGTACCTTACCTCATTGGTCGGCAAGATCACACTTGGGGGCTGACCTCGAGGAGCTCTAGAATGAGACCTCCTAGGACCTTGAGGAGCTAGACGATTCGCCTGCAAGACACAAGAGGTCAGTATATCACACATATGGCTAAAAAAGGGAGATAAGTTTCCTACCTTAGAAGTAAGGTCTGGCATCAAACGGTTCAAGCAGTAAGACAAGTATACGGCCGTGTGATCCAAGCCAACAACCTCCGGCATAAGAAACTCCTACACCGCCCTACCACGGATCACGACACCCAGGTCCCGCACACTCAAAGGAGGATCATTCGGAACCAAGTGACTACCCAGGGAGGGATAGACTAACCGAGTCAAGCGTTCCCCCAAATACCATACAAATCCAAATGGCCTCTCAAAGACCACCCGCAGAAAAGATACCCTAAAGGACTCCTTGGTGATATGGGGTGGAACCCCGGGAATATCATCAAAACCAGACCAAGATACTTGCAGATTACCAGCTCAAAAGTTCATTCACACCAAATGAACCAAAACAAATATATGTGTACAAGTCAACAACCACATACCGTAGATGCGGCACGACTCTCGAAGAGAGTCCGAAAATGCTCCAAAGAGGTAAATGGATGGGTATCCCTACCAACTCACCGTGAACCTAAGGGAAACATCCTCAAACCAGGACGGTGAGGACCAAAAGCTGGAAAGTACTCAAAGAACCACAGCTTCCATACAAGCAAACAAGTAAGCTCCAAATCCAAAACCATGTGCGCACAAAAGAAAGAAAAGCGGAATGTATGAGAGCCTACCTCAAGTATCCTCCATGGACCTGTGATAGATGTCCTCTCACTCGTCTCCTTAGGCCTACATGCCCGACGACACCACTTCACCAAAGAAGCATAAGCAGCGGCACCAAGGTTGTACTCATGAACCTTGGTCAAATCCTCCAAGCATGTCAAGAAACCGACTTGACACACGCTCTTCTTCTGAGCAAAGATCGTCGACCCCAGCAAGCAAGCCAGGAAAATACGAGCCCTCTGCTCCTCGGTAAGTCCCTGCTCCGCCATGGCCTCCCACAACCGCGCCAAAGAAACCCGATCCTTATCAAAGTTGATGGATACAGGCTCGTAAAGCTCTAGCAAAGTATCGCTCTGTCGCCAGTAGTTCGTGTCATATTGAATACGACGTCCTCTAAAAGACAACCCCGTCAGCACAGCAAACTAATAAGGGGTGGGGAACATCTCTCCCACAGGTGTATGGAAAGTGTTCGTGGTATCCCAAAACCTCTCCAGCAAACCCCTAACAATAATCCTAGAATCCCTCGAGTGACACGCAGGGATGGCAGTCAGAAACTCGTCAAGACCCGAGCCCAGTACCAAATTCCTGGCCCCTTCCGAAAAGGTCCCCAACATCAAACCCCAATCGGAGGTAGTCCCATGAGCCTGCAGCAAAACTCCGACACCCTAGCCAACAAACAAATTTTCCTCAACACCCCATATACTACAAATACAGCTATAATAATTCCACACTGATTATATACAGCTGACCACCAATCCAGTGCAAGTCCCAATTTGTTCGTGTGTCGAAGCATTAACAGTTCCAATTTTCAGCTCAAATATACTGAACAAGAAAAAAAGAGAGAGTCAGAAAACATACCAGCTCTAGGTTAGACAGATGACTCCGTCTATCCGGCAACAGAATACTGCGGTTCCAAACTCCAGGCGGGTGCCAGTCCAACCGCATAAAAGAGTCCTGGTAAAGTCATGCTCCGTCTACGTGGTTAGTCGGAGGTGCTCTAGTAGAAGCTAACCCGGTGCGGAAAAGGCTCCGCTCATACTCCTCATCACTCATAGGATGCTTCCCTTTGTCTACAGGAGCCATGGGAACACAATGGAGTTTTCTCTCTCTACAAATGGGAAAATAAAAGTTTCAGATTCGCAAGAAACAAGCACCCATTCAACAATGCAACCCAAAATTCAGTACCTAGGTGGAAAAATAAGCAAGTTCAAGAAAAAAACCGAGGAAAACGGTCAAGAATGGACTTACCTCAAGCAAAATGGAGCACTCAACAATGGGGAAGCTTCGACAATGGCTCTCGACGATGGCTCGACGAAGAATAAGGATGGCACGCGAAAAAGAAAAAAATCGCTCAAGCATTTTTATTCGGCTCAAGCACAGCGCCGCTAGCGGCGCTGGCCAGAGCCACAAGCGGCCTCCTGAGCCGCTAGCGGCGCTGCAGACCTGCAGCATGGGCCCCACTGCTAACCCACAGCCCCTTTTTCACGTCCACAGTTCGTTACTTCAGTTCATTTGCGGCAAAAATCAGTAAAAAGCGCGCGGGAGCAAAGCACTCTGGCCCACAAGTTCAAATTCGACAGTTGGCCTATTTTACGGTACCAACTTTCTCAGGTAAAACTAACCCGTTTATTTTAGCAGGTCCCAGGTACGGAAGCCCGGATCTACACTGCGACGATTCTTACTGCCCGGAGCGCCCAAAAATATTTTAAGCTCGGAAAACTTGGTGGCCTTACTAATCATTACAAATTTTTGGGGTCAGTCCCTATGCGATGTTACAAATTTTTGGGGTCAGTCCCTCTGCGATGTTTACAAATTTTTGGGGTCAGTCCCTCTGCGCTTTTACAATTTTTTTTTGGGGTCAGTCCCTCCGCGCTTTTACAAATTTTTGGGGTCAGTCCCTCTGCGAGGTTACATATTTTTGGGGTCAGTCACTCCGCGAGGTTAAAAATTTTTGGGGGTTAGTCGACGACCACTTAAGCTATTGCGGTTAAACCGTCCCTTCTACGAGGTTACTTATTTTTGCGTCAGTCAATGATTGCTTAAATTGCTGCGGTTATATTGTCCACTTATTTATTTTTTATATGTTTCAGTCAATGATTGCTTAAGCTATTGCATTTAAACTGTTCATATGTCCTAACCACCTTATGGCCGATTATTTTTATTCGCACTTATCTCGTTGACTTTTTCATTTTTTATAAATAGGGATGGAATCTCGACATCCGCCGAGCGGTGTTTGTTCACTGTTTGTCGAAGCACTCCGCGTTGATCATTGTCAAAAGATGAAATCTTAGCACACTACGAGCGTGTCCCAACACAGGTTTGTCTTCATATGCATGCATATTGTACACTCTCACACACCATGCGCACATCAGCATCCTGCATGTCGCCTTCGGAGTACTTTGATCTTCGCTTTTACTCAAGCTCAATCAAAGTGGGGGCTCCGGTAGACGCCAAAAAAACGCCTTCAGATTTCTCCGCAAAAGCCCGATGATGAAAGGAGTAATTTATAAACCTGAACTGCTATTTTTGCTTTAATAGTTAAGATAAGGCCTCAGGTTTTTCCTCCAAACACTCCTTCATTCCATTTCATTCAGAATCCCCATTCAAGAGCTTTCCAACGACATGTCTCACGCCTTTTTCCGACCCCCGGTCGCCAAGTTGCGATTTAGTGGTAGAACCGTCTTTTACCGTCCAAGGGTAAAACGGTCTTTTCATATTTTTCGGAATACAAAAAATCCTCCGGAAAATAAAAATAGACTGGATGACGTCATTATGACGACATTCAGCTGGCTGCTGAGAGCCGTCAGCGGCCCTGGAATATGTCCTAGGGCCGCTAGCGGTGCTGACAAATTTGCCAGCGACGCTGACCCTTCTTCGGGCCCGGCTGATTTTTCAAACCTAACTCGTTTTTCAGCTCAATTTCTGCCATCCAATCCTACTTTCCCACGCCTATATAAACAACCCTTCACCCTCAGTTCAAAACACACAGTCTACAGTTGACACCCTCTATTCTCAGTAGTATTGACTCTGAGCTTTTCCCTCTTTCTTCCATAAATTCTATTCTATTCTCGGGAATATTGACACTGAGCTTCCCTCTCTTTCATTACTTGAGATCTATTTTTACTATTCAATTGTCAAATACAGGCTACAGTTCAGGTACAAATTCCTGAGGGCTCAAATTAAATTAATTGCTTAACTGTTTATTTTCCAATATTCATAATGTAGATATCATGCTAGAATAGCGTTTTTTATTGCTTCCTGAATATTGTCTGTATAGTCGTTGTGCTGCCCAACTTGTCAAATCAAATGCATGTCTAAATAAGGGTTAAAAATAAATATTGTGATGCTTGTGGTGAACCAATTAATAGTCTAAGTCTAGGTTGTTAATCCGGTTTTGCATGGGAATTATGTCTTTAAATTATTAAGCAAACTTGAGTTAGTAGAGGCCGTCATAAAACGGGCGAGTTGGGTGCCTAACACCTTCCCATCTCGTACCTTCGCCCTGAACCCTTTATTCTTGGGTACTCATATGTTCTATATGAGCGGGAGTCGTTTTATAAACATGATCAGTTCATTTATTGAGCTATTGGGTTGTCCCTTCAGATTGTCCCTTCGGTTTGTCCCTTTGATAAAACGCCGATAACAGATTTGTGACCTCTTTAATGGTTGTTATTCAATTCAAGTCTTTACAAAAACTTTTCTAGCTCGACGGTTCCTTAAACTTATCTAAACCTCCAGCTTACAAATTTTCTATAAGGACGCACTCCGTGGGCCGTAGAAATCCCGGGTCCTTACACTAGCGGCCCAGGCCAGCGACGCTAGCAGCGCTGGGCTCTTGGTGAGGGCCCCTAGCGGCGCTCAACTTGAGCAGACCAAATTAGCTTGTCCCGAATTTTTTTGCGTTTTGCTTCTTTTTTCTTGATCTTCGTCGAGGGCCATTGGCGAGCCATTCACCATTGTTGAGTGCTTCAACTTCCTTGAGGTAAGTTGATTCTTGACCAGATTCTTCGATTTTTGTCTTGAACTTGCTTATTTTTCCACCTAGTTGCTGAATTTCGGGTTGCATTGTTGAATGGGTACTTGTTTCTTGCGAATCTGGAACTTGAAGTTTTCACTTGTAGAGAGAGAAAGCTTCATTCTTCTTCCACGACTCCCATGGAAAAAGGAAAACGTCCCATGGGTGAGGAGGAGGAGAACTAGGACCTTTTTCGTACTAGGCTTCCTTCCACTAGTACGCCCCTTGCTCGACATGCAAACGGGGCTCGTTTTTACCAGGATTCGTTTATGCGGATGGACTGGCGCCCGGTTGGGGTTTGGGACCGTAGTATTTAGCTACTGGACAGGCAGAGTCATCTGTGTAACCTTCAGTTGGTATGTTTTCTGATTCTTTTATGTGTAACCTTCATCTGTGTAACCTTCAGTTGATAATTTTTTTTTGAACTGAAAATTTGAACTGTTAGTGCTTCGGCACACGAACAAATTGGGAGTTCTACTGGATTGGTTGTCAGCTGTATATAATTTGTGTGGTAGTATATGGGATGTTGAGAAATTTTTGTTTGTTGGCTAGGGTATTGGTGTTTTGCTGCAGGCTCATGGGTCTACTTCCCATTGGGCTATGATGTTGGAGATTTTTTCTGTGGGAGCTAGGGAGCTAGTGCAGGGTTCAGGTTTTGGGCACTTTTTGTCTGTTATCTCGGCTTGTCACTCTAGGGACACTAGGATCATTGCTCGGGGGTTATTGAAGAGGTTCTGGGATACCACGAACACCTTCCATACGCCTGTGGGGGAGATGTTTCCTACCCCCTATCAGTTTGTTGTGCTGACAGGCTTATCTTTTAGAGGGCGTCGTATACAGTATGACGTGGATTACCATCGGCAGAGTGATAGGTTGCTTGAGCTTTATGGGCCTGTGTCCCCCTATTTTATAGATGACCGGGTTTCCTTGCCCAGGTTATGGGCGGCCTTGTCGGAGCAGGGGCTTACTGAGGAGAAGAGGACCCGTATTTTCTTAGCTTGTTTGTTGGGGTCGACCATTTTAGCTCAGAAGAAGAGCGTGTGTCAGGTCGGCTTCTTGACATGTTTAGACGACTTGTTCAAGGTCCATGAGTACAACTTTGGTGCTCCTGCATATGCTACCTTGGTGTGATGGTGCCGCCAGGCTTGTAGGCCTAGGCCGACGAGTGAGAGGGTGTCTATTTCGAGCCCGTGGAAGATACTGGAGGTAGGCACATATATTTCCTTTTTCCTTTGCACATGCATGCTTTTAAGGAGAATTGCAACTTATCATTTTTTTTTTGCTTGTATGGCAGTTGTGGTTTTTTGAGTATTTTCCCGCTTTTGGTCCTCACCGTCCTGGTTTGAGGATGTTACCACTAGGTTCACGGTGGATTGGTAGAGATAACCACCCATTTACCTCTTTGGAGCATTTTCGGGCTACCTTTGAGAGTCATGCTTAAATTGATTAGTTAATGATTTGTTCAACTTTGAGTTTATTGGATTTATCAATAGCCAAACAAGGAAAGAAATAAGCCAGAGGAATTTTTATTGATTTGCAACAAAAGATAAGCACACACGACTTTAGAGAACAGGGTCTCTAATTCTCGTCAAAAAGAAACTAGAGTTAGAAAGAAAAGTAAAAAGGGGAACACCCCCTGTTCAAGACTCAACCTAATGATTTAGCTAAGATCCTAACTCGACAAAACTTGGGGACTCAGACTCGATTCCTCTAGCTCTTGCAAGTAGGCAACTAGTTGCAGGCTCTAAAGGTATCATCTTCTTCTTTCTTGTCCATGATTTCTTGTATACTATCTTGCGGGCGGATGCAGTCATCTATGCGGTGGCCAAACACCCGGTGATATTGACAGTAGAGATTATCGTCAACCAAGATACCCACATCGTAGAGCTGGTTGTAGGAGTCAATTGCTTGGTATAAGAGGCGTTCTCCGTAAGCAGCTTGCAGATTCTTGATGAATTGGCGGATTTTATCACTTTGCGCAGGTTTCTCAACCAGTTTGGCCACCTTTAGTCTCCAACATTGAAGGAAGGCAAGGAACCCCTCATCTTTTCCTTGCTTGGTGATCTCTAATTCTCGAAGGGTCATGGAGAGGACAACATTTTCTTTATAGCCTGCAAGGAAGATTATAGTGAACTCTAACCAAGTATGGTAGTTTTCCAAATTCAAGGTGTCGAACCAACGACGAGTTGAGGCATCAGGAGTCTGTGGGAACAAGTGTATGTTGATGCTTTCGTCAATTCCTCTCAAAACCATGGCGGTAGTGAAGTCCTTGAGGTGATTTCGTGGATCATCATTTCTAGTGAATATCGGAACCTCGGGCATGGAGAACTTGGCTGGAAGCTTGCCCTTGATTTTGGGATTGACCTTACCATCATTGGCATTGTAGTTGGCGATAGAGTCAATCTTTTTGAGCTTAGTTACTTGCTCATTTTCTTCAGTGCTGGAGTCAAAGAGGATTCTTGCTTCATCCTTTTTCTTTCTTTCCAAGTCTTCAACCATGATATCATCAAACTTCTCGTCAGTGGTTTTGGTCATTGTGAAGCTTGGAGGTGTGATTAGTAAGGTGAGCTTTGTGGTGGTGATGGATTATGGGGTGATGGCCTTTTGGAATGTGGTGGTGAGGCTTTTTTTGTGGCGGAGGTAGTCGGAAACTTGGTGGTGTAGACAGTTGCAGACGAACTAGCCTTGCAGAAGGTTGAGCCCCGCTTTTCTCAAGGTTTCCTTTCTTCTTCGGACCCCCTGAACTGAATAGGAAGCACGGAGCACTTAGTAACAAGAAAAAACCATGAGACTCTCACCTAAGAAAAATGTTGACCCACACATAGAAAACACATTGTCCTAAAAAAAAGATCCTTAAGCCTAAATGCCCAACTATTTCCCTAATATCAAAGGAAAATAAAGTCGATGAACGAAAAAAATAAGAAAAATAGAAAAGACAGACTACCCTATGTTTTTCTAGACTCAAAAGAAAATGGAAAATGGGATAAAACTAAAAAAAAAAGAATTTCGGTCCTCAACTTTTTTTTTCGCAATTTTTTTAAGCCGCATTTTTCTTTTTGGCCTTTTTTTATTTTTTTTTTCTTTGCTTTTGTTTTTTTTTTTGACCGAATCTGGATTACATAAAAAAAAAGGAAATAAAGAAATAGAAAAAGGGAGAGGGAGAGGGAAATTTGAAATGACTGACTCTTTTTCTTGCTAAAAAGATCCTAAGAAATTGCTCATGACATTTAGAGAATATATATTTGGGAAAAATGACGAGTGTTCATTGAAATAACCTCTCGCACCATTATCTTTGGGCATTAGGAACTAGCTAAAAATAAGAGAAAAAGATTTCTAGCACGCAAGTACATGTTGGCACATAGTCACGACATTCATGCATTCAAGCAAGCATTACAACGATGCAATTACAGGCAAACATGTGATCAGAAGGGCATTACAACGACACATACACAATAAGCAAGCGAATGCACGAATGTGGGCTAGAGGCTTTTGGCTCCTGTGAGGTTACCACGACAAATTACAATTTCCGTTCGGCGGATGGTCGACACATCAATTGTAAATCTTTTTCACCAACAAGAGTCGATGAAACATGGGTGAGGTAGCGTCGATTTGTACGATAGGACAACTGTATATTCCTTTAGATATACGGGTTGTCTACGAGTTGCGACACAAACTTCCGCCAGGGTCGATAAGGGTCAAAAGGTTGTGACAGAGCACATGCAAATGATGCAAATGATGCAATATGGAACATGTTATTAAACAATTAAGCAAACTTGACTTTCGAGTCTCACCCTCTTAAATAAATCCCCAGTGAATTCGTCACTGTAAAGACCCGGGATTTCTACGGCCACGGAGTGCGTCCTTATAGAAAACATGTAAGCTGGGGGCTTTAGATAAGTTCAATGGACCATCGAGTTAGAAAAGCTTTTGTAAAGACTTGAGTTGAATAAAAATCATGAAAGAGGTCACAAATCTGCTATCGGCGTTTTATCGAAGGGACAATCCGGAGGGACAACCGAATAGCGCGATAAGTGAACTGATCATGTTTCTAGAAAGACGCCCGCTCATATAGAACATATGAGTACCCAAGAATAAAAAGGTTCGGGGGCGAAGGTACGAGGTGGGAAGGTGTTAGGCACCCAACTCGCCCGTTTTATGACGGCCTCTACTAACTCAAGTTTGCTTAATAATTTAAAGACATGATTCCCACACAAACCGAATTAACAACCTACACTTAGACTATTAATTGGTTCATCACAAGCATTACAACATTTATTATTGACCCTTATTTAGGCATGTATTCGATTGGCAAATTGAGCATTACTACGACTAGACATGCTTGGGAGGGCAATATTTAGTAAACAATAAAAGACGTTATTTAGCATGATATCTACATTATGACTACCAGAAAATAAACAATTAGGCAAGTAATTTAATTTGAGCCTTCAGGAGTTAGTACCTGAACTGTAGGCTATATTTGACAAGAATATTAAAAGACAAGATCTCAAGTTTGGAAGAAAGAGGGGGAAGCTCAGTGTTAATACTCCTGAGAATAGAGGTTGTGAACTGTAGACGGTGTGTTTTGAACTGAGGGAGGAGGATCGTATTTATAGGCACAGGAAGTAGGGCTTGACGAGTAAAGAGAGCCGATTTTTTGGAGTTGGGCTGAAAAATAACTGGGCCTGGGAGCTCAGCCAGCGCCGCTAGCGGCTCAGGTCAGAGCCGCTAGCAGCTATGGATTTTCAGCCAGCGTCGCTAGCGGCTCAGCTCACAGCCACTAGCGGCCCTGGATTTTATTCCAGAGCCGCTGACGGCTGTGGTATGCCAGCTGAATGTCGTCATAATGACGATATCTAGTCTATTTTAATCTTCCGGAGGAATTTAGTGTTCACCGTTTTACCCTTGGGCGGTAAAAGACGGTTCTACCCCTGATTTGCAACTTGGCGACCGGGAGTCGGAAAAAGTCATGAGAGGTGTCATTGGAAAGCTCTTGAACAGGGCTTTTGAATGGGACTGGAATGAAGAAGTGATCGACGAAAAACCTGAGACTTTATCTTACCGATTAAAGAAAAAATAACGCTCAAAATTATAAATTACTCCTTTCATCATCGGAATTTTGCGGAGAAATCTGAAGGCGCTTTTTTGGCGTCTACAGCGGCCCTGGCGAGCGCCGCTAGCGGCGTTGGCCACAGCCGCTGGCGGTTATAAGCCTGCTAGCTGAAACTTTGCCGAGCCATATCTCACTCGTTTTGGTTCCAAATTGGATGAATCAAGATATGTTGTAAAGCTTATTGGGTCTAGGTTCAAATGGTTTTGGTTTCAGGTCCAAATGTTTTGTGGATCTCGAGATATACCCAAAAGAGTAAGGAGAGATCAGTTTTGGAGTAAGAACCAATGTTGGGCTCGTAACTCCTTGGTTGGAAATGTGGCGTGGGCTCATAATATGTCATTGAAAAGCTATTTGAATAAGGAATCCAGAAATAAAAGGCTCACAAATTGAATCAACCAATTGAACTCCCAAATGGGGCTGGAAATATGGTTCACAGCATTCGGCTACATCTGTTTTGACTCTTATCTTTGTTTGGCCATAACTCTTAGGTGCGGAATCAAATTTTGACACGGAAGGAAGAAATAGAAAGCTCTTAAAAGGGGCTTTTAAATGAAGTGGAAATGAAGGAGTTATCAAGGAAAAACCTGAGACCTTATTTTACCTATCAAAGCAAAAATAGCATTCAAGTTTATAAATTACTCCTTTCATCATCGGGCTTTTGCGGAGAAATCTGAAAACGTTTTTTTCGCGTCTACAGCACCATACCCTTACCCAAACCTTGACAAGCACCCAGCAAGTCCAGTAACCCTTTGGGTGCTATCTTGCATATAAGTGTCGAAGATGCTCTGGGACTTGAGATCGCCGGAATATGGGTCATCGATGAAGAAGATGTATGGGAAGTCCAAACTAGATCTCCCGTAGGTGTAGCCCATTTGACACGTTCCGGTCGTCATTATAGGCCACCAAATATCTATAATGACAGGGTTCAACCTCCAACTGAAGAAGAAGCTGAAGAAACTCCTGCCAAAGACAAAGAGTCTCCCATTACAGGACAACTCAAAAGGATCAAAGTCGATATCTCCATTTGGCAACTCTTAGCCTCATCCTACGAACACGACAAGCCATTTTGGAGGCATTGTCAAAAGTTTCGGTGTCACAAGATATGAGGCCTAATGAGCTAGTCAGCTTCTTAGTAGGGGATAAACCACAACCGATCATTACTTTCTCTGACAGTGAACTACCTCCCGAGGAATCCTCACACAACAATGCCTTATACTTGACTATATTCGCTATGGGCAAGTATGTGCCTATGACCCTTGTGGATAATGGATCCGCCGTGAACATATGCCCACTGAGAACCGTAGTAAAATTAGGCATACATATCAAGAATCTGGATCAGTCAGCACAAGGCTTACGTGCTTATGACAACTCCAGTCGAAAGGTCCTTGGCACCATAACCATGAATGTCACTTCAGGAGCTACAGAGAAAATGGTCCAGTTTTATGTCATGGATATTTCGGCCACTTTCAACTTGCTGTTGGGACGACCTTGGCTCCATGGTCTGAATGCTGTAGCCTCTACCCTTAACCAAAAAGTCAAAATGATGCTAGAATGAGAAATTGTGGAAATCGAAGTTAATCCTATCAAAGCAACCATCGACAAGGCTCCTGTCTTGAAGATAGAACACGATAGTGAGGAGATTGACCTTTGGGGATTCTCTCCCGAAGAAGTAGCCCTCATAGAAGAAGACACCAAACCTTACGCCTCCACTGGTTCTAAGGAACTTGAGACATACCCTCCTGAAGAAATAGGAGAACCTGATGAGTTCGAGGAAATAAGATAAACCATCCAAGGGATGTCTATCTAAGTGGCATAACACCACACTGCAATTCGGAAAATGAAGGAGAAAATCGCCTTGCTAGACAAACCCACAGAATGCAACCTTGTTCTGGCTAAAGGGGAAGCTTGTTCCCAGCAGGATGAGATGTTTAGCAAGATGGTCAAGTACGGGTATGCTCACCTTAGAAGGCCTAACCGTCAAATGCTTCCAAGGGATAGGAATCCCTATCTCCGGTGCAAATATTGTGAAGCTAATGGGCATCACACCAACCAGTGCAAACGCCTAAAAAGGGTAATCACCTCCTTCATTGATCAAGGAACTATGTGGTCTCCCACCGCCTAGGCTATGAAAGGATGGCGTTGCTTTGACCAAAGGCAATACACTCAACTGCACGTCCCCATTGGAAACATTATGAAAGCCCTCATATGCAGAGGAGACCTTAAGCCCGTGATTCCCACTAACAACCTCCAGGAGATAAATAAGGATAAGGATTTCTACTGCCGCTATCACCAAGTCTTCGGCCACCACACTTACAACTGTATCCGCCTGAAGGATGATATACAGAAAATCATAGACAGTGGAGAGATTCCGCCGCCTCTGAAAGAAGAAGAGGATGCCTATGGAGCCTGGAACTAAGTGGCTAGAGACAAGAGCTAAAGGAATCGAGTCTGAGTCCCCAAGTTTTATCGAGTTAGGATCTTACCTAAATCTTTAGGTTAAGTCTTGAACGGGGAATGTTCCACTTTTTTCTTCTTTTCTAAGTCTAGTTTCTTTTTGACAGGAATTAGAGACCCTCTTCTCTAAAGTCATGTGTGCTTATCTTTTTGCAAATCAATAAAAATTATTTTTGCTCATTTCTTCCTTTGTTTAGCTATTGATAAATCCAATGAACTCAAAGTTGGACAAATCATTAACTAATCAATTTAAGCAATGTAAGTAAACTTCGCAAAGCAAGAATGCAAATTATCTCTTTTACAGGAATTTGAGCAACTGAACTCCCTCAACAACGTCACTCCACATACAAAGAATAAGTGAGCCAGCCTTCTGCAACAACCTCAACACAAGTCTAATCCTAGCTCCGATCGAAGAAGATCCTTGGACCAAGATATTCAACTATATCACCAAAGGCACCTACCCTCGAGACGCACCAATAAGAGCTCAACGGGCCATGGGGTTCTATACAAGAAGACCCACAATGGAATCAACCTCAGATGTGTGAACGCCGAAGAAGCCGTAGAAATCATGAATGAGGTACACAACGTGATATGCGAACCACACATGAATGGTCGAATGCTCTCTAAAAAGGTCCTACGACTGGGGTACTATTGGACCACCATGGAAACGAACTGTTACGACTACGTCATGAAATGCAAGAAGTGTCAGATATATGCCAACCTACAGCATATGCCACCCTCAATGCTCCATAACTTCACATCCCCTTGGCCATTTTCTGCATGGGGAATAGATATCATTGGTAAAATCACCCCGAAGGGCTACGGAGGACATAATACATCCTAGTAGCCATAGACTATTTTACCAAATGAGTCGAAGCACAGTCCTATGCCATCCTCACATGCAAACAAGTATTCAAATTCATAAGGAACAACATCATCTGCCGATACCGTATTCCCCATTAAATTATCAGCGACCATGGATCCCATTTCAAAATCGAAACAACCACCCTACTAAAGAACTACAAAATCCAGCACCTCAAATCATCCCCTTACCGACCCCAAACCAATGGCGCAGTGGAAGCCTCCAACAAAAACCTCAAAACTATCATTGAAAAGATATTAGAAAACTACAAAGATTGGCTCATAAAACTCCATGCCCATAGCCTTAGAGGGTGAAATTCCCGAAACCCAATTGTTGCAAGCCCGTTATGAGGAACTCATGTTCACAGATGAAAGACGCCTACGGGCTATAGACCATTCGCAGATGTACCAACAACGCATGGGAAGAGCGTTCAACAAAAAGGTCCGACCTCGAAACCTGAAAGAAAGAGACTTAGGTTGGAAGGAGTTACGTGCACCAGTTACTGACCCCAGATGCAAATTTTGACCGAATTGCTCCGGTCCGTACATCATCAAAGACATCTTATCAGGAGACGTCGTCCGGCTCATGGACATTGATGGCATTGAGTTCAGCCAGCTCACCTAGCGCTGTTCATCATTGGTCCGATCAAAAAAGTTCGGTCCGGTCTGGACTGGATGGTAAGTGGTGGGGAAAGCTAAAAAACGATCCTGAGCTCTTTTTAAAAAACCGGTACGGTCCGGTCCAAGACCGGGTACAAACAAGTCCGGTCCGGTCTCAGACCAGTCAAGACCGGTCCGGTCTGCTCTGGTCCGGGTCTGGACCGATGAACAACTCTAAGCTCACCAACATGGACCAACTGAAGAAGTGCTACGTCTAAAAAAAAATAATAATAAAAATAAATAAATAAATAAATTAATTAATTAATTAATAATAATAATAATAATAATAATAATAATAATAATAATAATAATGAATTCCGAAAAAAAAAAAAAAGAGACGTACACAAATTGAACGAACTACGCTGGCCTGATTCCACACTAGATACGTAGGTAACCCTTTTAAGGGGCCCGGCAAAACAATCAATCCAAAATGCCATTCAACTCATTCAAAAAGGATAATTTTTATTCAAACTTAACGAATAAGCTTACATTGCATAAATTAAAATTCCTAAAGTTAAAAAAAAAAAAAAGTGCAACTACGAGGGTTTAAGCTAAACAAATTCTTACTACATTTTTTTTATAAAACTAGACTTGCTTTCTAAAGAAAACTACTTTAATCCTTCTTCCCTTTTGAAGGCTTCATTTAAGAGTTTTTCTTTGAAGGACCTTGGCTTGAGGACGACTTATGATCACTTTCTTGAGCTGGGGGCTTGCCTCTTTTCATTACATAATAGTCTTCGTCATAAGGCCCTTCCTTCCTTTTCTTGCTTCATGTTCCTGAGTCATACCTAGGTACTAGTTGGTCCCACACCTCATGACGAAGGGCTTGTCTCGCTTCTGCATCACTGCAGGAAAGCTAGTTCAAATAGGTATCAGAAACTTTGGTTGGGGCAATCACCCGAGGTACTGTCCAGCGATCCTTGCCACACCAATTTTTCCCCGGTCCTTAGCAAATTCAGTGGTCAAACCCAAGGTAGGTTGTCTCGTAGTCTCCTGACGAGGGATAACCTGCTTCAACCCATATTGCCGCATGACCCTAGAAGGAAAGAAGTGAGTACTCATGTACAGACCCACTATAGTAGTGTGAGGAATGAATATGCAGCAAGCCACTAAAGAGGTTAAGTTTCACCAGGTCACATGCCAACGAATAGCATGTCCGGCATGGAAAAAGGCATCCCATTCAGCAAGGGTCTTCTCATCGTATAGCCTTATTTTAACCAAGAAACTAGCGGCAATATAAGTCTTCTTTTTCCAAGCTTGAGAGGCACGAGCTATCATCTTCTCTGGCGATTCTATCAACCTTAGATGCTCGCACAACCAGATTTGAAGCAGCAGGGGGCTGCTAGAAAAGGCCTTGTGAGGCAAAACTTTCAACCTGTCAAGCCCCAAAATAGTTTCCCCTATCACCAGATGCAAAGGATAATGCCCTTCAGCCATTTGATTCACCACTCGCAACAACGAGGCTCTACCTAGGTTGGAGAACTCTGCATTAGCAAACAATAGGCGATTAACCAGGCAAAGTACAAAAGCCTGTTGGCGACAACGCCTAAATATTGCATCATGTTCAGAAGAAGGAGCAAACTTTTCACAAATTTGAACTAAGTCCACATCGACACTGAGAATCATTCTTTTGGCTTCTGCAGAGGACAAGCCTAGAGATTTCCTCTTCTGATTACTAAAATCGTCCCTCAAATAAGGCACAACTTGGGACAGAACATCACACATATTAGTAATGGCAGCGGATTCTTCAACTAAAGGGCATAATTCAGAGTTACCAAAACGGAAGACGTGCAGGTCTGCATCCCAATAGTTCAAAGCAGATCGAAGAAGGGGCCACAAGATTTTGGTTGGTCTCAAAGTCAATAAAGTTGAGATATGGTACGGAGCCAGTTCTAGTTTATCTTCTATGGTCAGATATATACACCAAGTATCAAACAGATTTTCAAAGGATTTCACCATGGTAGACGCTTTGAGAAATTTGAGAGAGTTAAAGTCTGAAAAGGGGATACGACATTAGACATCCCATAAATACTATTTATAGGCAAAGAATCCGGTCAGAAGGAGTCAGGAATCCACGAAAGCACCGCTAGCAGCCCTGCCCTAACTATTGGCCCAGCGCCGCTAGCGGCCCTGCCCAGCACGTCTAGCGGCCCTGCCCAGCGCCGCTAGCAGCCCCGACCTCGGCCCAGTTGACATTTCTCTTTTGTTCTTGCCCGCCCTCTTGGTCTGTTCCGCTCGGTTTAAGCTCAGTTTTCAAATGTACAATGGGGTTACAAGGCCCGAGACTCTCTTACTCTTATCCTTTTCCATTTCTTTTATTTTATTACTTTATTCTTTTTTTAGGGGGTATATAATATGTGTAATTTTTGCTTTTTCTTGTAATTTTTACCTTTTCTTTACTTTATTCCCTAAACTATGTCCTTCAAAACGCATTACATACTTAGAGATCAGACGAGCATAATCAAGTCATAATAGCATTCTTATCAAATATATGCATAAAAACATGAGTTCAAAGTTTGAAGACCAATGTTTACAAATCAATCCTATATTGTTCAACTGGAGTCATCATCGTCATTGCTATCGGCCTCATCCTCAACGAAAGGCCCTGACCATAATTCCTAGCCGAAGAGTGGAAAGAACCGTGAGTACTGAACGAGCTATAAATAGGCATGCTGTTGTTAGGCCTCATATCCCGTCCATCATACGCTGGTGCATGCATAGGGGTACCTGCCAAAAACCCCGGCCCAAAGAGGCTATCCGTGGCTTGACTAGCGAAGTCCATAGCCACATTCTGATATGAAGGCCCAGCTTGAGGCACATCCCACCCAGGGGCGTTCGCCCAACCTCCAGCCATAGGGGTCACAATAGGCCTACTACCCAAAGAAGGCTGAAAATCCACTAGAGAAAACATCTCAGGCACAGGAATGTGCGGCATAGAAGGTTCGGGCGCCTCATCAACAGGAGGCCTGGTCGCAGCATAGTAGGTGGACGAGCAATAGATAGCCTGCTCGCCGAAGAGGTCCTCGCAGCAGACGAATGTCGGGGACCCACAGAGGACGAAGACCGTGACATCTGCACACAATCAAGACCAAATGTTAGACTAAGCACTCCACTTAACTAAACAAAAGACAAAAGTGTACTTACACTAGCAGTCCCACACTGGGAACTCTTCCCTTTACCCATCACCCGGCTATAGCATTTCTTTAATAGATGGATGAGCCTAAAGACTTGAGAAGTCTGCTCCCGGTTCAGCTACAAGAAGGAACAAAAGATAGAGTCAACATTAAAAAGCAACACAAAAAAAAAGCAATAAGGGATAAAAGCAATAAGGGACTCCAATTAAAATAAGTCCAACTGGTTTGGATCACCTGTACAAGAGGCTTCCACTAGTTAATTCAAATGAACTGGGCTAATCATCAGAGTAATTATTCTCGCAACCCAAGATCGAGCAAAATCCAATCGTTTCATCATCGGGTTTTTACGGGGACTTATTATAGACACAATTTTTGGTGTCTACAGAAGCCCCTACTTTGGCCGAGCTCGAATAGAGCGAAGGTCAAAGTATTCTTGTGCCAATACCTGCAATAAAACAGGCAAACTTAGTGAGGTGACAATCAGTTAAAGATAAACAATCATTTTAGAGTAATAAATTTCACGGTTTATTTGACCGAGAGTTTCATCCTTTGCTGTAGCTCACACAATAAAAATCCTTCGATTATCAGTCGAACAGAGAGACCCTGTGCTCTAGGTCACACAATAAATGTCCTTCGATTTTCAGTCGAAGGGGAACCCTATGTTGTAGGTTATACAATGAAAGTCTTTTGTTAGAGATAAGATAAAAGACAAAAATCCTTCGATTTTTAGTCGAAGGGGACCCTATGATGTAGGTCACACAATAAATGTCCTTCGATTTTCAGTCGAAGGGGAACCTATGCTGTAGGTTACACAATAAATGTCCTTCGATTTTCAGTCGAAGGGGACCCTGTGCTGTAGGTTACACAATAAAAATATTTCGTTAGAAATAAGATAAAAGATAAAATTCCTTCAATTTTTTAGTCGAAGGGGACCCTATGCTGTAGGTCAAACAATAAATTTCCATCAATTTTTAGTCGAAGGGGAACCCTGTGCTGTAGGTTACACAATAAGAATATTTCGTTAGAAATAGGATGAGTAGTAAATGTAGAGGGTAATAAAATGTTGCTCATACCATAGGTCGGGTGCGAGCCCATGCCACTTGGCCGAGTTTAAATGTACAAACCTGTCAGTTTAAAATAGTCCTGCTTTCATAAACGGACTTTGGCGTGCAAATAACTGTTATGGACCTCGCGTGGGGCCCACTGATTTTGAACCAATGGCCCAAAAAAAGTCAGACGTGAGAGAGTGGACCAGGCGGTCAAGCCGCCATGTCAAGCGGTCGAACCGCTAGGTGGAGCGGCTAACCCGCTGGCTGGAGTGGCTACGCCTCTTGGTGGAGCGGTTGAACCGCTCACCCAAACGGTCAAGCCGTTGGGACTAGCGGTCTGACTGCCAGCTGGGCGGTCTGACCGTCCACCTAGGCGGTTTGACCGGCCATTAGGTTTTTTCACGGGTATGCATAAAAGAAAAGGGGGTGGCCGAAACGGGTCATCTTCCCCATTTTGCCTTCTCCTTTCTCTCTCCTCCATTTTTCTTCGAAGCTCTCAACCTCCATCAAAGCCCGTAGCTCCAAATCTTGAGGTTTTCTTGCTCAAATTCTTTGTAGAACTTGATTTTGTAAGTTGTTCCTGTGTTTTTGAGTGTCAAAACTCAAAATTGTGTGAATTTTTGAGTTTTGTGAGTTTCACTCAAATTTTCAAAAACTACATTTTTGCTCTTCATCCATGGCTCCTAAACTTAGAGGAGGTAGGAAAATGAAGGGCCAAGAGATTGTTGTTCATGAGGCCCCGAATGTTTTCACTCAGGTTTTTATTTTCTGGTATACCCCATCACCGGGTGGGTGATAACCGGTTAGTCCAGGATGAGTTCACTCGTAGTGATTTTCATCCCATCGATCATTGGGAGCCCAGCGATCTTGTTTTCAAGAAGAAGGAGCATTTCGTCACCATTGGTACCAAATGTCGGGTATGTCGTTGTTTTTTTTTTTTTTTTTTTTGCTCTTTTACACTTAGAAAATCATGTGCAGGCAAACATAGAACTTTAGGATGAGAACTGTAGTGTAGCTAAATGTGGAAAAACCAATTTGCGTGAAATTGTGTTTCTTGTTAATTTGTGAATTCCCGTAGGTTTCTGTTATTATATACATTTTGCATGTGAAGAACGAATTTGCGTGAAACTCATCTTTATTGGTGGAAAATAAATTTGTATGAAATTTATTCTCGTTGCAATTATCATATTTTTTGTGAAAATAAACTTGAGTGAAGTTTATGTTTATTGTGGTGGTTGATGGTTTTTTGAGTATATTTGTGGAGAATAAACTTGTGTGAAATTCGATCTCTTTAAAATTCACTCTTGTCATATCGGTTTAGCTAAAGTGCTAAATTTTACTAGCTGTAAAACTTTAGGACTAAATCGGAGACTGGTAGTTGTTACTAGGATCACCTAACTAATTGTCTTGCAGTTAGTGTGTTGTATAGGATATCGACACAACCATGCGGGGTTATGGTAGCCTTCCGGGTATCAAGAAATCCCGTAGGCACGTGACTCCTTTGGTCGACGCTATTGTGGAGCGTTGCGGCTTCGGTCACTTTTTAGCGTCTATCGCTTCTGCCGAGCGCTCCGACCGCTTGCTTGTTAGAGGTCTTGCGTAGCGGTACTGGGATACTACTAGTACTTTTCATTTTCCTATGGGCGAGATCATGATCACCCCTTTCGAGTTTGGTCTCATTTCCGGGCTCCCTTGCACCGGTACTCCTATCACTTATGGAGAGCTGAGTAGGGAGGTTATGGTGGAGATGTTTGGCCTTTTTGTGGCCAACTGGGATGGTATGAAGTATGGCCGGACTAATGTTATGGTCCAGTTCTTGACCAACCCGAGGAAGTTGAAGAAGGTCACGGTGGAGCAGCACGCTCGCCTTTTCTTGGCCTATGTTCTAGCTTGTTCCGTCTTTTCGGATAAAGCTAGTGGGTACCATGTTCGCTATTTCCCGTGCTTGCGGGATTTGGACAGAGTTGTGGAGTACAATTGGGGTCTTCCCGCATACTCCTGTCTCCTTCGATGTTTGAGGCAGTCTAGCCGCCTCAGTGGAGAGGAGGGCGCGTCTCGTGTCTCCTTAGTCGGTTATTGGAAGGTAATGGAGGTAATTTCCTTTTACCCTTCTTATACTTTGTGTTTTTGGCTTTTTAGTCATAGCTTATGCCTAATCCTTGTACTTTGCATGTCTTAGATTTGGTTTTATGTGCATTTCTCCGACCTTGCCCCTCTTTTCGAGACAGGAGATTTGTCCTTTCCAGCGATGCAGACCTGGAAGGGACGGGCATCTTGCCCATTTACTACCCTGCACGCCCTTAGGGAGGCGATATATCCCTTGACCACTCAGGATGTAAGCCATTAACCTTTGTGCTTTTTTCGTCCTTTTATCCTACTGCGTGCTCATTCTGGCTTTTGTAGGTTGACTGGTTCCCCTTGACGGATTACCTCCCGTGTCTCTCGAACAGATTTTTGGGTGCTCGGGAATATGACCAGAGGAGGATCCTTATTGAGGGTCCTTTCGATTTTGAGTGGTTCTTGGGAGAGAGACTAATTAGGTAGACTTTCTACGACCTTCCGGCTCCGAGGATTCCTTTGGATCCTCCGGATTCTATGCTTTATGTTCGTCACCTTACAGTGGAGAAGGTAAGGATGGCTACTGTCGGGGCTAATGCCCTCGAGTATTTGCTTCCGGCTTATCGTGAGGTGGATCTCATGGAGGCATATACTGATTTTGTTGAGGCTCGGTTGTGCCCCAACTTTTCTACGGACCCTATAAGTAATGTACTTTTATTTCCTAATTTGGTTTGGAAATTTAGAAATATGTCTGATAATTTTGAGTCTTTGCAGAGTGCTGCGAGTTCTTCGTCATCTCATGCGACTGCTTCTTCTTCGCGCCCTACGCTCCCTTCTATGTCGGTGAGTTATACAGGAGCGGATGGATCACCTCAGGTTCTCTTGATTCTTGAGTTTCGTGGTCCCGATGAGGAGGTTGAGGGATTGCCTCTACCAGCTGGTTGTAGGGGGGTAAGTGAGAATCCATTGTAATTTGCAATGTTTCCTTTGTATTTATACTGACGTTTTTCTTTTATGTGCAAAGTTGGATGTTGCGGAGACGCGGAAGATCTAAAGGGGCATGCAGGCCTTTAAGAATTGGTTTTCCAGGTTCGCGTCTTGGAGTGTATGCACGAGTCGTCGGTCCAACGTTCGAGAGGTATGTTCATTTCAAGTAATAGTGCTTGATTTGAATTTTTGTAATTTTCTGACCTTCAACTTATTTCACAGCCTGTTCCCGTAGTGAGGCCTCTCATGCCTCCAGTTGTTCGTACTCCGGAGTCAGTGTCTACACCGCAGCGTCATCCTCCTACGCAGGAGAGTACGGAGGTGCGTCAGGGGACGCGTCGAGCTAGAGTGGATATGGGGAACCCGCCCCAAGTACCTTCTCTTCCGCAGTGGCCTGCACCGCCTCCCTAGATGGGGTATCCGGGCTATCATATGCCCATGTATCCTCAAGTCCCTCCAAGGGGTTCTTGGAGTCAGGAGAGTACGGGGTATGGCGGCTATCCCGGCATGTCGGAGCCACCGCGTCATTCCATGGATCCCGCTTACTTGACGGGTTCATTATTTGCTTTTGATCCTAGAGCTTGGGCGATGTCTTAGCCCGGTCCTTCAAGTGCTCCATCATCGAGTGGACCTGGAGAGTCGTCTTAGGCGGGTCCGAGTACTAGCGAAGATGGCCAGTGATATTTGTTGTAGTGCATTTCAAATTATCGAGCTTGTATTAAACCTGCTATAAATATTGCATTTTATTCATGCACAAAAATACATCACGCAATTGCCCATTTGGGGTACCGCTTCCCCTAAAAATAAAGTAAAGAAAAAGCAAATAGAAAAAAGATAATTAAAAGGGGAAAATAAAAAAAAAATAATAAAAAAATAAAAGAAATAAAAGTGAAACTTGATAATCAAAATAAAAAGAAGGAAAGAAAATAAAAAGGGAATAAATAGAAAAGTGGCAAGAGCCAAAATTAAGGTAAGAAAAATATAAGGGAAGGCTTTAAAAATCTGTCCAAGTGGGGATTAGGACGGTAAAACCTGGTCAAACGATGGGGTCGGGTGGACCAAGGCCTCTCGCGAAATAGCACACCAGCTGCCTATACAGGGTGACCTCTAGAGCTCCTAGCGGCTGTGCTAGAGCTCTAGCGGTTGCCGCTTGGGCTTGCGGTTTGGCTGCTTGTCCTAGCGGTCAAGCGCTTGTCACAGCGGCTTAGCCGCTCGTCCTAGCGGCCAAGCCGTCAGGACTAGCTACGAGGCCGCGTGGCCTCTTTTTCGTCGGTTGTCCGAATTTCCTTAATTTTTCGATGAGAATCCAACCGTAGCCTCTATATAGTTGGGTTTCTTTCTCTTTTCTTCTCACCACTTGCTTTGAGCCCCTAGAGAGAGAAAATTCCTTGAGAGAAAATCCTTAATCTTAACAATGGTGAACTTTGATGCTTGGTTGGCTTCCATAACTGTAGAGGAGAGGTTACAACTTAGTCCCTTCCACCTTAATGCCTTCTTTCACCTCAAACAAGTTAAGATTTTGTGGGACTTTCTTCATGCTTCCATTGATTTTTGGGACCCTAAGTTCCATGGCTTCCGTTTTGGTGCTCATGAGATGTGCCCTTTGGTGGAGGAGTTCTCCGATATAATTGGCTTACCAACCGAAAGCCCTCCCGCCGTTCCTTACTTGGGGAATGCTTTTGTGGGTGATTTTCAAAGGTACCTCGGGTTGTCTCACCGTCAAGCGGGTCAAGTGCTTCATGGTGAGGATGTTGATCTTGCCAAGCTTGTGACTTTCTTCACCTTCAAGGCCCGAAATGCGATGGATATGAGGTATAAGAAACGTGCCTTTGTATTTTGCCTCCTCCATCGTTATTTGTTCGTTGGTGGTAACGAAGATGCTCTTATTCTATCCGAGAAGAAGATGACCATCAATAGGGGCAAAGCTTGCCTTCTTAGGGTGACCGAGCAAATTCAATGGGATAGCTCTCCTATGCACATGGTCGTGGGAGAGACAATCCTTGCTTTAGATAGGCTCAAGAACAATCCTCAAGAGTCCTTCACCGGGAGCCCTTACTCCTTCAAGTAAGTTTTGTGAGAAAGCCTTAATCTTTGTGGATTTAACTTTATTTGGGGAAATTCTCATCTTATATTGGCTTGAATTTTTCTTTTGTTGCTTTTGTGTAGATATGGCTTCAAGAGAGGCTCCACTTGCTTGAGGCCCCAATAGACACTAGGAAGTTCCTCCCTAAGATTTTTCGGCGAGGCGCCGAAAGTTCTCCGAATCCTCTCGGGAGGAGTGGATAGCGTATTTCTATACCAACATCCAACCGGCTTGGTTCGTCCCGTGGTGGCATACCACCAAGATTGTAGGGTGTAGTGAGAATGTGCCCTTTACGAGGATCATTGGTTTGAATACTTTGACGTTCTTCTTACCGAACTGCCTCCTCCGCCGATATGGCTTAAGACAAAGGATTCCGAATGTAAGTTGTGAACCTCTTTGCCAATGCCCTTAACATCCTCCTTGGTGTCTAATTGGGAACGACACTGGAACCGTCGCCAAGTGTGGACTAAGCCGGTATACCCGCACTCAAATAGGTTGTCTAGCTTTTATGATGAGTGGATTTGGAGCGGTGATAATCAAGTCAACCAAAAGCTTTTGGAAGAGCAAAAAGGAGTTGCTCAAAGCCCGCAAATATGATGAGCCAAGCGGTGTAAGGATAACTCCCATTGATAGGCCCGCTAAGCCTTCCAAGCCCCAAACTAAGAGTAAGGGAAAAGGTACGGCAAAGGCTCAATTCAAGAAGAGGAAGAATCCGGCCCACTCGGCCAAGCAAGTAGCTCGATTTAGGCCCAATGATCACGTGAACTCTTCTAGCTATGGTAGGGAAAGATGGGCTCCCAAAGAACGAATGGAACTTGATGAGCCTAGCGAACCCGTCCAAGAACCTGAAGTCAAAAACAAGGAGGAGTAGTCCACCTGTAGTTGTCTAGCAAGTCTTGTTTTTTGTGCTTAGTAGTATAATTCAAATAACGGGTATGCATGCCCAAGTACATGTAGTTTAGAATTGCCCTTTTAATTATTTCTTTTTTTTCTCGCACATTCTGTTTTTTTATTATTAGAGCATGTAATGGACTTTAGCCATATTAATGAAAGACTTTCTTATTTTTGCATTAATCGAATGGATTAAAACTCCCTTAGAGATTTATTTTATTAAAGTGGCCGGGCCCAAGTGATATGGGTTACCTACATATCCATGCGGAATCAGGCCAATGTAGTTCGTAAACCCAAATACAGTTTTTTTTTTTTTTTTTTTTTTCCAGTCGTGGGCCCTTTGTGGCCTATAAGGTGAAGACTGTCGATGTTGAGTTTTAAACCTAGTGAAAAGTTCGGCAATATCCTTTTTGAATTGGGTCCCGTGATCACTTATGATCTCATGGGGTACTCCATATCTGGTAATGATGTTGTCATGTATGAACTTTGCCACGTGTTTTGACGCTATTCTTGCGTACGAACGAGCTTCAACCCACTTGGTGAAATAATCTATTGCGACTAATAACGTTCTCTAGGAAGGTATGTGAAACGAACGTGAGTGAAATATTTGCCTTTCACTCTCCACGTTTTGGAGACTTGGTTTATGATGAGAGTTGAATCTCCATATACCTTTAGATCCTTAATTTGAAGTTCTATTTCCGCTTCTAAACCAATGATGCATGCTTCATACTCCGCGCCGTTGTTGGTTACCTCATGGTCTAGTTTGACGGCTATGGGAGTATGTGCGCCTTCTGGGCTGACTAATAGTACTCCTAAGCCATAACCTTTTTCGTTTGATGCTCCGTCAAAGTACAACTGCCAAGTGGTTTCATGTGTAACATCTTCGCTAGTAACTGGCTTTTCAGCGAGATGTTCAGAAATTGCATGTCCTTTGATCGCCTTTTGGTGTTCAAAAGTTGGGTCGAATTCTGAAAGCATGACAGTTCATCTTGCTATTCTTCCACTCAGAATGGGTTTTTCGAACAAGTACTTTAGTGGATTCATCCTTGACTTTATATGGATAGAATGTTGTAACATGTAATGTTGGAGCTTTTTCGTTGAAGTGACCAATGCGAGACACGTTTTCTGTAGTGTGGAGTAGCGTGTTTCGTATTCTAGGAATTTCTTGCTAAGGTAGTATATTGCCTTTTCGTCATTCTCCACCTTTTGGGCCAACGTAGCACCCATGGCGGTTTCTGTGACTGTTAGGTATAACATAAGTGGTTATCCCGGAATTGGCGGAACCAATACAGGTGGATTAGCTAAGTATTCCTTCATCTTGTCGAAAGCTTGTTGGCATTGATCATCCCAGGTACATTTAGTGTCCTTTTTGAGCTTTTTGAAGATAGGCTCTCATGTAATAGTCAATTTGGATATGAATCGACTTATATAGTAGAGCCGTCCTAGGAATCCTCTTATCTCCTTTTCATTTTTGGGAGAGGGCATATCTCTTATGGCTTTGATTTTGGTATGATGAATTTCAATGCCTCTTGTGCTTATGACGAACCCTAAGAGCTTACCAGAACTTACTCCAAATGCGCACTTTTGAGGATTTAATCTCATATTGTAGTTCCGAAGCCTGTCAAAGAATTTCTATAGGGAGGGTATATGCCCTTCTCTCTCCTTGGATTTGATGATCGTATCCTCTACGTACACCTCGGCTTCCTTGTGCATCATGTCATGTAGAAGGGAAGTCGCGGTTCTTTGGTACATTGCTCCTGCATTCTTCAACCCGAAAGGCATGATGGTATAGCAGTATGTTCCCCATTGGGTTATGAAGGTGGTTTGCTCCATGTCTTCTTCGGACATTTGTATTTGGTTCTACCCTGGATAGCCATCCATGAATGATAAGAGGGTATGTCCCGCAGTCCACCAGTACGTCTATATGTGGCAAGGGAAAGTCGTCCTTTGGACTTGCCTTGTTTAGACCTCTTAAATCGACGCACACCCTTACTTTACCATCCTTTTTTGGAACGGGCACTATGTTAGCAACCCATTCTGGATATTGAGCAGCCCTAATAAAACCTCCTGCGAGCTGTTTCTGCACCTCTTCTTTGATTTTCAATGTCCACTCAGGTTTCATTCTCCGATGTTTTTGCTTTACCGGTTTTGAATCAGGATTGAGCGGTATTGTATGCTGTGCTATCTCACAACTTATTCCCGCCATGTCTTTGTAGGACCAAGCGAAAACGTCTATGTATTATTTTAAGAGATTTATAAAGCTTTCTCGCTCTTTGGGAGTTAACGATAAGCCAATTCGCACTTGGCGCGGCTCTTGATCGCTTGCAAGATTGATTAATTCTGTTTCTTCCACAATTGAAGTCTTTTGTTCATGCTCTAATAGTGCTTTAGTTACATCTTTTGCCATTTCTTGTTCATCTTTTGAATTATTAGCTACTAAGTAATCCAAGAAGTAAGCAGAATCAGTAATCATTTCATTGATAGAGGAAACTGGAACATCAACTGAGCCATTCCTATTGGCTTTAACATCATTGGACTTGCAAACAGAATTAAACATAAATTTGGGTGGACCACCCGACTCTACTACATTAGACTCGTCTTCAGAATCAGACTCAGTCCAGTCGGAGTCACTGTCGGTATCAGGCTTGGATTCTGCGAAGATCGTGATCTTGATCTTCATTCCATTGGCTCTTGTCCAACGTATGGTGCATTTCTGCTTTTTGAATTGACCCTCGTTTGGAGTGATCAACTTAGTTGGGTCAAAGTTCGCATCTTGAATTGCGTTATTGACATTGTGGAGCTCCTCATCTTTTGGATGGTGATTCTCTTGTCAAAATGATAGACCCAAAGCGTTGTTTGGTGTGTCCTCTACCCAATAAAAGTTCAACCTCCTTCTTTCAGTCAAAGGAGTTTCTTCCAGCGCGTAGCAGTCTTGGAAGACTTCGAATCCGGGAACTTGGATTCCATAAACAGGGAGAACATAGGGCTCGGGAAAGCCATAATAAGGGAATGGATCTCCAGACTGGACGAACTGCCCGTTTAGTGTGTGTGGGTAGGGTGCCATGGGGATGTCATAGACTTTGTTTTCCTTAATGGCCCTTCTTTTCGCCTTTTCTTTAGCGATGTATTCCCGTAATTCCTGTTTGGTAGGGCTATAGCCCAACCCAAAAAAATTATTTCCGACTTTGGATGACCAAACTGGAAGTGGTTTGGATACATCTTTGCTTAGGGATGTGCCAGGGAAGTGTCCCTGATTTCTTAAAATGGCATTAATTCCTAGGTGGAATATGGTGCGAAAGGAGCTATATCTTACTCAAGTACGACGATGCCTTCAGTCATAAAGCCCCAGAATTCTTCGTCTTGCGCAGTGTGCTTGACTTTAAGAACTGGCGTATCTTTAATGCTAGCGATCATAGAATCACCTCTAACCTCTAGAACCACCCCTCTGACCATCATTTTGAACTTTTGGTGTAATGTTGAAGCTATCGCATTTAATCCATGGAGCTGGGATGTCGATGACATGGAATTGTACCATTTTCTCAATTGGTCCAGTGTTAAGGTTAACCGAAAATATGCCTAGGACGTTTCGTTTGGAATTGTCGTAGGCTCTCAATCCTTGTGCGGCATGCGCGAGGTTGTTGACATTTATGCCCAAGCATTGGACGGTCCTTAGGGGACAAATGTTAATAGCGGACCCATTGTCTATTAAGCTCATTGGAACCTGTTTCTTCTCACATATGGTAGTTAGGTAGAGTGCCTTGTTATGATGAGTTCATTCGGGTGAAAGGTCTTCATTAGTGAATGCAATTGCTTGCAAAGAATTTTCATTTTGTGAGGAGATTGACTATGTTATCCGGAGTAGCTTCGGGGGAAACCATAGTTTGATTAAGTGCTTTTAGTAAGGCATTTCTATGCACTTGAGAGGTAGTCAAGATTTTCCATATGGAGATATCGGCCTTGGTCTTTTGAAGTTGTTTAAGCAGTGTAGTGCCATCATCCTAGTTTGGAGGGTTTTGGTCCTTGTTTTGGACTAGTGGAGAGTCTCTCGCTTGAGCTATAACTGAAGCTGTGTTTTGTAGTGGATCCTTACTTTGGAGATGGGGTAGTATATAGTGCCTTCTCGACCTCGTGAGGTGTTCAACTTCGTGAGGTCATGCCCAATGGGGTGTATTGCCTTTACGGTTTGTCGTAGACAGCATTGACTTCATTAACCTTGTTGGAAGAGTTTCCCGAATTAGGGTTCTTCTTGTAGTTCGAGTTATAAGTGCCTTTGTTGAAGAAATCCTTGCTTTTCTCCTTTTTAAGTGCTTGATCGTCCTCTATGAGCAATCCCACACTATAATTGCTTGATATTTGAGAGGATTCAAGTAAGGAGGTTGTAAGTTCTTGATGAGTTTTAGAATTTGTTCTTCCACGGATGGACGGTCGAGCATTTCGGCCACTTTAGTTCTCCATTTCTTAACAAAGTCAGTGAAGCTTTCATTTTCACCTTGCTTTATTGCTTCCAACTCTCACATGGTAGTTGGTTGGATGACGTTGTCGGCGTACCTAATGAGGAATAAGCTAGACACTTTGTTCCATTCTTGAATCTGATTGGGCTCAAGCTTGAAAAACCATGCCCTAACAGTGGGGTCCAAGGTTTGTGAGAAAAGATGAATATAGAGGTCAGATCCACTCCTCCTAGGCCCATCACGGTGGTGAAGGCCCTTATGTGATCTTCTGGATCGTCGGTCCCTTTGAAGGTGGGGACTTCAGGCATAGAGAACTTTTGTGGGAGCTTCCCCTTGTTGTGAGAGGAATATCCTTTAGCATTGATCATGTCGTCACTTATGATCTTGTTTTGAGTTAGAGCTAACTCAAGGTTCTTAATTTGACAACTTAGCTCTTCTACTTTGTCATCTCGAGGTGGAGGATCATCTTGGTTGAAAGGATCAGCTTCCTTAACCTTTCTTTCTATCCATGTCACACGGTTTCCCATGGTTTCCAACATTTTCATCATTTCAGCCAACATCTCATCAGTAGTCTTAGGTGATGGAGGTGGCATGTCATCTTCGGCCATTTTGGTCAACTTAGAACCAGGTGGTTGATATGGAGGGGGAGTAACAAACACTGCGTCAGACCTAGCTTTGCTCGGAGGGGGAGATTTCAATACGAGCTTCCTAACCAGACGTTGATTACTATGATCGCGTTCCCAACTTTTGGGACCGACTGTTTTCTTCCCAATCCTGGACAGCGGATAAGACTTAGAAAAGGAAAGACTAACAAGTTCTACAAAAGAAAGTTTTAAAATAAAAGTGGGAAGTCTCTTTCTAGAATATTCTATCAACATAGTTACCCTTGGGGACTAAGTAATGGGTTTAGGTCAAAAGATCTCGACACGGGAAAAGAAAGATGAAAGATATTATACTCTCGACTAAAAGGAGAGAGGAGAGAGGAGAGATATTATCTCGGCTCAACATGGGATAAAGCAAAAGATATTATACTCTTGACTAAAAGTAGAGGGGAGAGATATTATCTCAACTCAATATGGGATAAAGTAAAAGATATTATATTCTTGACTAAAAGGAGAGGGGAGAGATATTATCTCGGCTCAATATGGGATAAAGCAAAAGATATTATACTCTTGACTAAAAGGAGAGGGGAGAGATATTATCTCGACTCAATATGGGATAAAGCAAAAGATATTATACTCTTGACTAAAAGGAGAGGGGAGAGATATTATCGAGATCTTTTGGCCTAGACTCACTACCTAAATAAAAGGAAAGAATAAAGCATCCAAATCTTTCTTAAGATAATGAGCATCATATAGAACATTCAGGGATATTGTTTCCTGAAAATAAAGATTCTAGACTCAATCTTAAGACAAAATCTAGACTCAAAAAAAGAAAAAATCCTAATTGGGGTCTAACCTAATATTCTATGACGACCAAAAAGACTAAGCAAAGATTGCGTTCACATATCGGCAAACAGCACAACAACGCAAATGACATGATTATGAAAATCTAGCATGGACATGTGACTGAGTTTCAACCTAAAGCATGGGTTCTAGTTCATGCAATGGGATAGGCTTAAGGATTTTGGTCAAAAGGTACTCATGATCAAGAATGTACTACAATCCGCGGGATGCGCGACAATGTGAGGCATTCTAGTTAAGTTTGTTGGAAGTCGCCACAAAATTTAAGGTAATTTGGAAACCTTGGAATCAAGTCAATAGTCTAGAAAGACGTCAACTAGATTACTGTGCACCCCAATCCCTATTGGGGAAATTGACTTCATAAATGACTTCGGGGTCCTGAGTACGAGCTAGGAAGGTGTTAGGCACCCAACTCACCCATTGACAACAACGGCCTTTACTAATCGATTCAATATAATTATTAATGCTACAGTTCCAAACAGGGTTTAATTTGTCCAAATTCGTAGTTTTAACTAATGGGTTGAACAAACATTATTATTGTGACCACTTTTAACAATTTATCAAATTACATGCTTTTATTGCTAAAAACGATAAATATGCTAAAACTTGCAAGTTAGAAGACAAACCAATAATTCATCCACCAATCTACAAACAAAGCATAATTTAATCATAAGAAACAATAAATAACAAAATTAAAACATTCATTCATCCATTAATTAGGCTTAATACAAGCCCTTTTGCTCAAAACGCGCCATGCATGTACATATCAAATAAACCAAAATCGTTAGTAATAACAAGCAATATAAAAATTTATTGAAAACCCTCAGGTTGGATTACCTGGATGCTCACAATGAACTTATTGGGTTATAATGCTTGAATTCATGCTCTTGATAAAGTATGAAGGTTTATTTTGTGGTGCTAGGGCAAACCTAAAGAAGGAGTAGAATCAGAATTTATGGTTTAATTTTGAGAGAGAAAGAGAGAGAGAGAGAGAGAGAGAGAGAGAGAGAGAGAGAGAGAGAGAGAGAGAGAGAGAGAGAGAGAGAGAGAGAGAGAGAGAGAGAGAGAGAGAACCTCTAGAATTCCCAACCTGAGAGAGCAACTGCCAACCTTTTCAACCGAACCCTAAGGTTTGTTTATATAAAAGAGGTGGAGCTGCCAGGGTTTGGCACGGAAATCGAGATGGGCCTCGAATTCGCCGTCCGCGAGAAAAGGTCCTGGAGGCCATACAGCTAGGCCAAGCGGTTGAGCTGGCAGGACAAGCGGTCAAGCCGCTAGGCAAGCGGTTTAGCCGCAAGGCAAGCAGTCAAGTGTAGCCGCTTGGACCTGGAGCAGCATGCCTGTATAGGCACCTGAAGTGCTTTACAAGCGTGGGAGGCTTTTGCGAGGGGGTCCACGCGGGATTGACTGACTTCCCTTGTTTGACCAAGGGTTGACTCATGGGTTTGGGTTCCCTTTCGGGCCCTTAGGTTCAAAGAGGCCTATCTCTCAGCTTTGGACTCCAATTGAAATGAGTCCAACTGGTTTGGATCTCCTTTTCAAGAGGCTTCCACTGGTTAATTCAAATGAGCTGGGCTAATCATCAGAGCAATTATTCTCCCAATCGAAGTTCGAGCAAGATCCAATCCTTTCATCATCGGGTTTTTACGGGGACTTATTATAGACACAACTTTTGGTGTCTACACCAACTAGCGTCTATAGAAATAAACTCAACCCATCAATAAAAGGTACTCAATAGAAAATAGTATCCACCTTGTAAATTCAACCTATCATCGACACATATAACTGTTCAACTGTTGAGTTAACGGTGGAGTCAACTGAATGGGTTAACGGTAGAGTCAACCTTACGAATGTAACTCCCTGTCCTACCTTAATTACTCAATCTTGGAGCGTCCTAAAACTGAGTCTAACCAATTAGATAATACCTTTTGTACGACCTAAGTGATTTAATCTATCGATAGCATTAAGAACTAGTAAGACTTCATTAACCCTAAGCAACTAGAGCACCTTAGTGGGTCTAATTTATCTTAGACGATGGCAACTCTAACCTATATGTAAAACCTTAACCGTCTCATTACAAATTAGTTGCTACTTACATCAAACTACTTGTGCAATTACGGATACAAGCATTCAACTAGCAATAGAACCCAAACATAAATTAGAAGCTTGCAATCAACCAATTGAAATCTGAATTCAATATATAAATAAACCCAAATAGTCATAAACATTCAACAAGAACAATTATTCAATCAAATCAACAAGTAGTTTGTCTCTAGATATAGTCTTTACATGGCTTCAACTAAATTCTATAGAGTATAAAGGATCTACTCACTAAGCATATTAAAGAACAAAGAAAAAGGGAAGGAGAAACTCATTGGAATGGAGTCACGACTACTATTTTGCTTGGTTGTTCTCTGTTGCCGACTCGCCGTTCCTCTTCTTTGTTTTTCTGCTGTCTCTTTCTGAATGTTCTGTATCGTGCTTCTAACTCCCAAAACCCTTGTTGTTGTCCTCTGTTATTAATTTTTTTCCCAGCCCAAGGAATGTTCTTCCTTGGCTGGCATGTAAGCGTGAATTAGTTTGGGCTTAGCTGACTTCACTTTGCCTCATAAGAATAAATAAATCTTACAGCAATTCCATATAATTACAAGGCCTAAATCTTTTCAATTTGTAAACTATTAGTCTTGTGCTGTGAGATGTGACCAGCAAATTTCGACCCAAATTTCGGCCAAGAAGATCTTGGAATCTCGTAAAACATATACCTAGAGAGTTGTAGGTCTCGTTTAGGGCTTTCTGTAGCCTTTTGAATCATTAAATTGGGAGCCTGTATGAATAAGTTATACTGAAAATACGATCAGTTGTCAAAATTGTTTCGAAATGCGAATAGGGCCCGGATTATATCTTTTCCATCTTCTAGTCCACTTGTACTCTCTAAAAATAAAGATAAGAAAACATAATTGAAAAATATATAAAAGAGTAAAACTAGAAAATAAAATGATAAATAACAAAAATAAGTGAAAACGTAAATAAAAGAATATGAATTTAAATTAGAACAACTAAATATATGGGAGAAAATACATATAAAATACGACTTATCACGCCGCTAGCGGCGTTGGCCTGGGCCGCTAGCGGGCCTTAGTGGCCTGCACGCGCGGGCCCCTCCTATTGTCCCACGACATTGATTCCAGCCGAGAAACCGGTAGTTCAGTTTGTTCGTGGCAAAGACCAGTAAGGAACGCACGGGAGCAAGTCTCTTTGGACCACCAATTTAAAATCCAACAGTTGGCCTACCTTACGGTACCAAATATTATCAGTTAAAAACCAACCCAATTGTTTTGCAGGTCCAAAACGCACAAGCTCAGGTATGCCTCGACAATACTAATCACCCGGAGTAGTCAAAATATTTTTAAGAAAAGCCCAGTGGATCCTCTAGCCCCTTCCCAAAATTTTTATTCGACAGCCAGTCTCCAAAATTTTTATAGGACAACCAGTTTCCAAAATTATGATAGGACAGCCAGTTTCCAAAATCGGGTCAGTCAATGATCGCTTAAGCTATTGCGGTTAAATTATCCTTTTTCTACGAGGTCACTCATCTGTGTTAGTCAATGATCGCTTAAGCTATTGCGGTTAGACTGTCCTTTTTCTACGCGGTCCCTCATTTGTGTCAGTCAATGATCGCTTAAACTATTGCGGTTAAATTGTCCCTTTAATCAAGGCTACTCCATTTGTGTCAGTCAATGATCGCTTAAGCTATTGCGGTCAAACTGTCGTTTTTCTATGAGGTCACTCATCTGTGTCAGTCAATGATCGCTTCGACTACTGCAGTTAAACTGTCTCTTTATTCAAAGCAACTTCTCTTGTGTCAGTCAATGATCGCTTAAGCTATTGCGGTTAAACTGTCCTCTTTCTACGAGGATACTCATTTTGTGTCAGTCAATGATTGCTTAAACTATTGCGGTTTTACTGTCCTTTGTTTTTTATATGGTTTAGTCAATGATTGCTTAAGCTATTGCATTTAAACTGTTCATATGTTTTCACCATTTACAGCCGTCATATTGATCGAGCTATCTCGTCGACCTTTTCGTTTCTCCTGCGGAGACGGAATCTCGGCATCCGCCGAGTGGTGCTTAGTTGTGAAGGGTTGCAATGGGGTACCATTGAATATCAGAGAGTAACTAACAATGCAGATACGCATCTTAACCTAGTTCACAAACTTAACCGGAAAATGCAGGCCAATAAGAAATTGCTCAAGAAAGTACCACTCCACTGAGTCATATGCTTTCCTCAAATCAACTTTTAAGATACATCTAGTGGAAATGTTTTTCCTTCCATTAAAGTTTATCAACTCATGAGTAAGAATAATGTTATCTCAAATGAATCTGTTCTTAATAAATGCTGACTGTTCTTCACTCGCTAAGCTATCTAACACACTATACAATCTATTAGCCGAGGATTTAGACAATATTTTGTATAGTATGTTGCAACGTGCAATAGGACGAAAGTCACTCACCAATAGAGGATTTTCCTTCTTAGGAACCAAAGTAACAGATGCACAGTTAAGAGCTTTGACTAACTATCCTGAATGAAAAGTACTCTGAATAGCTTGTGTCACCTCCTGACTAATAATATGCCAAGATGCTTTAAAAAAACCTGCAGTAAATCCATTAGTTCCAGGTGCTTTATCCACATCCATCTCCCAAAAAGCTTCTTTAATTTCCTGAAAAGTAAACGGAGCAGAAATACTGATTTGTTGTTCCATAGATAACACATTCCCATTAGCCAAAATGTTAGGATCAACTGCTGGAATATCCTCAGCTGCAGAACCCATAAGGTTTTGTTAAAACTGTTGAAATTCCGACTGAATATCTTGCATATCATTAAGCCTTTCTCCATGAGAATTATGAATAGAGATAATCTTATTGTGAGCTCTTCTAGATTTAACACAAGCATGGAAATAACTTGTATTAGAATCACCAGTTTTCATCCACTTAATTCTGGATTTTTGCTTCAAGAAATTCTGCTCCATTTGTGACAGATGCTCATACTTTCACTAGCAGATTTCTCTTCAGTAATCAGGACGGGATCAAACAACTTGCTTTTCAATTCAGTCTAAATATGTTCAAGTTTGGATCTGGCTTCATTTATCCTGTTCCTCACATTATTGCAATAAAGATCAGAATTCTTCAAGTGCTTTCTCAGATTCTTAAGTTTTTGTAGAACTTTAAGCATAATAGAACATGTACCCTTAAAATGCCATCCTTCCTTTACAATAGACTCAAAAGATTCATTTTGAATCCAAAAATTAAAGCACCTAAAAGGTTTCTTTGCAGTGTTGTCATCATACTTCAAATGAACAATACCCGAGAAGTGATCAAAATAGAAGGGACTAAGAACTCAACTTCAATAGCAGGATATGTGGAAACCAATCCCCAAGGACATGATACAATCTGCTATACACCTGGTCAGTCTCTGCCTATTACACCAAGTGAATTCAGAGCCAGTGCTTCTAATATCCTCCAACCCAAGAGAAGAACAAAGTAATTGCAGCTCTTCATTGCCAGAAAATACATTCCCAGCTTGGACTCTCTCACTCACATGCAGCGTAGAGTTGTAGTCTCCTCCAAGAATCAAAAGAATGTTTATTGAACTCCCCAATTGCATAATATCCTGCCAGCATTTTTCTCTAGCAAGTACACAATTTTTGGCATAGACAACAGTAACAAAGCAGCATTCACCAAAAAGAACATTCATTTTAAAATGAATAAACTGATCAATTGTCTCCTAAATAGTAATGCCAAGCACAAAAGGGTCCCAGATAAGCATAATTCTACCATTAATAGCTTTATCATAATCACAGTATGAGGACCAAGAGTTAGGGACTTGTGCAACCACCCTATTTATTTTTGCAAGCTTTACTCTAGTTTAAATCAAAGTAGCAAAAGAGAAACTATGTTTAAGAATGCATTTTTTTACCTCCCGTTGCTTCTGGGGTTTATTAAACCCTCTCACATTCCAGAAGAGTATCTTCATTGGGAACATGAAGGGTCTGGAGGCCTATGCACAGGTGCCTCCACCTCCTTTTGTCTTCCAATGAGTAAAGTCACACCAGTATTGCTACCAAAATTTATAACAGCTCCTTGTAACACTACTGAAATGCCCTGTCCTTCCTTGACTTCAGACATAGCCTCAAGATCCTGATCTTGCAGAACTGCAAAAGAGTTACCCTTAAGCATTGAAGCTGGTTCCTGTTGAACTGGATTTTGCATCTGTATCATTGCTTCCCATCTCAGTTCCTCAATTGACTTAGAGAAATCAGCCAATTGAAATTGAGTTTGTTCAATAATCTCATCACAGTTAGCTGAAAGTGAAGACATGTTTGCTACAACATTACCAGCTGTTTTCCCTACTGGTTGCCTAGGTCTCCAGGTAGTATTGTTCTTCCTTCTTATAACTTTCTTGAACAGTGCAGGAGGGTTATCCGGCTCGCCAGTAGCAGCTGGACCTATAGGGGCAGTATTTTTACCACATTTGCCTTCCATATGACCAAATTTCCTACAAGTTTTGCAAAAAGTTGGGTTCCATTTGAATTGCACAGATTGTTTCATCATAGAACTGTCATCTGCTTGGAATAACACCTCCTTAGGGTAAGGAATAGTGATGTCCACATCAATAAGCAGATGAGGAAATGATATCCTCTCTTGCTCAGTAGTAACCCTATCAACATGTAAAGGTTTTCCTACACAACTCCCCAATTTGCTAAGAGAGTCAAGTGACCAGCATTGCAAAGGCATGTTTGGGAAGAGCACCCAAAGGGGTAAAGTACGATAAGATGAAGGGTCCATCTTAAAGTTGCTATCCCATTCAATCAAATTGAAGGGTTTAGAGTTAATGGCATTGGGACCTCTAGCTAGGACATCACACATATCCTGATCAGATGCAAACTTGAAGATAAAATAACCCTCCTCATGCGAATAACATTTAGGGCTTGCAACAAAATTTCATTGAGTATTGACAAAATTTTCCATCTTACTAAAATAAGGTGCATCACCCAAAACAAATCAAGGCATCACCCTCCTGCAATATGAATGTCAAAGGCATTATATTTCAACAGCCAAAATATGTGTAACCAGGAATAAGATAGACAAACTAACAAATCAATACGCACATGTTAAGGCAATAAGGCAAATTGATAATTCGGAAAAAGAAAAGAAAATTTTAGGAAAGTCAACATCATTTTTAGTAGTGCACGTGTTGCTAATTTAATTTCCTCGTCAGTTCATTCCTCTCTATATCTCTCAAAGTTTCCTCTATAAAATTATTAACAAGAATATTTCTCAAGGAAGTGCCAAACAAATATACAATGATAGAAGTAACATCAGATAATACCACAATGAACAGCATCAACCTATTTCTTAGTCTCCAGGAATAGTGAACCATAGTGATAAAGGTAGCACTTAGCACCAGTATGGACATACAGCTGAAACAGGATTATCCAGCTGAATAATGCTCGGTTGAAACATAAAATTGACCACACAGGCCAAAGCACAAGCTACTTCATAATTTGACATGGTAGTTAAGTAGCTCCAACTGCTACAAGGAAAATAAAATCCATCAGACAAATCTTCCAAATCCAAGCAGTATGTACCAATGTTAACCTTTGGCTTAATGTGAGTTAATGGGATGATACTCAGCTAATTGTTTACTCCCGAAACAACAAAAATAAACACCGAGACTTTATTTTCTTCTTGGCCATGGAGGGTTTCATTCATAACCTCCTTTGGTGGGTGTGTGAAAACAAACATAAACATATGTTTAACCCCCACTTATGGGATATATTATCTCGACTCAATATGGGATAAAGCAAAAGATATTATACTCTTAACTAAAAAAAGAGGGGAGAGATATTATCTCGAATCAATATGGGATAAAGCAAAAGATATTATCCTCTTGACTAAAAGGAGAGGGGAGATACATTATCTCGACACAATATGGGATAAAGCAAAAGATATTATACTCTTGACTAAAAGGAGAGGGGAGAGATATTATCTCGACTCAATATGGGATAAAGCAAAAGATATTATACTCTTGACTAAAAGGAGAGGGGAGAGATATTATCGAGATCTTTTGGCCGAGACTCACTACCTAAATAAAAGGAAAGAATAAAGCATCCAAATCTTTCCTAAGATACCGAGCATCATATAGAACATCCAGGGATATTGTTTCCTAAAAATATAGATTCTAGACTCAATCTTAAGACAAAATCTAGACTCAAAAAAAGAAAAGATCCTAATTGGGGTCTAACCTAATATTCTATGACGACCAAAAAGACTACGCAAAGATTGCGTTCACATATGGGCAAACAGCACAACAACGCAAATGACATGATTATGAAAATCTAGCATGGACATGGGACTGAGTTTCAACCTAAAAGCATTGGATCTAGGTTACGCAATGGGGTAGGCTTAAGGGTTTTGCTCAAAAGGTACTCATGACCAAGAATGTACTACAATACGTGGGATGCGCGATAATGTGAGGCATTCTAGTTATCCTACTCGTCGAATGGACGAATGCGTAGGAAGGTACATGAGGTGGGGGGATCCATGTTTCTTGGAAAAGAAGAATCGGGTGGCTTCTCACCAAGGCACTTCACCACACTCCATTGGCTAAAAACTAGTTTGAACTTGTAAAACCAAGCTCGGAAGTCGCGTAAGCGCATGCACATGAATTCATTGAATGCAAATTAATAGATGAATGACAAGTCACAAAATAATAATAAGAACACTCAAGGTAGTGAACCAAGCAAAAATAATGATAATGAATCGATTTTCAAGTTACACCCTCTTAATCATGTCCCCAGTGAAGTCGCCATTGTAGGCTACCTGATTTTTCTCCCCTTTTCACCCCCTTTTCCTTCGGGTTTCCGGGCAGCCCGGGAGAACGCAGTCGTTCGGGTTTTCGTGAACCTTTGAGTGTGAATGCACATGAAGATTTTCCTTTTTCACTAAGGACATGATTAAGATTATCGGAAGTCGCCACCAAATTTAAGGTAATTTGGAAACCTTGGAATCAAGTCTATAGTCTTGAAAGATGTCAACTCGATTCCTGTGCACCCCAATCTCTATTGGGGAAATTGACTTCATAAATGAGTTCGGGGGCGTGAGTACGAGCTAGGAAGTTGTTAGGCACCCAACTCGCCCGTTGACAACAACGACCTTTACTAATTGATTCAATATAATTATTAATGCTACGGTTCCAAACAGGGTTCAATTTGTCCAAATTTCTAGTTTTAACTAATGTGTTGAACAAACATTATTATTGTAGCCACTTTTAACAATTTATCAAATTATATGCTTTTATTGCTAAAAACGATAACTATGCTAAAACGTGCAAGTTAGAAGACAAACCAATAATTCATCCACCAATCCACAAACAAAGCATAATTTAATCATAAGAAGCAATAAATAATAAAAGTAAAACATTCATTCATCGATTAATTAGGCTTAATACAAATCGTTTTGCTCAAAACGCGCCATTCATGTACATATCACATAAACCAAAATCGTTAGTAATAACAAGAAATATAATAATTTATTGAAAACCCTCAGGTTGGATTACCTGGATGCTCAATATGAACTTATTGGGTTATAATGCTTGAATTCATGCTCTTGATGAAGTATGAAGGTTTATTTTGTGGTGCTAGGGCTAACCTAATTTATGGTTTAATTTTGAGAGAGAGAGAGAGAAAGAGAACCTCTAGAATTCCCAACCTGAGAGAGAAATTGCCAACCTCTTCAACTGAACCCTAAGGTTTGTTTATACAGAAGAGGGGGAGCTGCCAGGGTTTGGCACGGAAATCGAGATGGGCCTCGAATTCGCCGTCCGTGAGAAAAGGTCCAGGTGGCCATACAGCTAGGCCAAGCGACTGAGCTGGAAGGACAAGCGGTCAAGCCACTTGGCCTAGCGGCACAGCCGCTTGTCCTAGCAGCCACCGCTTGAGCTGAAGTGTGGCCGCTTGGACCTGGAGCGGCATGCATGTATAGGCGCCTGATGTGCTTTTCACGCGGGGGAGGCTTTTCCGAGGGGGTCCACACGGGATTGACTGAGTTCCCTTGTTTGACCAAGGGTTGACTCATGGGTTTTGGTTCCCTTTCGGGCCCTTAGGTTCAATGAGGCCTATCTCTCAGCTTTGGACTCCAATTGAAATGAGTCCAACTGGTTTGGATCACCTGTACAAGAGGCTTCCACTGGTTAATTCTAATGAACTGGGCTAATCATCAGAGCAATTATTCTCGCAACCCAAGTTCGAGCAAAATCCAATCCTTTCATCATCGGGTTTTTACATGGACTTATAATAGATACAATTTTTGGTGTCTACAGAAGACCCTACTTTGGTCGAGCTCGAATAGAGTGAAGGTCAAAGTATTCCTGTGCCAATACATGCAATAAAACAAGCAAACGGAGTGAGGTGACAATCAGTTAAAGATGAGCAATCATTTTAGAGTAATAAATTTTCCGGTTATTTGACCGAGAGTTTGACCCTATGTTGTTGGTCACACAATAAAAAAGTTTAAGATAGGTAACAAATGATAAAAATCCTTCGACTTTCAGTCGAAGGGGACCCTATGTTGTAGGTCACACAATAAATGTCCTTCAATTTTTAGTCGAAGGGCAACTCTATGCTGTAGGTTACACAACAAAACTATTTCGTTAGAGATAAGATAAAAGATAAAAATCCTTCGATTTTTAGTCGAAAGGGACCCTATGTTGTAGGTCACACAATAAATGTCCTTCGATTTTCAGTAGAAGGGGAACCCTATGCTGTAGGTTACATAATAAATGTCCTTCGATTTTCAGTCGAAGGGGACCTTGTGCTGTAGGTTACAAAATAAAAATATTTCGTTAGAAATAAGATAAAAGATAAAATTCCTTCGATTTTTTAATCGAAGTGGACCGTATGCTGTAGGTCAAACACTAAATGTCCTTTGATTTTTAGTCGAAGGGGAACCTTGTGCTGTAGGTTACACAATAAGAATATTTCGAAAGAAATAGGATGAGTAGTAAATGTAGAGGGTAATAAAATGTTGATCAGACCTTAGGTCGGGTGCGAGCCCATGCCACTTGGCCGAGTTTAAATGTACAAACCTGTGGGTTTAAAATAGTCATGCTTTCATAAACGGACTTTGGCGCCAGGCGGTCAAGCCGCCACGTCAAGCGGTCGAACCGCTAGGTGGAGCGGCTAAACCGCTGGCTGGAGTGGCTACGCCGCTTGGTGGAGCGGTTGAACCGCTTACCCAAACGGTCAAGCGGTTGGGACTAGCAGTCTGTCCGCCAGCTGGGCGGTCTGACCGTCCACCTAGGCGGTTTGACCGGCCATTAGGCTTTTTCACGGGTATGCATAAAAGAAAAGGGGAAGGCCGAAATGGGTCATCTTCCCCTTTTTGCCTACTCCTTTCTCTCTCCTCCATTTTTCTTCAAAGCTCTCAACCTCCATCAAAGCCCCTAGCTCCAAATCTTGAGGTTTTCTTGCTGAAATTCTTAGTAGAACTTGATTTTGTTAGTTGTTCCTGTGTTTTTTAGTGTCAAAACTCAAAATTGTGTGAATTTGTGAGTTTTGTGAGTTTCACTCAAATTTCCAAAAACTCCATTTTTGCTCTTCATCCATGGCTCCTAAACTTAGAGGAGGTAGGAAAAGGAAGCGGCAAGAGATTGTTGTTCATGAGGCCCCGAATGTTTTCACTGGGCTTTTCATTTTCGGTATACCCCATCACTGGGTGGGTGAGAACCGGTTAGTCCAAGATGAGTTCACTCGTAGTGATTTTCATCCTACCGATCGTTGGGAGCCCAACGATCTTGTTTTCAAGAAGAATGAGCATTTGGTCACCGTTGGTACCAAATGTCGGGTATGTCGTTGTTTCTCTTTTTTTTTGCTCTTTTACACTTAGAAAATCATGTGTAGGCAAACAAAGAACTTTTAGGTTTCTGGTATTATATACATTTTGCATGTGAAGAACGAATTTGCGTGAAGTTCATCTTTGATGGTGGAAAATAAATTTGTATGAAAATTATTCTCGTTGCAATTATCATATTTTTTTGTCAAAATAAACTTGAGTGAAGTTTATCTTTATTGTGGTGGTTGATGGTTTTTTGAGTATATTTGTGGAGAATAAACTTGTGTGAAATTCGTTCTCCTTAAAATTCACTCTTGTCATATCGGTTTAGCTAAACTGCTAAATTTTACGAGTTGTAAAAATTTAGGACTAAACCGGAGACTGGTAGTTGTTACTAGGATAACCTAGCTAATTTTCTTGCAATTATTGTGCTGTATAGGATGTCGACACTACCATGCGGGGTTATGGTAGCCTTTCGGGTATCAAGAAAGCCCGTAGGCACGTGACTCCTTCGGTCGACGCTATTGTGGAGCGTTGCGGCTTCGGTCACTTTTTAGTGTCTATCGCTTATGCCGAGCACTCCGACCGCTTGCTTGTTAGAGGTCTTGCGGAACGGTACTGGGATACTACCAGTACTTTTCATTTTCCTATGGGTGAGATCATGATCACCCCTTTCGAGTTTGGTCTCATTTCCGGGCTCCCTTGCACCGGTACTCCTATCACTTATGGAGACGTGAGTAGGGAGGTTATGGTGGAGATGTTTGGCCTTTTTGGGGCCAACTGGGATGGTATGAATTATGGCCAGACTGACGTTATGGTCCAGTTCTTGACCAACCAGAGGAAGTTGAAGAAGGTCACGGTGGAGCAGCACTCTCTCCTTTTCTTGGCCTATGTTCTAGCTTGTTCCGTCTTTTCGGATAAAGCTAGTAGGTACCATGTTTGCTATTTCCCGTGCTTGTGGGATTTGGACAGAGTTGCGGAGTACAATTGGGGTCTTCCTGCATAATCCTGTCTTCTTCGATGTTTGAGGCAGTCCGGTCGCCTCAGTGGAGAGGAGGGCGCGTCTCGCGTCTTCTTAGTCGGTTATTGGAAGGTTATGGAGTTAGTTTCCTTTTACCCTTCTTATACTTTGTGTTTTTGGCTTTTTACTCATAGCTTATGCCTAATCCATGTACTTTGCATGTCTTAGATTTGGTTTTATGAGCATTTCTGAGACAGGGGATTTGTCCTTTCCAAAGATGCAGACGTGGAAGGGACGGGCATCTAGCCCATTTACTACGCTGCACGCCCTTAGGAAGGGGATATATCCCTTGACCACTCAGGATGTAAGCCATTAACCTTTGTGCTCTTTTTGTCCTTTTATCCTTTTGCGTGCTCATTCTGGCTTTTGTAGGTTGACTGGTTCCCCTGGACGGATTACCTCTCCGGTCTCTCGGATAGATTTTTGGGTGCTCGGGAGTATGACCAGAGGAGGATCCTTATTGAGGGTCCTTTTGGTTTTGAGTGGTTCTTCGGAGAGAGACTGATTAGGCAGACTTTCTCCGACCTTCCGGCTCCAAGGATTCCTTTGGATCCTCCGGATTCTATGCTTTATGTTCGTCACCTTACCGTGGAGCAGGTAAGGATGGCTACTGTCGGGGCGAATGCCCTCGAGTATTTGCTTCCGGCTGATCCTGAGGTGGATGTGATGGTGGCATATACTGATTTTGTTGAGGCTCGGTTGTGCCCCAACTTTTCCACTGACCCGGTAAGTAATGTACTTTTGTTTCCTAATTTTGTTTGGAAATTTAGAAATATGTCTAATATTTTTGAGTCTTTGCAGAGTGCTGCGAGTTCTTCGTCATGTCATGCGACTGCTTCTTCTCCGCGCCCTACTCTCCCTTCTATGTCGGTGAGTTATACAGGAGCGGATGGATCACCTCAGGTTCTCTTGATTCCTGAGTTTCGTGGTCCCGATGAGAAGGTTGAGGGATTGCCTCTACCAGCTGGTTGTAGGGGGTAAGTGAGAATCCATTGTAATTTGCAATGTTTCCTTTGTATTTATACTGACTCTATTCTTTTATGTGCACAGTTGGATGCTGCGGAGACGCAGAAGATCTATAGGGGCATGTAGGCCTTTAAGAATTGGTTTTCCAGGTTCGCGTCTCGGAGTGTATGCACGAGTCGTCGGTCCGACGTTCGAGAGGTATGTTCATTTCAGGTAATAGTGCTTGATATGAATTTTTATAATTTTCTGACTTTGAGCTTATATCGCAGCCTGTTCCCGTGGTGAGGCCTCCCAGGCCTCCAGTTGTACGTACTCCGGAGTCAGTGTCTACCCCGCAGCGTCCTCCTCCTAGGCAGGAAAGTACGGAGGTGCGTCAAGGGACGCCTCGAGCTAAACTGGATACGGGGAACCCGCCCCAAGTACCTTATCTTCCGCGGTGGCCTGCACCGCCTCCCTATATGGGGTATCTGGGCTATCATATGCCCATGTATCCTCCAGTCCCTCCAAGGGGTTCTTGGAGTCACGAGAGTATGGGGTATGGCGGCTATCCCAGCATGTCGGAGCCACCGCGTCATTCACTGGATCCCGCTTACTTGACGGGTTCATTATTTGCTTTTGATCCTAGAGCTTGGGCGATGTCTCAGCCCGGTCCTTCAGGTGCTCCATCATCGAGTGGACCCGGAGAGTCGTCTCAGGCGGGTCCGAGTACTAGCGAAGATGGCCAGTGATATTTGTTGTAGTGCATTTCGAACTGTCGGGCTTGTATTAAACTTGCTATAAATATTGCATTTTATTCACGCACAAAAATATATCATGCAATTGCCCATATGTGAACTTAATCAACTAATTTGGGAAATCACAAATCACGATATTCGAGAATTTAGGATTCCCGAGAATTTAACACATTTAGGGTACCCCTTACCCTAAAAATAAAGTAAAAGAAAAAGCAAATAGAAAAAAGATAATTAAAGGGGGAAAATAAAAATAAAGAATCAGAAAATAAAAGAAATAAAAGTGGAACTTGATAATCAAAATAAAAAGACGGAAAGAAAATAAAAAGGGAATAAATAGAAAAGTGGCAAGAGCCAAAATTAAGGTAAGAAAAATATAAGGGAAGGCTTCCAAAATCTGTCCACGCGGGGATTAGGAAGGTAAAGTCCGGTCAAACGATGGGGTTGGGTGGACCGAGGCCTCTCGCGAAATAGCACACTAGGCGCCTATACAGGGTGACCGCTAGAGCTCCTAGCAGCTGTGCTAGAGCTCTAGCGGTTGTCGCTTGGGCTTGCGGTTTGGCCGCTTGTCTAGCGGTCAAGCGCTTGTCGGAGAGGCTTAGTCGCTCGTCCTAGCGGCTAAGCTGTCTGGACTAGCTGCGAGGCCGCCTGGCCCCTTTTTCGTCGGTTGTCCGATTTTCCTTAATTTTTCGACGAGAATCCAACAATAGCCTCTATATAGTTGGGTTTCTTTCTATTCTCTTCTCACCACTTGCTTTGAGCCCCTAGAGAGAAAAATTTCCTTGAGAGAAAATCCTTAATCTTAACAATGGTGAACCTTGATGATGTCTTTGATGCTTGGTTGGCTTCCATGACTGTAGAGGAGAGGTTAGAGCTTACTCCATTCCACCTTAATGCCTTCTTTCACCTCAAACAAGTTAAGATTTTGTGGGACTTTCTTCATGCTTCCATTGAGTTTTGGGACCCTAAGTTCCATGTCTTCTGTTTTGGTGCTCATGAGATGTTCCCTTTGGTGGAGGAGTTCTCCGATATAATTGTCTTTCCAACCGAAAACCCTCCCGTCGTTCCTTACTTGAGGAATGCTTTTGTGGGTGATTTTCAAAGGTACCTCGGGTTGTCTCCCCGTCAAGCGGGTCAAGTGCTTCATGGTGAGGATGTTGATCTTGCCAAGCTTGTGACTTTCTTCACCTTCAAGGCCCGGGATGCAATGGATATGAGGTACAAGAAACGTGCCTTTGTATTTTGCCTCCTCCATCGTTATTTGTTCGTTGGTGGTAACGAAGATGCTCTTATTCCCTCAGAGAAGAAGATGACCATCAATAAGGGCAAAGCTTGGGTTCTTGGGGTGACCGAGGAAATTCAATGGGATAGCTCTCCTATGCACTTGGTCGTGGGAGAGACAATCCTTTCTTTAGATAGGGTCAAGAGCAATCCTCAAGAGTCCTTCACCAGGAGCCCTTTACTCCTTCAAGTAAGTTTTGTGATAAAGCCTTAATCTTTGTGGATTTAAATTTATTTGGTGAAATTCTCATCTTCTATTGACTTGAATTTTTCTTTTGTTGCTTTTGTGTAGATATGGCTTCAAGAGAGGCTCCACTTGCTTGAGGCCCCAACAGACACTAGGAAGTTCCTCCCTAAGCATTTTCCGACGAGGCGCCGAAAGTTCTCTGAATCCTCTCGAGAGGAGTGGATAGCGTATTTATATACCAACATCCAACCGGCTTTGTTCGTCCCGTGGTGGCGTACCACCAAGATTGTAGAGTGTAGTGAGAATGTGCCCTTTACGAGGATCATTGGTTTGTATACTTTGACGTTCTTCTTACCGAACCGCCTCCTCCGCCAATATGGCTTAAGGCAAAGGATTCCGAATGTAAGTTGTGAACCTCCTTGCCAAAGGCCCTTAACATCCTCCTTGGTGTCTAATTGGGAACGGCACTAGAACCGTCGCCAAGTGTGTACTAAGCCGGTATACCCGCACTCAAACGGGGTGTCTAGCTTTTATGAGGAGTGGATTTGGAGCGGTGATCATCAAGTCAACCAAAAGCTTTTAGAAGAGGAAAAGGAGTTGCTCAAAGCCCGCAAATATGATGAGCCAAGCGGTGTAAGGATAACTCCCATTGATAGGCCCGCTAAGCCTTCCAAGCCCCAAACTAAGGGTAAGGGAAACAATAAGGCAAAGGCCCAATTCAAGAAGAGGAAGAATCCGGCCTACTCGGCCAAGCAAGTAGCTCCAATTAGGCCCAATGATCACGAGGCCTCTTCAAGTTATGGTAGGGAATGATGGGCTCCCAAAGAACGAATGGAACTTGATGAGCCTAGCGAACCCCTCCAAGAGCCCGAAGTCAAAGACAAGGAGGAGTAGTCCACCTCTAGTTGTCTAACAAGTCTTGTTTTTTGTGCTTAGTAGTATAATTCAAATAACGGGTTTGTATGCCCAAGTAGATGTAGTTTAGAATTTTCCTTTTATTTATTTATTATTTTTCTCTCACTTTCTTTTTTTTTTTATTATTAGAGCATGTAATGGACTTTAGCCATATTAATGAAAGACTTGCTTATTTTTGCATTAATCGAATGGATTAAAACTCCCTTAGAGATTTATTTTATTAAAGTGGCCGGGCCCAAGTGATATGGGTTACCTACATATCCATGCGGAATCCGGCCAATGTAGGTCGTAAAACCAAATCCCGTTTATTTTTTTTTTTTTCGGTCGTGGGCCCAATGTGGATGGGTTTGACCGATTTTGACTTGGATTCGGTGCCTTAGTGGGCTCTCTCAAAGATTTAACATTTTATGCATAGAATCGCTTAAGTTGGTACATATTTGTGAGTTGAGTGAACTCGGTACCGTCTAAATCCATTAACTTTACCGCTCCACCGGATAATTTCGTCTTGATAATGTATCGGTCGGCCCAATTAGGCTTGAACTTTCCCCGAGGGTAGACTACAATTGGTCTTACCTCTTTTAGAACTAAGTCTCCTTCTTTTAGTCCGCTAGCCTAAAATCGTTGATCAAAATGTCTTGCCATCCTTTCTTGGTAGACATGACCATAATGTAGTGCATTTAGTCGTCTTTCATCTAGCAAAACCAATTGGTCATACCGGGCTTGGACCCAATCCACTTGGGTAATTCACTTTCCAAAGCTATCCTTAAGGAAGGGATTTCTACCTCGACTGGAAGTACCACCTCCATTCCGTATACTCAAAAATTAGGTGTTACTCTTGTTGAGGATCGAATAGTAGTTCTATATCCCCATAAGGCGAATTGTAGCTTGTCGGGCCAATCTTCGTAGTTTTCCGTCATCTTAGCTATCATTTGCTTAACGTTCTTGTTTGCAGATTCTACGGCTCCATTCGTTTGTGGCCTATAAGGTGAAGACTGTCGATGTTGAATTTTAAACTTAGTGAAAAGTTCGGCAACATCCTTTTTGAATTGGGTCCCGTGATCACTTATGATCTCGTGGGGTACTCCATATCTGGTAATGATGTTGTCATGTATGAAATTTACCACGAGTTTTGACGCTATTCTTGCGTACGAACGAGTTTCAACCCATTTGGTGAAATAATCTATTGCGACTAATATGTATTCATGGTCTCCTTTTCCTGTAGGGGAGATTTTTCCAATGATGTCAATGCCCCATGTAGAGAACGGCCATGGTGAAGTAAATGTATGTAAAGGAGTAGGAGGTTTGTGTTGTAAATTGGCGTGAAATTGGCAGCGTGTGCACTTTCTCACGTATTCGATGCAGTCTTTCTCCATTGTGGTCCAATAGTATCCTTGCCTTAGGATTTTCTTGACCAAGGTTAGTCCATTCATGTGAGGACCACATTCGCCGTTATGTATGTCGCTCATGACTTTGCTTGCTTCACGCTCCTTTAGACATAGAAGACTTAGCCCTTGTGGTGTCTTTTCATAAAGTTTGCCTTGCATATGTATGTATTGTGCTGCTAGTCTTCTTAATGCTCTTTGTGCCCTAGGTGTGGATTGCGGAGGGTAATCACCTTTGGCTAGCAGATTGGGAATGTCGGTAAACCATTCCTCTTTTTCCTCCTTGTTGACGCACACTTCGAGTGCATTACAAAAGGCGGGCTCAGTGCGCCTTTGAATGTGAATGGGCATGGATATTACATCATCTGGAATATTTATCATGGAGGCAATTTTTGCTAAGGCATCTGCGAACTGGTTGTCGTCTCTAGGAAGGTATGTGAAACGGACGTGAGTGAAATATTTGGCTATCTTTTCAAGATATTCTTGGTAAGGTGCAAGAGATTCGCTTTTCACTCTCCACTTTTTGGAGACTTGGTTTATGATGAGAGTTGAATCTCCATATACCTTTAATTTAGATCCTTAATTTGTAGTTCTATTGCCGCTTCTAAACCAATGATGCATGCTTCATACTCGGCGCCGTTGTTGGTTACCTCATGGTCTAGTTTGACGGCTATGGGAGTATGTGCACCTTATGGGCTGACTAATAATACTTCTACGCCATAACCTTTTTGGTTTGATGCTCCGTCAAAGTACAACTGCCAAGTGGTTTCTTCGACACTCATTATTCCTTCATCAGGAAAGTCATGTGTAACATCTTCGCTAGTAACTGGATTTTCAGCGAGATGTTCAGAAATGGCATGTCCTTTGATCGCCTTTTGGTGTTCAAAAGTTAGATCGAATTCAGAAAGCATGATAGTCCATCTTGCTATTCTTCCACTAAGAATGGGTTTTTCGAACAAGTGCTTTAGTGGATTCATCCTTGACTTTATATGGATAGAATGTTGTAGCATGTAATGTCGGAGTGTAACAACCCTCGCCTTTCGGCGCCTAATTGAAATAATATTGATGTTATAGGTTCTTAAATAGAAGAGATTGATATTGATTAAGAGATTATTGAACAAATGAAGTCGCCACCAATTTTTAAGGAAACAATTGGAAACCATCAAAGGGCACCCAATTCCTATTGGGAATTATGACTCATATAATCCAAAGGCCAAAGACTGAGTTCGGAGGTGTGGGTACGAAAAAAAACAAAACGAATCTCATCTAAATCGCCCGTAATAACGGCCTCTACTAATCCTATCCATGTTGATTCTTAATTCACATAACAAGGTTCCAAACAATCCGGTTGTCCAAGATCCTAAATTAACTATAAGGGTTGAACAAACCAAATTATTAAAGTAATCGCTTTGCACATGATTACCCAATTGAATGATTTGATTAGAAGAACACAACCAAAATAATAGAAATATGTTCCCCAACCTTGCCGTGCTAGCTTAACGCGCCAGTTGCCAATTTACATGAACAAACTTGTTAGTAAGTCAATGGAAGTAAAATAAAATATATAATCTTTAATTACATGTTAGTATGCTAATTGAATTGATTAATCATGCAAAACATGCAAAAATATGATATTTACACCAAACATGATAAAATATAAGAAAACTAGAAAATAAACTAAAAAGTACAAAAATCATGTAAGGATAATAATTAAACTAAACTATGCATGATAATCATGAAAACAATAATTAAAATTGATCTACATAGGATGAACTAAATATAACAATGAAAACATGCAAAGAATATTAACCATGATCATAATATAAATAAAACATGATTTGAAAATAGATTTAAGAGTTGAAAAGATGAGCCCTCAGGTTGAACCTTGATTATACTAGAATTGAATGTCAATTGCTCTTGATATTGGACTTGATCTTGGGATGAGACTTGTTCTTGATTAGGGTTTGAAGATGGGACTAGGGTTGAATGGAATAGATGATAGAGAGAGATAGAGTAGGGTTTTCTTGAGTTGAATCCAGTAATAAAGAGTTGTGTCCCCAAAAAACGGAGTTTAGAGGGGTATTTATAGGGAATGGGCCGAAGAAAATAGGAAATTTGGGTTCCCGGGCCAAAATCGGTGCCCAGCGGCCCCCTGCAGCGCCGCTGAGGGCCCGGCGGCATCGACAATGCCGCATACGTCTGGCGGCTGCCGCCAGAGCTCCAGCGGCTGGGCCGCTGGGGCAGGCGGCGGGGAAATTGGCCGCCTCTGTCACAAAAATGCCTTTGTAGAGATCGTTTGAGCTCCGATTGGCCTGATGCCTAGTGCGTTGGATTCCTTGTTCAAAGGGATTTCTTTTGACATATTGTGGGCTCATATATCACAAGTATCCTATGAGTTATGGCCCAAACACTAGAGAGGTGTCTGTTTCAGCGCATTAATCAATCATCGGATCGTATCTCATTCGTTTCTAATGGGATTTTGGCCCATAATACATCGTTGGAAAGATAATTCAAAGGGGAATATAAGCCTAGTGGGTTAATACTCCAACTAATCATTTAATGGCTAAACATCAGTCTTGAACCATGATATGCGGGTATGAGAACATCGTTTTTAGCCCGTAACTTCATTAAATCATAACTTTTGACTCCGATATCCGTGTGGAACAAATGAGATGGCTTTGAAAAGCTTATGAAAAGGGATATTTGATGGTATGGAAATATGAAGGGTTTGGACTAAATATGGATAATGGGACACAAATAAGCACAAGTATTTCGAGCATTGACATTCAATTCATTATGTCCATTATAGGTTATCATCATTGGGCATTGAAAAGAGGGAACCGATTAGGGTGTCTACAGAAGCCCCCACTTTGGCCGAGCTCGAGTAGAGCGAAGGAAAAAGTACGCACATTTTGAAAACGTGCAATGCAAGCACATATTGGAACCATCGATAAAGACGTGGACGTTGATGTTGATTGCTGTCAGGATTGGCAAGTTGACTTGAATTGAAGACGGCGGTCGGGGTCGCCGGATTGACTTGAAATTGAATATGGCAGTCAGGATCGCCGGATTGACTTGAAATTGAATATGACAGTCAGGATCGCCGGATTGACTTGAAATTGAATATGCATGGCAGTCAGAATTGCCAGATTGACTTGAAATTGATGTTGGCTGTCAAATTTGCAAAATTGATTAGAATTGGATGGATACGGCTGTCAAGATCGCCAAATTGACTTGAATGATTGACTTGAATATTGAAAATAGCTGTCGGGGTCGTCAAATTGACTTTAAGGGTTGACTTGAGTTAAGTATTCCTGTAAACGCAAATGCAAAGACACACACAAACATGGCAATGCAAACACATATTCGACCAATAGACACACATAGGAGATTGAATTGAACTTGAAATGGGACTCAAAGCCCCCAACATAGAAAGATGATTGTAAAATAGAAAAGATTTTGAAAATCGATTTTACAAAAGATTTAAGGCTCCAAAGTAAAAATAATTTCCTTGATCGAATTGAATAGGAAGGTCTCGATGGAGCCTTCACCTTGGATGGGTGGAACTTCTTGAATGGTCTACCATACTTGGATTTGGAGGAACACTTGCTGGATTGATATCAAGCCTTGAGTGCGGAGTTTGATTATTCGAGAATAGAAAGACTTTGCATGAGCCAGAGAGTCTAGACATGATGGGTGATTGAAGGAAAGGTATGGATCGAAAAAGATAAAATAATTTAAATTGTGGAATCGAATTGGAAGGGTTGATAAGGGAAGCACATTGATCGTGGAGGTGATGGATAGAAAGACATGGGTTCAATAAACGAGTCCATGTTCTGGGATCTAATGAATGATCCACAGAACAATTAAGGTGATTCTTAGAAAACCAAGTTTCTTTTAGAGAATGTATAAAGGGAATTTTTGATGATTGAATTTAGAATATGACCAAGCTTCGAGAGAAGCTGCCTACGAATCCTTGCGGAATCAGGCCAGACGTAGTTCGTGGATTTTTATTTTTTATTATGCCCTTAGTTTTTGCCTGAATCATTGTCTTGGATGATCGATCCAGCGGGCTTGCCCTAAATTTTGCCTAGGCCATTGAATGAATGGCCCTAGCGGGCTTTTTACTTGACTTTAATGCCCTAACTTTTGCCTAGGCCGCCCTTTCGGGTTTTCAACCTGGCGGGCTGCACATGTTTTGAGTGTAAAATCTCTAAGAGGACTACTGGGTTGTAATGCAAGGCTTGGGTTTGGGTTACTAAAGAAAGGGTTATTAATGCTCAAAGTCCCATCAAAGCTCCCAGTGTGCCTATTGGTCACCTTATGTTTCGAGAAGTGGATTGAACTTGAATTTCATTTTTTTATTCTTGACTTTGATTGTTTTTCTTTTGCACTTTGAACATTTTTCTTCTTTTATTTCTCTTTCTCTTTTTTCCAAATCTTCTGAACTCTTGGATTTCCACATCTCTTATGTATGATAACACAATGGATTTCACAATATCAAACCCCCTAGGTTAAGGATTATGTGGCTGTAAAATGAATGGCTATGTGTTTGAGGCCCAACTTAGTTGCAAGCGGATTTTGAATGTGGATTGAACAGGATTGATAAAGGGTGAAAAATGAATGCCTCTTGTCCTCGACTTGACTTATGGACACATGCTTTTATTCTTATTTTTGTCCTTTGATTTGAATAGATCATCTTTTCCCTTAGCATTAATGAATTATTGCAACTTGGATTGATCATTGAATTTGAGTGTTTCATAGATAGAAGATATAACACAATAGAGAAAAGTAATTGAGTTTATTGAATAGAAAGGAAGAAACACACGGGTAAGACTTGATAACTCCTAAGTCGACTTGAACACGAATTGGGAAAGAAAGAACTGAAGGGACTCTCCGACTCATGCTAATCTTATTGAACTCGAAAATAAAACAAAATCCTAAGAGAAGACTAGTCTTGAAGGCGCTTGACATCTTGATGCTTCTCTTGACGCTCTTGGCTTGAACTTCAAAACTGGGCCTCTAGAGTGGAGACCTCTAGGCTTAGTGATTATGGCCTAATGGATTACTGTTGTTATTAGGTTTCTTCATATCTGGGGCTGGGATGGTCCCATTATCTATGAGATCTTGGATCTTATGCTTTAGAAACCAACAGTCATCAATGTTATGACCTCGGCCTCAATGGAACTTGCAAAAAGCTTCGGAATCCCACGATTTGCTTCGATTCTGTGGAGATGGGTCTGGAGTTGGACCTGTAGGGTGAAGATGCCCATTCTACTGGAGTTTCTCGAATGCTTTTCTTAATCTCATGCCCAATGGGGTGAATATCCTTCGAGGTTTGTTGGCATTATCTTCATTTAAAGAGTTAACCTCGGGGCCTTTGAAACCATTACCCTTTTTGTCTCTCTGGAGTAGTTGGAGTAGTTGCTCTTACTCTTTGTGGATTGAAGATGTTCCTCAATTTGGATCCTAACCTTGGAAAGTCTATCAATTGTCTCAATGGGCTGGAACATTATAAGTTCTTGTTATTTGGGTTGAAGGTTGCGGACCACAATCCTTACTTGGTCCTCTTTGGAAGGACGATTGATGACTTGGGCCGCCTTCTCCCTCCATCGAGTCAAGAAAGGAATAAAATCTTCCTTTTCACTTTGTTTAGTCACGTTCAACTCCCTTAGAGTCATGGGGAGTTCAATATTGTAGGAGTATTGCATCACAAATTCTTCTTTGATAGAAGTCCAAGATTTGGCCTTGAGTGGGCCTAAGGTTTTGAACCATTTACAAGTTGGACCCTCGAGTATCATTGGAAAGATGTCTGGATAAAGAGTTGAATCGATCCCTTTGAGCGCCATACATATGGTAAAACTCCTTAAGTGACCATGTGGGTCTTCCACTCCCTTGAATTTGGGGATATCAAGTAATGTGACCTTTTTGGGCAGTTTGGAGTGGAGGCCGGCCTCGTGCTCCTCTTCTTCATCCATATAGTAGGTGCTACATGCAGAATTCTTGCGCATGATTTGCTCGAGCTTTTCAAGCCTTCTATTGAGCTTAGGGGGAAGAGGGATGTCATCCTTTTCCTCATCATTAGTGTGAGGTTTAGACTTAATATCATCCCTAAGTTTCTTGATTTCGATATCATGGGCTTGAAGACAAGTATCCATTAATTTTAATTGCTCGAGAATGGCTTTGAGATCATCATCTCCTGGCATGTTAGAGATTGGGCTTAAACTTCGAGTATAATGTTCAGGTGGACTTGAAGGTGGTGATTGAAACGGTCTCCTAACGAGCATATCGTTGGTACTCGAACGCTCCCACTTTGGGCTTGACTTTCCTATCCTGGATCAAGGGATGAATCAGAAAAGGAAGAGGAAAAAGAAGTTGAAAAGAATAGAAAAAATAAGAGATTTATCCACAATTCTAGTCCCTTAATCTTTTTTGTATTTTTTTAATTAATTTTTTTTTTTGAATTTCCTTTTTTTTTTTTTTTACGGGACATGGAAAAGCGGATGGAAGAAATAAGGAAGGAGATTTTTGAGAAAATAAGAAAAGGTGAAATTTTTGAAAACGGGGAAGAGATTTCGAGAATGGAAAGAAAAGAACTTGATAAAGAGGTTTCAGAAATAAAAAAAGATCTCCTTCCTAAATAAGGACCCCTAAGATATGAGAGTTTTTGAAATAAGGGGAAGAACACGATAAGGAATGTTCCAACTAGCATATAGCACATAGATCACGTCCAACCAAGCAAGAAAGGTGGGAAATTGAATCTAGAATAATCCCTCAACATGGTAACTTCTCAAGGAGATTTAACTTGAACAATCCTCTAAGGTAAGTAACGTGCTTTAATTATTGATCATCCATTTTTGACTTGATTAATAAAAGAAAGACTCTGGACTCAATAAGGAAAATATATATACTCTTTACTTGATTATGGAAACGAGACTCTTTTATGAATAACACTTGGGGAAGGGGAAAGATTCTTGACTTGTTATAGAAAAAAGAAAATTACTCTTGACTTAAATAAGACTCGACTGAAAATATGGAAAAGACTCGAAAAAAGGGAAATATTACTCTTGACTGACTATGGAAAGTGAGATTTTTTTTTTGGGAAAGATCTTTAATCGAAACACATTACTTACTAGGATTCTGTTTTCTTGGAAAACAAATCTCCCTAATATGGTTAGTAGCATCATAGGAAATATTCATGGATCCTACTTCCTAAAAAGAAAAGATTCTAGACTCGATCTTAGAAAGATATCTGCACAATAAGGGATATAAAATAACGCAAAAAGATTGCGCTCACACAAATTTGCAAACAATCATGCAAGAATGGACATGTGAATGAATGCAATATTGGGTGAATCTATGGCTTTAATAAGGGAACCCACGACCGGATGCGTTTCATCATCTATGGGATGCATAGTAAAACTAGACGTACCGTTTCACATATCTCGAATGGAAACATGTGAATGTCATGGGGTGGAACACGACTATGTGCAAAGGTAATTCGGACCTAGTGGGTCACCGTCCTAAGTCATAGACAATGCTCCAAAGGGTAATTCCTGTTTCTGGTGTGGCGATGTCTTTCGACATCTTGCGAAGATAACGCATGCAAATGGATGACATGAATGCAAAGCAATAATAAGCACATAATGGTCCTTGAACCAAAAAATATGAATTAACAATCAACATGCATGGACAAGCTTTCGAATTACACCCTCTTATTAAATCCCCAGTGAAGTCACCATTGTAAGAACCCTCGCCTTTCGGCGCCTAATTGAAATGATAATGATGTTATAGGTTCTTAAATAGAAGAGATTGATATTGATTAAGAGATTATTGAACAAATGAAGTCGCCGCCAATTTTTAAGCAAAATAATTGGAGACCATCAAAGTCCACCCAATTCCTATTGGGAATTATGACTCATATAACCCAAAGGCCAAAGAATGAGTTCGGGGGTGTGGGTACGAAAAAAACAAAATTAATCTCATCTAAATCGCCCATAATAACGGCCTCTACTAATCCTATCCATGTTGATTCTTAATTCACATAACAAGGTTCCAAACAATCCGGTTGTCCAAGATCCTAAATTAACTATGTGGGTTGATTAAACCAAATTATTAAAGTTATCGCTTTGTACATGATTACCCAATTGCATGATTTGATTAGTAGAACACAACCAAAATAATAGAAATATGTTCCCCAACCTTACCGTGCTAGCTTAACGCGCCAATTGCCAATTTGCATGAACAAACTTGTTAGTAACTTCAATGGAAGTAAAATAAAAGATATAAACTTTAATTACATGTTAATATGCTAATTGAATTGATTAATCATGCAAAACATGCAAAAATATGATATTTACACTAAACATGATAAAATATAAGAAAACTAGAAAATAAACTAAAAAGTACGAAAATCATGTAAGGATAATAATTAAACTAAACTATGCATGATAATCATGAAAACAATAATTAAAATTGATCTATATAGGATGAAGTAAATAAAACAATGAAAACATGCAAAGAATATTAACCATGATCATAATATAAATAAAACATGATTTGAAAATAGATTTAAGAGTTGAAAAGATGAGCCCTCAGGTTGAACCTTGATTGTACTAGAATTGAATGTCAATTGCTCTTGATATTGGACTTGATCTTGGGATGAGACTTGTTCTTGATTAGGGTTTAAAGATGGGACTAGGGTTGAATGGAATAGATGATAAAGAGAGAGAGAGAGAGAGAGAGAGAGAGAGAGTAGGGTTTTCTTGAGTTGAATCCCGTAATAATGAGTTGTGTCTTCCAAAAACGGAGTTTAGAGGAATATTTATAGGGAATGGGCCGAAGAAAATAGGAAATTTGGGTTCCCGGGCCAAAATCGGTGTCCAGCGGCCCCCCGGAGCGGCGCTGAGGGCCCGGTGGCATCGACAATGCCGCATAGGTCTCGCGGTTGCCACCAGAGCTCCAGCGGCTGGCCGCTGGGGCCGGCGGCGGGGAAATTGGCCGCCTCTGTCACAAAAATGCCGCTGGAGAGCTCGTGTGAGCTCCAAATGCCTTGACAACTAGTGTTTAAAAGATTTCTTTTGACATCTTGTGGGCTCATATAGCACGAGTATCCTATGAGTTATGGCCCAAACACTAGAGAGGTGTCTGTTTCAGCGCATTAATCAATCAACGAATCGTATCTCATTCGTTTCTAATGGGATTTTGGCCCATAATATATCGTTGGAAAGAAACATCAAAGGGAAATACAAGCTTAGTGGGATGATACTCCAACTAGTCATTTAATGGCTAAAAATCAGTCTTGAACCGTGATATGCGGGTATGAGAACATCGTTTTTACCCCGTAACTTTATTAAATCATAACTTTTGGCTCTGATATCCGTTTGGAACAAATTAGATGGTGTTGAAAAGCTTATGGAAAGGGATATTTGATGGTATGGGAATGTGAAGGGTCCGAAATAAATATGGATAGTGGGACAAAAATAAGCACAAGTGTTTTGAGCATTGACATTCAGTTCATTATGTTCATCATAGGTTATCATCATTGGGCATTGAAAAGAGGGAACCGATTAGGGTGTCTACACGGAGCTTTTTCGTTGTAGTGACCAATGCGAGACACGTTTTCTCTAGTGTGGAGTAGCGTGTTTCGTATTCTAGGAATTTCTTGCTAAGGTAGTATATTGCCTTTTCGTCATTCTCCACCTTTTGGGACAACATAGCACCCATAGCGGTTTCTGTGACTGTTAGGTATAGCATAAGTGGTTTTCTCGGAAATGGCGGAACCAATACGGGTGGATTACCTAAGTATTCCTTGATCTTTTCGAAAGCTTGTTGGCATTGATTATCCCAGGTAGATTTAGTGTCCTTTTTGAGCTTTTTGAAGATAGGCTCGCATGTAATAGTCAATTTGGATATGAATCGACTTATATATTGGAGCCGTCCTAAGAATCCTCTTATCTCCTTTTCATTTTTGGGTGAGGGCATATCTCTTATGGCTTTGATTTTGGTAGGATCAATTTAATCTCATATTGTAGTTCCGAAGCCTGTCAAAGAATTTCTTTAGAGAGGGTATATTCCCTTCTCTCTCCTTGGATTTGATGATCATATCGTCTACGTACACCTCAGCTTCCTTGTGTATCATGTCATGTACAAGGAAAGTCGCGGTTCTTTGGTACGTTGCTCCTGCATTCTTCCAACCCGAAAGGCATGACGGTATAGGAGTATGTTCCCCATTGGGTTATGAAGGTGGTTTTCTCCATGTCTTATTCGGCCATTTTTATTTGGTTATACCCTGCATAGCCATCCATAAATGATAAGAGGGCATGTCCCGCGGTATTATCCACAAGTACGTCTATATGTGGCAAGTGAAAGTCATCCTTTGGACTTGTCTTGTTTAGACCTCCGAAATCGACGCACATCCTTACTTTGCCATCCGTTTTTGGATCGGGCACTATGTTAGCAACCCATTCTAGATATTGGGCAACCCTAATAAAACCTGATGCGAGCTGTTTCTGCACCACTTCTTTGATTTTCAATTTCCACTCAGGTTTCATTCACCGAAGTTTTTGCTTTACTGGTTTTGAATGAGGATTGAGCGGTATTGTATGCTGTGCTATCTCACGACTTATTCCCGGCATGTCTTTGTAGGACCAAGCAAAAATGTCTATGTATTCTTTTAAGAGATTTATAAAGCTTTCTCGCTCTTTGGGAGTTAACGATAAACCAATGCGCACTTGGCGCGGCTCTTGATCGCTTGAAAGATTGATTAATTCTGTTTCTTCACAATTGAAGTCTTTTGTTCATGCTCTAATTGTGCTTTAGTTACTTCTTTGGGCAATTCTTGTTCATCTTTTGAATTATTAGCTACTAAGTAATCCAAAAAGTAAGCAGAATCAGTAATCATTTCATTGATATAGGAAACTGGAACATCAACTGAGCCATTACTATTGACTTTATCATCATTGGACATGCAAACAGAATTAAACATAGATTTGGGTGCACCACCCGACTCTACTATATTAGACTCGTCTTCAGAATCAGACTCAGTCCGGTCGGAGTCAGTGTCGGTGTCAGGCTTGGGTTCTTCAGAGATCGTGAACTTGATCTTCTTTCCGTCGGCTCTTGTCCAACGTATGGTGCGTTTTTGCTTTGTGAGTTGACCCTAGTTTGGAGTGATCAACTTAGTTGGGTCAAAGTTCGCATCTTGAATTGCGTTATTGACATTGTGGAGCTCCTCATCTTTTGGATGGCGATGCTCTTGTCCAAATGATAGACCCAAAGCATTGTTGGGTGTCCACTACCCAATAAAAGTTCAACCTCCTTCTTACAGCCAAAGGAGTTTCTTCCAGCGCGTAGCAGTCTTGGAAGACATCGAATCCGGGAACTTGGATTCCAAAAACAGGGAGAACATAGGGCTTCGGAAATCCATAATAAGGGAATGGATCTCTAGACTGGACGAACTACCCGTTTAGTGTGTGCGGGTAGGGTGCCATGGGGATTTCATAGACTTTGTTTTCCTTAATGGCCCTTCTTTTCGCCTTTTCTTTAGCGATGTATTCCCGTAATTCCTGTTTGGTAGGGTTATAGCCCAACCCAAAAAGATTATTTCCGACTTTAGATGACCAAACTGGAAGTGGTTTGGATACATCTTTGCCTAGGGATGTGCCAGGGAAGTGTCCCTGATTTCTTAAAATGGCATTAATTCCTAAGTGGGAATATGGTGCGAAAGGAGCTATATCTTGTTCAAGTATGGCGATGCCTTCAGTCATAAAGCCCCAGAATTCTTCGTCTTGCGCAATGTGCTCGACTTTAAGAACTGGCATGTCTTCAATGCTAGCGATCATAGAATCAGCTCTAACCTCTAGAACCACCCCTCTGACCATCATTTTGACCTTTTGGTGTAATGTTAAAGCTATCGCGTTTAATCCATGGAGCTGGGATGTCGATGACATGGAATTGTACCATTTTCTCAATTGGTACAGTGTTAAGGTTAACCGAAAATATGCCTAAGACGTTTCGTTTGGAATTGTCGTAGGCTCTCAATCCCAGTGCGGCATGCGCGAGGTTGTTGACATTTATGCCCAAGCATTGGACGATCCTTAGGGGACAAACGTGTAAAGCGGACCCGTTGTCTATTAAGGTCATTGGAACCTGTTTCTTCTCACATATGGAAGTTAGGTAGAGTGCCTTGTTATGATGAGTTCCTTCGGGTGAAAGGTCTTCATTAGTGAATGCAATTGCTTCCAAAGAATTTCCTTTTGTGAGAAGATTGACTAAGTCATTCGGAGTAGCTTCAGGGTAAACCATAGTTTGATTAAGTGCTTTTAGTAAGGCATTTCTATGCACTTGAGAGGTAGGCAAGAGTTGCCATATGGAGATATCGGCCTTAGTCTTTTGAAGCTGTTTAAGCAGTGTAGTGCCATCATCCTCGTTTGGAGGGTTTTGGTCCTTGTTTTGGACTAGTGGAGAGTCTCTCGCTTGAGGTATAATTGAAGCTATGTTTTGTAGTGGATCCTTACTTTGGAGATGGGGTGGTATATAGTGCCTTCCCGACCTCGAGAGGTGTTCAACTTCAGGAGATTCATCATCAGATGAGTCGTACCATGCTTTAGAAATCTGGAGGGTAGCATCTTCCGCGTCGCTATCGCTTTCCCAAAGTCCGGCTACCTCTAGGTAGAGGGAGTCAAGCTTACATGGTGGGATAGAATGTCCAATCGGCACAAGCGAGAGGGATCCTTTTCTTCCTCTTCATTTGTAATAACGAAAACCGCACCTAGAGGATTGGTGTTGTTATTTGGGGTGGGAACATTCTTTGGCTTGGGATTAGTCCCATTGTCAAAAAGATCCTGGATTTAATTGACGAGTGTCCAACACTTCTCGGTATCATGTCATTTTCCTCTATGGAATTCGCAATAAAGATTAGGATTCCATGATGGGCTCCTCTTTTCGATTTCCGGATCCGGAGTGGGACCCATGACATTGAGATAGTCATTCTTGACAACCTTTTCCAAAGCTTTAGCATAGGTCATGCCCAATGGGGTGTATTGCCTTTGCGGTTTGTCGTAGACAGCATTGACTTCATTAACCTTGTTGGAAGAGTTTCCCGAATTGGGGTTCTTTTTGTAGTTCGAGTTATAAGTGCCTTTGTTGAAGAAACCCTTGTTTTTCTCCTTTTTAAGTGCTTGATCGTCCTCTATGAGCAATCCCACACTATAACTGCTTGATATTTGAGAGGATTCAAGTAAGGAGGTTGTAAGTTCTTAATGAGTTTCCGAATTTGTTCTTCCTCGGATGGACGGTCGAGCATTTTGGCCACTTTAGTTCTCCATTTCTTAACAAAGTCAGTGAATCTTTCATTTTCACCTTGCTTTATTGCTTCCAACTCTCTCATGGTAGTTGGTTGGATGAAGTTGTCGGCGTACCTAGTGAGGAATAAGCTAGACACTTTATTCCATTCTTGAATCTGATTGGGCTCAAGCTTGAAAAACCATGCCCTAACAGTGGGGTCCAAGGTTTGTGAGAAAAGATGAATATAGAGGTCAGATCCACTCCTTTTAGGCCCATCACGGTGGTGAAGGCCCTTATTTGATCTTTTGGATCGTCGGTCCCTTTGAAGGTGGGGACTTCAGGCATAGAGAACTTTTGTGGGAGCTTCCCCTTGATGTGAGAGGAATATCCTTCAGCATTGATCATGTAGTCACTTGTGATCTTGTTTTGAGTTAGAGCTAACTGAAGGTTCTTAATTTGAGCACTTAGCTCTTCTACTTTGTCATCTCGAGGTGGAGGATCATCTTGGTTGAAAGGGTCAGCTTCCTTAACCTTGCTTTCTATCCATGTCACACGGCTTCCCATGGTTTCCAACATTTTCATCATTTCAGCCAACATCTCATCAGTAGTCTTAGGTGGTGGAGGTGGCATGTCATCTTCCGCCATTTTGGTCAACTTAGAACCAGGTGGTCGATATGGAGGGAGAGTAACAAACACTGCATCAGACCTAGCTTTGCTCGGAGGGGGAGATTCCAATACGAGCTTCCTAACCAGACGTTGATTACTATGATCGCGTTCCCAACTTTTCGGACCGACTGTTTTCTTCCCAATCCTGGATAGCGGATAAGACATAGAAAAGGAAAGAATAACAACTTCCACAAAAAAAGTTTTAAAACAAAAGTGGGAAGTCTCTATCTAGAATATTCTATCAAGATAGGTACCCTTGGGGACTAAGTAATGGGTTTAGGTCAAAAGATCTCGACACGGAAAAACCAAGATTAAAGATATTATACTCTTGACTAAAAGGAGAGGGGAGAGATACTATCTCGACTCAATATGGGATAAAGCAAAAGATCTTATACTCTTGACTAAAAGTAGAGGGGAGAGATATTATCTCGACTAAATATGGGATAAAGCAAAAGATATTATACTCTTGACTAAAAGGAGAGGGGAGAGATATTATCTCGACTCAATATGGGATAAAGCAAAAGATATTATACTCTTGACTAAAAGGAGAGGGGAGAGATATTATCGAGATCTTTTGGCCTAGACTCACTACCTAAATAAAAGGAAAGAATAAAGCATCCAAAACATTCCTAAGATAACGAGCATCATTTAGAACATTCAGGGATATTGTTTCCTAAAAATAAAGATTCTGGACTCAATCTTAAGACAAAATCTAGACTCAAAAAAAGAAAAGATCCTAATTGGGGTCTAACCTAATATTCTATGACGAACAAAAAGACTACGCAAAGATTGCGTTCACATATTGGCAAACAACACAACAATGCAAATGACATTATTATGAAAATCTAGCATGGACATGGGACTGAGTTTCAACCTAAAGCATGGGTTCTAGTTCATGCAATGGGGTAGGCTTAAGGGTTTTAGTCAAAAGGTACTCATGATGAAGAATGTACTACAATCCGCGGGATGCGCGACAATGTGAGGCATTCTAATTATCCTACTCGTCGAATGGACAAATGCGTAGGAAGGTACATGAGGTGAGGGGATCCATGTTTCTTAGAAAAGAATAATCGAGTGAATTCTCACCAAGGCTCTTCACCACACTCCATTAGCTAAAAACTAGTTTGAACTTGTAAAAACAAGCTCGAAAGTCGCGCAAGCTCATGCACATGAATGCAATGAATGCAAATTAATAGATAAATGACAAGTCACAAAATAATAATACGAACACTCAAGGTAGTGAACCAAGAAAAAATAATGATAATGAATCGATTTTCAAGTTACAGCCTCTTAATCATGTCCCCAGTGAAGTCGCCACTGTAGGCTACCGGATTTTTCTCCCCTTTTAACCCACTTTTCCTTCGGGTTTCCGGGTAGCCTGGGTGAGCGCGGTCGTTCGGATTTTCGTGAACCTTTGAGTGTGAATGCACATGAAGATTTTCCTTTTGCACTAAGGACATGATTAAGATTGTCAGAAGTCGCCACCAAATTTAAGGTAATTTGGAAACCTTGGAATCAAGTCAATAGTCTAGAAAGACGTCAACTCGATTACTGTGCACCCCAATCCCTTTTGGGAAAATTGACTTCATAAATGAGTTCAGGGGCCTGAGTACGAGCTAGGAAGGTGTTAGGCACCCAACTCACCCGTTGACAACAACAACCTTTACTAATCGATTCAATATAATTATTAATGCTACGGTTCCAAACAGGGTTCAATTTGTCCAAATTTCTAGTTTTAACTAATGGGTTGAACAAACATTATTATTGTGACCACTTTTAACAACTTATCAAATTACATGCTTTTATTGCTAAAAACGATAAATATGCTAACACCTGCAAGTTAGAAGACAAACCAATAATTCATCCACCAAACCACAAACAAAGCATAATTTAAGCATAAGAAGCAATAAATAACAAAATTAAAACATTCATTCATCCATTAATTAGGCTTAATACAAGCCCTTTTGCTCAAAACGCGCCATGCATGTACATATCACATAAACCAAAATCGTTAGTAATAACAAGCAATATAAAAATTTATTGAAAACCCTCAGGTTGGATTACCTGGATGCTCACAATGAACTTATTGGGTTATAATGCTTGAATTCATGCTCTTGATGAAGTATGAAGGTTTATTTTGTGGTGCTAGGGCAAACCTAAAGAAGGACTAGAATCAGAATTTATGGTTTAATTTTGAGAGAGACAGAGAGAGAGAGAGAGAGAGAACCTCTAGAACTCCCAACCTGAGAGAGAAACTGCCAACCTCTTCCACTGAACCCTAAGGTTTGTTTATATCGAAGAGGGGGAGCTGCCAGGAATTGGCACGGAAATCGAGATGGGCCTCGAATTCGCCGTCCGCGAGAAAAGGTCTAGGCGGCCATACAGCTAGGCCAAGCGGCTGTCAAGCCGCTTGGCAAACGACTTAGCCGCAAGGCAAGCGGTCAAGCCCCTTGTCCTAGCGGCCACCGCTTGAGCTCAAGCGTGGCCGCTTGGACCTGGAGCGACATGCCTGTATAGGCGCCTGATGTGCTTTTCACGCGTGGGAGGCTTTTGCGAGGGGGTCCACGCGGGATTGACTGAGTTCCCTTGTTTGACCAAGTGTTGACTCATGGGTTTGGGTTCCCTTTCGGGCCCTTAGGTTCAAAGAGGCCTATCTCTTAGCTTTGGACTCCAATTGAAATAAGTCCAACTGGTTTGGATCACCTGTACAAGAGCCTTCCACTGGTTAATTCAAATGAACTGGGCTAATCATCATAGCAATTATTCTCGCAACCCAAGTTCGAGCAAAATCCAATCCTTTCATCATCGGGTTTTTACGGGGACTTATTATAGACACAATTTTTGGTGTCTACACAAACTAGCGTCTATAGAAATAAACTCAACCAATCAATAAATGGTAATCAATAAAAAATAGTATCCACCATGTAAATTCAACCTATCATCGACTCATATAACTGTTCAACTGAATGAGTTAACGGTAGAGTCAACTGAATGGGTTAACCGTAGAGTCAACCTTACGAAGGTAACTCCCTGTCCTACCTTAATTACTCAATCTTGGAGCGTCCTAAAACTGAGTCTAACCAATTAGATAATCTCTTTTGTACGACCTAAGTGATTTAATCTATCGATAGCATTAAGAACTAGTAAGACTTCATTAACCCTAAGCAACTAGAGCACCTTAGTGCGTCTAATTTAACTTAGACTATGGCTACTCTGACCTATATGTAAAACCTTAACCGTCTCACTACAAATTAGTTTCTACTTACATCAAACTACTTGTGCAATTACGGACACAAGCATTCAACTAGCAATAGAACCCAAACATAAATTAGAAGCTTGCAATCAACCAATTGAAATCTGAATTCAATATATAAATAAACCCAAATAGTCATAAACATTCAACAAGAATAATTATTCAATCAAATCAACAAGTAATTTGTCTCAATATATAGTCTTTACATGGCTTCAACTAAATTCTATAGAGTATAAAGGATCTACTCACTAAGCATATTAAAAACAAAGAAAAAGGGAAGGAGAAACTCATTGGAATGGAGTCACGACTACTGTTTTGCTTTGATGCTCTCTGTCGCCGACTCGCCGTTTCTCTTCTTTGTGTTTAAGTTGTCTCTTTCTGAATGTTCTGTATCGTGCTTCTAACTCCCAAAACCCTTGTTGCTGTCCTCTGTAATTAATGTTTTTCCCAGCCCAAAGAATGGTCTTCCTTGGCTGGCATGTAAGCGTGAATTAGTTTGGGCTTACCTAACTTTACTTTGCCTCATAAGAATAAATTAATCTTAGAAAAATTCCATATAATTACAAGGCCCAAATCTTTCCAATTTGTAAACTATTAGTCTTGTTCTGTGAGATGTGACCAGCAGACTTCGACCCAAATTTCGGCCAAGAAGATTTTGAAATCTGGAAAAACATATAACCAGAGAGTTGTAGGTCTCGTTTAGGGCTTTCCGTAGCCTTTTGAATCATTAAATTGGAAGCCTGTATGAAGAAGTTATACTGAAAATATGATCAGTTGTCAAAATTGTTTTGAAATGCGAATAGGGCCCGGATTATATATTTTCCATCTTCTAGTCCACTTGTACTCTATAAAAATAAAGATAAGAAAAAATAATCGAAAAATATATAAAAGAGTAAAACTAGAAAATAAAATGATAAATAATAAAAATAAGTAAAAAACGTAAATAAAAGAATATGAATTTCAATTAGAACAACTAAATATAGGGGAGAAAATACATATAAAATACGACTTATCACACCGCTAGTTGCGCTGGCCTGGGCCGCTAGCGGCCCTGAGTGGCCTGCACGAGCAGGCCCCTCCTACTGTCCCACGACCTTGTTTCCAGCCCAGAAACCGTTATTTCAGTTCATTCGCGGCAAAGACCAGTACCGAGCGCGCGGGAGCAAGTCTCTTTGGCCCACCAATTTAAACTCCAACAGTTGGCCTACCTTACGGTACCAAGTATTATCAGTTAAAAACAAACCCAATTGTTTTGCAGGTCCCAAACGCACAAGCTCAGGTATGCCTCAACAATACTAATCACCCGGAGTAGTCAAAATATTTTTAAGAAAAGCCCAGTGGATCCTCTGGCCCCATCCCAAAATTTTTATAGGGCAGCCAGTTTCCAAAATTTTTATAGGACAGCCAGTTTCCAAAATTGTGATAGGACAACCAGTTTCCAATATCGCGTCAGTCAATTATCGCTTAAGCTATTACGGTTAAACTATCCTTTTTCTACGAGGTCACTCATCTGTGTTAGTCAATGATCGCTTAAGCTATTGCGGTTAAATTGTCCTTTTTATACGCGGTCACTCATCTGTGTCAGTCAATGATCGCTTAAACTATTGCGGTTAAACTGTCCCTTTAATCGAGGCTACTCCATTTGTGTCAATCAATGATCTCTTAAGCTATTGCGGTCAATTTGTCCTTTTTCTACGAGGTCACTCATCTGTGTCAGTCAATGATCGCTTAAACTATTGCGGATAAACTGTCCCTTTATTCAAAGCAACTTATCTTGAGTCAGTCAATGATCGCTTAAGTTATTGCGGTTAAACTGTCCTCTTTCTACGAGGATACTCATTTTGTGTCAGTCAATGATTGCTTAAACTATTACGGTTATACTGTCCTTTGTTTTTTATATGTTTCAGTCAATGATTGCTTAAGCTGTTGCATTTAAACTGTTCATATGTTTTAACCATTTTACAACCGTCATTTTGATCGCGCTGTCTCAAACGGGTTGTCTAGCTTTTATGAGGAGTGGATTTGGAGCGGTGATCATCAAGTCAACCAAAAGCTTTTAGAAGAGGAAAAGGAGTTGCTCAAAGCCCGCAAATATGATGAGCCAAGCGGTGTAAGGATAACTCCCATTGATAGGCCCGCTAAGCCTTCCAAGCCCCAAACTAAGGGTAAAGGAAAAGGTAAGGCAAAGGCTCAATTCAAGAAGAGGAAGAATCTGACCCACTCGGCCAAGCAAGTAGCTCCAAATAGGCCCAATGATCACGAGGCCTCTTCAAGTTATGGTAGGGAATGATGGGCTCCCAAAGAACGAATGGAACTTGATGAGCCTAGCGAACCCGTCCAAGAGCCCGAAGTCAAAGACAAGGAGGAGTAGTCCACCTCTAGTTGTCTAGCAAGTCTTAATTTTTGTGCTTAGTAGTATAACTCAAATAACGGGTTTGCATGCCCAAGTAGATGTAGTTTAGAATTGCCCTTTTATTTATTTATTATTTTTCTCGCACTTTCTTTTTTTTTTATTATTAGAGCATGTAATGGACTTTAGCCATATTAATGAAAGACTTGCTTATTTTTGCATTAACCGAATGGATTAAAACTCCCTTAGAGATTTATTTTATTAAAGTGGTCGGGCCCAAGTGATATGGGTTACCTACATATCCATGCGGAATCAGGCCAATGTAGTTCGTAAAATCAAATCCCGTTTTTTTTTTTTTTCGGTCGTGGGCCCAATGTGGATGGGTTTGACCGATTTTCACTTGGATTCGGTGCCTTAGTGGGCTCTCTCAAAGATTTAACATTTATGCATAGAATCGCTTAAGTTGGTCCATATTTGTGAGTTAAGTGAACTCGTTGCTGTCTAAATCCATTAACTTTACCGCTCCACCGGATAATATCGTCTTGATAATGTATGGGCCAGCCCAATTAGGCTTGAACTTTCCCCGAGGGTCGACTACAATTGGTCTTACCTCTTTTAGTACAAAGTCTCCTTCTTTTAGTCCTCTAGCCTTAATCCGTTGATCAAAATGTCTTGCCATCCTTGCTTGGTAGACATGACCATAATGTAGTGCATTTAGTCGTCTTTCATCTAGCAAAACCAATTGGTCATACCGGGCTTGGACCCAATCCACTTCGGGTAATTCACTTTCCAAACCTATCCTTAAGGAAGGGATTTCTACCTCGACTGGGAGTACCGCCTCCATTCCGTATACTAAAGAATGAGGTGTTGCTCCTATTGAGAATGGAATAGTAGTTCTATATCCCCATAAGGCGAATTGTAGCTTGTCGGGCCAATCTTCGTAGTTTTCCGTCATCTTAGCTATCATTTGCTTAACATTCTTATTTGCGGATTCTACGGCTCCATTCGTTTGTGGCCTATAAGGTGAAGACTGTCGATGTTGAATTTTAAACTTAGTGAAAAGTTCGGCAACATCCTTTTTGAATTGGGTCCCGTGATCACTTATGATCTCGTGGGGTACTCCATATCTGGTAATGATGTTGTCATGTATGAACTTTGCCACGTGTTTTGACACTATTCTTGCGTACGAACGAGGTTCAACCCAATAATCTATTGTGACTAATATGTATTCATGGCCTCCTTTTCCTGTAGGGGAGATTTTTCCAATGATGTCAATGCCCCATGCAGAGAACGGCAATGGTGAAGTGAATGTATGTAGAGGAGTAGGAGGTTTGTGTTGTAAATTGGCGTGGAATTGGCAGTGTGTGCACTTTCTCACGTATTCGATGCAGTCTTTCTCCATTGTGGTCCAATAGTATCTTTGCCTTTGGATTTTCTTGACCAAGGTTAGTTCATTCATGTGAGGACCAAATACGTCATTATGTTTGTTGCTTATGACTTTGCTTGCTTCACGCTCTTTTAGACATAGAAGACTTAGCCCTTGTGGTGTGTTTTTATAAAGTTTGCCTTGCACATGTATGTATTGTGCGGCTAGTCTTCTTAAAGCTCTTTGTGCCTTAGGTGTGGATTGCGGAGGGTAATCACCTTTGGCTAGCATATTGAGAATGTCGGTAAACCATTCCTCTTCTTCCTCCTCGTTGACGCATACTTTGACTGCATTACAAAAGGCGGGCTCAGTGCGCCTTTGAATGTGAATGGGCATGGAGATTACATCATCTGGAATATTTATCATGGAGGCCATTTTTGCTAAGGCATCTGTGAACCGGTTGTCGTCTGTAGGAAGGTATGTGAAACGGACGTGAGTGAAATATTTGGCTATCTTTTCAAGATATTCCTGGTAAGGTGCTAGGAATTTGCTTTTCACTCTCCACTTTTTAGAGACTTGGTTTATGATGAGAGTTGAATCTCCATATACCTTTAGATCCTTAATTTGTAGTTTTATTGCCGCTTCTAAACCAATGATGCATGCTTCATACTCGGCGCCGTTGTTGGTTACCTCATGGTCGAGTTTCACGGCTATGGGAATATGTGCGCCTTCTGGGCTGACTAATAATACTCCTACGCCATAACCTTTTTGGTTTGATGCTCCGTCAAAGTACAACTGCCAAGTGGTTTCTTCGACACTCATTATTCCTTCATCAGGAAAGTCATGTGTAACATCTTCGCTAGCTACTGGGTTTTCAGCGAGATGTTCAGAAATAGCATGTCCTTTGATCACCTTTTGGTATTCAAAAGTTAGATCGAATTCAGAAAGCATGATAGTCCATCTTGCTATTCTTCCACTAAGAATGGGTTTTTCGAACAAGTACTTTAGTGGATTCATCCTTGACTTTATATGGATAGAATGTTGTAGCATGTAATGTCGGAGTGTAAGAACCCTCGCCTTTCGGCGCCTAATTAAAAAAATAATGATGTTATAGGTTCTTAAATAGAAGAGATTGATATTGATTAAGGGATTATTGAACAAATGAAGTCGCCAACAATTTTAAAGGAAACAATTGGAAACCATCAAAGTGCACCCAATTCCTATTGGGAATTATGACTCATATAACCCAAAGGCCAAATATTGAGTTCGGAGGTGTGGGTACGAAAAAAAACAAAAGGAATCTCATCTAAATCGCCCGTAATAAGGCCTCTACTAATCTTATCCATGTTGATTCTTAATTCACATAACAAGGTTCCAAACAATCCGGTTGTCCAAGATCCTAAATTAACTATGTGGGTTGAACAAACCAAATTATTAAAGTTATCGCTTTGCACAAGATTACCGAATTCCATGATTTGATTAGTACAACACAACCAAAATAATAGAAATATGTTCCCCAACCTTACCGTGCTAGCTTAACGCGCCAATTGCCAATTTGCATGAACAAACTTGTGAGTAACTTCAATGGAAGTAAAATAAAAGATATAAACTTTAATTACATGTTAGTATGCTAATTGAATTGATTAATCATGCAAAACATGCAAAAATATGATATTTACACTAAACATGATAAAATATAAGAAAACTAGAAAATAAACTAAAAAGTACGAAAATCATGTAAGGATAATAATTAAACTAAACTATGCATGATAATCATGAAAACAATATTTAAAATTGATCTACATATGATGAGCGAAATAAAACAATAAAAACATGCAAAGAATATTGACCATGATCATAATATAAATAAAACATGATTTGAAAATAGATTTAAGAGTTGAAAATATGAGCCCTCGGGTTGGACCTTGATTGTACTAGAATTAAATGTCAATTGATCTTGGGATGAGACTTGTTCGTGATTAGGGTTTGAAGATGGGACTAGGGTTGAATGGAATAGATGAGAGAGAGAGAGAGAGAGTTGGGTTTTCTTGAGTTGAATCCCGTAATAATGGGTTGTGTCTCCAAAAAAACGGAGTTTAGAGGGGTATTTATAGAGAATGGGCCGAAGAAAATAGGAAATTTGGGTTCCCGGGCCAAAATTGGTGCTCAGCGGCCCTCTGGAGCACCGCTGAGGGCCCGGGGGCATCGACAATGCCGCATAGGTCTGGCGGCTGCCGCCAGAGCTTGGCCGCTGGGGCCGGCGGCGGGGAAATTGGCCGCCTCTGTCACAAAAATACTGCTGAAGAGCTCGTTTGAACTCCGATTGGCCTTACTCTTGATGCGTTTGATTCCTTGTTCAAAGGGCTTTCGTTTGAAATATTGTGGGCTTATATATCACAAGTATCCTATGAGTTATGGCTCAAACACTAGACAGATGTCTGTTTCAGCGCATTAATCAATCATCGGATCGTATCTCATTCATTTCTAATGGGATTTTGGCCTATAATACATCGTTGGAAAGCTAATTCAAAGTGGAATACAAGACTAGTGGGATAATACTCCAACTAATCCTTTAATGGCTAAAAATCAGTCTTGAACCGTGATATGCGGGTATGAGAACATCGTTTTTAGCCCGTTATTTCATTAAATCATAACTTTTGACTCCGATATCCGTTTAGAAGAAATGAGATGGCGTTGAAAAACTTATGGAAATGGATATTTGATGGTATGGAAATGTGAAGGGTCCAGAATAAATATGGATAATGGGACACAAATAAGCACAAGTATTTCGAGCATTGACATTCATTTCATTATGTTCATTATAGGTTATCATCATTGGGCATTGAAAAGAGGAAAGCGGTTAGGGTGTCTACAGAATCCCCCACTTTGGCCGAGATCGAGTAGAGCGAAGGGCAAAGTATGCACATTTTGAAAACATGCAATGCAAGCACATATTGGAACCATCGATGAAGACGTCGACGTTGATGTTGATTGCTGTCAGGATTGCCAAGTTGACTTGAATTGAAGACGGCGGTCAGAGTCGCTGGATTGACTTGAAATTCAATATGGCAGTCAGGATCGCCGGATTGACATGAAATTGAATATGGCAGTCACGACCGCCGGATTGACTTGAAATTGAATATGGCAGTCAGAATCGCCAGATTGACTTGAAATTGATGTTAGCTGTCAGATTTGCAAAAATGATTAGAAATGGACGGATACGACTGCCAGGATCGCCAAATTGACTTGAATGACTGACTTGAATATTGAATATGGCTGTCGGGGTCATCAAATTGACTTGAGGGGTTGACTTGAGTTAAGTATTCCAGTAAACGCAAATGCAAAGACACACACAAACATGGCAATGCAAACACATATTCGACCAATAGACACTCATAGGCGATTGACTTGAACTTGAAATGGGACTCAAAGCCCCCAACATAGAAAGCTGATTGTAAAATAGAAAAGATTTTGAAAATCGATTTTAGAAAAGACTTAGGGATCCAAAGTAAAAATAATTTCCTTGGCCGAATTGAATAGGAAGGTCTCGATGGAGCCTTCACCTTTGATGGGTGGAACTTCTTGAATGGTCTACCATACTTGGATTTGGAGGAACACTTGCTGGATTGATGTCGAGCCTTGAGCGCGGAGTTTGATTATTCGAGTATAGAAAGACTTTGCATGAGCCAGAGAGTCTAGACATGATGGGTGATTGAAGGAAAGGAATGGATCGAAAAAGATAAAATAATTTAAATTGTGGACTAGAATTGGAAGGGTTGATAAGGGAAGCACATTGATCGTGGAGGTGATGGATAGAAAGACATGGGTTCAATAAACGAGTCCAAGTTCTGGGATCTAATGAATGATCCACAGAACAATTAAGGTGATTCTTAGAAAACCAAGTTGCTTTTAGAGAATGTATAAAGGGAATTTTTTATGAATGAATTTAGAATATGACCGAGCCTCGAGAGAAGCTGCCTACGTATCCTTGCGAAATCAGGCCACACGTAGTTCGTGGATTTTTATTTTTTATTATGCCCTTAGTTTTTTGCCTCAATCATTGTCTTGGATTATCGATCCAGCGGGCTTGCCCTAAATTTTGCCTAGGCCATTGAATGAATGGGCCCAGCGGGCTTTTTACTTGACTTTAATGCCCTAACTTTTGCCTAGGCCGCCCTTTCGGGTTTTCAACCTAGCGAGCTGCACATGTTTTGAGTGTCAAATCTTTAAGAGGACTTTTGGGTTGTAATGCAAGGCTTGGGTTTGGGTTTGGGTTTGGGTTTGGGTTACCAAAGAAAGGGTTATTAAGGCTCAAATTCCCATCAAAGCCCCCAGTGTGCCTATTGGTCACCTTATGTTTCGAGAAGTGGATTGAACTTGAATTTCATTTTTTTATTCTTGACCTTGACTTTGACTTTGATTTTTTTTCTATTGCACTTTGAACATTTTTCTTTTTTTTATTTCTCTTTCTCTTTTTTCCAAATCTTCTGAACGCTTGTATTTTCACATCTCTCATGGATGGTAACACAATGGATTGCACACTATCAAATCCCCCAGGTTAAGGATTATGTGGATGTGAAATGAATGGCTATGTGTTTGAGGCCCAACTTTGTTGCAAGCGGATTATGAATGTGGATTGAACAGGATTGATAAAGGGTGACAAATGAATGCCTCTTGTCCTCGACTTGACTTATGGACACATGCTTTTATTCTTATTTTTGTCCTTTGATTTGAATTGATCATCTTTACCCTTAACATTAATGAATTATTGCAACTTGGACTCATCATTGAATTTGAGTGTTTCATAGATAGAAGATATAACACAATAGAGAAAAGTAATTGAGTTTATTGAATAGAAAGGAAGAAACACACGGGTAAGACTTGATAACTCCTAAGTAGACTTGAACTCGAATTGGGAAAGAAAGAACTAAAGGGACTCTCCGACTCATGCTAATCTTATTGAACTCGAAAATAAAACAAAATCCTAAGAGAACACTAGTCTTGAAGGGGCTTGACATCTTGATGCTTCTCTTGACTCTTTTGGCTTGAACTTCAAAAATGGGCCTCTAGAGTGGAGACCTCTAAGCTTAGTGGTTATGGCCTAATGATTACTGTTGTTATTGGGTTTCTTCATATCTGGGGCTGGGATGGTCCCATTATCTATGAGATCTTGGATCTTATGCTTTAGAAACCAACAATCATCAGTGTTATAAAAGCTTTAGAATCCCACGATTTGCTTCGATTCTGTGGAGATGGGTCTGGAGTTGGACCTGTAGGGTGAAGATGCCCATTCTGCTGGAGTTTCTCGAATGCTTTGCTTAACCTCATGCCCAATGGGGTGAATATCCTTTGAGGTTTGTTGGCATTATCTTCATTTAAAGAGTTAACCTCGGGGCCTTTGAAACCATTACCCTTTTTGTCTCTGGAGTAGTTGGAGTAGTTGCTCTTACTCTTTGTGGATTGAAGATGTACCTCAATATGGATCACAACCTTGTAAAGTCTATCAAAGGTCTCAATGGGTTGGATACTATAAGTTCTTGGTATTAGGGTTGAAGGTTGCGGACCACAATCCTTACTTGGTCCTCTTCGGAGGGATGATTGATGACTTGGGCCGCCTTCTCCCTCCATCGAGTCAAGAAAGGAATAAAATCTTCCTTTTCACTTTGTTTGGTCACTTCCAACTCCCTTAGAGTCATGGGGAGTTCACTATTGTAGGAGTATTGCATCACAAATTTTTCTTTGATAGAAGTCCAAGATTTAGCCTTGAGTGGGCCTAAGGTTTTGAACCATTTAGAAGTTGGACCCTCGAGTGTCATTGGAAAGATCTTTGGATAAGGAGTTGAATCGATCCCTTTGATCGCCATACATGTGGTAAAACTCCTTAAGTGACCATGTGGGTCTTCCACTCCCTTGAATTTGGGAATATCAAGTAATGTGACCTTTTTGGGCAGTTTGGGGTGGAGGTCGGCCTCGTGCTCCTCTTCTTCATCCATATAGTAGGTGCTACATGTAGAATTCTTGCGCATGATTTCCTCGAGTTTTTCAAGCCTTCTATTAAGCTTAGGCGGAAGAGGGATGTCATCATTTTCCTCATCATCAGTGTGAGGTTTAGACTTATATCCTCCCTAAGTTTCTTGATTTCGATATCTTGGGCTTGGAGACGAGTATCCATTAATTTCAATTGCTCGAGAATGGCTTTGCGATCATCATCTCCTGGCATGGTAGATATTGGGCTTGAACTTGGAGTATAATGTTCAAGTGGACTTGAAGGTGGTGATTGAAACAGTCTCCTAACGAGCCTACCGTTGGTACTCGAACGCTTCCACTTTGGGCTTGACTTTCCTATCATGGATCAAGGGATGAATCAGAAAAGGAAGAGGAAAAAGAAATTGAAAAGAATAGAAAAAATAAGAGATTTATCCACAATTCTAGTCCCTTAATATTTTTTGTATTTTTTTAATTAATTTTTTTTTGAATTTCCCTTTTTTTTATATTTTTTTTTTTACGGGACATGGAAAAGTGGATGGGAAGAAATAAGGAAGGAGATTTTTGAAAAAACAAAAAAAGGTGAACTTTTTCAAAACGGGGAAGAGATTTCGAGAATGGAAAGAAAAGAATTTGATAAAGAGGTTTCAGAAATAAAAAAAGATCTCCTTCCTAAATGAGGACCCCTAAGATATGAGAGTTTTTGAAATAAGGGGAAGAACATGATAAGAAATGTTCCAACTAGCATATAGCACATAGATCACGTCCAACCAAGCAAGAAAGGTGGGAAATTGAATCTAGAATAATCCCTCAACATGGTAACTTCTCAAGGAGATTTAACTTGAACAATCCTCTAAGGTAAGTAACGTGCTTTAATTATTGATCCTCCATTTTTTACTTGATTAATAAAAGAAAGACTCTGGACTCAATAAGGAAAATATATATACTCTTGACTTGATTATGGAAACAAGACTCTTTTATGAATAAGACTTGGGGAAGGGGAAAGACTCTTGACTTGTTATGGAAAAAAGAAAATTACTCTTGACTTAAATAAGACTCGACTCAAAATATGGAAAAGACTCGAAAAAAGGGAAATATTACTCTTGACTGACTATGGAAAGTGAGACTTTTTTTTTTGGAAATATCTTTAATCGAAACACGTTACTTACTAGGATTCTGTTTTCTTGGAAAACAAATCCCTAATATGGTTAGTAGCATCATAGGAAATATTTATGGATCCTACTTTCTAAAAAGAAAAGATTCTAGACTCGATCTTAGAAAGATATCTACACAATAAGGGATACAAAATAACGCAAAAAGATTGCGCTCACACAAATTGGCAAACAATCATGCAAGAATGGACATGTGAATGAATGCAATATTGGGTGAATCTACGGCTTTGGTAAGGGAACCCACGACCGGATGCGTTTCGTCATCTATGGGATGCATAGTAAAAATAGACTTACCGTTTCACATATCTCGAATGGAAACATGTGAATGTCATGGGGTGGAACACGACTATGTGAGAAGGTAATTCGGACCTAGTGGGTCACCGGCCTAAGTCATAGACAATGCTCCAAAGGGTAATTCCTGTTTATGGTGTGGCGATGTCTTTCGACATCTTGCGAAGATAACGCATGCAAATAGATGACATGAACGCAAAGCAATAATAAGCACATAATGGTCCTTGAACCAAAAAATATGAATTAACAATCAACATGCATATACAAGCTTTCGAATTACACCCTCTTATTAAATCCCCAGTGAAGTCGTCACTGTAAGAACCCTCGCCTTTCGGCGCCTAATTGAAATGATAATGATTTTATAGGTTCTTAAATAGAAGAGATTGATATTGATTAAGAGATTATTGAACAAATGAAGTCGCCACTAAATTTTAAGGAAATAATTGGAAACCATCAAAGTGCACCCAATTCCTAATGGGAATTATGACTCATATAACCCAAAGGCCAAAGATTGAGTTCGGGGGTGTGGGTACGAAAAAAACAAAACGAATCTCATCTAAATCGCCCGTAATAACGGCCTCTACTAATCCTATTTATGTTGATTCTTAATTCACATAACAAGGTTCCAAACAATCCGGTTGTCCAAGATGCTAACTTAACTATGTGGGTTGATTAAACCAAATTATTAAAGTTATCGCTTTGTACATGATTATCCAATTGCATGATTTGATTAGTAGAACACAACCAAAATAATAGAAATATGTTCCCCAACCTTACCGTGCTAGCTTAACGCGCCAATTGCCAATTTGCATGACCAAACTTGTTAGTAACTTCAATGGAAGTAAAATAAAAGATATACACTTTAATTACATGTTAGTATGCTAATTGAATTGATTAATCATGCAAAACATGCAAAAATATGATATTTACACTAAACATGATAAAATATAGGAAAAAGAGAAAATAAACTAAAAAGTACGAAAATCAAGTAAGGATAATAATTAAACTAAACTATGCATGATAATCATGAAAACAATAATTAAAATTGATCTACATAGGATGAACTAAAAAAAACAATGAAAACATGCAAATAATATTAACCATGATCATAATATAAATAAAACATGATTTGAAAATAGATTTAAGAGTTGAAAAGATGAGCCCTCAGGTTGAACCTTGATTGTACTAGAATTGAATGTCAATTGCTCTTGATATTGGACTTGATCTTGGGATGAGACTTGTTCTTGATTAGGGTTTGAAGATGGGACTAGGGTTGAATGGAATAGATGAGAGAGAGAGAGAGAGAGAGAGAGGGAGAGAGAGAGAGAGAGAGTAGGGTTTTCTGGAGTTGAATCCCGTAATAATGAGTTGTGTCTCCAAAAAACGGAGTTTAGAGGCGTATTTATAGGGAATGGGCTGAAGAAAATAGGAAATTTGGGTTCCCGGGGCAAAATTGGTGCCCAACGGCCCCCCGGAACGCCGCTGAGGGCCCGGCGGCATCGACAATGCCGCATAGGTCTGGCGGCTGCCGCCAGAGCTCGGCCGTTGGGGCCGGTGGCGGGGAAATTGGCTGCCTCTGTCACAAAAATGTCGCTGTAGAGCTCGTTTGAGCTCCAATTGGCCTGATTCTTGGTGCGTTGGATTCCATGTTCAAAGGGATTTGTTTTGACATATTTTGAGCTCATATAGCACAAGTATCCTTTGAGGTATGGCCCAAACACTAGAGAGGTGTCTGTTTTAGCGCATTAATCAATCAACGGATCGTATCTCATTCGTTTCTAATGGGATTTTGGCCCATAATACATCGTTGTAAAGATACTTCAAAGGGGAATACAAGCCTAGTGGGATAGTACTCTAACTAATCATTTAATGGCTAAAAATCAGTCTTGAGCCGTGATATGCGGGTATGAGAACATCGTTTTTAGCCCGTAACTTCATTAAATCATAACTTTTGACTCCGATATCCGTTTGGAACAAATGAGATGGCGTTGAAAAGCTTATGAAAAGGGATATTTGATGGTATGGAAATGTGAAGGGTCTGGAATAAATATGGATAATGGAACACAAATAAGCACAAGTATTTCGAACATTGACATTCAGTTCATTATGTTCATTATAGGTTATCATCATTGGGCATTGAAAAGAGGGAACCGATTAGGGTGTCTACACGGAGCTTTTTTGTTGTAGTGACCAATGCGAGACACGTTTTCTCTAGTGTGGAGTAGCGTGTTTCGTATTCTAGGAATTTCTTGCTAAGGTAGTATATTGCCTTTTCGTCATTCTCCACCTTTTGCGACAACATAGCACCCATGGCGGTTTCTGTGACTGTTGGGTATAGCATAAGTGGTTTTCCTGGAATTGGCGGAAACAATACGGGTGGTTTAGCTAAGTATTCCTTGATCTTGTCGAAAGCTTGTTGGCATTGATCATCCCAGGTAGATTTAGTGTCCTTTTTGAGATTTTTGAAGATAGGCTCGCATGTAATTGTCAATTTGATTATGAATCGACTTATATATTGGAGCCGTCCTAAGAATCCTCTTATCTCCTTTTCATTTTTGGGTGAGGGCATATATCGTATGGCTTTGATTTTGGTAGGATCAATTTCAATGCCTCTTGTGCTTAGGACGAACCCTAAGAGCTTACCAGAAATTACTCCAAATGCGCACTTTTGAGGATTTAATCTCATATTGTAATTTCGAAGCCTGTCAAAGAATTTCTTTAGAGAGGGTATATTCCCTTCTCTCTCCTTGGATTTGATGATCATATCGTCTATGTACACCTCGGCTTCCTTGTGTATCATGTCATGTAGAAGGGAAGTCGCGGTTCTTTGGTACGTTGCTCCTGCATTCTTCAACCCGAAAGGCATGACGGTATAGCAGTACGTTCCCCATTGGGTTATGAAGGTGGTTTTCTCCATGTCTTCTTCGGCCATTTGTATTTGGTTCTACCTTGCATAGCCATCCATGAATGATAAGAGGGCATGTCCCGTGGTATTATCCACCAGTACGTCTATATGTGGCAAGGGAAAGTCATCCTTAGGAGTTGCCTTGTTTAGACCTCTGAAATCGACGCACATACTTACTTTGCCATCCTTTTTTGGAACGGGCACTATGTTAGCAACCTATTCTGGATATTGAGCAACCCTAATAAAACCTGCTGCGAGCTGTTTCTGCACCTCTTCTTTGATTTTCAATTTTTACTCAGGTTTCATTCTCCGAAGTTTTTGCTTTACCGGTTTTGAATCAGGATTGAGCGGTATTGTATGCTATGCTATCTCACGACTTATTCCCGGCATGTCTTTGTAGGACCAAGAAAAAACGTCTATGTATTCTTTTAAGAGATTTATAAAGCTTTCTCGCTCTTTGGGAGTTAACGATAAGCCAATGCGCACTTGGCGCGGCTCTTGATCGCTTGCAAGATTGATTAATTCTGTTTCTTCCACAATTGAAGTCTTTTGTTCATGCTCTAATAGTGATTTAGTTACTTCTTTGGGCAATTCTTGTTCATCTTTTGAATTATTAGCTACTAACTAATCCAAGAAGTAAGCAGAATCGGTAATCATTTCATTGATAGAGGAAAATGGAACATCAATTGAGCCATTACTATTTGCTTTAACATCATTGGACTTGCAAACAAAATTAAACATAGATTTGGGTGGACCACCCGACTCTACTATATTAGACTCGTCTTCAGAATCAGACTCAGTCCGGTCGGAGTCAGTGTCGATGTCAGGCTTGGATTCTTCGGAGATCGTGAACTTGATCTTCTTTCCGTTGGCTCCTGTCCAACTTATGGTGCGTTTCTGCTTTGTGAGTTTACCCTCGTTTGGAGTGATCAACTTAGTTGGGTCAATGTTCGCATCTTGAATTGCGTTATTGACATTGTGGAGCTCCTCATCTTTTGGATGGCGATGCTCTTGTCCAAATGTTGGCTCCTGGTCCAGTGTTAAGGTTAACCGAAAATATGCCTGAGTCGTTTCGTTTGGAATTGTCGTAGGCTCTCAATCCTTGTGCGGCATGCGTGAGGTTGTTGACATCTATGCCCAAGCAATTGACGGTCCTTAGAGGACAAACATTGACAGCGGACCCGTTGTCTATTAAGGTCATTGGAACCTATTTCTTCTCACATATTGAAGTTAGGTAGAGTGCCTTGTTATGATGAGTTCCTTCGGGTGAAAGGTCTTCATTAGTGAATGCAATTGCTTGCAAAGAATTTCCTTTTGTGAGGAGATTGACTAAGTCATCCAGAGTAGCTTTGGGGGAAACCATAGTTTGATTAAGTGCTTTTAGTAAGGCATTTCGATGCACTTGAGAGGTAGTTAAGAGTTGCCATATGGAGATATCGGCCTTAGTCTTTTGAAGCTATTTAAGCAGTGTAGTGCCATCATCCTCGTTTGGAGGGTTTTGGTCCTTGTTTTGGACTAGTGGAGAGTCTCTCGCTTGAGGTATAACTGATGCTGTGTTTTGTAGTGGATCGTTATTTTGGAGATGGGGTGGCACATAGTGCCTTCCCAACCTCTTGAGGTGTTCAACTTCAGGAGATTCATCATCAGAGGAGTCGTACCATGCTTTAGAAATCTGGAGGGTAGCATCTTCCTCGTCTCTATCGCTTTCCCAAAGTCCGGCTACCCCTAGGTGGAAGGAGTCAAGCTTAAATGGTGGGATAGAATGTCCAATCGGCACAAGCGAGAGGGGTCCTTTTGTTCCTCTTCATTTCTAATGACCAAAACCGCACCTAAAGGTTTGGTGTTGTTGTTTGGGGTGGGAACATTCTTTGGCTTGGGAATAGTCCCATTGTCAAAAAGATCCTGGATTTTATTTTTGACTGTCAAACACTTCTCGGTATCATGTCCTTTTCCTCTATGAAATTTGCAATAAAGATTAGGATTCCAAGATGGGCTCCTCTTTTCGATGTCAGGATCCGGAGTGGGACCCATGACATTGAGATAGTCATTCTTGACAAGCTTTTCCAAAGCTTTAGCATAGGTCATGCCCAATGGGGTGTATTGCCATTGCGGTTTGTCGTAGACAGCATTGACTTCATTAACCTTGTTGGAAGAGTTTCCCGAATTGGGGTTCTTCTTGTAGTTCAAGTTATAAGTGCCTTTGTTGAAGAAATCCTTGATTTTCTCCTTTTTAAGTGCTTGATCGTCCTCTATGAGAAATCCACACTATAATTGCTTGATATTTGAGAGGATTCAAATAAGGAGGTTGTAAGTTCTTGATGAGTTTCCGAATTTGTTCTTCCTCGGATGGACGGTCGAGCATTTCGGCCACATTAGTTCTCCATTTCTTAACAAATTCAGTGAAGCTTTCATTTTCACCTTGCTTTATTTCTTCCAACTCTCTTATGGTAGTTGGTTGGATGACGTTGTCGGCGTACCTAGTGAGGAATAAGCTAGACACTTTGTTCCATTCTTGAATCTGATTAAGCTCAAGCTTGAAAAACCATGCCCTAAGAGTGGGGTCCAAGGTTTGTGAGAAAAGATGAATATAGAGGTCATGATCCACTCCTCTTAGGCCCATCGTAGTGGTGAAGGCCCTTATGTGATCTTTTGGATCGTCGGTCCCTTTGAAGGTGGGGACTTCAGGCATAGAGAACTTTTGTGGGAGCTTCTCCTTGATGTGAGAGGAATATCCTTCAGCATTGATCATGTAGTCACTTATGATCTTGTTTTGAGTTAGAGCTAACTCAAGGTTCTTAATTTGAGCACTTAGCTCTTCTACTTTGTCATCTCGAGGTGGAGATCATCTTGGTTGAAAGGGTCAGCTTCCTTAACCTTGCTTTCTATCCATGTCACACGGTTTCCCATGGTTTCCAACATTTTCATCAATTCAGCCAACATCTCATCAGTAGTCTTAGGTGGTGGAGGTGGCATGTCATCTTCGGCCATTTTGGTCAACTTAGAACCAGGTGGTCGATATGGAGAGGGAGTAACAAACACTGCGTCAGACCTAGCTTTGCTTGGAGGGGGAGATTCAAATACGAGCTTCCTAACCAGACGTTGATTACTATGATCGTGTTCTTGTAAGGACCCGGGATTTTTCCAATCCTTGTTTTCACGGAGTGCGTCCTTATAGAAAATTTGTCAGTTGGGGGCTTAGATAAGTTCAAGGGACCATCGAGTTATAAAAGCTTTTGAAAAGACTTGAATAAAAAAAAAACCCATGAAAGAGGTCACAAATCTGCTATCGGCGTTTTATCGAAGGAACAAACCGAAGGGATAGCCCAATAGCACGATAAGTGAACTAATCATGTTTTTAGAAAGACTCCCGCTAATATAAAACATATAAGTACCCAAGAATAAAGGGTTCGGGGGCGAAGGTACGAGGTGGGAAGGTGCTAGGCACCCAACTCACCCGTATTATGACGGCCTCTTCTAACTCAAGTTTAATTAATAATTTAAAGACATAATTCCCATGCAAAACTAGATTAACAACCTAGACTTAGACTATTAATTAGTGTATCACAAGCATCACAACACTTATTTTTAACCCTTATTTAGACATGCATTTGATTGACAAGTTGAGTAGCACAACGACTAGACAGACAGTATTTAGGAAGCAAAAAAACGTGACCTAGCATGATATCTACATTATGACTACTTAGAAAATAAACAATTAAGCAAGTAATTTAATTTGAGCCCTCGGAAATTTGTATCTTAACTGTAGGCTATATTTGACAATAATAGTAAAAATAGATCTCAAGTTTGGAAGAAAGAGGGGGAAGCTCGGTGTCAATACTCCCGAGAATAGAGGTTGTCAACTGTAGACGTTGTGTTTTGAACTGAGGGTGAAGGCTTGTTTATATAGGCGTGGAAAAGTAGGGTTGTACGATCGAATTTGAGCTGAAAAATGAGACGGGCTTGAAAAATGAGCAGGGCCCGAAGGGAAGTCAGCGCCGCTAGCGGCCCTGGGAAATTGGTCAGCGCCGCTAACGGCCCTGGCCTGGGCCGCTGACGGCTGTCAGCAGCCAGCTGGATGACGTCATCCAGCCCATTTTCATTTTCCGGAGGATTGTAAATATTCCGAAAAACATGAAAAGACCGTTTTACCCCTGAACGGTAAAAGACGATTTTACCCTTAAATCGTAACTTGGCGACCGAGAGTCGGAATGAGGCATGAGACGTGTCATTGGAAAGCTCTTGAACGGGGCTTCTGAATGGAATGGAATGAAGGAGTGTTTGGAGGGAAAAACCTGAGACCTTATCTTAACTATTAAAGCAAAATAGCAGTTCAAGCTTAAAAATTACTCCTTTCATCATCGGGCTTTTGCGGAGAAATCTGAAGATGCTTTTTTGGCGTCTACAGAAGCCCCCACTTTGATCGAGCTTGAGTAAAAGCGAAGATCAAAGTACTCCGAAGGGGACATGCAGGATGCTGATGTGCACATGGTATGTGAGAGTGTACAGTATGTATGCATATGAAGACAAACCTGAGTTGGAACACGCTCGTAGTGTGCTAAGATTTCATCCCTGTGAACACAAGAGAAAACAAAGGTTATAGTAATAGGATAGAACACCGTCCGTAGATGATCTAAACGTCTGCTGGAGACCTGTATTCAGAGTGAATGGAAAAGTTAGTAATACTTTGAGAATGATCAACGCAGAGTGCTTCGACAAACAATGACTAAACACCGCTCGGCGGATGACGTGATTTCGTCCCTGTACGAGAAACGAAAAAGTCAACGAGACAGCGCGATTAAAAATAATCGGCCGTAAAGTGGTTGGGACATATGAACAGTTTAAATGCGATAGTTTAAGCAATCATTGACTGGAACATATAAAAATAATGGACAGTATAACTGCAACAGTTTAAGCAATCATTGACTGATACAAAAAATAGTAACCTCGTAGAAGGATAGTTTAACCACAATAGCTTAAGCGATCATTGACTAACCCCAAAAATTTGTAATTCCGCAGAAGGACAGTTTAACCGCAATAGCTAAAGCGATCAGTGACTGGCCCAAAATTTGTAGTTTCGCAGAAGGACAGTTTAACCGCAATAGCTTAAGCGATCAGTGACTGGCCCAAAATTTGTACTGTTGTGTTGCTTAGCAAGTGTCGATAAAAAATTTCGGGCTCATAAATAACTTGGGCGCTCCAGGCGGTGAGAGTCGTCGCAGTGTAGATCCGGGTTTCAGTATTTGGGACCTGCAAAAATAAACGGGTTAGTTTTACCTGTAAATAGTTGGTACCGTAAAATGGGCCAAATGTCGAATTTGAATCTGTGGGCCAGGGGCTTCGCTCCCGAGCGCTTGGTATTGATATTGCCTCAAAATGAACTGTAATAACGAACTCTGGACTGGATAAATGGGGCCATGGGTCAGCAGTGGGGCCCGTGCTGCAGGTCTGCAGGGCCGCTAGCGGCTCAGGCCAGCGCCGCTAGCGGCGCTAGGCTTGAGCCAAATAAAAAGCGCTTCGGCGCTTTCTCTCTCTTCTTTTCGCGTTTTGGGTCTTCTTCCTCACCGAGCCATTGTCGAGAGCAAGTTCCTCCATTATTGAGTGCTTCACTCCACTTGAGGTAAGTCGATTCTTGTCCGTTTGCTTCGGTTTTTGTCTTGAACTTGATTATTTTTCTGCCTAGTTGCTGAATTTTGGGTTGCATTGTTGAATGGGTGCTTGTTTCTTGCGAATCTGAAACTTCTGTTTTCCCACTTGTAGAGAGAGAAAGTTCCATTGTGTTCCCATGGCTCCCGTAGACAAAGGGAAGCGTCCTATGAGTGACGAGGAGTATGACCGGAGCCTTTTTCGCACCGGGTTACCTTCTACCCGAGGGCCTCCAACCGGTCACACGGATGGGGCTCGACTGTACCAGGATTCTTTTATGCGGTTGGATTGGCGCCCTCCTGGAGTTTGGAACCGTAGTGTACTGTTGCCGGATAGACGGAGTCATTTGTCTGACTTGAGGCTGGTATGTTTTCTGCTATTCTTTTTTTCTGTTCAGTATATTCAAACTGAAAATTGGAACTGTCAGTGCCTCGGCACACGAACAAATTGGGACTTGTACTGGATTAGTGGTCAGGTGCATATAATTTGTGAGGAATTTATTTTAGCTTTGTTTGTGGTATATGGGGTATTGAGAAATTTTTGTTGGTTCCCTAGGGTGTCGGGGTTTTGCTGCAGGCTCATGGGACTACTTCCCACTGGGCTATGATGTTGGGGACCTTTGCGGAGGAGGCCAGGAATTTGGTACTGGACTCGGGTCTCGCTGATTTTTTGACTGTTATACCGGCTTGTCACTCGGGGGATTCTAGGATTGTTGCCCGGGGGTTACTGGAGAGGTTTTGGGATTCTATAAACACTTTCCATACACCTGTGGGAGAGATGTTTCCTACCCTTTATCAGTTTGATGTGCTGACGGGGATATCCTTTAGAGGGCGTCGTATTCAGTACGACGCGAGCTATTGGCGACACAGTGACACCTTGTTGGATCTTTACGGGCCCGTATCCATCCACTTTGATAAGGATCGGGTTTCCTTGGCGCGGTTGTGGGAGGCCGTATCTGCGCAAGGGCTTACCGAGGAGCAGAGGGCTCGTATTTTCCTGGCTTGTTTGCTGGGGTCGACGATATGTGCTCAAAAGAAGAGCGTGTGTCAAGTCGGTTTCTTAACATGCTTGGAGGATTTGACCAAGATGCGTGAGTGCAACCTTGGTGCTGTTGCTTATGCTTCTTTGGTGAAGTGGTGTCGTCGGGCCTGTAGGCCTAAGGAGACGAGTGAGAGGACATCTATCACGGGCCCATGGAGGATACTAGAGGTAGGCTTCTTTTTTTTTTTTGACTCCTCTTTTTTTTGCCTAAGTCTTCAATTGTGGAAATCATTCTTTGTGTTTGCTTATGTGGCAGCTGTGGTTCTTGGAGTATTTTCCAGCTTTTGGTCCTCATCGTCCTGGTTTGAGAATGTTCCCTTTAGGTTCACGATGGGTTAGTAGGGATGCCCATCCATTTTCCTCTCTGGAGCATTTCCGGGCCACCTTCGAGAGTCATGCTGCATCTACGGTACGTGGTTGTTGACTTGTGCATTCCCTTTTGTTCATTCTGTGTGAATGAATTTTGAATTGGTAATCTGCAGGTGTTGTGGTCCGCTTTTGATGATGTTCCTGGGGTTCCTACCCACATTACTCTAGAGTCTTTTAGGGTATCTTCTCTACGAGTGGTTTTCGAGGGGCCATTCAGCTTTGTATGGTACTTAGGGGATCGTTTGACTCGGTTGGTCTATCCCTCCCTGGGTACTCAACTGGTTCAGGAGGATCTTCCTTTGACCATGTTTTACCTGCGTGGTCTGAGTGTGCGGGCCTGGGGGTCGTGATCCGTGGTAGGGCGGCGCAGGAGTTTATCGTGCCGGAGGTCGTTGGCTTAGACCGGACCGCCATGTACCTGGCCTATTGCTTGGACCGCTTGATGCCAGACCTCACTTCTGAGGTAAGAAACTTATCTGCATCTTTTAACTGTACGCCTAATATACTGACTCCTTGTGTCTTGTAGGCGAATCGTCTAGCTCCTTCGGGTCCTAGGAGGTCTCATTCCAGATCTTCTCGGGGTCAGCCCCCAAGTGTAACCTTGCCGACCAATGAGGTGAGGTACATTTGGGAGAGTGGGGGACGCATAGTAGAGGAGTTCCCCCTCCATATTGCTGACGGAGAGGCGATGGAGGGCTTGCCCTTGCCTGATGGTTGCACGGCGGTAAGCTTTCTTCTCTCTCTCTCTTTTGTACTCGTGTTTGCTTTTGAGTGTTGACTTTATTTTGTGGCTCTCTTTTGTAGCTGAACCGGGAGCAGACCTCTCAAGTCTTCAAGCTCATTCATTTGTTGAAGAAAGGCTACGGTCAAGTGGTGGGCGAGGGGAAGAGTTCTCGGTCCAAGACCATTGATGTGAGTTGACTTTCTCCCTTTTTATTTTGTTTAGCTAAGTGGAGTGCTTAACTTAACATTTTAACTCTGACTATCTGCAGATGTCCCAATCTTCATCTTTAGTGGGACCTTGCCATTCTTCTGCTGCGAGGGCTTCTTCGGCGAGCAGACCGTTTATTGCTCGTTCTCCTCCTGTGGTGGTGCCCGGACCTTCTGTTCCGCATGTTCCTGAGATGTTCTCTCCTGCTGATTTCCGGCTTCTCTTGATAGGCTGCCTGTTGCTACGCCCTTGGCTGGAGGTTGGGCGAACGCCCCTGGATGGATGTGTCATATGCTGAGCCTTCACATCAGGATGTGGCTATGGATTTTGCCAGTCAGGCCACGACGAACTTCTTTGCTTCGAGGTTTTCAGCAGGTACCCCTATGCGGGCCCCGGCGTATGATGGATGGGACATGAGGCCTCAGAACAGTACGCCCATATATAGGTCTTCTCTCCATTACTCGACCGGGAACTATGGTCAGGGGTCGTCCGTTGATGACGAGGCTGAAGCAATGATTCCAGTTGAGCAGTGTTGGGCCTCTTTTGTAAACATTGACCTTGGAATTTCGAACTCCTGTTTTTTTTTTGTGCAACAATTTTTTTTTTTTTTGATATGTATGATATGCTATGATGACTCAATTATGCCCGTCTGATCTAATTATGCAACGTGTTATGCCATAAGACAAAGCCACGATTTAGGGAATAAAATAAAGGAAAAAGGTAAAAATTGCAAAGGAAAAGCAAAAATTACACATATTATACCCCCTAAAAAAAGAAAAAGAAAAAAGAAAAGAAAAATGAAAAAAGATAAATCTAAGAGAGTCTCGGGCTTGCTGGTTTTGATGAGAGCGGGTAGACTCAAACCTGCAGCGGAAATATGCACATAGGGAAAAAATGCAATAGACATGCCCGACTGACCATGACAAGATGCACAAGACATGACATAGTAATATGCACGTGGTAAAGGGAAATTGACATGTAAACACGCAGGGACTCAAGACACTGAGAAATTATGTACACATGCATGCCTTTGAAGGCGACTCTATTACTTATGCAAATATGATGTATGCAGACCTATTGACTCACAGCTCCATGCAGCCTAGCCTAACATGCACGACTCTCCTATAGGGTCTGAAGAGGGTCTTCAATATGGGAAAAGTTTTTGTGATCAAAAACTCCATTCCTATGGTGATCTTGACAGAGTATGAGACAAGTGGACAAGACTGGGTGTTGTCAAGGGAGAATCAGCCCCAGCTTGATGTGTGGTTCTTGATGGTTATGACCTACTCGAGGAGCTATAGGTGTTGATGCGGCGGTACAAAATATCCTAACTTAAGGTATGGGGATGAAATGGACAACTTTGAACGTAGCGGACAAGGAACCGACTCGTTCTGAAAAAGCTCCCAGTTGGGAAGTCTGTGTGCAAGCCTACGAGAAAAGTGATGAGTATGACCTCTAGACGACTGACCAAAGAGCGCTTACATGAGAAACAATGCTCTAAATCCTCAGAAATTTAAGTTGCCTCAAGATATTGAATTTGTTTTATATTTTTTTTTTTGGTTGCCCTAACTTTTGCCTAGGTCGCCCTTTCGGGTTTTCAACCTACCGGGCTCATATTTTTTTTTAGCCTTAGATGAGAATGGTGGAATGGGAAAACTCCTTATGATCTTGTGACAAAGTGGTTGTCGTGGTCGGACCTCGTTGAGGTTTCCTACGTATCCAGTTTGTGGAATCAGGCCAACGTAGTTCAGGACTATACAATTGAATGGTCGTACCTCTTGGAGGGCTTTAGGGTTGTAATGTCAGGCTGGGTTAAGGTATCAAAGAAAGGGTAATGGCTCAAAGAAACCCAATGTAAATCCCCTCCCCAAAGTATGCTAGATGGTATAGAAGTTTTTTATCTAGGCGAGGTGGCTAAAGGACCTATGTTTAGGTAATGTCACCATTTGGTTGTACTTAAAGTGTTTGCACTCTTTTGGATCTTTGAACGCTCTTGAACTTTTTTCTCTTTTGTATTTTTTTGCTCTTGAACTTTTGAGTTCTCTCTTCTTCTTTTTTTTGGTATTTCTCTCGGTGGTTATTTTTATAGGTTGGTCCACCTTGTCTAGAAGGTTGCTTCTACTCCCATGTCGCACACACCCATTCCCCGGATAAGGATGATGTGGTTAAGAAATGAAAAGCTATGTGTTTAAGGCTCAAAGGGTTACAAGTGGTAATGATGTATAGAGTAGTAAAGGATATTGATGTGAGGGGCCAAATGAATGCCTCCTGTCCTCAACACGGATGGTTCAACCGTAGGTCCTCTATGGGGATGATCAATAAGGAGTTTTTGTTTGATGTTTTCCACAATGAAGGCTTTCTTTTGAATTTTTTTTTTTATTTTTTTTTATTCCGTCATAGGCAACTTAAGTTCGTCATAGAATTGAACAAAGAACAATGATGGGAATCAAAATGCAATCTTTATTGAATCGAAGAAAAGCATTACACGAGAAGTAAGCTAGACTCTGTGGACGAATTTAAAAGACAAACTAGACATCATTAAACTTGACTGGACTCAACTAGACTTGCACACTAGGAAACTTCGACTCTATTCAACTTCTCGAGCACAGGCTGTTCACAGAGACACGAAGGACAGCCCCCTGTAGATACTCACGTTGTTCACGACTTAAGTGGAATTCTTAAGAAGTTTATCTTCAATTAGGATGCCCACAACATAGAGCCGGTTGTAGGAGTCAATTGCTTGATACTTGAGGGGTTCCTTGTAAGCAGGTTGCAGGTTCTTGATGAGTTGGCGGATTTGATCAGCTTGCGAAGGTCGCTCAACCAGTTCGGCTATCTTTAGCTTCCAACGCCTAAGGAAGGCAGTGAATCCCTCATCTTCTTCTTGTTTGGTGATCTCTAACTCTCGAAGGGTCATAGGTAGAGCAACATTTTCCTTGCAGCGTGCAAGGAAGACTGTGGTGAAATCGAACCAAGTTGGGTAGCTTTCCAGATCTAGGGAGTAGAACCATCGTAGAGCATGTGTATCAAGGGTCTGGGGAAACAAATGGGCATAGAGTTTCTTGTTGATTCCCCTTAGAGCCATAGTAATAGTGAAGGATTTCAGGTGATCCTACGGGTTGTCAACTCCCGTGAAGGTGGGTACTTCAGGCATAGAGAATTTGGCCGGAAGCTTACCCTTGATCTTAGTGTCAAACTTTCCTAGGTTGGCACTATAGTTGGAGATCAGGCCGCTACTCTTGAGCACAGAGGTGATCTTAGCCAGCATGGCATCTGACCCTTCTTTCTTAGAGTCGAAATCGGAAGGGATCCTTGCTTCTTCTTCTCTTTTCCTCTCTATATCTTCAACCTTGAGTCGTACCCTTTCTAGCTCGCTCATGAGATCATCAAGCCTCTCGTTGGTGGTTTTAGCCATGGTGAAGTTTGGGGGTGTGATCGGTGAGGTAAGGGATGTATTGAGTGGTGGCGGGCTTTGTGGTGATGATGGATTATGGGGTGATGGCCTTTTGGAATGTGGTGGTGTCTTGGAGGTAGCTTGTACACGAACTAATCTGCCGGACGATCGAGCCCAACCTTTGTCACCGTAATTCTTCCTCGAGCCCCCAATCCTGAACACAAGTCTCAACTTAGAAAGACGCCAAATAAAAGACTTGAAAACAAAGACTCATGATTTTTTAGAAGACCCTCGATAACCCCTAAGGTGAAAGAATCTAAGGACGTCTATATGAACTTGAATGCATGATGATGACAATTCAATGACAGAGCTACGACAACAATATGCAAGATGCATGACAAACTAACCTTGACATGTATAACAGTAAATTGACGCAAAATGACCCTAGAAGACTTATAATTGACTCGTCTAGACTTCTAATGCATGAGATGCAAGACTTGAACTTTTATACAAATGCAGATGCAAAACGACGACAACGAAAGCCTGACGACTAATTATGAATCCTAGCATGGAGCGTCTTATATGTATAATGTAATGCAATGCAATGCAAAGAAATGGAAAAAGACAACCTAAGCCTAAATGCCCGATTATTTTCCCTCATATCAAAGGAAAAATGAAGTCGATGAACGAAAATGAGAAAAATAGAAAAAGACGGATCATCCTATTTTTTTTTATTTTTCTAGACTCAAAAAAAAAAGGAAAATGGGATAGAATAATTAAAAGAAATTTCGGTCCCCTTTTTTCTATTTTTCGGCTTTTTTTTTTTGCCGTTTTTTTTTTTTTTTTGATTTTTTTTTGACCGAATCTGAATTACATCAAAAGAAAAAAAAAAAAAAAGAAAAGAAAATACAGAAATAAGAAAAAGGGAGAGGGGAAACTGAAAGACTGACTCTTTTTTTTTTACTAAAAAGATCCTAGAAACTGTCCATGACTTTTAGAATATATCATTGGGAAAATGATGAGTGTTCATTGAATTTGAATTCTCGCACCATTTTTGGGCATTAGGAACTAGCTATAAATAAAAAGAAATTACTCCTACCACGTAATAAATACATGTTTGCACATAATCACGATAATCATGCATTCATACGAGCACAATAACAACGTAGTTTACAGGCAAACATGTGATCAGACGGGCATTACAACGACATATGCACAACAAGCAAGCGGATGCATGAATGTGGCTTAAAGGCTTTTGGCTCCTATGAGGTTACCACGTCAAATTACAATTTCCGTTCGGCGGATGGTCGACACAACGATTGTAATTCTTTTCATCAACAAAGGATTGATGAGTCATGGGTGAGGAAGGGTCGATTTGCACGATAGGACAACTGTATATTCCTTTAGATATACGGGTTGTCTACGAGTTGCGACACAAACTTCCTCGTGGGTCGATAAGGGTCAAAAGGTTGTGCAAAAGCACATGCAAATGATGCAAATGATGCAAAAATATGGAACATGTTATTAAACAATTAAGCAAACTTGACTTTCTAGTCTCACCCTCTTAAATAAGTTCCCAGTGAAGTCGCCACTGTAAGGACCCGGGATTTTTCCAATCCTTGTTTCCACGGAGTGCGTCCTTATAGAAAATTTGTCAGTTGGGGGCTTAGATAAGTTCAAGGGACCATCAAGTTATAAAAGTTTTTGAAAAGACTTGAATAAAAAAAACCATGAAAGAGGTCACAAATCTGCTATCGGCGTTTTATCGAAGGGACAAACCGAAGGGACAACCGAATAGCGCGATAAGTGAACTAATCATGTTTTTAGAAAGACTCCCTCTTATATATATAAAACATATAAGTACCCAGGAATAAAGGGTTCGGGGAGAAGGTACGAGGTGGGAAGGTGTTAGGCACCCAACTCGCCCGTATTATGACGGCCTCTACTAACTCGAGTTTGCTTAATAATTTAAAGACATAATTCCCAAGCAAAACCGGATTAACAACCTAGACTTAGACTATTAATTGGTGTATCACAAGCATCACAACATTTATTTTTAACCCTTATTTAGACATGCATTTGATTGACAAGTTGAGCAGCACAACGACTAGACAGACAGTATTTAGGAAGCAATAAAAACGTGACCTAGCATGATATCTACATTATGACTACTTAGAAAACAAACAATTAAGCAAGTAATTTAATTTGAGCCCTCAGGAATTTGTACCTGAACAGTAGGCTATATTTGACAACAATAGTAAAAATAGATCTCAAGTTTGGAAGAAAGAGGGGGAAGCTCAGTGTCAATACTCCCGAGAATAGAGGTTGTCAACTGTAGACGGTGTGTTTTGAACTGAGGGTGAAGGTTTGTTTATATAGGCGTGGAAAAGTAGGGTTGTACGGTCGAATTTGAGCTGAAAAATGAGACGGGCTTGAAAAATGAGTCGGGCCCGAAGGGAAGTCAGCGCCGCTAGCGGCTTTGGAAAATTGGTCAGCGTCGCTAGCGGCCCTGGCCTGGGCCGCTGACGTGTCGTTGGAAAGCTCTTGAACGGGGCTTCTGAATGGAATGGAATGAAGGAGTGTTTGGAGGGAAAAACCTGAGACCTTATCTTAACTATTAAAGCAAAATAACAGTTCAAGCTTTAAAATTACTCCTTTCATCATCGGGCGTTTGGGGAGAAATCTGAAGACTCTTTTTTGGCGTCTACAGTTCCCAACTTTTTGGACCGACTATTTTCTTCCCAATCCTGGACAGCGGATAAGACTTAGAAAAGGAAAGACTAACAAGTTCCATAAAAGAAAGTTTTAAAACAAAAGTGGGAAGTCTCTATCTAGAATATTCTATCAACATAGTTACCCTTGGGGACTAAGTAATGGGTTAAGGACAAAAGATCTCGACACGGGAAAAGAAAGATGAAAGATATTATACTCTTGACTAAAAGGAGAGGGGAGAGATATTATCTCGACTAAATATGGGATAAAGCAAAAGATATTATACTCTTGACTAAAAGGAGAGGGGAGAGATATTATCTCGACTCAATATGGGATAAAGCAAAATATATTATACTCTTGACTAAAAGGAGAGGGGAGAGATATTATCGAGATCTTTTGGCCTAGACTCACTACCTAAATAAAAGGAAAGAATAAAGCATCCAAATCTTTCCTAAGATAACGAGCATCATATAGAACATTCAGGGATATTGTTTCCTAAAAATAAAGATTCTAGACTCAATCTTAAGACAAAATCTAGACTCAAAATAAGAAAAGACCCTAATTGGGGTCTAACCTAATATTCTATGACGACCAAAAAGACTACGCAAAGATTGCGTTCACATATGAGAAAACAACACAACAACGCAAATGACATGATTTTGAGAATCTAGCATGGACATGGGACTGAGTTTCAACCTAAAGCATTGGTTCTAGTTCATGCAATGGGGTAGGCTTAAGGGTTTTGGTCAAAAGGTACTCATGATCAAGAATGTACCACAATCTGCGGGATGCGCGACAATGTGAGGCATTCTAGTTATCCTACTCGTCGAATGGAAGAATGCGTAGGAAGGTACATGAGGTGGGAGGATCCATGTTTCTTGGCAAAGAATAATCGAGTGAATTCTCACCAAGGCACTTCACCACACTCCATTGGCTAAAAACTAGTTTGAACTTGTAAAAACAAGCTCGGAAGTCGCGCAAGCGCATGCACATGAATGCAATGAATGCAAATTAATAGATGAATAAAAAGTCACAAAATAATAATAAGAACACTCAAGGTAGTGAACCAAGCAAAAATAATGATAATGAATCGATTTTCAAGTTACACCCTTTTAATCATGTCCTTAGTGAAGTCGCCACTGTAGGCTACCAGATTTTTCTCCCCTTTTCGCCCCCTTTTCCTTCGGGTTTCCGGGCAGCCTGGGAGAGCGCGGTTGTTCGGATTTTCGTGAACCTTTGAGTGTGAATGCACATGAAGATTTTTATTTTGCACTAAGGACATGATTAAGATTGTCGGAAGTTGCCACCAAATTTAAGGTAATTTGGAAACCTTGGAATCAAGTCAATAGTCTAGAAAGACGTCAACTCGATTCTTGTGCACCCCAATCCCTATTGGGGAAATTGACTTCATAAATGAGTTCGGGGGCATGAGTACGAGCTAGGAAGGTGTTAGGCACCCAACTCGCCCGTTGACAACAACGACCTTTACTAATCGATTCAATATAATTATTAATGCTACGGTTCCAAACAGGGTTCAATTTTTCCAAATTCCTAGTTTTAACTAATGGGTTGAACAAACATTATTATTGTCCACTTTTAACAATTTATCAAATTACATGCTTTTATTGCTAAAAACGATAAATATACTAAAACCTACAAGTTAGAAGACAAACCAATAATTCATCCACCAATCCACAAACACGGCATAATTTAATCATAAGAAGCAATAAATAACAAAATTAAAACATTCATTCATCCATTAATTAGGCTTAACACAAGCCCTTTTCCTCAAAACGCGCCATGCATGTACATATCACATAAACCAAAATCGTTAGTAATAACAAGCAATATAAAAATTTATTGAAAACCCTCAGGTTGGATTACCTGGATTCTCAGAATGAGCTTATTGGGTTATAATGCTTGAATTCAAGCTTTTGATGAAGTATGAAGGTTTATTTTGTGGTGCTAGGGCTAACCTAAAGAAGGAGTAGAATCAGAATTTATGGTTTAATTTTGAGAGAGAGAGAGAGAGAACCTCTAGAATTCCCAACCTGAGAGAGAAACTGCCAAGCACTTCAACTGAACCCCAAGGTTTGTTTATATAGAAGAGGGGGAGCTGCCAGCGTTTGGCACGGAAATTGAGATGGGCCTCGAATTCGCCGTCCGCGAGAAAAGGTCCAGGCGGCCATACAGCTAGGCCAAGCGGTTGAGCTGGCAGGACAAGCGGTCAAGCTGTTTGGCAAGCGGTCAAGCCGCTTGGCAAGCGGCTTAGCCGCAAGGCAAGCGGTCAAGCCGCTTGACCTAGCGGCCACCGCTTGAGCTCAAGCGTAGCAGCGTGGACCTGGAGCGTCATGCCTATATAGGCGCCTGACGTGCTTTTCACGCGGGAGAGGCTTTTCCGAGGGGGGTCCACGTGGGATTGACTGAGTTCCCTTGTTTGACCAAGGGTGTACTCATGGGTTTGGGTTCGTTTTCGGGCCCTTAGGTTCAAAGAGGCCTATCTCTCAGCTTTGGACTCCAATTGAAATGAGTCCAACTGGTTTGGATCACCTGTACAAGAGGCTTCCACTGGTTAATTCAAATGAACTGGGCTAATCATCAGAGCAATTATTCTCGCGACCCAAGTTCGAGCAAAATCCAATACTTTCATCATCTGGTTTTTACGGGGACTTATTATAGACACAATTTTTGGTGTCTACACCAACTAGCATCTATAGAAATAAATTCAACCAATCAATAAAAGGTACTCAATAGAAAATAGTATCCACCATGTAAATTCAACCTATCATCGACACATATAACTGTTCAACTGAATGGGTTAACGGTAGAGTCAACCTTACGAAGGTAACTCCCAGTCCTACCTTAATTACTCAATCTTGGAGCGTCCTAAAACTGAGTCTAACCAATTAGACAATCCCTTGGTACGACCTAAGTGATTTAATCTAACGATAGCATTAAGAACTAGTAAGACTTCATTAACCCTAAGCAACTAGAGCACCTTAGCGGGTCTAATTTAACTTAGACTATGGCTACTCTAACCTATATGTAAAACCTTAACCGTCTCACTACAAATTAGTTGCTACTTACATCAAACTACTTGTGCAATTACGGACACAAGCATTCAGCTAGCAATATAACCCAAATATAAATTAGAAGCTTGCAATCAACCAATTGAAATCTGAATTCAATATATAAATAAACCCAAATAGTCATAAACATTTAACAAGAACAATTATTCAATCAAATCAACAAGTAATTTCTCTCAAGATATAGTCTTTACATGGCTTCAACTAAATTCTATAGAGTATAAAGGATCTACTCACTAAGCATATTAAAGAACAAAGAAAAAGGGAAGGAGAAACTCATTGGAATGGAGTCACGACTACTGTTTTGCTTTGTTGCTCTCTGTCGCCGACTCGCCGTTCCTCTTCTTTGTGTTTCTGCTGTCTCTTTCTGAATAAATGTTCTGTATCGTGCTTCTAACTCCTAAAACCCTTGTTGCTGTCCTCTATTATTAATTTTTTTCCCAGTCCAAAGAATGCTCTTCCTTGGCTGGCATGTAAGCGTGAATTAGTTTAGGCTTAGCTGACTTCACTTTGCCTCATAAGAATAAATTAATCGTAGAGAAATTCCATATAATTACAAGGCCCAAATCTTTCCAATTTGTAAACTATTAGTCTTGTGCTGTGAGATGTGACCAGCAGACTTCGACCCAAATTTCAGCCAAGAAAATTTCGGAATCTGAGAAACCGTATAACCAGAGAGTTGTAGGTCTCGTTTAGGGCTTTTCGTAGCCTTTTGAATCATTAAATTGGGAGCCTGTATGAAGAATTTATACTGAAAATACGATCAGCTGTCAAAATTGTTTCGAAATGCGAATAGGGCCCGGATTATATCTTTTCTATCTTCTACTCCACTTGTACTCTATAAAATAAAGATAAGAAAAAATACTCCAAAACTATATAAAAGAGTAAAACTAGAAAATAAAATGATAAATAATAAAACTAAGTAAAAAACGTAAATAAAAGAATATGAATTTAAATTAGAACAACTAAATATAGGGGAGAAAATACAGATAAAATACGACTTATCACGCCGCTAGCGGCGCTGGCCTGGGCCGCTAGCGGCCCTGAGTGGCCTGCACGCGCGAGCCCCTCCTGCTGTCCCACGACCTTGTTTCCAGCCCAGAAACCGTTATTTCAGTTCGTTCGCGGCAAAGACCAGTACCGAGCGCGCGGGAGCAAGTCTCTTTGGCCCACCAATTCAAAATCCAACAGTTGGCCTACCTTACGGTACCAAATATAATCAGTTAAAAACCAACCCAATTGTTTTGCAGGTCCTAAACGCACAAGCTCAGGTATGCCTCGACAATACTAATCATCCGGAGTAGTCAAAATATTTTTAAGAAAAGCCCCGTTGATCCTCTGTCCCCATCCCAAAATTTTTGCAGGACAGCCAGTTTCCAAAATTTTTATAGGACAGGCAGTTTCCAAAATCAGGTCAGTCAATGATCGCTTAAGCTATTGCGGTTAAACTATCCTTTTTCTATGAGGTCACTCATCTGTGTTAGTCAATGATCACTTAAGCTATTGCGGTTAAACTGTCCTTTTTCTACGCGGTCACTCATCTGTGTCAGTCAATGATCGCTTAAACTATTGCGGTTAAACTGTCCCTTTAATCAAGGCTACTCCATTTGTGTCAGTCAATGATCGCTTAAGCTATTGCGGTCAAACTGTCCTTTTTCTACGAGGTCACTCATCTGTGTCAGTCAATGATCGCTTAAACTATTGCGGTTAAACTGTCCCTTTATTCAAAGCAACTTCTCTTGTGTCAGTCAATGATCGCTTAAGCTATTGCTGTTAAACTGACCTCTTTCTACGAGGATACTCATTTTGTGTCAGTCAATGATTGCTTAAACTATTGTGGTTATACTGTCCTTTATTTTTTATATGTTTCAGTCAATGATTGCTTAAGTTGTTGCATTTAAATTGTTCGTATGTTTTAACCATTTTACAGCCGTCATTTTGATCGCGCTGTCTCGTCGACCTTTTTCGTTTCTCGTGCGGAGACGGAATCTCGGCATTCGCCGAGTGGTGCTTAGTTGTGAAGGGTTGCAATGGGGTACTATTGAATATTAGAGAGTAACTAACAATACAGATACACATCTTAACCCAGTTCACAAACTTAACCGAAAAATGCAGGCCAATAAGAACTTGCTCAAGAAAGTACCACTCCACTGAGTCATATGCTTTCCTCAAATCAACTTTTAAGATACATCTAGTGGAAATATTTTTCCTTCCATAAAACTTTATTAACTCATGAGTAAGAATAATGTTATCCCAAATGAATCTGTTCTTAATAAATGCAGACTGTTCTTGACTCACCAAGCTATCTAACACACTCTACAATCTATTAGCCAAGGCTTTAGACAATATTTTGTATAGTATGTTGCAACGTGCAATAGGACGAAAGTCACTCACTAGTAGAGGATTTTCCTTCTTAGGAACCAAAGTAACAGATGCACAGTTAAGAGCTTTGAGTAACTTTCCTGAAGGAAAAGTACTCTGAATAGCTTGTGTCACCTCATAACCAATAATATGCCAAAATGCTTTAAAAAAACCTGCAGTAAATCCATCAGGTCCAGGTGCTTTATCCACATCCATCTCCCGAAAAGCTTCTTTAATTTCCTGAAAAGTAAAAAGAGCAGAAATACTAATTTGTTGTTTCACAGATAACACATTCCCATTAGCCAAAATGTTAGGATAAACTGCTGGAATATCCTCAGCTGCAGAACCCATAAGGTTTTGTTAAAACTGTTGAAATTCCCACTGAATATCTTGCATATCATTAAGCCTTTCTCCATGAGAATTATGAATAGAGATAATCTTATTTTGAGCTCTTCTAGATTTAACACAAGCATGGAAATAACTTGTATTAGAATCACCAGTTTTCATCCAGTTACTTCTGGATTTTTGCTTCAAGAAATTCTGCTCCATTTGTGACAGATGCTCATACTTCCAGTAGCAGATTTCTCTTCAGTAATCAGGACATGATCAAACAACTTGCTTTTCAATTCAGTCTAAATATGTTCAAGTTTGGATCTGGCTTCATTTGTCCTGTTCCCCACATTATTGCAATAAAGATTAGAATTCTTCAAGTGCTTTCTCAGATTCTTAAGTTTTTGTAGAACTTTAAACATAATAGAACATGTACCCTCAAAATGTCATCCTTCCTTTACAATAGACTCAAAAGATTCATTTTGAATCCAAAAATTAAAGAACCTAAAAGGTTTCTTTGCAGTGTTGTCATCATCCTTCAAATGAACAATACCCGGGGAGTGATCAGAAATAGAAGGGACTAAGAACTCAACTTCAATAGAAGGATATGTAGAAACCAATCACCATTCCCAAGGACACGATCCAATCTGCTATACACCTTGTCAGTCTCATTCTGCTTATTACACCAAGTGAATTCAGAGCCAGTGCTTCTAATATGCTTCTAATATCCTCCAACCCAAGAGAAGAACAAAGTAATTGCAGCTCTTTATTGCCAGAAAATACATTCCCAGCTTGGATTCTCTCACTCACATGCAGCGTACAGTTGTAGTCTCCAGCAAGAATCCAATGAATGTTTATTGAACTCCCCAATTGCATAATATCCTGCCAGCATTTTTCTCTAGCAAGTACATAGTTTTTGGCTAGACAGCAGTAACAAAGAAGCATTCACCAGAAAGAACATTCATTTTAAAATGAATGAACTGATCAATTGTCTCCTAAATAGTAATGCCAAGCACAAAAGGGTCCCAGATAAGCATAATTCTACCATTAATAGCTTTATCATGATTACAGTATGAGGACCAAGAGTTAGGGAGTTGTGCAACCATCCTATTTATTTTTGCAAGCTTTACTCTAGTTTAAATCAAAGTAGCAAAAGAGACACTATGTTTAAGAATGCATTTTTTTACCTCCCGTTGCTTCTGGGGTTTATTAAACCCTCTCACATTCCAGAAGAGTATCTTCATTGGGAACATGAAGGGTCTGGAGGCCTATGCACAGGTGCCTCCGCCTCCTTTTGTCTTCCACTGAGTAAAGCCACACCAGTATTGCTACCAAAATTTATAACAGCTCCTTGTAACACTACTGAAATGCCATGTCCTTCCCTGACTTCAGACATAGCCTTAAGATCCTGATCTTACAGCACTGCAAAAGAGTTACCCTTAAGCATTGAAGCTTGTTCCTGTTGAACTGGATTTTTGCATCTGTATCATTGCTTCCCATCTCAGTTCCTCAATTGACTTAGAGAAATCAGCCAATTGAAATTGAGTTTGTTCAATAATCTCATCACAGTTAGCTGAAGGTGAAGACATGTTTGCTACAGCATTACCAGCTGTTTTCCCTACTGGTTGTCTAGGTCTCCAGGTAGTATTGTTCTTCCTTCTTATAACTTTCTTGAACTGTGCAGGAGGGTCACCCTGCTCGCCAGTAGCAGATGGACCTATAGGGGCAGTATTTTTACCACATTTACCTTCCATATTACCAAATTTCCTACAAGTTTGGTAAAAAGTTGGGTTCCATTCGAATTGCACAGATTGTTTCATCATAGAACTGTCATCTGCTTGGAATAACAACTCCTTAGGGTAAGGAATAGTGATGTCCACATCAATAAGCAGATGAGCAAATGATATCCTCTCTTGCTCAGTAGTAACCCTATCAACATGTAAAGGTTTTCCTACACAACTCTCCAATCTGCTAAGAGAGTCAAGTGACCAGCATTGCAAAGGCAGGTTTGGAAAGAGAACCCAAAGGGGTACAATACGGTAAGATGAAGGGTCCATCTTAAAGTTGCTATCCCATTCAATCAAAATGAAGGGTTTAGAGTTAAAGGCATAGGGACCTCTAGCTAGGACATCACACATATCCTGATCAGATGCAAACTTAAAGATAAAATAACCCTCCTCATGCGAATAACATTTAGGGCTTGCAACAAAATTTCAGTGAGTATTGAAAAAAATTTTCATCTGACTAAAATAAGGTGCATGACCCAAAACAAATCAATGCATCACCCTCCTGCAATATGAATGTCAAAGGCATTATATTTCAACACCCAAAATCTGTGTAACTAGGAATAAGATAGACAAAGTAACAAATCAATACGCACATGTTAAGGCAATAAGGCAACTTGATAATTCGGAAAAAGAAAAGAAAATTTTAGGAAAGTCAACATCATTTTAGTAGTGAACTTGTTGCTAATTTAATTTCCTCGTCACTTCATTCCTCTCTATATCTCTCAAAGTTTCCTCTATAAAATTATTAACAAGAATATTTCTCAAGGAAGTGCCAAACAAATATACAATGATGCAAGTAACATCAGATATTACCACAATGAACATCATCAACCTATTTCTTAGTCTCCAGGAATAGTGAACCATAGTGATAAAGGTAGCACTTAGCACCAGTATGGACATACAGCTGAAACAGGATTATCCAGCTGGATAATACTCGGTTGAAACACAAAATTGACCACACAGGCCAAAGCACAAGCTACTTCATAATTTGACATGGCAGTTAAGTAGCTCCAACTGCTACAAGGAAAACAAAATCCATCAGACAAATCTTCCAAATCCAAGCAGTATGTACCAATGTTAACCTTTGGTTTAATGTGATTTAATGGGATGATACTCAGCTAATTATTTACTCCCGAAACAACGAAAATAAACACCGAGACTTTATTTTCTTCTTGGCCATGGAGGGTTTCACTCATAACCTCCTTTGGTGGGTGCGTGAGAACAAACATAACATATGTTTAACCCCCACTTACGGGATATATTATCTCGACTCAATATGGGATAAAGCAAGAGATATTATACTCTTGACTAAAAGGAGAGGGGAGAGATATTATCTCGACTCAATATGGAATAAAGCAAAAGATATTATACTCTTGACTAAAAGCAGAGGGGAGAGATATTATCTCGACTCAATATGGGATAAAACAAAATATATTATACTCTTGACTAAAAGGAGAGGGGAGAGATATTATCGAGATCTTTTGGCCTAGACTCACTACCTAAATAAAAGGAAAGAATAAAGCATCCAAATCTTTCCTAAGATAACGAGCATCATATAGAACATTCAGGGATATTGTTTCCTAAAAATAAAGATTCTAGACACAATCTTAAGACAAAATCTAGACTCAAAAAAAAGAAAAGGATCTTTTAGCATATTTATCGTTTTTAGCAATAAAAGCATGTAATTTGATAAATTGTTAAAAGTGGTCGTCATAGAATATTAGGTTAGATCCCAATAGAACAAACATTATTATTGTAACCACTTTTAACAATTTATCAAATTACATGCTTTTATTGCTAAAAACGATAAATATGCTAAAACTTGCAAATTAGCAGACAAACCAATAATTCATCCACCAATCCACAAACAAAGCATAATTTAATCATAAGAAGCGATAAATAACAAAACTAAAACATTCATTCATCCATTAATTAGGCTTAATACAAGCCCTTTTGCTCAAAACGCGCCATGCATGTACATATCACATAAACCAAAATCGTTAGTAATAACAAGCAATATAAAAATTTATTGAAAACCCTCAGGTTGGATTACTGGATGCTCAAAATGAACTTATTGGGTTATAATGCTTGAATTCATGCTCTTGATGAAGTATGAAGGTTTATTTTGTGGTGCTAGGCTAACCTAAAGAAGTAGATCCAATACTAGTTCGTAAGTTGATGAGAGGATGGGGTGGAAGCTCAAGTGGTAAATTGCTCCACCCTCACAACTAGGGATGTAAATGGATTCATGATCCGCGGATACCCGCTCCATCCGAACCGAATATATGGATTAAAACCCGATTAAATGGATGATGGAGCAGATGACGAATGGATCGGATGGCGGATGGAGCGTTGATGGATGAGATTTCTCATCCGCTAACCCGATCCGCGAATCCATCCGTCACCCATTTAGATATAAAAGTGTAAAATAATTATTTAAAAAAGATATCAAACCTATGTTATATTTACATCTTAGTTTAATTTTACTTGTTTTCTAATTTGTATTGTTATTATTTAAACTAAGTTGTGTTATTTTTATTGTTACAAGGTAAAACAATCGTATATGAGTTGAAATTTTGTTTGACTACTGACAATTTTATTATAGTTGAGTCTATTTATTGTTTTTAGTCCATAAACCGTTAAGCACCCGATCCATCCACTAATCCGCGGATGACGGACGAATTGGATATGGATTGGATGGTTCACGGACGACGGATGGAGCGGATTGATTAGATGGACTTCGCGGATGGAGCGGATGATGCTCCACCCGATCCGAATCCGATCCATTTACATCCCTACTCACAACCCAGTGGTCAGGGGTTCAAATCCTCATCTATGTAGGGAGAATAAAATCTCCTCTACCTTTCTTTGTAGGGTGGGTCTCCTCGTCTACTTGAGCCCGTCAGCCTTAGTTTGCCCAATACGTGTAGTTTGAGGGCTATTACATGCGTACTTCTAGAAAAAAAAAAAAAAAAAAAATAAGAGGGCTTTCATACTTGGCTAATTATTATTACGGCAATTGAAAACCAGACCCCCCCCCCCCCCCCCCCCCCCCCCCCACCTCTTACCTCTTTTCCCCTTTTTTTCTATCAGCTAACGCCCCCGTCAATACTTTCAACATCAGTTTCTTCTGTGTTCAAACAACCTCCGTCAACAATCCGCCATCAATTAGCGGTGGACGCTACCTGATATTAACAATACCTGAAACCGAAAATGGCAGATGGCAGCTTGGCTTCTCAGAAAAGAGATCCTGTTAAAATTTCAGGCAATATATGCATACCTTTTTCTTAGCCTCTCTTTCTCATTTTACTTTGCACTCCTGGTTTCTTTTTCTTTTTCTTTTGTTAATTTATTTTTATTTCGTTGACCACTCTGCTGTTTGATTAGAGAAATTGCTAAGTGATGAAGTTTGCTTAAATTTATGAGGAAATCAAATAGGTTCAGATAATATATCAATCAATGAACCTGATGGGTTTATCCACCTTAATAATATAAATTTTGTTAGTATTTCTCTTACACTTGCGAAATGTCGGGTTCTTTCTTTCCCCTTTATCTTGATATACATCCTAAAATCAAAGTGGCTGAAAGTCTGGGACAGGTTGAAACTATTCTGTTAGAGCATTTTGCCCCTTTATTGTTGTTGTTATTGTTGTTGTTGTTGGTGTTGTTTTGTTGGAATTGCTGGGTAACAGCTGTGGCAATACTGATTATCTATCTGTCATTGATTCAGTTGGGAATTTGGCGTCGCAGCGAAGACGGCAGAATGCAGTTAGTGTGGGTAAAGAAAGGAGAGAGGCGCTTGTCAGAACGAAGCGTCTTTGCAGGATGGTGATTGGAGCTGATAGTGGTAATGATATTGAGTTTGAAAATAATATGATGCTTGACGAAGGGCAGTCACTTTTGGATGCTCTGACATCATCAGCAGTTGAAGAATTAAAAGCTGCCATTGCCTATCAGTATGTCTGTCTCTGCTGTCTTTGTTTTTCTCCTTTGATTGAGCTCCTTATGTTATACTCCATATGGTGTGAACTACTGAAATGAGTCATTAATTGATTTTATTGAAAGTTGGAGGTTTATCAGTGTGATTGAAATATTTGAACGAGTCATTTAGAGGCAGGCATCGACATATATATATATATATATATATATATATATATATATATATATATATATATATATATATATATATATATATATTTTGTCAAGCTCAATGTTTATGGCCATGTTGATTTCATTGAACATTTTTGTGTACATTTTAAATAGGCTTGTTGGGAAGAAATTAAGTTTACTGGCTACCTGCTATTGAAAGAAGGGGTTGATGTATACAATATGGATTGAGTGAATTGTGTATAGTATAAAGAAGTTACTAGTTATTTGGGATTGAGTATGCGGTATAAAAAACTTTTCTCCGATATAGTATATCAGAGTTTGTTGCCTTAGGAGCTAGAGGGTTGCTTATCAGGGATCCAGGGCTTGCTTAAAAGATTCCTCCATGGGGTGGGTAGTGGGTCTGGCCAATGGCCATTACCAAAACAAATCAAACCTAGTGATGAAGAAGCCTTCACCGTGCAATTGTAGAGAGCCTATTGGTCGTATTCCAGTCACACCATTAAAAGTGCATTTTTTTTTCGGAAAATGGTCAATATATTTCCATTTGCCAAAGGGATGCCAAAGAAGCACCCTCCGCATAAAAAACTACAGCAAAACCCGGGGCATACCCCTTGATATAAGAGTCAATCTACAAGCTATGTAATAACTCTAAGGCTTGCTCACCAGCATGTGAGTAAGATGACAACAGACACCTACTTGCACTTGCCTTAGGCTGCACAGTCCCTACATTTATCACAAAACATCCCACAGTATACAGCAGATACAAACCCAGCCCTTCTAAGCTTACTAAGTAGCTTTCTATCCCTGCATTTGTCAGTAAACCATTTAATCTCATTACGAAAACTTAATGGCCTTCTTCTGATCCCCATCCACACCAGCAAGCTCTTCCAAACTGGCATAGATACTGCACAGTTGAAGAACAAGTGAGAGCAGTCTTCAGGGTAGCTATTACACATGCTGCACTGTACATCTAGCTGCATGCGTCTGTGCACTAGCTATTAAAAGTGCATTTGGTTATTGCTGTTCCATAACAAATATGAAGGATAGGGTTGTATTGAGTAGAAATTATGTCTCCAGATGAAAAATGTCTTCTTTGAGGTTTGTTATCATTTGCAGGTGGTGTTCAAAGTAAAATTTGGATATTGTAACAGTAAAGTGATGGTCCTTATAAATTGGCTGCTGTAGTTGCATGAATTTTTCTGTTCTTTGTTGTTGCAGGATTGGCATCCTTTATCCTTTGTTGTCAGAACTCTCTGTAACTTTCTCATATTGTACGTTTTATACCTCTTGCACTGAATAATAGGGGAAAGGGTGCACTGCAGAAGAGGGTCTGTGCTTTGCGCGAGTTGAGGCGTTTCATGTCTAAATCTGAGTTACCCCCTGTTGACGCCGCACTTAAAGCTGGAGCAATACCAGTTCTTGTGCAGTGCCTATCATTTGGCGCTCCAGATGAGCAGGTCTGAATGATTTGCATTCAGTTTCTGTTATTATTATATTTGTTTTATTCTTTGCTTCCTGAAATTTCTTAATCTATGTGAAGCATCTAATTCGTAGGTTTTGAGATGAAATATGATATCTTGGGTGCTAGTCATATTCTAGCTAAGTGCTTATTCCTTGGATGCTGTCATCTTTATAAACCTTCTCGTTTTGTGATTGTTTTCTGTGTTCCATATGATAAGTTATGCTGATGAAAAGACCGTATAAGTTTCAACCATAAAATGAGTGTTACATTCACAATATCTGAGGTGTATTTTCACTAGTGTGAGGGAAGATAATGGCCAGACCTAGTAATCGAGGAATTTGGTCAAATAGTAGATATTTCGACCACATGACGAGTTAACGTTTTGTCAGGCTATATTCCTTCTGTGCATTATGCTGGTGAGTGTTAGTTAATTCACTAATTGCATGGGAACATGTTGTTGCGTGAACAACTGCAAAATTTCAGTTCATTCACATGCAAAAACTCGATAGTGTTTGATAAATTTTGTACTTTTTTTGGTTTTTTGACAGAACTGAAAATAAAAGAAAGGTGTAGGGTGGAAGAGAAGGATAAGGTGAAAGAGAAGGATAACCTTGAGGGGGTAGCCGTAGCTCAGCTGGTTAGATCTATTCCAGAGGTTATTGGTTCAAGTCCCCTCAGGGCCACTGGAGGTTTTCCTGGTTGTTAACTTTAGGGCCCATGCGATAGTCATGGAAATATGGGATACCCCTGTTATGAAATAAAGGGTGAAACCGTGAAAGAGATGGATAACAAGCCCACCTCTCTATGCCTTTAAGGATAATACCCGCACAACAAAGAGTGAGAGGACAGACGAGGACTACTTAAACCCACTAAGAACCTTAGAGTTCCACAATGGATCAAGGGATTTGAGAGTGGCAATGGCAGCCAAGAGCATAAGCTGTTAAGCTCGGCAGTCCTTTAATCAACTTCTGCTTTTTTATAACTTGTGAGCTTCTACATATAGACCACAAAAATTGTAGCAACTATTAGTAATATTAATGGGAAAACTTAAGTCAAACCAATAAGAAAATTACACCAAAAGAATAGTACAAATAGGAGCCTGATTTTCTAGCCTGCACCTTGTACTATGAGCATCAAATGGGATAAACCACTAGGATTAATCTGGTACTATATTAGGACACCTCACCCATTGATCCCTTGAGCTTGCCTTTTGCAGAGCTTGGGCATTCTTCTATAAAAGCTTCTGTTTGGTAAAGTTCTTACCTGTCTATCTTACCCATGCATCAGTGCTCGTGATGTTCCTTTAATTTGTTCCTGCTGCATATGATAAACTCCCTTGCATTCCTTTTTATTTGCATCTGACAAAGCTGAAGAGGTATTTATGACATCAAATGAACCACTGGCTGAATGAAAACAAACGGATATAAACTGAGCTAGATGCTCAAGCATCAAACACCCGGGGTTGTTTAGGACTTTCCCTCAATTCCTTGAAGTAAGAAAACTTCCAATATAGCTCATCTCGGTGCATATTAGTTTCCCTCCCTGGATCCGTCCTCTAATCCAGGCTCCTATGGTATTAGTGACATCGCCTTAACTTGTCGATTGTGTACCTCCATGAGGCATGAACAAGGTTTTTGCGCTCTCAAATCCTAACAGGAGAGCTTCTGTCATCTTTCCAATCACACTTGTTTCTCGTAAGTGTATCCTCAAATAGAAACAACCTCGGCCTTTTGCTTATTTTAGAACGAGCTGATGACAACCTCCACAGAAGCATGATGCCAGATATGTGTGTGATGTGTCGTCGTGATTGCGAGGACGGTTTACACCTGTTTGTGATGTGTGATTTTGCAAGGAAGTTGTGGGGAAGGTTACTGGGTGGGGAGCCTTTTGCTAGCCCGGCTACGGTTGGCCAATTTTTACGGATGCGTTTCTATGCTGGCAGGAGGGGGAAGGAGGGCAGGGTGTGGTGGAGGTGTGCTTCCTTGGCTATTTTGTGGTGTATTTGGTTGAAGCGGAACTCGAGAATCTTTTCTGCAACCGGAAAGACTGCTGATTGCGTTTGGGACCACATTGTTTACTTGGCATCACTCTGGACAAAGGCAGCGGGGGCATTCAAGGGTGTCCCCCTCACATTTGTCCAGCTTTATTGGCATGATTTGTAGATACTTTTTTTGCTTTCATTTGAGGACTCCTTGTCCTCTTTTTGTATTCTTTCAAATTTTGATCAATAAAATTTTCTCTTATCTAAAAAAAAACAACCTGCACAAAAGCTTCTTGATCATGAGGTCTTTAAATGTCCGCTTTAGAAAACACTTGTTGCCTTCTTTATGTAGAGAATGATCTTTGCAAGATTAGGAGCTGAGCTTGCTGCTTGAACAGAGTTTCCCATCATGGTTGTTTGGACTGATGAAAGGAAAAGGACAACTCTTTTCAATCACGCTGCTGCTATGTTGTAGCATGAACTTCAGAGGAACGGCTTCTCCTTGTGTAAATTTTTTTTTGTGGTACGATATATACCCCTGAACATGGAGTGCAGTTCCCCATAAGGGTTGAAACGAGTTTCTCTTTCACAATATAACACAAAAGAGCTTTTTTTTCTGTTCTGAATCTCTGATTCAGAACTGAATCAACTTCAGCTCTGGGCTCTTTTTCTCTTGAGGGTGCTGCTGGATCTTTCCTTTCAAGAAATGGAGTAGAACAAGGAATAATGAAGGAATCAAATTCTTCTTTATAGATTTCCCAAATCGACATCCTTGGCTTAAACTTTTCAATGTAGTTGTGTCTGCTTTCTGGAGACTTCACATCTCAGTTTCTGGTTGCACCTTATCAATAGGCTCACTTTCAACAAGCTCAACCATAGCTTGAACAAGGCCTGCAACAAGTTTCATTAATGACTCCGGTTTCAATTTAGATTCAGGTTGTGTACCCAGGTGAATATCTCTGCAGTAGATGCGGCACTAACCCTTTGCTCAAGTTGTCTGTGCAAACGTTCAGCTTCACCCCTTTTAACACACTCTATGTCCTGCTGCTAATGCTTTTGAAAATTTGGGACCTTCTTATTGAGACAATCAAGATAGAAATGTCCAAAACCCTGGCACTTGAGACATCTCTTCAGTCTTCCCGTGTCTAAGGAGCAGCGACACTGAGATTCACTGTTGAATGTTGGTCTTGCCCCTTGTAGGAGCTCGAGCAGCTATGCTTCTCCTGATCTGTATTCTAAATATGCCTTCTATTTATGTGAATGGAATGCCCTCCTCTTCAACGAGTTTCTAGGTTTGCCAGCCTACTTTCAATGTCTTTTATAACCAAATCACTAGGGGAATCAAATGTCATGGCTGTTTGGTGGAGGTAGGATGTGCTTAGTACGGAAATGTTTATGGGCTCTATAGGTTTTTGAGGACTAGTTTAAAAAGAAAAGAGGGGAATTGCATGTGGAAGAAAGCAGAATATTCATCAAATGTTTAATCAACTCAAGCTGAGCTAATTGATAATGGCAGATAGTAAAATGCAAAGATAGTTCAAATGCTCTACGCAAGTGGGATTTCGAATACAGAAAAATAGATAACAGGGAAATAAATAGACTGTGAGAAGAGAAGGGGAAACGAAGGACACCAACAGTTCAGCAGCACCCACAATTATCCAAAATACTTCTGGCCAGTTCAACCAAGGTTCAAGTGCAAACCCAGATTCAACATACCACTTTCCAGATTTAATCCTTTGCACAACCATGAACTGAAGTAGCAGCTTACTAGTGAACCTCAGTCACAGCAGGCTATTTCAGCGAAAAACGAGGGCATTAGCTCAATAATGCAACAACACTCTTAATAGATTCAGAGTTGGTATCCAAATTTTCCAGAATCCACGGTTGGAATATTTCAGAATTGTTCTTCAAATTTCCAGTTCAATGGTTCAATAAATAATAAACCCAGCAAGTTCCAATGTTCCATGACAAGTGAAGTCAAATGACTCTAGACCACAACAAGCTGTTTAACCCAACAACTTAGAAAATACCCAACCCAAGATGAAATCAGAACAAAGATTACTGTAGTTCTCGAAGAAAACACAGCAGGTATCACCCTAGGAAATTCAGAACCCATGTCCAAAAAACTTCAGAAAGAACACTTCTAGTGTTTCGAAAAATCAACTAGGCACGAGCAGGTTCAAACATGATCCAGTAATTTCTCAACAAGTTGCTAGTTTAACTTCTTCACAACAATATTAATATCCCAAACCCAATATTTTGACAAATCAGAACAACTTCAGCTCATGAAACCAGAATCGGAATCAACCGTCGGTTTCAGCATATCAACCCGATGTCAATAAAATTCACCCTGAAAATCCTCAACCTGAGCAGATGATTTAATCACAGTTCCCGAAAGATGAGAGCTCAAATACAGACTAACAATCCCAGAAAGTCCAAGGACGCAAAGAAACTCCACATGCAAAACCAGGATCACAGATTTGAACATTCAGTCAAAGTTTTTGCGGATTTTAAAGGTCAAAAGATAATTAAAACATCAAGTGAAACATGGCTGCATGTAAATAAATGGAAATGAAGCGAGCTAGATGCTCATGCATAACATATGGTCGAAAGTGTAGTTGAAAGTCATTAGTAGCAGAAATGAGGCTGAGTGTAGGTAGTATCAAGAGGAAACATTTGAAATAGAAAACTCATAATGAAAAGCATCGCAGAAAATCAAAAGTAGCTTATACTAAAGGAATGAGTATAGTTCTATTTAAGATGCTTGGAGTTCTTGTTTATTCGAATGGATTGTATGTTGGGTCAATGCTTTTGTTCAGCAATTGCTGTGGGAGTAAATTAGTTGGCAAGGAATTATTTTTCTAAAAGTGCAGAAGGTATAATTCTGAAATAATCATTGTCCTTATTCCTCACTGATATTTCATATCTAACTAATTGGCTATAATTGTGAGTTCAATGACCTCTTTTTGGTTTTCTTTTTTCTTTTCTTTCTTCGGTTTACAATGTTTGGTACTTCAACTTCATGGTTATTTCTAGTCTACCATTTTCTTTATGAGCAGCAGGTTGGTAAGAGGAATGGCACGGTTGTTTCATGTACTAGTTATGCCATATCTAATATGTTCATCACTTCTAATGCAAAGTCATGCAATGGTGTTATTTTCAAAGTGATGGACCAAACATTAACATCCTTAACTTATTCGCCCCCCAAATGACCAAATTGGTATTTTAAATGAACCCATTTGAACATTTTGGTATTTTAAAAAACGCATGTGTCATTAGGGTATTAAGAAACAACTTTTGTGCAAAGTCACCCACAAAACTGGAATCTTATAGAATCTAACTATAAAATTGAATTTTAAACCAAATTGCTGTATTTTTGGTGTTTTTTCTTACTTTTTCCTTTTCCCCTCCTCCTTCACTCTTCTCACCCCACAGACCCTCATGCCTCACCCTCTATCTTTCTCCTCTCTCTTTCCCCAACAAAAATAAAATGGCCAGCAGTACCCACCATCTTCATCCTCCATCTCCCATGTAACATTTTGTTTTTTCAATTTCAGGGATACTCTTCTGTAACTTGATGGAGTTAGACACTTGCAATTATTCCTTTTTACTTGTTTGTGCCTACTAACTCAAGTCAACCAGTTTTGAGGCAATGTGGAACACGGTGCAGAATTTCAAATTCAACCTCAACTACAAAGCAACCACCCAAGGCAAGGGCCAAGGGAGTTGCAGCGACATATTACTTGAACAACAATAGAAGAAAGGGATATTGAGGTGATGAGGAGGCAAATGGTGATGGTGATGCACCACATCTTGGCTCGTGGGTGGTGAGGAGATGGGTGGTGGCTTGTGTTGCTGAGCGACATTGCTGAGTGCAGTGAGGAGATAAAAAGATGGAAAAAATGACAAAACACCAAAAATAAAAGAAAATAATTTTAAAATGTATTTTTAACCGAAATTCTCTATGAATCCGGTTTAAGGGGTCAATCTGCAGAAAAGTTACTTTTTTAATACCCTAATGCCACATCTGTTTTTTAAAATAGCTTTCTCTCTCTAGAGTGCGAGTAGGTCACTAGGGACTACTCTGTCCACCTTTGGTGGGTGGGGCTCCGGGAGCCTTTCCATTGCTGGAAGTGAGATTAGTTCATCAATTTTCTTTCTTATGGAGTTTTCTATTGAGAATAAGCGATTTAAATTTCATAGAGATTATGTTGATAGTTCGAAGTTCATCAGGGAAGAAAGTTCGAAGTTCGATTACGTCGGGAGGAACTGGTCTGGTGGGCACGGGAAGCTATTTCCCTGTGGAGAGGGGAGAATGATAAGAGGTGGATTCGCACTTGTCGGGCTGATGGATATGTCTTGATGCTCCGAATTGGTTCTAACGCTTCTGGCCGGTATTTCTTGCTGGAGAAGCAGCCTAGAATGGGGCGTGCTGCCTCCATTAGAGTCCCTGAGGGAAGCAAGGGTAGAGGCTGGTGCAGGATGTTTGAGGTGATTCAGTGTTGTGGGCCTCGTGTCATGTTTGTGGGTAGTAGGAGTCTTCGTTCTCAGTGCCGAATTTGCCATAGCCAGGAGATAAACTGCTTAGGAAGGTCACAGGAGCACGGTGGACCGGTGACGACGTAGGGGAGAAACGTTGGGAAGGCAGAGGACCGTTATGGAAGGCGCGAGATATCAGCGCCACAAATCCGCAGAATTGATTCTGGGTCAAGGCGTTTAATATTTCAAATTCTAACAAAACGAGGCTTGGGCTGAGGAACCAGTATTTCAGAGGATTGGGCCGAGGGTTACTGTCTTTGACAGACTTGGGCAAAGACTTGGGCCTTAGCGGAATTCTGGGGGTGTTTTAAGTGAAACCCATGTGCCTTTTAATAATAAAAAAGGGCATGCGCCAGTGGGCCCACTAATTAAAAGCCCTTCCGTGAATTTACCCAGACTTGAATGGAGAGAGAAAAGACGGCTTCCCAGTTCCAGCCATCCGAACTCAGTCCCACAACGGTGGCACGCCCGTGGGGCCTTCTGGAATCGGCGAGAAGGTGGCGACTGGGTGTCGGGTGGCAGAAAATTTCGGCGAGGGCAGCCAGCAAGTGAAGGAGAAAAGCTGGTCACACGTGTATCATCGGTGCCACCTCCGGCCACCGGTGACTCACCGGCCGGCGACCAACAGGACAGATCTGGGTCCGGAAATCCTGTCTTCTCGAACAGAAAATGAAGGCCAACATTCTGATGGAGCCCATGTGGTCAGTGGACAACGCAGCAGGTGGGGGAGTCTTCTTCTTTGGCGGCTGGGCTGTGCGAAGGGGCTGTTCCGGTGGGTATTCTGGCGGCAGGGGAGGGTGCTTTAGTGACAGGAAGTATCGGGCAAGAGGATGAGGTAAGGTGTAGGGAGGGGGCTGGCTTCCCAGAAGTCCAGGTGGGATGTGAATCTACCATGAGCAGTGGCGGATTCAGGATTTGTAAATTGGGTATGCACAATAATATAAAAATAATATGCTATAAATATTTTTTTTGTTAATACACACAATTTTAAAATAAGTAATATAGAAGTGGAAATCACAAAACTCCTTTGAACGAAAGTAGTTACACGGTACGATGGTGATTTGAACAAAATAAATAAAAGGAGATCCCGAAATTGATGAATCTATAAGAAAAAGGATACTTATAAGTTACCAAATTAGTTTTCTAATGTAGTAATGTTAATTTAAATACATAAAATAGTCTTGATGGGTTACAAAAATTAGTAATAACACATAAAAAACAAATAAACAGTAGTAATGGACTAGCAAAAGAAATAAAAAATAGTAATAACATCTGAGAGGCTTAATTCCAAGGACAGGAAAGTGCAAACTAAAATATAGCATTGAAATAGACAAAGTGGGTAGATGAAATGAACTGAACTATGAAAGTGCGTTAGAACTCAAAGCAAAAAATAATAAAACAATAACCGAAACAATAAAAGTGGCAGCAACAAGTATCGAACACAAACCAGTATTATAGAATCAGACAACCAAACCAGCTGGGCTGCCACCAACATAATGTACTAATATGAACAGTTTTTATTTATTGGGTTTGCACGTGCATACCTACTCCTCCATGTAGATCCGCCACTGACCATGAGTTTGGGGGGAGTCTCTGGTGACCCTGTTTCTCCCAGGGTTCGGCTTCCTCCAGCAGTTCTTAAGGCGAGAGGGCTGATTGGTGATATCTGTTTGTTTGGGAGCTGGAAGCGAACACTATGCAAAGAGTGGTTCCTTTAACACAGGTTCAGACCAGGCTTAGGAATGATTTGGGAGATGCTTATGTGTTACTGACTATTCAGAGGAGGAGGATGATTTGTGGTATGAGGAGGATGAAGATCTGCTTATTAAGAGTTTGCAGAGGGAGAGAGACGAAAATGTAGATATATGGAGTGAGGTGGAGGTTGGGCTAAAGCTGCTGGGTGTTTTCGTAGCTATCCTGTTACACAGGTTATGCTTCATTGGGCTGATTTGTAAATAGCCTCCTTTTGAGGACTCCTTGTCCTCTTAGGATGTAATTCATTCATACTATTAATAAAACTTTCTCTTTATCAAAAAAAATGGAGTGAGGTGGAGGAGATTAACTTGTTGAATGTTGGGGAATCTTCAATTTTTAACACACCTTCCATTTCTCCAGCTGCTTGCACCGTTAGGATTGAGCCTTTGCAGGGAGACAGTGACGATCGGGATCCACAACAGCTATTTGATTGTTTGGGTTTCAAGATAGTGGGTACTTCTGGGGAGCAGGTCGGCATGCAGGTTTCACCGAAGACTTGTTCTAGGAAGAGAGGTAGAAACTGGAACAGGGAGCTAAGGAATCTGCAAACAAGTGTAAACTATGGCAGGGAGGAGTGTCGTAAAACACGGGGTCATAGACAGTTGTTATGAAAATATTAAGTTGGAACGTGAACGGGTTGGGGAGGACAAGGAAGAGGAACTTGGTTAGGGAGGTTATTTGCAACGCCACCCCTGATATAGTGATGTTACAGGAGACGAAAATGCAAGTGGTGGACTCTTTTTTTCTTAGAAGTATTTTGGAGGTTCCAAATAAGGATTGGGTTGTTTTACCTTCGGATGGAGCTGCTGGTGGGATTTTGGTGGTTTGGGATACTCGGTTTGCTACGCAGGTGGAGGCGATCTTTCGGACTTACACTGTTACAGTTTGTCTAGAGGTTAGGGGACGGTGGTGCTGGTGGTTCATTGCAGCCTATGGCCCTTGTGGGTATCGTGAGCGAGAGTCTTTTATTGAAGAGTTGTGTGCTGTCGCAGGGTTATGCTCTCCAAGATGGGTGGTAGGTGGTGATTTAGTGTTGTTCGCACCAGTAGTGAGAGGCGGGGGAATACCAGTAGTATGACAGGCATAAGGGGTTTTGATGATTTTATTCGAGAATGTGAGTTGAGGGATCCTCCTCTGCATGATGGAGAGTTCACATGGTCGGTTGGTGGACGTCGTATTGCGAGTTCCAGGATTGACCGCTTCATGTTTACTAATGAGGTGGAGGATGAATTTCCGCAACTCGTGCAGGAGGTGTTACCGAGGCCTTGTTCTGATCATTTTCCACTTACTTTGCATTCTTGCCCTGTTCAATGGGGACCGACGCCTTTTAGGTTTGAAAACATGTGGACTTCACATCCCAATTTTCGTATGAAGGTAAAGGAATGGTGGGATTCTTTCGAAGTGCAGGGCTGGCAGGGTTATTGCTTTATGAAGAAGTTGAAGAATGTTAAAGAGGAGCTGAAGAGGTGGAATAAGGAGGTGTTTGGCGATGTGCGGAGGAAAAAGAAAGAAATCTTAGATGAGATATCTTTGGTGGACCAGCAACTTTGCAGTGGGGACATTGTAGAGGAATCTACAGAGGAGCTGGTCCGTAGGAGTGTTGGCCTCAAGAATGAGCTGAAAGAGTGATTCTACGGGAAAAACAGAGCCAGCGACAAAAGATGAAGGTTGATTGGGCAAAGGAGGGGGATGTTAGCTCTAGGCTGTTTTTTAAGGTAGTTAATGGGAGGAGACGGCGAGCGTTCATTAAGGAGTTAGAGGATGAGTCTGGGGAAGTTTTTTCGGATGTTGATGCAATCAGTCGGGAGATTACAGAGTACTATAAAGGTCTCTTCATGGAGGAGGTGGGAGGAAGACCTTTTATTGAGGGGGTTGATTGGAGCCCAATGCACATTCGAGTGTCTGGCTAGAAAGACCCTTTACAGAAGAGGAGGTGAAATCAGCGGTTTTCAGTATGGATCGGGAGAAATCACCGGCCCAGATGGTTTCAAGATGGCCTTTTTCCAGGGAAATTATTAAGGCGGATCTGCTTGGTGTGCTTACAGAATTTCATGAACAAGGGATTATGGGGAAGAGTATTAATTCGAGTTTTATTACTTTAGTTCCGAAGAAGAACCGGTCAATGAAAGTGAGAGACTTCCATCCTATTAGCTTGGTCACTAGTGTCTACAAAATAATTACGAAGATTCTTTCTGTTAGGATTGGGGAGGTATTGTCATCTACGATATCTCTCTCACAGAGTGCTTTTGTGGAAGGAAGACAGACACTTGACGCTGTATTAGTGGCCAATGAAGTGGTGGATGAGGCTAGGCAGAAGGGGACAAGAGGAGTGGTGTTCAAGTTAGATTTCGAGAAGGCTTATGATAGGGTGAGTTGGGCTTTTCTTGATCGTGTTCTAGAACAAAAGGGATTTGGCTTCCGTTGGCGACGGTGGATTAGGGGTTGTTTCTGCAATGCTTACTTTTCCGTGTTGGTTAATGGGGCACCTAGGGATTGGTTCTCTTCCTCCAGGGGGTTGGGGATCCTCTCTCTCTTTTCTTGTTTACTCTTGTGGTTGATGTGCTCAGTAGGATGTTGGACAGGGGTGTAGAGAGGGGGAGGGTTGAAGGTCGTATCTCACTTGCAATTTGCTGACGATACAGTGCTTTTCTTGTCCGCAAATTTGGCTAAGTTTAAGAATGTCCTCACCATTTTGCAAGTTTTCGAGCTTCTGTCAGGGATGAAAATTAACCTGACTAAATGCAGTGTTGCGGGTATTGCGGGTATTAATCTGGACCAGGCTGGTCTTGAGAGTTTTGCTAATCTTGTAGGTTGCTCAACTCAAGGTTGGCCGCTTACTTATTTGGGTATGCCACTTGGGGGCAATCCACAGACTGAGTCTTTTTGGGAGCCAGTGCTGCAACGCGTGTCGAAGAGGTTAGACGGATGGAAAAGGGTATACTTCTCGCTTGGGGGTCGGATCACTTTGCTGCAATCTTGTCTGTCCAGCATACCATTATATTACCTATCTTTGTTTAAGGTGTCGGTGGCTGTTGCTAAAAAACTTGAGAAGATGATGAGAGACTTTCTATGGTCTGGCAGTGATGGAGATAAGAAGGATCACTTGGTGAGCTGGGATTTGGTGTGTCGTCCGAAAGAAGAGGGGGGTTTGGGTATTGGGCGATTGGTGACTAAAAATGTGGCTCTTGCTGGTAAGTGGCTTTGGCGATTTCCTTTGGAACGCAATGCACTCTGGCATCGGGTTATTAGGAGTAAGTATGGTTTGGGCCAAAATGGGTGGGATAGTCAGGTGGTTATGGGAGCTACACACGCATGTCCATGGAAATTCATCTCCCAGCTGTTTCCAGTTTATCTTCCTCATGTTCGGTTTAGCCTTGGCAACGGGCTGAGGATACAGTTTTGGGAGGATGCTTGGGGAGAGGACCAACCTTTGTGTTTGCGTTTTCCCAGAGTTTATAAGCTATCATTGCTCCATGAAGCTACTGTTTCGGAGTTTTATTCGTCGGCGACAAGTTCGTGGACCTGCATTTGCGGAGATCACCTCAGGAGTAGGAGATGGAGGAGGTTTCTTCTTTGCTCGAGTTTCTGGATTCAGTACATCTTCAGGATATGGAGGATTCTCGGGGATGGACAGGTGACTCTTCTAGGGATTTCTCATGTAGATCTTTTCTACAGCGGTTGTGTTTGCCTGTACAATAGCCCAACTTCCCTATTGCGAGGTGGCTGTGGAAGGCAAAAGTTCCCGCTAAGGTTCGAGCTTTTGTGTGGACGTTGGTGTTGGACAGGATAAATACTAACGACCTGCGTCAGAGGAGGAGGCCAAACTCAGCCTTGTCACCTGATATTTGTTTGCTTTGTCGGGCTAGTAGTGAGTCCTCTTCACATGTTTTTCTGAGTTGTGAAGTGGCGCGGACTCTTTGGAGTAGATTATCTGGTTACATAGGTGAGGTTTGGGCGTACCCAGATACTATGATGGAGTTCTTGCAAGCAAGGAGTGCAGGGCTTGGGTGGAGAAAGAAACTGTTGTGGAAGAGTGCTGTCTTTGCAATACTTTGGTGCATCTGGCTAGAGACGAATGCTAGGGTCTTTACTGGTACTTCCATGACAGTGGATGCGTTGTGGAACAGAGTAGTCTATTTAGCTTCGTTGTGGGCTAAAGCTGCTGGGTGTTTTCGTAGCTATCCTGTTACACAGGTTATGCTTCATTGGGCTGATTTGTAAATAGCCTCCTTTTGAGGACTCCTTGTCCTCTTAGGATGTAATTCATTCATAGTATTAATAAAACTTTATCAAAAAAAAAAAAAAATACCAATTTGTCCTAACGTGTTCATTTAAGATACCAATTTGGTCATTCGGGGCTTATTTACCATCTATGCAGTTGAGTCTTTGATTACTTGAAATAACAATTTTGAGGGGACGAGGGTTGATAATCTTTTGTTAACCTCAGTCCTTTTCTTTTTATGCCAGTTACTTGAGGCAGCTTGGTGTCTTACAAACATTGCTGCTGGACTGCCAGAAGAGACAAAATCTCTGCTGCCTGCTTTGCCATTGCTTATTGCCCATCTTGGAGGTTTGTAAATGATATATATTGCCAATCTTATTTAGCTTTCCTTGTGTTCTCATTCAGCATGCATCTACTGTAGCTCTTGTTCTCCCTCCCCTTCTCTACCTTTGTCCCTTTGTTCCCTCCTCGGCCCCTGGGTTTCCTTGTGGTGATTTAGTGAAGTTTAGGCTTTAAGAAATCATCACCCCCTACGATTAGTATGATTCCAGTAGAATTACCTTAAAAAAAGTCACAGAAAAGTCCGACATTTTCACAAGAATTTAGCATGTAAGAAATCTGGAAATTCGAGAAAATTGTTTACTGATTCAAATTGTTTACTATCACTCAGAAATATCCAGCAACTATATGCTAAGTAACTACAGACACCATGAAAATTATACTTTTAGTTTTACTTATATTTTCATCATATTAATTACCCTAAATTACTGAATTATTTACAACTATCATAACATCGCAATAGTTCACTTGAAACAATTAATTTCAAGCTAACTATGCAATTACTAGTTTATAATCTAGATCATGTATCAACATTATATCATTTTATATAATAATCTACTAAAAATATTAGCTTGAGTTAATCATGTAGATTGATACGGGGGCCTGTCAATAGGAGTTACTCATGGAACCAAGGGCACACTTCTGTCATGTACGCAGCTCCTAGCCATGATGCCGGTTTTCCTTCATTTAAATGAGGTCAATGGTGACCCCAAGCTAATTAAGGGGTGCACATTGATCAAAAGGGCTGTATAAGGTCCTAAACTATCCTTTAGTTTGGTTGAAATAAGGCCAAACTGTACGGGCTACTAGTTAAGTAAATTCTGCATGCGTCCTAGTCACTAATTGATCCGTACATGCGTGATTAGTGTTAATTACACTTAGTTTGCAGTTGTAAATTTTTTTCAGCTTTTTAATAGCTAGGGACACGTACCCATGGTATTAAATATCGGCCGCGACGTATCGTATCAGCCGCGATGTAGCGGTTTTTGAGGTCTCCGATACGCTATATTCCGCTACGTAACGTTGTTTTTTTATATGGCCGATACACGACCGATATGGCAACCGATACAAGGCCGGTATATGGCCGATACAGCCGATATAGTTGTTTCAAGAACTTTTGCCGCGACGGGCGCGACTTGATACGCATCACCGATATTAGTTCGCTTCCGCGACGTAGCGACCGTTTCCGCGTTCACGACCTATACCGCGGTTTCGAACCATGCACGTACCTAAAGGGATAAGGAGTCAAATGTGAGAGGAGAAAGGCCAAGAGGACCATTAAATGAGCATTTAATGTAGTGGTCCAAATAGTACAAAGTAGAGCCAGGTGTCGCTTTCAGGCTTGCTGTGCGCCTAGGAGGCGCCTTGTGGTCCTTCCAACGGATCTTTCTTGAGCCCTGGACAACAAGGACCCTTTCTAGATGATTCCTAGGTCATTTGAGCATCCCCTCTACCCTATATATATGTAAAGACAACATTGTATTCTAGAGACGATTTTGGAATGAAATTAAACACAAAGAGTGCTGACTCTTTTTATCCCCAAATCTCATTGTCTTGTCTTAGGATTGATTATCCTTGTGTCTTGAGTCCTTCTTTCAATATTAAACTTGTATTAGAGTTTATATTGTGGTGAGGGTTTGTTACTTTGAGTGTTTGAGAGAGATTCAAAACTGATTATCCAAGAACGAGCTTAGCCGTTGAGTTATGCATCATAGATAGTCTATTCTTAACTTCTTGTTGAGTTAAGATTCGAAATGATGATGAATGTAGAATTGTAAACCAGTCTTTCTACAAGTATTTACTACCTACTATTTAAAAGTGAGTAGACTTACTCACTTGAAATCCTTGGGATTTCTAGATCATGAAGGTTAGGTTCCCTTGTTCACTTCTTTCTTCTTCTAGTCCCCTTCCTTGTCCTCAGTCTGCCATAGCCTCCCTTGATGATTTCTCTTTCTTCTATTTTCTTTTGCTTAGAGTATCAAATGGCTCTTAAGTCTTAAGTTAGGGTAGTTAGTGGATTGATCATCTATTACACTAGGTGTCTATAGTGGTGGTGGTTGAATCTAATCCTCCCGTGTACTCTTGCTCTCTTATTTTCTATATTTTCTGCCTTCGCCCAATACTACTTATTTGGGTCCCAGAACTTACTCCTCTTACATAATCTCATCAATCTCTTAACCCAAAATAGTAAAGAAGGGCAACCCAAAAGTAACTAAATGTAGCACAAAATAATTCAAGTAATATCACATATGACCCTACCAATTTAGAAGAAATTTAGATTAGTAGACGTGTCTACAACCAGGATGTTACAGAAAACCTTTAGGTGGCTTGAACTCAATCTGAACTATATATACATATAAATTATAATACACAACAGAATTGTAAAAAAGAATTGCGAAGCACTACTTTTGCTCCCACTTGGATGTTTGTACTAATCATGGTATCAAATATCGGCTGATACGAGACGCATCGGCCGACGGGTTTATGAGGTTGCATATACGCGATATCCCGGTACTTTACAGTGTTTCCAATGCAGCCGATACATGACTAATACACGCCCGATACATGACCGATACACCCCCGATACATGACTGTTACACGGCTGATACATGATCGGTACGTGTCCGGTACGTCTGTTATGGCCGATACTAAAGTTAATGCCGCGATGAGCGAGATCTATCAGATCGGTTCTGTGACGTCATGACCATTCCCGCGATTGCGACTAATACTGCTATTTCTAACCCTTGTACTAATAATACACTTACAAATATATGTATTATGTATATGGAAGGGTATAGTTGAGAACTAATTTGAAAATGAGAACCATGAGAGCCCATCGTAGTTGCTGGATAGGTTACATAAATGGTCATGATTTGATTTAAAAAATAAGAGTAAAAATACAAGCAAAGAATCCAACGCATAAGATGAGAAAATACTTGAAAAATGAAAAAGTTTGCGCCCATGACATTAAGACATATTCCTTAAATTTTCCACATCCCCTTTCTTCCTACCTCTGCCCATCCCCTAAGATACAATGACAATTCTTCTCCGCTGCTGAGCAAAATCAGGCTTGCATCTAAGGTGGCGTTTGGTTAACAAACTGCTATGGGTTTGGAATTCGGACTCAAACCAAGTGGTGAAAGACGAAGTACGTAAGTGGTGGTGATAATGATTGGTGAAGGGTGGAGGAGGCAGGTTGTGGTGATTGGTGAAGGACGAAGGACGCAAGTGGTGGTGATAGTGAAACTGCCGTGGCAGGGGGATGAGTTATCATGGGGAGGGAGAATTTTTTCCGATTCTAGGGGTCTGATTTCTGAAACTCTGTAAGGCAATTTTTTCGATTCAAGGGCTCTGGTTTCTGGTTTTGTATCGACTATGGGTATGAGGAGATCTTATTTTTCAACCAAGCACATAGTATTGATATGATTGATTCCTAACCCATGCTCGATAATCATTGAAGGCAAGCCAAAAGCCACCTAAGGAATTTGTGTGAAATATTTTTTCAGAGCTTTTATAGGTTTAGAGTGAATGGATGAGCCAATGCAATGGTTAATGTGGGAAGTGAGTAAGAACTTCATTTTGATATTTATAGGGATGGAGAGGGGCTGAAGGAGAGCTACCGTGGTGGTCATCGGTCAGCATCGTAGCCGGGGGAGGTTTGGGGAGGCTGTGGAGAAGTATGGCGAGGCCAAAGTGATAAGGCGCTACATGATAAGGCTGGGGTAGTGGTAATAGGAGCTTGGAGAAAGAGGGTCGGTTTTGGTGGTGCTGGTGCATGGGCGGCTCTATATGGGTGGAAGAGAGAGATTTTTAATTTAATGAAAGTCGTGGGATGCATTTGAGTGAATGGTGCATAATTTCTCACAATTTTAAGAATGGTTATCTTAAAGATCATACCTCTATGATGGAAAGGTGTTCCTTACCTTTTCTGGGTCTCATAAGATTTTGATTGCATATTTATTTATTTTGAAATTGAGCAAGTGGAGTAAAGTTTTAAAATGTGACTTTTCATGGTGTTATATGTGGGAGCTTGATTGGGGGGTTAGGAGGTCTTAGAGAAAAATCCATAATCTAGTTCTAATTATAATTTAAGGTAAGATTCCGACTATCATTTGTTGGAAGCTCTTTATACCTATGTATTTATAGGTTCGGGGTTGGATCCGAGAATATGACTCGTCACTCTTATGGGATATTTTTTTTTTAGTCGCTGAAGTGTCCAAGTGTCTATCATATCCTAGTGTCAGAAGATACCACACGACTTTTACTGTAATGAAAAATCTGAGTAACATAGCTTTATGCCTCTTCCTTCACCATGGGGAATAGTGAGTATATTTGCATGATTTTTGAAAAATTAATGCTTTATACAATGTTTTTTTGAATTTGAAAAGGAGGTGGTTAGGACTTAGGAGAAATGAATGAAAGAGCGAGATTAGGACTTGTAGGCCTCGATTCCTAGATTATGAAGTTAATATTGTATTTTTGACAAAGAATGGCAGAATGAGAAGCTGTTGATGTTTGTAATTTTTCCTGCAGCTCCTACTATGTTGTACTCATAAACTGTTTAGATATATTATCTTTATTTGCATTTTCATTACTTGTATATTTTTTGTATCTTGTTTACGAGGGCTGTTCTGCACTCCCCTCGTTAGGATGTACAGAGGATAAGATAATAATAAAAAAAAGGATTTATAGAGGCTATATACTTATATAGGGCTTCAGAACTTGACCCTCTACCTAGCAAAGATAAGTTGCGCTCACGTTCTAATAAGTAATTACCATTTTCTTTATACTACGTAGAGAAGAGTTATTCGCTCGTAGCTGAGCAATGTGCATGGGCTTTGGGTAATGTTGCCGGCGAAGGAGAGGATCTTAGAGATGTTTTGTTGTCTCAAGGAGCATTGCTACCCCTAGCCAGAATGATAATTCCAGACAAGGGTTCGACTGTGAGGACAGCGGCATGGGCATTGTCCAATCTTATCAAGGTATCCGGCGTTTTCACTTCTAATTCTTGGGATCTATTTTGGTTGTAGTCTGCTTTTGTGTTTTTGGCCTCGGTACGTGGAGTTTAAATTACGTTGTAATATTGTTTGAGTGGCTGCTCACTTGAATATATGTGATGCTTATCTTGCTGTTGCTTCCTTTCTTTTGAATACTGAAATTTCAAAAATTTTGGTAGGGCGTTTGTCACCTTCTAGCTCCTGGAAAATGTATATGGCAGTAGTAAGTTTGACATGTTCTTCATTTTCTTAATAATACTCCATCTGATCCTAAATAATTTTAGAGTTTTGCACATAGATTAAGGACTGTAATCTCACTTACTTTTTTTCTATTAAACTTTTTATTTATCTAAAGAAGAAAAGATTAAGGAATGTAATTGATGTGGGATAACCGGATAAGATAACTCAATTGCTCTTATTTCGGAAGGAGAAATGCATTTATTACTTAAAATGTAAAAAGGGTGTATTATAGGAAAGACAAACAAACAATTGCATTGAATGGATAAGACAATACTTATTTTGGATAGGAATAGAACTTTAAAAGGACACTTATTTTATTGGAAGTGGCATATCATACTTGTAAGAAGTGCTAGGTCACTACAAAGAAACACCGTTTGTCGACCGCCTTGGCGATTGCTAAGAAGACTAATCGCTTGTAAAGTTGGGGTTTCAGACCAATTAACAAATATTCAAAATGGCAGCTAAAAGCCTAAAATTGATCTGAAAATACCTTGTCGACTGATTTACTTTGCGACTGGTAACCAACTAACATGATAAGTTGCTTGATTATAATTGCCAACCGACATGATCGGACACAAATTGTCATTAACAACCGAAGTTCGGTCGCTAAGCTCAAGGTTTTATAAAAAATAAATTTCCAATTACTGATCGATTATAGGCTTTTCTGGGCTGGTAAAATACCCTTCTGCTTAAAGCATTGAAACCCGCACTCAAGGGCCCCCCCCCCCCCTCCCAAAAAAAAAGAAAAGAGGACAGACAAGAGGAGAGATATCACTATGACTATAAAAGAATGTATCAAATTTATGCACCATGCTAGCTATGAGTATGGAAAAAGTTCCTCCCTTGAAGTATTGAGTCGCATATAATTGCATTAAACAAAAAATGCACAAAGGAAATGGGAAAAAGAAAAACTGGATCCATTGTTCATCAAAGAATCTTGTTTTGAAACAAAAATAAGAAAGATACCAATATCAACAAACAAGAAAATCTGTGAGCATAGATTCGTCAACTAACAAGTGTAGAGTCGTCAACATCAAGCATAGAGAGGCCAAAATCGATTTGGAATCCTCCAACTTCCTGACTATATATGCCTAGATCCTCCACGCATCCGCTTGAATTCACCCATAACCACCATAGTTCTCGAGATTGCCACCAACTAGTGAATAAGAGGAGGAAAAATGAAGAAGATGAAGACAGGTGGAAACTGAATGAGACGAAAGCTCTGTCTTCCTTGAGTGGGATTGGTTGGGGTTCTAAGTGGTCGGAGTGGCGAGAGTTCTAAGTGGTGAGAGTGTGGGACTGACTTCATGTTTGTTTGGGGTTGTGTTTTAATGTACTAGTAACTTTGGTCGAGGTGTTTCACAGGAACATTGTGAGTGATAGAGGCATAGAGCTATGGAGGGGAGAGAGAGAGAGAGAGAGAGAGATGGAGATGTGTGGGCTATGGAAAGTTGAAACGACACTTATGACATAGAAATCCAAAGCAAGCCTCCAGAGGTCTTATATAGGTAGGTTAGAAAAAAGAGGAATGATAACCAGAAGCCTGGCTGACCTATTGAAGTGATTGTGAGGCATACTTTCTGACCGACTTAACCAATTGAACATAAATCATTTGGTAATTACCTTCTTCTCTCATTTACCAGCCCTTGAGCCCCTGACCTCAGGGAACCAAATGCATGGTTCACACCAAAGAGATACAAGGAGAGCCGGTATCTGGTAATTACCTACCGATTAAGAAATGGTTGGTAATTACCTACCGATTTTTAATCAGTAGGTGATTAGTTGGTTAAGTGCATATGTTTTGTAGTGTGTTAATTATTGCTAATTTGATACTTTGGATTCACAAGGTTTCCTTAGAAACTGACGGCTTCCTTGGGGTATGGGGAGAATGCATTATTGGGCTGCGGTTATCTGTAGCTCGATAATTCGGAGGACGTCTTGTCCTCATTTGCTGTAATTTCTGACACTTCATTAGTACAATATTTCTGTTTATCTAAAAAAAAAAGCGAAGAGGCTAAATAAGTCATAGTAACTTCATCCCCAACTAGATACACCACAGAAACGCAAAAAAAATTAAGCCATAGTAACTTGTCCTTATTTCTACCTATGCCCACAGAGTGGACCTGTGAAATCTCAGAGGCAGGTTATACCCAGTGCTGCCCTAGAACACTTAAAAACCGTGCATGTACAGTGAAGAAAAACGTGTGAACATGACTCACTACTAACGCAACAAAGCATACACATGTCACGAGTCCCTGTTTTCTTCATGTGTAGCATATAACAGTATTGACTCCCTCCATTGTAGTGTCCAAACAAAAGCTCGCACCTTTAAGGGTAAACATCCCTTCCAAGTGACGATACCAGTTAAAGGAAGAGAAACTAATCAAAAACTTCGCCGTCCAAGGGACGGTACAAGATTGGAGCAAGAGAAACTAGTTTATTATGAAATGTCCTTGTAGATTGTCTCAATACATGTATTAAGAAACCCTTGTATTACTATAGTATTTACATACTTATCTATGGTGTATCCACGTATCCTCGGGTTTATCGGCTATCCACCCTTCACGGGGCGCCCGTGTCTGCTTTTTATTCAGGCGCGGGTGGGTCCTGGGATTTACACTTGCGCCGTCCTCCGTATGATAGAGAGATGGTGGAGCTTGTCTCTCTCCTGAGTGCCCTCCACTCGACTTCTCTCGTCCCCACGGACGACTCCAGGACTTAGATTGGGGATCCTTCTTGGGTCTTCTCTTGCAAGTCCTTCCTTCACCAGCTTAGCCTTCCCTCACAGTTTCCACAATTCCCTCTAGCTACATTTATTTGGAAGTCTAAGGTTCCATTAAAGGCTCGTGCTTTTGTGTGGACTTTGGTGCTTTCTAGGGTGATTACCTATGACATGGTGCAGCGACGGAGGCCTGGCTGGAGGCCTGGCTGGTCACTTCTACCAGGTTTCTGTGGGATGTGCCATCATGATGGGGAAGATGGCTTGCACTCTGTTTATTATGTGTGATTTTGCTAGGGCATTATGCAGCAGATTGTTGGAAGGGGAGAGTTTTGTGTGTCCTGCCACGGTGGGTGCTTTTTTACAGCTCCGTTTCGCAACGATGAGGCGAGGCGAGGCAAGGAGGAGAGGTTGTTCTGGAGATGTTTGTGAATGGCTATTCTGTGGTGTATCTGGTTGGAGAGGAATTCGAGGGTGTTCTGTGATGTTGGGAAGACCATAGATAATGTTTGGGACCATGTGGTCTAATTGGCCTTTCTATGGGTTAAGGCAACAGGAGCTTTGCAGGGCGTCCCACTTACTATTGTGCATGCCATTGGCGAGATTTGTAGTTTTTTTTTGATTGCTCATGAGGATATCTTATCCTCCTTTTTGTATTCTTTAACGTTTTGATTAATAAAAAGTTTTCTTATCTAAAAACAAAAACTTATATATGGTGTAAAAGGAAAAGTGAAGTACTACAATTTATAAACCACATGAAGGGAGAAAAAAAGAAACGGGAAAAAATACCAACTGGATACTATCAATAAAAAATGAAATAATTTCTGGAAAACAGTGCAAAAGGGAAACTAGAATTGATAATTATGGGGGAAAGAATAGCCAACGCCAGAAGTTGTAAAGAAAGGAACGATAGGTAGGGAAGATAGATGGAAAAACCAGAGAACAGTAGTAAAACTTAAAAACTGCATTTTGCAAGAATTGAACCTTGTCCAAAAGTGAAGGTGAGGTAACAGCACGGACACTCGACCTCCTTTGCCCCCCTGATTCCACCACGAAAGCAACTATTCAGTAAAATGATCAAAACAAGCTCTGCGGTTGACCAGGAGTATCTACAAATGCAATTTGCCATATGCCATGTTATGGTGACCCTAGACAATACAGAGCGGTGACTTTGCTCTGGTTTATTTGATTTTTTTTTGCTTATGTGATCTTTGAGTTTTAAAGTTAATATTCATTTCAAGTTATTCACAGATTGATAAAATGTAGGGACCAAATCCAAGAGCTGCAACAGAACTCATCAGAATAAATGGCGTACTTGATGCGATTATACGACACTTGAAGAAATCGTAAGTATAGAATTTTCGCTTTCATTGCATCTCTTAGGGCTTCTAGGACTTCCATAGAAAAACAAAGATTCAAATTGATAGATACGGTGACGAAGAACAATAAAAAGGGACTTGTCTTTGGGTTTTTTCTGTTGTGTTTAAATGGAGTTAACGAGGTAACAAGGTAACAGACGTCAGATTAAACTTTATGTGTTTTGTGTTGGAAGGAACTTAAAACACTAAATTGTTTAGTTGATCATCACTCCATATATCCAAAGGCGAAGTCATTAAGAAAACAAGGTAAAGATTCAAGAGCATCCCTAACCTTACGTGAAAGTACAAAGAGAAAAAGTTTGTTCAAGCTTTGAAGCTGAATACTCAATTTCATTCAATGATCAAAATCTGGTAACTGATTGGAACTGATATCTATAGCCATACTTATAGGCAAACGAAAAAAATCTAGATGAATTGAACTTAAATTGTAACCCTAAACTAGGCTCCTTTAGAGAATTGTATATGAATTCGATGGTCGTGAATCGTGATGTGCAAGAAAATTTACCTAATCGTGGAGTCAGATTAATTTTGAAAAGAAATGGTGTCCTTTCAAAACTTATAGAGGGTGTAAAAACTAGAAATTGTTACATCTGTGGTAAAGTAGAATCTTCTTATTGTAAAATTGATCTGGCGAGCTCACCAATTTTTAACTTGTTTTTAAGCAGAAGAATCTTCTTGTGAATTGTCTCTTTTTCATCTCTATGGAACACACATTTGGCGATGATTAAAACGGGCTAGCGGTATTTGACTATCTAGGAAAGGTCGAATAACTAGACTGTGTCTTGTTCAGGGATGAAGAAGTGGCAACTGAAGTTGCTTGGATGGTTGTTTATCTTTCAGCCCTTTCAGATATAGCTTCAAGTATGATGGTGAAGAGCAATGTTGTTCATCTTCTCGTGGAAAGATTGGCGACATCTAACAGTTTGCAATTGCTTATTCCGGTAATGTACCAAATTGATTTAAGGTGTTAAATAGGCTAAATTGCTAGTCATGTGATGAGTAGTATAATTCTTGTACACTTTCTTACTGATTCAAGGCAGATGAGGCGAGACTTGTTGTACAGATCATTTTTTTTAGATAAGGAAATTTTTATTAATCAAATATGCAAAGAATACTAAAAAGAGGACAAGGCATCCTCATATGCAATAACCAAAAGAAACTACAAATCTCGCCAATGGCGCTGTAGAAAGGTAAGCGGAACGCCCTTAACTTGTTGTACAGATCATTAGGCTCTCATGATTGAAATGAATTTTTAAAATCATAAAGTCGCAAGAATAAGCAGAGACTTACCTAAAAAACCCTATGAAATTAGTATATCGATGCCATGCCATTTATGTCTCTCAACTTGTGCACTATTAGGTCAGTATTTATTAGCCTACATCAACAAACCACATGGTTATGAATGGATCAAATGGATCTTGGGCAAATTGAAGAAACTATTAAAATCTTGAGAACTGTTTTCAGTATTCACAAATTTTGCGTGAAGGTCAAGAAGCTTATATGTGGACTGCTAGGAGCCTATCTAACACTTTTTAAGTTCACTACAACTGTCAACCCTCAAAGGAAGTGGCATCCAGAAGGCTGCATCTCAGAGGATTCTGCTTATTTTGGGGGAAAAACGTTGGTGCCCATCCTTTGCCTTACTGATCCACGTGCCCTGAAGCTAACGGCCTGGAAAATCTTCAGTGTCCATATGGGAGCTTGAATTAGTGACCTCTGGAATAAATCTCAGAGTTCTTACTATCTAAGCTACCCACTCAGCTCAGGGTTAGGATTCTGCTTCTTTCACTAAGAAATAGATGCATTATATTGTTATCATCATATTCTTTTATGATTCATGGCTTCGGTGGACCTTATTCGCCAATTTCGTTCAGTATCTACTTTGATCTATGACTTAGGTGTTGAGAAGTTTAGGTAATCTTGTAGCTGGTGATGCACGCACGACTTCTAATGTTCTGGTAGCTGGAAGTGATGTTACGGGTTAGTATTTTTTCATGTCCGTGAGGGTAACTCTTTGTTATTTTTTTTTTTTTTAATGGGCAATTCTTTTGAAATGTTAAGCCTGGACTTGTTTACAGATAACGTAATAGGAGCTCTTGCTAAATGTCTGAAAAGTGAACACCGGGTACTAAAAAAGGTAAAGCTTTGATACAAAATTCTGTTTATTAGAAGAATTAAGCTGGGAAGCCTGATTTAAGAAAGGGGAAGGGGGGAGGGTAAGGAAAAAGAAATCAGATAAAGCAGATCTAATCCTGAAGGTTTTTAATCCTTGTAGGAGTCTGCATGGGTGCTTTCTAACATTGCTGCAGGTTCAGTTGGACACAAGAAACTAGTATTTTCAACTGAGGCAGTACCATTACTGCTGCGTCTTCTCTCAACTGCACCATTCGATATACGGAAAGAAGTAGCCTATGCGCTTGGTAACCTTTGTGTGGCCCCAGTAGAAGGCTCTGGAAAGCCAAGTCTGATCGTGGAGCACCTGGTTTCATTGGTTGACAGAAGATGCCTTCCTGGTTTCATTGAACTAGTCCGGTCTGCTGATATAGAGGTTGCAAGACTTGGTCTGCAATTCATAGAGCTGGTGAGTGTATCTTCTAAGAAGCTATAGATGAAAAGTATCTGATGTTTGGCGACAATTTGTGGGTTATTTCCGGTACATGTAGACCATGATACAGCAAAAAACAAAGCACAAGAATAGTCACGCTTTTCCAACAAGCATACTCTTACATTAGCCATATGTTTAGTGAGTTTCAGAATTGTGAAGATCATTCTAAGCTATATCAGTAGGAAGTATACCCTTCAGATGACTGCAAAATATTGCTAAGACATTCCAGTATGTGGTTGCTCAATGTTTGCATTTTGAATAGTAATGTCAAAACTACTATGTCTTAGTTTTGTGCTTCTCAATTTGATACTGCTGAGTAAAAGTAAAAATAGTTGAGCTAAGCTGAAGATGTGAAATTTCCTAGAGCTATTTTGTACAGGAGTATCTGTACCTTGGTCCTTTGAACATTTAAATTTGGATTCTTGTAGGTTCTACGGGGAATGCCCAATGGAGAAGGCCCAAAGATAGTCGAAAGGGAGGATGGGATTGAAGCCATGGAGCGATTCCAGTTTCATGAAAATGAAGACTTAAGGAACATGGCGAATGGATTGGTTGACACATATTTTGGGGAGGACTATGGGCTTGATGAGTCTTGACAATTATAAAGAGCAGGAACCATGCGCTACTTCTGGGCGCTGCACACTAATCTGTCACTTCTTGTTCCGGTTTGAATCAGAAGGAAAAAAATCCTTGTCTGTCTACCTTGTCACCAACTTGGAGCTCATTAGGGTGTGATCATTTTATATCTGAAGGAAAGAAGAATACCATAGTTTGTACATTTGCAAGTTTTGGGAGTACGGCTATAGAGCATACGCATGTAAAAAGAAGTAAAAATATAGAAAAACGCTTCAAATATTTGAATGGATATTTGAACGTTTTCAGTTTTCTTCTAATGATATGATATCTGTCTAAGAGAAAACATGCTCTAAGCAAACCCGATGTTCACTGACGAAAATCCTTTGTTTGCGGAATCGGTTTCCGACCTAAACATTTAGATCCCTATCAAGCAGGGCACGTACACGGCTTCAAGCAACTAGGCTAAGTAGGCTTGAGTAACTTTTTTTATATGGACCTGTGTCCATCCAAGTTGGATGGACCTCAATGACAATATAGTAAATTGCTAGATATCTGTGGGCAATTCGCGCGTGTCACTGTTGAAAGTGAAAAACAAAAAGCGTGTTATCTCACTTTTCTGTGATTTTCTCTTGTTCTCTCTCCTCACTTTCACCTCCTTTCTCTCTCCTCCATTTTTCACCGCCGGCCACCCAGCCATCTACCCCGCTTCGCTATCCACCATGTTCCTTCCCTTCCTCTCTCTTCCTTTTCTCCTCACTTTTGTGAAATTTCAATCAGTATTGAGCATCAACAAGTCCACATGTCAAAGTGTGTAGGATTTTTTGGGGAAAGTGATGGGGTCTCGGTGGTATTCAAATCAATGGTGAAAATGTATAGGAACTGCTAATAAATTTGATGATGATAAATTATGATGATTTCATTTTTTTTGCCTTTCTTTCTTTCTTTTCTTCTTTTAAGTTTTGATAGTAATCGTTAGTTGAACTTTTAAGCATAAATGTATTGTTCACTAAATAATAATAAAAAAGTAGTGGTTTATTCACAATAGTCTAATGGTTTCTAGTGTAGGAACGTAAAATTTATTAAAAATAGCTTATTATATAATATAAGGTTCATTAAAAACAGTCTAATAGTTCATAAGTTATAAACATAATGTTCATTTAAAATAGCCTAATAGTTTATACACTACAAACGTAATTTTCATTTAAAATAGCCTAATTGTTCATACGCTATAAGAGTAAGGTTCATTTAAAATAGCTTAATAGTTCATACGCTACAAACGTAGGTTTCATTTAAAATAGCCTAATAGTTCATACGCTATAAACGTAAGGTTTATTTAAAATAGCCTAATAGTTCATACGCTACCAAAGTAATATTAATTTAAAATAGCCTAATAGTTCATACGCTACCAACGTCATGTTCATTTAAAATAGCTTAATTGTTCATACGCTACAATCGTAATGTTCATTTAAAATAGCCTAATAGTTCATATGCAACCAGTGTAATGTTCATTTAAAATAGCCTAATAGTTCATACGCTACAAAGGTAATGTTCATTTAAAATAGCCTAATAGTTCATACGCTATAAACGTAAGGTTCATTTTAAATAGCCTAATAGTTCAACGCTATAAGCGTAAGGTTCATTTAAATAGCCTAATAAATCATACGCTACAAACGTAAAGCGTAAGGTTCATTTAAAATAGCATAATAGTTCATACGGTACAAACGTAAGGTTCATTTAAAGTAGCCTAATAGTTCATATGCTACAAACGTAAGGTTCATTTAAAATAGTCTAATAGTTCATACGCTACCAACGTAATGTTCATTAAAAATAGCCTAATAGTTCATATGCTACAATCGTAATGTTCATTTAAAATAGCCTAATAGTTCATACGCTACAAAGGTAATGTTCATTTAAAATAGCTTAATAGTTCATACACTACAAACTTAAGGTTTATTTAAAATAGCCTAATTGTATAAGCGTAAGGTTCATTTAAAATAGCCTAATAGTTCATACACTACAAACGTAAGGTTCATTTAAAATAGCCTAATAGTTCATACGGTACAAACTTAAGGTTCATTTAAAATAGCCTAATACTTCATATGCTACAAACGTAAGGTCCATTCAAAATAGCCTAATAGTTCATACGGTACCAACGTAATGTTCATTTAAAATAGCCTAATAGTTCATACGCTACAATCGTAATGTTCATTTAAAATAGCCTAATAGTTCATACGCTACCAACGTAATGTTCATTTAAAATAGCCTAATAGTTCATACGCTACAAACGTAAGATTCATTTAAAATAACCTAATAGTTTAACGCTATAAGCATAAGGTTCATTTAAATAGCCTAATAGTTCATACGTTACAAAAATAAGGTTCATTTAAAATAGCCTAATAGTTCATACGCTACAAACGTAAGATTCATTTAAAAAAGACTAATAGTTCATAAGCTACAAACGTAAAGTTCATTTAAAATAGCCTAATAGTTCATACGCTGCAAACGTAAGGTTCATCTAAAATAGTCTAATAGTTCATAAACTATAAGCGTAAAATTCATTAAAAGAAATCTAATAATTTTTAAGTTATAAGCATAAGATATATTTAAATAGTCTAATATTTAAAAATAATTTATACATACATAAGGTTCATAAAAAATATTGGTCCATAAAACTTCTTTTGTTATTCAATGGAAAAAATAAATTGATTTTTTTTTTTTTTTGGTGCGGAAAAAATAAATTGAATTGAGTGTGAAGAGACTTGTCAAATAAAAGGAAGAAAAGAAAAAAAAATAAACTTGGAATATTGGTCCCCTCCCAAAGTAACGTAAACATGTAATTCAACTAGAGAAGAAGAAGAAGGAAAAAAAAAAAAGGGAGTCAGCAGTGGTCCCCATAGTAATTGAATCAATCAGCTTCCCACCAAAATAACGGAAACATGGAAATGAAGGTAATCGTGCGCGCGTGGTACGAAAATCTTGACTGATAACAATTCGCGTGAAAATAACATGGATTGCAGCGCGTGGTCTGGGCCTGAGTCCAGCCAATAGGGATTGGGCTTGAGAGGGCTTCATTTCCTCTATCACGTAATAGCCTTATCAGTGAGAGGGGAAGAATATCAGTTTTAATTTCGTTTGATAAAACGTCTCCCTGCAAATGGAAGCATGGCTTCGGGCTGCGCTTTTTGCCATGCCGGCGAGCGGCACAGCACGCAGCACAACGGGTCTGGGTCAGGTTGAGCCATGTTATGTGGCAGCTTTGAGCCTTAGGCCCGACACGTGTATGAACGTGCTTGGCCCGTCTTTATTTTATCTTTATTTTGACTATAAAAAGTCAGAAAAAAAAAAGGTTTATTTTTATAAGTTTAATACGTGATAGTAGAAGTTAAAAGTACAAAAGGTAGAGTTTGAGATGTGTTCAACATATTAATTTTTATATTATTAACTACTACTTATTAATCAAGACCATGCATCAGCGATATTTAATAATTACTCGATAATATACTTTGCAATACAAAAACTTCCCTATAAAAAATATCTATTATAGAGTATAAGATTTATAGTACTTTTTTGTTAAGTTTCTTTTATCCCTCCTCCCTTGTTTGACCCTCACAACCCAAAAAATATTTTTTCCGATTACCTTTTTGTTTGAAAAATAATAACTTTGTCATTTTTTTGGTAGTTATATTTCATTGATGTGAATTCGATATTTTTCCATGTTTCATTGTGTAGGCCCTGTTCTTTTCGTCGTTTCCATGCTGCATTCCGTTCCATTCCGTTCCATTCCGTTCAGCGCCGTTCCGTTCCGCATTCTGTACTTCATTTTGTCTCACATTATTTTGAATTACCCGCGCTGCGCCGTTCCGTTCTGTTCCGTTTCTCACCGTCCCGCACCATTTCGTTGATGAGAACAGGGCCTAAGAGACCATACAATCGAACCTATGCATTCGAACATGTTCATTTTAATACACTTTTATATAAGATCTTTTTAAATATCCATTTTTGTATATTCGAAGTCTTATTAAATGTCAAATATTGTTGCAGAAAAAAAAAAAAAGGAGTCAAATTCTACTAATTTTTTCTTATTACTTCACCATAGTTAAAATCTATCTTCAGTTGAATCTCAAATAGAAGATCTTTTTTTCCCCTCACAAAAAAGAAAAAAAAAAGAGAAGATATTTACTTGTTTATTGAATACTAAACTCTTCTCCCAGGCCAACCCCTATCTTACATTCCAAATCTATGTAATAAGGCAAACCATACTAAAAATATAGCTTTATGTGTAGCATTATCTGACTTTTATTATCACCTAGACCTCGGATCCACCTAAGTAGGTGGACCTCCCCTATCATTCTCTTCCCTCTCCCTCTCTCTCCATTTATGCATTGGGTACAGGTGAACCCAAGGTTCTAAGTAATAATTTGCCCACTTGAACAAAGTAGATTCTTCCAATGCACTCTATCCATTTGCCCTTGCAGCAGATTATACATTTTTTAATGGAGACTTTACCTTGTTTGGTCACGTCGGTCCACTAGCCAATCTTAGTCATGTGTTTTCTAGCCCGGAAGTCCTTTTAGTGGTGGATCCAGGATTTGAGATTTGGGTATGCACAATTATAACAATGGTGAACTATATTTTAGTAGTAATGAGTGTCGAACCCCTGAATTCTGATTGTGTGACAGTGTGTCACGAACCACTACTACCTTATTATGGTGTTAAAATTGTTAAACCATACGATAGAGTCTAATTTGATAAAATTACATAGAGCCGTTGGAAATGAAAATGAATTTTAATAGGGGAAAAGACTAGAAACTAATGATATTCAAAATATTTTCCTCTAGAAAAAGTAAATTTCAAAGACGTTAACTTATAGTTTAGATTGTAGACTAATACAACTAAAATAATAATTAATGTAAACAAGGCACTCATGTTTTTTTCCTTTCTGTCACTTTGTTGCAGAGAGTGTGTAAGAGAGAGGGTGTCTGAGTAAAAACTAAAAAAGATTTTCTGTAAAAGTATGGCCTTTGTTTTTGATGTTCCGAGTCTTCTGACACAATCACATATTCATGTGGTCCCGTAGAGAAGAAAAGAGAACAGAAGAATAAAGATTTATTAGTTTATCTTATTGATTGGGCCCGCTATTGGACAATAAACTTCACTTGGGCACGACGTTTATTTTCTTTTGGGCTTGGTTACTGGGTTGCTCTTAATTTCTTTTCTGGGTTGCTAGGTATGCACTGTAGATGACCCGCCACTCTTTTGAATCATCTAAGTGGCTTGAGTAGGAACTTTCATAGATCAGAAATCCTTATTCTTGATGTAGTAAAAATAAAATTGGTTGAATCAACAGTTTATCCTACGTCTTGCTAAGAGCCCAAAGTAATTTGCATATGGTAGTTTGATTCCCAAATTTTCATGTTCAACAAGATGCAGTCACCAGTAACCTTAGCCAAGAGGACTTTCTCCCAAGCCACTAGTGCTTTCTTGGTAATCTGAGCTTTTCCTGACTAAAGGAAGCTTCTACAAGTCGCCCCACTAGTTTCATTGCTCTCTGGGGTAGTAAAAACAAGGAGAATTTGCTGTGAATAATCCGAAGTTTCACCTGTGTGCTGAAAATAATCTCACATCGCAATATACTAATTAATAATCCCAAGTTGTGAAATGTGTGTTGTAAATGTACTCAGGTTGACGGTGTTATCACTTCGTTACTATTAGCCCTTTTCTTCTTATCTCAGCAACTTTCTTTGTTCTTAGCTTAGGTTTTGTCTCAGTCATCAGAGAACTATCGGAGACTTCTTTTTGAATATCGGTGGACATTGAAAGAGCTTTCCAGAAGCCATGAATTTCTTGAAGTTTGGTGGCGGCTTGAACCAGTTCTCTCCTTTATCCAACCTAGACCTCCTCGAAGTGTTTTGCGATTGCGTAGCCGCTTGAACCAGTTCTCTCCTTACAGCCAAAGTAGAGCCTCGATGATCATCTGCAATATTTACAGCAAAAATCATCAAAATTGAATAAGAAAAGCAAAAATCGTAAAAATGAATTGATAGAAAAAAAAAAGCCAAAATCATTAGAGAAATTTAAGAAAAATCAACAATTGTGAAAAATCGTGAACGACAACAAAATAACACCAAATAGTGACAAAAGCAAACACAACAAAAAAGAAAATACAGGTTAAGGGAGGAAAAAATACATTAATGTAGGGAGGATGAGAGGGAGAGGTCTTGGATTTCTTACTACTACAATGGTGGTGGTTTCGTCGTCACACTCCATTGAAGAAGCAATTGAAAGTTTGAGAGCAGTGAACTTGTTGAGGGATTTGGGTTTTCTCTTTCCTCTTTCTATTTCTTGCGAAAATCGTGGTGGTGGATTGGTGGTGGTGGCAGAAAACGTGGTGGTGGTGGAGGAGGAGAGAGAGAATGTGGCGGCAACGGTGGTGGCGGTCTGGAGGAGAGGGGTGGCCGCTGGAAAAATGATGAGAGAGAAAATGGAGGTGTAAGAAGGCCCAAAGAAAATAAAAGAAGGACACAAGTGTCATTTCAGTACAAAAGTAACTGAAAAATTGACGCCATTTATCGGGGTCTAATATTGGCACACAAGTTACAACTTGAGATTATTAGTTAGTCTATCGTGAGGTGGGTTTATTTTCAACACACGGTTGAAGTTTCAGATAATTCATAGCAAATTTTCCTAAAAATAATTTAGCCCAATATGCTTGCAGTCCAAATAACACAGCTCTAGTCAGTTATAACCTACCTACATAAGATAAAAACCTAGTAGCCCAAGCTTTGGTTTTTGTTGTTATCTTCTCAATAAAACTCTTGCATTTTCTCACTTGCACCTTTTTGCTAGACAAAGACACTCCTAGGTGTCCGATAAACAACTGACTTACAGAATACTCCATAATACTCAATCAGTTGTAGAAACTCCTTTAAAAAACACTTGACTTTTATCGAATGTAGCCTTAAGGCTAGAGGTAGTAGAAAACTGACAGAGGTTGATGGCATCCCAATGGTGGTAAACTGAAGACAACACTACATGTATTACTCACATTAAGATGCTTATATCAAAGGAGACAAAATATTGCACTAGATCTGAAATTATTTTCTACATATAGAGAGGGATTGAACAATAAGTGTCCAGCATGTTAAGTTATATGATAACCTAGCAAACTTCTTCATAAAGATAAGATGTTAGAGCAACTTGTACACGAGATTGAGATGTTGTCGTCGTTGCAATTATCTTAGATTCAAGGAGAGCGTTAGGTTGCATGCACTATAACCATTGTACTCTTTTTCCTACGGCCAAGTTTTTATCCTATTGGATTTTATAATAAAACTGATGGCGTGAATCTATTCATGCGATTGCACGAACAGTAAATACACTATGCAAGAATAATGTTTGTACTAATTACGTGCCTTGTAAAGTGAAAGTGTGCATTAGGAAGTGAATCAACCAATTTTATTTCTGAGTATCTGAGCTAATTTAAACCATTGTCACAGGTCAGGACTAAGAATCCCCGAATTACCAATTTGGTCTTTTAAGTGAACATCTTTGGACAATTTGATCCTATTAAAAACACTTGGGTCAAAATGACCTTAAGAAATGAACTTTTATACAGATTCCCCCTCAAAACCGGGTTCAAGGAGAATCTTCGAAAAAAAATAATTTTTGAGTATTTTGCTAATTTTTTCATATTTTCCCTAATTTTCTCAACCGTTTTTATTATTTCTTTTTTTTCCCTTTTCCCTTTTCTTTATTTTTCTTTTTCCTCTTCCCCCTCTCTCTTGTCCACTTACCCAACCTCCACAACCTCCACCTGGCTTTATAATAAGATTACTATGACTTTATAGGGCATCTTATCTAATTTAAACTCTTATTATCAATTTCAATAAACTATTAATTAACTCATCCCATATGTTACATGATCCAAGAGGTAATAGTTTCAAAGTCTTTCTATATATGCTTGATGTTGATACGCCAATTCTCTTATATATGTTGATATAATAAGTGTACAACTAACCTTCCAAATATATGATCCTTCTTTTAAGGTAAAATCAGTTTAAATGTCTAATATATACATAACTACTTTTCAGATTATAAAGATGTTTTAGACGTAAACCTTAGATTAGCAAAACATATTTTAATGCTTGCTTGTTTTTTCAAAGTTATATACGGTCAAAGTACTGCCTTGAATAACGCAAAAAGTCCAATATAATTTTATTTGTGGTTCAAAAGGAGTACATTAATAATTATAAAGTTGAAATGAACATAAATTGGAGTTGTAAAATAACATGGGGATCAATAAATTACGTACAGTTATAAAATTATACCTGATAATGGTAAAGTTTCCTATTACAGATTGGACCTAAAATCATTTTAGATTCATCGTTTATTTCCTTATTCTACACGTACCCTTTTTATTATATTTTACATTGAGATCGCTTTTTAAATTTTTATAACTAATATACGTATTTTTTCTCTTATTTTTACATTGCAACTCTTTAGTTGTGTCAACTTGTCAAGATAATTACTAATTACCTTTTTAGGTGGACGCATCTTATGTTGTAAATCAATAGAATATACTACAAATGAGTCTCATTTTAAAGGATATTTCGTACTCGTTCCAATGGTGTAAGAAATTTATTTTTTTAAGCGGTGAAAGTAAAGTTATATGCTATCTAATAGTCTACTCTTTAATGATTTAGGAAAGTACAACTTTAGTATATATTGTATACGGAAACCTCTAATTAATAGTGCACTCTGTGAGGATTTAGAAAAGTACAACTTTAGTATATATATTCTATACCAAAACATATATTTCTATTTTATATTTATATTAAAACTTTATTACAATGACTCGCTTAGGTGGACGCCTCCAATGCTGTTAGAAAATGCCTCTAATATATAGATATTATGATTGTATGAACAATATGCTCATATGGTTAATGCGATTTGATCATTGGTTAAATTGATTTATGTCTAGATCTCCTTTTCTGATTTAGTTGTTTATTTTCACTCATTTATCATCCGAATCCACCCATTCACCCGTGGGTGATGGGTGGATTGGATGCGGGTGGAGTGTTTCGTGGGTGATGGATGGACGCCGGATGAAAGTGAAAAATTAAATGGGTGGATGCGGGTGATGCTCCACCCGACCCGAACCCGACCCATTGCCAGACCTAGTCACCACTCACTAGCTCCGCCTTTCACCCACCATAGCTCCGTCGGATCCCTCTCCTCCTACTCAATTGAAAGCTACTGTAAATATTATAAATGAAATTTTTCTCAAAGTTTTCCCATTGAGATAAAAGTGAATCTAAGGTGATAAGGTTTGATGTCCAAACGCGAATTATGGATGAACGATACATTTGATAATTGATTAGTTAGCAAATTACCATTCATAAGAATAAAGAGTATAAGACAAATATTGAATGCTATTGAGGAGATATATTTTGCACTATAATGCTCTTGGACTTTGCCGGCTTAATGTTTTTTAAGCTCAATTTTTCCAAAATTGCAAGTGGATTGCTCTTTGTAGCTCAGATAAGTCCCCAGTGCACAATGAAGAGCTCAGATAAGTCTGCCGGTAGGGGTGGGGCCGTGGTGGGGGTTGGGGAGGCTATCTTGTGGGTCTTGGGTCAGTTGACAAGAGAGGGGAAAAGGAAAACAAAAAATAAAGAAAAGGGAAAAGAATAAATAATAAATAATAAAATGGTTGGGAAAATTCAGAAAAGTAGCAAAAAATTAAGAAAATACCTAAAAGTTTTTTTTTTTTTTAAAGATTCTCTCTAAACCCGGTTTTGAGGGTGAATCAGCACAAAAGTTCATTTTTTAAGACCATATTGACCCAAGTGTTTTTAATAGGACCAAATTGTCCAAGGGTGTTCATTTAAAGGACCAATTTGGTAATTCGGGGGACTAAGAATATACTCCTAGTGAGAGCAAAGCAATGCATATGCCCTTAGAAACACCAAATCTGTTTTGGATCAGGGTATCAAGTAATGACTATTATGTTTCGGTGAACGGATATGTCAACAAATGACACCGTACATGGCTGTTCTACTTCTGCTTTCTCAATGTAGGTTCAAAGATTTCTGATATTATGTGATTAGTAGCTACAAGGTATATATACAAGTTACAAAGAGAAGTTACTACCAAATCATCAATGGTTTCCAGATCAATATGGGCATGAACAATACATCCTTGGACTCTAGAAGACTAGAATAGTAGAATCAGTTACGACTCGTCCGGTTTTGGTTCAAGGAAGACAGGAATCTCTTCTTTCTTATCTCCCCTTAAGACCTCTACAATCACCTGAAGGATGCAGCAGTCAATACCTTTAGAATGAAGCAGAAAATGAAGTTAGTTAAAAAGAGAATGGAGTGAAGGTCTGAAGGAGCGTACCTTATCGCCTACTTTGCAGGTGTCAAGAATTCTGTACAAATCACTACCATTAGTGACCTTTTTCCCATTCACGGATGTTATGATATCCCCTAATATAAGCCGCCCATAAGCGTCACGTTTTGTAGATTGAAGCCCCTGCAGTACAGTAGTAAAAATAAAACAATCAAAATGCAAAATCTGTAATCATCTGGAGTTTCAAGAAGCGGAATGTTTAGCTCAACCGCAATCGATGCATAAAACGTATGTTACTCGGACTCTTCATTCCACCTGAAGTACTCATGATCCTTCACACTCAGACATGGCTATAGACACTTAACACTTTATTTTACGCCGAAATTTCAAAGTTCACAGAAAATGCTCAGAGTTCAACACCCCATGTCCGATACTTGTTGGCAAGTCCGAATAACATAACACAAAATAATAGTTCTCAAGTCAAATATCAGAATATGTACTGCTTTGCCTGCTGGACCGTCTGGAGGAGCATCTAATACAAGCACCCCACTAACTCCAAGCTGCTCTACCGATTGATCTGGGGCAAACTTAATCCCTAGAATCGGTCTAGTGACCTTCCCAAATTTCACAATCTGGTCTACAATGCCGCCAACCTGAATAAAGAAAGTAAAATCGATCAACAAGTGTTTCACCAAATCCTACCCCCACCCCACCCCCCTCTCAACCTGGCAAAAAGGCAAGGAAAATAAAACTGAGGACATATGCTGAAACCGTTGATCAATTGAGCAATGAACTAGCACCAGAAAGGAGAGTTTATGCAATGAATATATTGTTCTTTTCCCCCCTCTGATCCTGGTAAAGGCATTGTTGATAACCTACAGTGTCAACAGGTATTGAAAAGCCAACACCAGAAGATGCACCAGAAGGTGAGTATATAGCTGTGTTGATCCCAATAAGGCTTCCAGAACTGTCAAGAAGTGGGCCCCCACTGTTACCAGGATTGATAGCAGCATCAGTCTGTATAACATCCTGAATTGGGCGTCCAGTTGCAGCTGAGCTAATTTCCCTCCGGAGCCCACTGCACATCACATTTGCTATGTCAGATGCTCATGTATATCAACATTATATCAACATTACCCCAGTGCCTCCAAAGAGGCTCCCGCCTAGGCAGGGTAAGGGGGGGTCGGTTGTACGCAGCCTTACCCCTGTGAGAGTCTCACAGAGAGGCTGTTTCCGTTTGACCCGAGATCTGAAGTGCGACGACCATCGGCAACTTCACAATGAATAAGAAGTGCCGACAATTTTATGAGTCATTTTGCTTTAGTCCATTACATTCAAAAGCCAAAAAGTAAAGAAGCTTTTGGCTCCACTGGAAATGGTTCACAATGAAATGTTAGATGCTCATGTCTTTGTGCCAAAATGCAAAGTGTGAAGGGCATAATTAGGGATATTTTGGCACTTTCAGGTTCAATGTCGATACAAATTAACTTTTTAGTGTAATAAATAACTTCAAGTCAATAGTATTAGTATCTTCATTTGCAATTTTACTTGAACCTATAGAAGGACCGAAGTGACTTTACTTTTAATTGAAAAAAAGAAGAGAGAATTTACATGTATTAGTCCCTTCCCAAATTGGTCCAAGAATACAGACTTTTATTTACTTCATGAAAAATGCCCATAAAAGCACAACATATGCAACCCCCCTCCGGACTCCCAAAAATGAAAACAAAACATCTAATCATGAAGCACATTTTTACCTGATAACACCAGTTGTGAGAGTGTGATCGAGCCCAAACTGCAAACAATTATCGGAAAAAAAAAAAAAAAAAACCAGGTCAATAACAAAGACATTTTTATTTGCTGAATTTATCACATTATCTTTACGTTAAAAAGCTATGCATCTCCCTGATGTCCACACTCAACCATTCAGCAGGGTTATGTGCTCAAGAGGCTACAGTCAGAACTGGATGCAGTGGACTAGAGTCGTTAAACAGTTAAGATTTGAGACAGTAAATTGTAACCAGTTTCACTTCTTTCGCTGGTTGAATATGATTGGGATTCTTAATGCCATTATTCAGGAGCTACTGTATACGTTCTAGCACTAGTGACAAAGGGACAGTGTTTACTAATAGGTACACCAATGAGTCCATGACCATCAAAAGGTACACCAAACAATTTAGTCACCCAGTCTCATGGTGAGACCATCTCGCCCAAGTTTTTGCAATTTCACAAAAACTTGTATAAGACCGTGCCACGGTGGGATGAGGTGACTTTTACGAAAATAAGGGTGACTTTTTGTCCACAAGTCAGTCTTTTTTTTCACAAAAATCACCTCTTCCTACCGTGGGACGGTCTTATACAAGACTTATTGTATCCAAAGGGTTAAAATATTACGTTCAAGGAGAGAGACCAAACAAGTCATTTTGTTAGAAAAAGATACTGAGAAAAAGAATAGCAAACTAGACAATAGGAAAAACAAAACCAACACATTTTGGCTATTTAATGGGTCATTATGACTTACAGGGTTCCCAATGGCATATACTTTCTGACCAACAAGCAAGTCAGCAGAGATGCCAATAGGAATGGGTCTCAATTTATCTTGTGGCGCATCAACGCGCAAAACTGCAACATCCTTGTCCTGGTCAAACCCAACAACTACTGCCTCATAGGTAGATTGGTCAGCAAGAGTGACCCTGTATATCACAAGATTCACAACACTATTATAATTAAAAAATGACACACCACTTGAAACCTTATCAACAAGTTCAACCAAAAGCTCTTTCAACCTCTAAAATTTCAGCAGGCACAAAATACAAGGAATTGGATACAGGAGAACCCCGGTAAGGGGGCACAGAGCCATAAGATTCACAACACCATTATAATTCAAAAATAACACGCCAAATGAATCTTATCAAAAAGGTCAACCACAATTTCTGTCAACCTCTAAAAGTCCAGCCGGCACAAAACAGAAACAAGGAATTGGATACAGGAGAACCCTGGTAATGGGACACAGAGATATTCCAAGATTACTATGTCAAGTAATCACTTATGCCTTATAAACCAGTTAGAAATATAACATAGCACAGTTCACAGTATTAAGCAAGTCAGACAATGTCCCTTAAGACTTAAGAGCTCCAACTGCTTTGGCCCATAGAGAAGCCAAATACACCAGCCGATCCCATATACAAGTGGTCTGGACTCTGGACATCTCAGAAAAAATCCGAGCATTCCGCTCCAATCAAATACACCAGAGAATGGCGAAAAATGCACACCCCCAAATAATTTAGCCTTCATATCCCTTCCCACCCAACATACTGAGGGTGCAAATGTTGTACAATAGTAGTTGCACAAATAGACATATCCCTGAAACCACAAAGCCTCCACCAGCAATTCCATGCAAACTCAGTGCAAAAATAGATGTAGAGAAGTCTCGCTACCCTGTTTGCAAAGCACATACATCCGGAGAGAAACCCAACCAGGTCTCCTCTAATGCAACATACCATGGGTGTTCAACCTGTCTAGTGCCAAGGACCAAGGTCCACACAAACGCTAACATGGTTGCGCACACACATCTGGAGACAAAACCTAACCAGGTCTTCTCTAATGCAACATGTCATTGGTGTTCAACCTGCCTAGTACCAATGTCCGCACAAAAGCACGAACCTTAGAATTATAAATAAATTTATCAAGGGGGAAAGGGGGATGATGCGATGGTATGCCAAGGTCATGGAGGGGTTTGCGAGAGAAGATTGCAAAGGCTCCGGCCCAAACCCGAGATTCCTTAGTGGGGCCAATACAAAATGGTGTTTAGAACACTAATTAAATAGGCCCCGTCAATGGCAAGCACCAATGCGATCATGGTAATTACAATCTCTCTTTCCTGAGACTGAACTGTTCTTTTTTTTTTTTTCTTGGTCAACAGGAAGAATGAAAGAAAGCTATATGCTATTCCACTTTAGACTTCTGCACTCTTCTTAAGGATCTTTCATTTGAAAGTCTTACCATACTGGAGATTTATATTTCTTCACTGATTTCATGCATCCTACCTCTCTGGCTCTCTCCATGTCAGCTTAAATGGTTTTTAAATTCATTTTTGAATAACCAGATCACTAACAGAGTATGACACCTCAGTTCTCCATAGTAGCAGTAGAAAGCCGACCATGAAAAAACATCCCCAGTAGCATACAGTCATTTTACAACCAAAATTTCAACAGGAAAAAGGAAATTTTGACTGCCAACACACAACATGGACGCCCACTATCCTTTATCTTGACTCCAAAGACAACCGTATGATCTGCATCGTTTTGCTATTTATCTTTATAATTATGCACGCTGATCGCGCAATGATTTTAAAGTTTGTCCTTCATGGCCACTTGCAGTTGTAACTTGTAATTAGTGCGATTGATCAGTCTGTATAGATAGGCATCCAGGAATCTAAGTTTAATCTGCAGGAATTCACACTAGCTGCAAAGAAAAGCGGGGTACAGCAGTACTTGCAGAGATTCTCTCAATCCTGGATGGAGGGAGCTTGGCATTTAATATACAATCTCACATCATTACATCTGATTATCAGAATTTTTTTAGATAACCTTGACTAATGATCCCTGAAAAAACCAATCAGGAAACCTCTAGTGGCCCTAAAGTGACTCGAACCTGGAACTTCTGGAGTAGATCTCAGAGGTTTTACCAGCTGAGCTACCCCGTCAGGGATACATCTGATGATCAGAATCACTTCTACAGTTCTACTATTACTCATTTCTGGCCTAAGTTATTCTAACATTTTTCCCTAGAAACAGGGGATGTGGAGTGGAACACAGGACGGGCAAGCCACATGGGACTAATTGACAAGCATGAATTTCTTCGAATCCTTGAGCAACGTTCACTGAATCAATCCAAGAATGGAACATTATGCATGTAATGTTGATATGTTACGTAGAGCTGGGCTTCTTAGTGAAGCTAAAAGTTTTTTAAAACATTAGCTGTAAACCCTGGAATTCTTGTCTGGCAAGGATTGCTTGGTTCCTGTGCCATTCATGGTAATTCGGATTTGGGAAAATATGCTAAGGACCATTTGCTTCTGTTAAAGCCTGAAAACCCTGCTCCTTATGTATAGTTGGCGCATATATATTCATCTGAGGGGAAATGAGGGATAGAGCAAGAACTACAAAAAGAATGAAGGTGGCATGATTGGCCAAATAAACTGTTATAAGTTGCATTGAGATTCAGAAGAAGGTTCATAGCATTGTTGCTTGTGACAAGATGCATCCCAAGCTGAAACTATTTACAGCGCCTTGTCGAGAGATGTTTCTTCAACTTGTAGATGAAGGCACAAGCCAGAAGTCTGCACTACTTGGGTCAGGATGAATACAAGAATCAACTCGAAGCAATTACTTCTTCACCCCAGAAGAAAAAGGGTGAATTTGAGGGAAATGACAGGGTAATTTGCGTTTAAACATCTGCTTTAATAATGATTTATGTTGTACGGACCTCACTTCACAGTAGATAGTGAGAATTAAAAAAACAAACAGGCCCATAGCTTAGATAGATATTATGCTGGTTTAGTGGGATGTATGAAGTCAGAATTATGAAGTCAGGAGATTTCTTAGTTCGAAGGCTGCTTTACTGGAATATATCAAGTGAAATTCAGTTGAGTTAAGAGATTTCCCAGTTCACTGCGTATGGGAGAAACCAACTTACTTAGCAAAAAAACTGCCCAATATACGATCAAGACATAGTATGCTGTCAAATTGTAAGGACGGGGTACTTGATCACCTTATGCACCTCTGCTGTTGAGTGGTAGATGCTAAAACTCAATTGTTGGGCACTACTCTAAATCAAGACATGAGCTGACATGTTTTGGAGGTTGTATGCAAGGATGTGAATAAGATCAGTAATGGAAGATGTTGTGAGGTCGAAAAGTATAAAGCATTTGCGTTTCAGATAATATATTATACCATTGCAGATAATTGAATTTTTCAAAGATGTTCACTCTCAGTCCAATTTTGTCAATGAAGTCCAATACGAAAATGCAGCTATCCAAATGTAAAATCAATTGGACAAAGGACCATATTGGGACCATATTGTTTTGGTACAGATTGTGATTTTGATGAAGCTGTTTCCAAGGGATAGTCTTACTGGTGCAAAGCACAAGAACTTGAGACCCCTAAATATAGGTACAGTCCTGTGTCCAGCTGATACAACATTTGTACAAGTGGAATACAGCGAACTACAATTTCCATTACATGGTCCTTCATCCAAGTGAAGATAGCTCCTGAAGGTAGGCACTCACTACAATATATATTGCATTAGGACTAACAAGACAAGACTCTACCTTTAAAGAAAGAAATTTTTCTTGGAGATAACATAGGGATAACAGTGTACAACTGATTCAGTACTTTCCATATGGCGCCATACGTACAAATTATTTAGCTTTAAAAGGAGTTAAACACTAAAGTGTAGTTTAAGGAATATTTATATTTTTTGGTTCATATGAGGCACAAAGGCTTGTACAATACATTGGGGGAGGGAGAAATTGAACTCTGAACCTAATTACCCAACACCTGAATCTTTACCAGCAGACCACGGCATCATTGATTGTAGTTTCGGGACTATGGATTTAGCATCATTAATTAATGGGGGAGAGGATCATAATTGTCATGGCACCACCGCACAAGCAAACTAATGAAACGTAAATATGTAATCAATAATGGAAAAGATGTCTAATTCATTTGATCCTTTATGTAGGTGTCATTGCACTCCACCCTACTGGGGCTCTCTATACACAGAGTGTTTCTTATTACTCCTATGTTTCACATCTTTCAAAATCTTTCTTCTTCTTGGGTTCGACCAGTCATGTTTTCATTAGTTGTGCACAACTGACCATGAAGACTTTCCTTGTGCTATAATACAGTTTACTTATCCATAAGTGCAAAAGATCGGTGTTCGGATACATAATCGAATCACACAATTTACTCAACCCACATGTCATTCATATAGCAACAGATACTCCAGATAATGGCAATGACTTCTTCTTTTTTTATAGCAATAATGGCAATGACTAAAGAAATGACAAAGCACACACAGAATCAACCAACCAACCTGAGATCAGAAGCACCACGAATAACATGATAATTGGTGACAATGTGACCTTCCTTATCCCAAACAAAGCCTGACCCAGAGCCCTGTGGCACCTCGAATACATCCAAAGTAAATGCATCCTGCCTATTAAAGACATCCCAAATTTCAAGATTAGTTAAAATTACAATGAACCCAGAAAACCAAATCCAACTTTTTAATTCTTTCAAAAACCTCAACAAATAAGATTAGTACTGTACAATAAAAGCAAGGAAACTAAGAAACCCAGTTGAATACAAACAAAAATTAACAACAAGGAACCCCAGAAATCATAGCATACTTGGTAGCAAGATTGGTAATGTAGACCACAGAAGGCGTGTTCTCCTGGAAAAGGCGGACAGTTGCAAGCTCATCAGTTTGCAATTTACGGGGCGTGGTGACAACAAATGCAGAAGCCTGATCAACATCCGTGATGAGGAGAGAGAAAGACAAGGCTAATGAAGTGCAGAGGACAAAAACACAATCAATGGCAGAAGAAAATGGGGGTTTTGAGGGACAAGTTTTCTGGGTATTGGTAGAAAAGAGAGATTGAGAGTTGTGGGTAGTGAAGAAAGCCAATAGTGAGGCAGTGAGATTATTGGTGTTTTTCTTGCTAGTGGAAATTGAAATGGGAGTTTTGGAGGGAAATTCATGGTTGTTGCTGATCTGCTTTCTGGTGAAGTAGCGGGAAAGAGGTGAGGGAGAAGAGAAAACAAGGGATGAGTAAGCAGCTGAAGCAGCCATTGGCAATTTGCTTGCTGGGCAGCTGCTTGTTTGAGAGAGTTTTGACTTTTTGTGTTAGTTGCTTTTGTGGTGAATGATGGCTCTCTTGAAATGCAGATTTTGGGGCTCATTGGCCACTGGCCAGAAGTATCTAGTACGTAGATTTCACTGCTCATTGAGGTTCCGGCTCCTCTGTTATAAAAAAAACAGTAGAGGACGGTTCATCCTCCATATCACTGACACGTGTTGTAGACTCCATCTTGTGGCTCAGATTATTTTCCTTTTAAAATAATGAAAAATTAGATTCTAATAATCCAACCTCTACCTGGTCAATTGAAAATAATCTCAACTTCTTTATTTGTGCCCAATAATCCTACCTTTTAAAATCTATGCACCCAATACACCCAAACTAACTCTGTTAAGTCTCCGTCAAAGATTTGTGGTTGATGTGGCATAGCTTTGAATACTTCACCATTCTCCCTCAGGCCCTCACAAGTCACAACCTTCTTTGTTTCCATCTCTCCTGCTAATCTAAATTCCAAACTCCCTGCGCCAAAAAAATTTCCAAGCCCCCTGATGAGATCGAGGTGAGCCCTGGCCGGTTGGGATTGATGCATTCTCAACTTTTCTGGGATGTTGCCGGTGGCGCTAGAGGACCTCGGCGAAAAGATCGAATTACTAGGAAGAGAGAGAAAATTGAGGTAGGCTTGATTGTGTTTTACTGGGTTTGTTTAATTGATGAGGTACTAGCTTAGATTACAAGTAGCTGTAGAAATTATGTAATAGTTCAAAGATACGAAGTATTAGGTAAGCAAATAGACAAATTAAAAGAAGCCAGCTATTGTATATGGCTCTTTAGAAGGAAATCAATCTAAATTTGTCATCTATCTCTTGAAGAAAAAAATATAGAGTATATTTTCAAGGGAAAAGTTTTGATCTTCAGGCATGGAAGTACAGAGTACTAAGCTCTTGAATGATTTGCTTTTGGAAAAGTTGCTTCATCATGATTCATCTAATCCTACTCTTTCAAAATTAAGGCTTGTGAAGGACGGTTGATGAGCAAGATTGTGGGAATTTTTTTTTTTTTTAAAAGTATCCGATATCATCTCATTTGAGAGCCGTTTTTGTTGGTGTTCGAAGACTGTAGGATGAAGAAGATATCGTTGTGGGGCGGTCGCGGTCGAAGTAAACATGGAAGTAGCTAGCTACAGGTTCAACTTGTGTCACCCGCCCATGACGATTTGCTTGAGTGTATTCATTAAGAAAGAGGCAAACGAGGTTTTTTTTTTTGTTCACACCAGGGTATCCACCGTCGACTTGTCTTGTAGGCACCTCAAAGGGTGAGACTGACCAAGATATTTAAGGTTGCTCCATGTCCGAGGGCCGAGGTGAGATTCGAACCCTCGGCCTTGTTTAAGGGTGAATGAGTCCTAATACTCAACCACACCCCTTTGGTTAAAGGCAAACGAGTTTGATAATGTAATTATCATCCCATCACAGAGACTTTATGCTAACTTAGAAAATGTAATTTTATTCTTTAATTTCATATATCAAGTAGTTTTACATTTTCATTCTTTTGACATTTATAACTTAATTTGTTTTCTAAAAGTTTATAGCCATAGACTGTTTTAAAATTTTACAGAGACTTTCGTATCTTATTAAGAAGTATGCTCTACAATGAAAACAAAAGCAATACGCACGCTTATCCGAAAACAAAAAGATACTAAGATAGAGAAACATAGTACTAAGTACTTACTACTTTAGTTAAGGCCTTGATATCTAAGGCCGCAATAAAACGGTCTATTACATAGTACCCCAACAAACAAAATAAAATACCATAAACTATATCTCAATTGTCACAAAACACAATCATGGGAAAGTAGTGTATCCATAATAACAGTCTAAAGGACAGAGGTGGTGACTTGAGGAGTATTTGATGATGCTTGAGAAGAACCTAATACTGCACTTGGAATCTGTAATTCACATAAATATATTATCAGTACACATGTTAGAACACAAAAAAACGAAAAGAACATGTTAACAATAAAGGTTGAGTCACATTTTAGAACACTTACATTTTCTCTTCCTCTTCCTTTATCTGCATTGCCTCTCCCTCTTCCCCTTCCTCTCCCTCTTCCCCTTTTATTAGAAGGTTCTGCAACTCTTGAGTGGTGACTAACATCAGTTGGTTTGATGGTTGTTGGTAGATATTTTCTTGGCCTTCCTCTTTGTTTCTTAGTAGGTGGTGCAACCAATTGTTGCTTGTCTTTAGATGGACACTTATTCTTATTATGACCTTCCTCCTTGCATATTGTACAATGCATGACAAGGCCGTGTCTTGTCAATTTTCCAGGCTTCTTAGGATCCTCATGAGGGTCTCTTCTTCGATTTTTCCTTGGCCTCCCTGGCCCAATTTTAATTGGAGGAGGTTGAATGGGAAGATCCACCTTAGGCCAATGCCTCTCTCCAGGACAAGGTATGATGCTAGTTTCATATGCCATCAGATATGTGTCCTTTTTGTAATAATCATGCACATACAGCTGAGACTTTATACCAAGGAATTCAGCACAAGCATTAGCATGGTAGCATGGGATCCCTCTCAAATCCCACTTTCTACACGTACAAGTACTTTCTTGCAAATCCACAACAAGGCCATCCAAATCATGCTGAACTTGAAAGACCATTAATGACGATGGTATAACATGACAGTATGCAACAAGTTCTTTTTCTTTTTCTAACTTTTCCTGAATTCTAGGGCAAATAAAACCATCATATGAAGTCATCAATTGTTTCTTTTTTACCATTCTTTCCATTAGGGCTGATCTTATATCCTCAAGCATATAGATTATATGCTTGGCTCTTGCAGTTATGATCCATCCATTAAAAGTCTTCGCCATGTTATTAACTATCACATCACATTTAGTTGTGGTTTGAATAAATGCCCTACAAAAGGTGTTAGGATCTTGCCTCATGAAAGCTTCCGCCGCCTATGGTGACACTTTCTTCATTTCCTCCATTTCTTCTTCAAAATCTGCCTTAGAATATGCCCTAGCTGCTCTCCAAAAAAGAATCTTGAGTTCATCTCCCTTGTAAATCTTGTGCCAATTTGCATATATGTGGCGTGCACAATTTTTATGCTCTGCTTTTGGAAAGACCTGTGCAACTGCATTTACCAATCCCTACCATACCATACAACAACAAAAATAAATATTTTATGTAGGAAAAAAAAAAGTTAGTTATATATTAAAATGAAATGGAAGTCACATCACCTTTTGTTGATCACTAATCATTGTCCAACCTTGGCCATCCCGTGCTTTTAGGCACTGCTTGAGTTTAGACATGAACCACTCCCATGATGAGTTATTTTCCCCTTCCACCACAGCCCAAGCCACTGGATACATTTGATCATTTGCATCTCTTCCAATGGTAGTGAGCAACATCCCACCTAGGAAGGTTTTCAGAAAACAACCATCTAAGCACAATACATGTCTGCAACCAACCAAGCAACCGTTTCTTACTGCATCAAAACATACAAACATCATCTGAAATGTAAGTGGGTTTCTTGCAATATCAGTGCATAAAATGTGGAAGGACGATGATGGGCTTCTAGATCTCAAAGCTTCCATGTAACTTCCCAGTTTGTAGTAGTGATCTGTCATATTCCCATGTAGTTTTCTATGAGCCCAGTATTTAGACTTATAAGCTACCCACCTATTTATGCACACTCTGAATCTTGTCCTTACAGTTTCAATGATTTCTTTAGCATGCCAATGAGGTTTTGCCTTGAAAATGGGCAAGAACTGAATTGCTATCCACTCGGCAGTCATTTTGTCTGTTCTTCATCATGTCTCTAGTGCAATTGTGTTTATTTTCCACTGTTTTTAGCATAAAACATTCCTTTCTATTATCCCATGATCCGTATAACCGAAAATTGCAACCTTTCGCACATTTAAGACCCAATTTCTTGTTCCTATTCTTGTCACTAATATTGTGCCACTGCATTTTTCACAACTGCTCTCTTAAAAGCAGACCTGGTAGGAAATCTGGTTCCAGAAACCCACTTTAATTTTGTGAAGTCAGTGTACTTGTCAATAGCCGGAGCTCTCAATTTTCTTTTTCTCCCAAGGATATCATCCTCCTCACTCTCACCAGGAGTATCTACATCTCCATCACTGTCTTCATAGTCACTTTCAAACCCTGAAACACTAGCTTTCTCCTTTCTAGAGGTATGTCATCATCACATATGCCTACTGTAACCTTATTTATCAAAGCAGTTGTTAATTTAGTCAACTTTTTGTCCCATTCTACAGATGACTTCCTTGATCTTATCCATTCATCATCATCCTCCTCGCTATCTACCTCAAGAAAATCATCAACTTCATCTTCTTGCTCAACAAATTGATCCTCAGTTAGTGTGAGTGGTGTCAATGTTGTAACATGTGTTGTATTGTTTTCCCCTTCCTGGTTCACTTGTGAAATGTTTTCCCCTCTCTCTTGCCCCAACTTTTGTGGAGATCTATGGTCATCTCACTCACCATTTGTGTCCCCATCCTTTTCTGGGTTATGGTCTTTCTCCACCCTCTAGTTGTCTAAGTTACAATTATGTTCTTCTACCAAATTATGATCTACAAATAAAGAGACTAAGCCCTTTTCTTTTGCCAGCACAATAATTTTGTTAACATCATCATCATTAACCACTTTCTTTATATACCCATTGCCATCATCATACCAGACTCCACCAATTTTCTCATAATTCCCAGTCTTTTCGCCCAGTTCATCCAACCAAAATGAGCACAACAAATCAGGGTCAATTCTTGAAAACTCGTACAACTGCCCACCTAGGTAAGCCACATTAGGTTCTTTTTTCAATACACCACCGTGTCGAAATCTCAAAACAACTATGTCATATGCCATTTAAAGCCTGCCAACATTACAAGTTTAGATTTTAATTAGCAGTTAAAAACCCAATGTTTTAAATCCAGTACATATGTTCAATTATAATAATATTCAACTAATATTAAACCTGGGTCTCGACCCTCCATTGCACCCAAAAAAAATTTGACATTAAACCCTAAATTTTAGGTTTACAAATTCAATAACAAACACAACCCCATGTCACACATAGTAGACAAAACTTTACGATCTAGTAGTATACATAATCCTTAGCAACTATTATATCAAACTAACATTAACAACACATAGTTCATGTCAATAAAACCTAAATCGTATTAATAAATTGCCGTAGGAATTTGGGCCTGATCATAATAAATTAATAAAATAAAAAAAAGGCAAGGAAGAAGCAAGTCACCTTTTGCATATCAATTTCCACTAGCATCCAAAAAGTGCCGCCACTATGATTTACAATTGGAGTGATTGTACAGTTGCCTTGTATTTAATTGCAAAGAATGAATCTGGTAGTCCTTTTGCTCTTAGTCAATAAGAGAGAGAGAGGTGTGAGTGCCTAGTGTGTCGCAGTGACACTAATTGACGATGTGGAAGTGGGGGATGAACGTGAGGTTTTGACAGAAACTTAACAGAGTTACTTTGGAAATATTGGGTGCACAAATTTTAAAAGGTAGAATTATTGGGCACAAATAAAGAAGTTGAGATTATTTCCAATTTAGCGGGTAGAGGTTTGATTATTAGAATCCAATTTTCATGGAAAATTGAAATATTATTCACCAAAAAGTCTCTCTCTTACCGTCCAATGTTCATCATTCTTATCATCAGCCATTCTGTTTCCTCACTTCGCAACTACAGACTAGTGCCATTGCCATGACCTCCAAAAAAACAGCTCTCTACCACCTACAAACTTTAACCACCAAATGAGCGACCCCACAACTGTTACCGGTAACCACCACCGAAACCAACAACACGACCTCCCAATATTCTCTCTCCTTAAAAGAGAATTGGGGTCCCTCGGCCACCGCCTTCACCACAGTCACACCCACCAGAAAGACAAACCAATTTGATCCTCAGCTCGCCCCGCCGCTATGTACTTCAAGCAATCCGAAACTAAAGCTTCCTCGTTTGTCATGGGAATCTCTATTGTTGGTTTTGTTTTTATATATCGTCAACCAATGTCTCAGCCAGTGATTTTAGCATTTGGGGTTTGTTCAAATCCAAAAAAAAATGTGGGGAAGAAGTATAAAATCTGGCAAAATTGTGATTTCGAAATTTGGGTTTTTGTTTAAATCAAAAACATTTAACCAAATTGAAGTACAACTTGTAGCAAAATGCAGCTTAACATTTTGTGAATGATCCAAAATTCAGGATTCCTACACTTTTTCTTCTAGTTCATTAATAATTTGGGGCAAGTTTTGTAAAATGAAAAATCGGTTTAAGCGTACTTGCGCTTTAGCAGTTCTCGCAAAGCTAATAAATAAAGGAAAAAATGTGAGCCACTGGAATTATTTAACACATATCACCAATCTACCAACTAAACCGATCTCTACTGTTTTTTTTTATAACAGTAGAGGAGCCGGACTGACTGAGGTTCCGGCTCCTCTACTGTTATAAAAAAACAGTAGAGGACGGTTCATCCTCCAGATCCTTGACACGTGTTGTAGACTCCATCTTGTGGCTCAGGTTATTTTTCTTTTAAAATAATTGAAATATTATTCACCAAAAAGTCTCTCTCTTACCGTTCAATGTTCATCATTCTTATCATCAGCCATTCTGTTTCCTCACTTCGCATCTACTGACTAGTGCCATTGCCATGACCTTCAAAAGAACAGCTCTCTACCACCTTCAAACTTTAACCACCAAATGAGTGACCCCACAACTGTTACCGGTAACCACCACCAAAACCAACAACACGACCTCCCAATATTCTCTCTCCTTAAAAGAGAATTGGGGTCCCTCGGCCACCGTCTTCACCACAGTCACACCCACCAGAAAGACAAAGCGATTTGATCCTCAGCTCGCCCCGCCGCTATGTACTTCAAGCAATCCGAAACTAAAGCTTCCTCGTTTGTCATGGGAATCTCTATTATTGGTTTTGTTTTTATATTTCGTCAACCAATGTCTCAGCCAGTGATTTTAGCATTTGGGCTTTGTTCAAATCCAAAAAAAATGTGGGGAAGAAGTATAAAATCTGGCAAATTGTGATTTCGACATTTGGGTTTTTATTTAAATCCAAACCATTTAAGCAAATTGAAGTACAAGTTGTGGCAAATTGCAGCTTAACATTTTGTGAATGATCCAAAATTTAGGATTCCTGCACTTTTCTTCTAGTTCATTAATGGTTTGGGGCAAGTTTTGTAAAATGAAAAATCGGTTTAAGCGTACTTGGGCTTTTAGCAGTTCTCGCAAAGCTAATAAATAAAGGAAAAAATGTGAGCCACAGAAAGTATTTAACACATGTCACCAATCTACCAACTAAGCCGTTCTCTACTTTTTTTTATAACAATAGAGGAGCCGGACTGTACTACACTTGATCCCACATTACTTAGTCGTTGAACAAATACTAGAAGCTTTTAGAAGATGGGATTCAAATTGCAATTGCTTTTTTTATTAAAAAAAATTGCAAAAAAAACTACTTCCTTGATCTCAGGTCATTGTTGGGGACAAGTTTTAGATGTGTCATTATGTCATTGTTATCCACCTTAAGCTCATTTGCTTGTTAGCTGTTGCATTCGTTAGGAAATATGTGGTGTTTCTTCGAATACTAGAGAGGAAACTGTGTGAAGGAATAGGAATCTCACATACACTTAATTTATTTGCCTTTTAGTTCTTGCAATTTTTGGTTACTTATTCTTTTGGCCAAAAAGTTTTCCGAAATAACGAAAAAAATAAGTTTGACATACAGTAATTGTAAAGTTTAATACTTATTGTGTTACCAAAAAAAAAAATTTAATATTATTGTGTGGAGTTCAAGGAGTTATTCATACTAATTAAATTTATCGGCATAATAACTAAAATTGAAACATTGTGTATATGAGATTTATACTTGCTCGTTTTTGAATAATTTGCCCACTTTTTTGTTTGGATCTACTCCTAATTCATCTAATTACCATTTTTTTAGGAGAATCATATATTTCTCGCCAAGTCTTGTATGAGACCATCTTACGATGTGACCGAGTTATTTTCATAAAGAATAAGGGTTTAGAAGTCACTCTTATTCTTCATAAAAGTAACTACGTTCCACCATAATAACTACATAATATTGTACACCTAGTATAATTGGTAGAGCACCACACCTCCAATATATTAACTATTTTTATTGTTTATTATCATTATTATTATATTATTATTATTATGGCTAACACAAAATATTTTATAAGACAGTCTTTTCAAAATTTTTGGTGAGATGGGGGTCACTTTTTACTGAAATAAGGATCACTGCTCACTATAAGTGACCCCTTCATTTCTAAAAAGTGATCCTAATTTTCTATGAGTTGGTCTCACATAAGACTTGCTGGCTAACTAAATTGGAAAAATATATCAATGCCATTCTTAAGTAAATATTATGGGTCTAATATAGTAAGGATGTTGAAATTATGATTTACAAAAAAAAAAAAACAAAGATATAAAGTTATTAAAAAAAAATAGGATTTTTTGTTGAAAACTACTTTCGTTTTATCACTTTTTGTTTAAAACTACCTTATTTTCTAAACTTTGTGGGGAACTACCTTGTTTCCAATTTTTTTGCCAAAGACTACCATTTGACAGAAAAATGGGTAACGAGGTTAACTTTGGCTGTTAACAAATTCATTTGACCAATCTAGCCCCCATTTATGAACCAAAAAACATGTGCCCCTCACGTGTCCTTTATTCATCAAAACATTTGAATTTTTACGATTACCCCAACCTAACCGCTCCCATTACTCTCTGCTCTCTCTCTCCTCGACTTCTTCCTCTCTCTCTGGTGGCATTATTGTCTCTCTCTCCTCAACCATTTTTACTGAGCTCACTCAGTCTCTCTCCTCGACTTCTCTCTCTTTCTTTGCCGACGTGGATGTGTGCTCACATTACTCACCAGGACCACAGCTTTAGCTCGGCATCTTCGTCACTCAAGTATCAGTAGAAGATTCCATTTTGGGGCAAAACAGGAACGTACTGCATTACCCCTTAAAAGCTTATTCGTCTCTCGATTCTGCCTGCAATCCCTAATAAACAAGGTCCCCCATTCCCTTTTGCTTTATTCGAGTAAAACACTAATTGTTAATTAGTTAGTGAAGTACTTTTACTCTGTCACACAAAAAATTAGGATGGAAAACCAACCTTAATCAATAAATTAATAAATTAATTTGAGTTTAGTGAAGTATGTGTGGAAAACCGCAGAAAATGCTTAAAAAATTAGGGTTTGAATTGTTAATGTTATAATGTCTGTTGAAAAATATTTAAAAATTTAGGGTTTCAATTGATAATGTTAAAATGTATGTTGAGATGATTAAAATATTGCCCTTTTAGTTGATTTAGATTTGTCATTATTGCATGTGGAAATTAATTAAAATTGCAGGCCCATTTTGATTTTATTAATGGGTTAATTAGTGTCAATTTGTGTATGAATTCAGGATGTCTAACAAATTATATGGGTATTTTATGAGTGGTGGTGATTATATGGAGAAATCTGTTTGTGTTAGAATTAGAGTTGGTGGGTCATTTGAAAATGTGTAAAATAAGGTTGAGTATGTGGGTGGAGTTATGTATTTGAGTTTTAATAATCCAATTGAAAGGTGGGGGTACTTTGAGCTGGTGGATATAGTGAAGAAGGAGAGTAAAATTACTGGTCAGTTTCAAATGTGGTTTAAAAGGAAGAGGAAGAGCTTAACAACTGGTAGAGCTCAGATTAAGAATGATGAAGATGCTAAGGATGTGTTGCTAACCAAAAATATCTGTGACATGATGTGTGTGTGTGTGTATATCACTCAAGGAGATCAGGGGCAAAGTGAGAGTGATTTAGGAAATGTGGTTAGAGCTGATGCTGGGCCAGGGACTAGGGGTACTAATGATGCTCGGCCAAGTACTTGGAGAAGGCCATTTGGTAGCCCAAGGACCAAAAGGGCCTGCCTGGAATAAATCCTGAGCCTTAACATAACCCACCATAAAAGACACAAAACAGTACCCCTACCCCTGTCACCTTGACTGAACCACAAATAACACTAGGAAGATCTCCTAAAAAGAATCCAAGCCAGTTTTCTCTACAAACAACACTCCTCTCACTCCAAACACTCCTGTCACTACATCTCAGCCATCTACAACTGACATCCCTCCCCCCTCTCAGCCAGCTACAACTGACATCCCTGCCCTCTCTCTTAGTCAGCTACAACTGACATCCCTTCCCATCTCAGCCAGCTATAACTGACATCCCTTCCCCCTCTCAACCAGCTACAACTGACATACCTTCCACATCTCAGCCTGCTACAACTGAGCAGCCTTCCAAGAAGGTTAACAAGAAGAGTTCAAGAAGGAGGAGGAAGAAAAAGGTGAGGGTGGTGAGATCTGATGATGGAGAGGGAGATGACAGTGAGCAAAGTGATGATGATGATGTTGTTATAGGAGATGATGACATTGATGATCAGGATGACGATGATGATATATTTGCAAAAAATGTGGATGTTGGCATCCTTGAGGGAGTAACTAATCAGTTGAAAGCAGTAGAGACTGGAGCTAGCAACAACCAAGCAAGAAGGACTGAGTATGTTGCAGAGGAGGAGACTGAGTCAGATAGCTTAGATTTCAACCTAGATGTTGAAAACAACTTCAATGAGGCATCACAGTATTGAGAATCATCATGATTATTACTTTCTACATAATAGGAAAAATAGAATAACTGTATATTATAGAAATAGGTCTAGTTGTCCGTGGAAGAAAGGAAAAGGAAAGCTGGTGAAGTGTAGTTGTGAATGTGAAGAGAAATGCAGATTCAAGGTTCATGCTAGGAAACTTAGGGATGAGTGTACATTTCAAATCAGATCTTTGAGGCTTCAGCATGTTTGTGGGTGGGTGGATATCAATTTCAAGGTGACTTCTCAATATTTGGCAGAGAGGTACATTGAGGAGTGAAGGACAGATCCAGAGTGGAAGTTGGAAGCATTTGGGGATCAGATTAAGAGGGATATTGGTGTCGAGTGTGGGTATTTTAAGAAGTACTATAAGCTAGATCTAGGGCTATGCACATGATAAATCATAAATGGAAGTGCTGCTGAACAATGGTAGGGTTTGGGATTATGTGGCTACTGTGAAGGAGTATAACTCTGGAAGTTCAGCATATGTTGTTGTGGACAGGGTTGACAGACCCTCTACCATTTTCAAGAGAATGTACATATATTTGGATGCTTGTAGAGAGGGTTTTGTGAAGGGTTGCAGGTCTGTCTTGGGGGTTGATGGATGTCATCTAAAAGGGAGCATTCCCTGGTCAAATTCTGATTGCTGTGACAAAGGATGGCAACAACAACATCTTTCCAATAGCATGGGCTGTTGTTGAAGTAGGACTCTTGGGTCTGGTTCATTCATTTGTTGTTGGAGGACATAGGCATACCTAAGGCCACAGATTGACCATAATGTCAGATAGACAGAAGGTAGTTTCTTCCCTATATGATTGCCTAAATTTTTGCTTGCATATAATTCATACTAACATGATGTTAATTATGATTTTTCAGGGATTACTGGAGGCTTTCAAAACTGTGGCAGAATTTGCTGATATCAGATATTGTGTGAGACATATCTGGATCAATTTCAAGGGACAATTCTCAGGACAAGCTTACAAGGAGGTATTTTGGAGGGCTTTCAGGGCTTACACAAAGGTATGTGTTGCTTTTAATGTTTGCAATTGTGGCTATTAATGTTCTTGCTTGCATTATACATGGTGTAGCTGCATTATGTATGTTGTTGTTGCTTTAATATGAGCTGAATAAAGCAATGGAGTGTATGATAGGGTTGATTTTGAAACTTTGTTATGTTATTTTATCTGCATGATAGGTTGATTTTGATAGAGAAATGGAGTCTATGAGAGGGTTGAATGTAGAAGCCTACAAATATTTGGAGAAAATACCTCCAAATAGATGGTTAAGGCATGCTTTCAACACTGCATGCAAGTTAGACATGTTGTTGAACAACATGTGTGAATGCTTCAACAGTGTGTTGAAGAAAGCTAGGGACCAACCCATCCTCACTCAAATGGAGTGGATGAGGAGGTATGTCATGAGGAGAAGTTGTGTGAAAAGGCAGGGAGTTATGTCATTTACGAATGGGCAGCGTTAGAAGCTAGAAACTGCAAGATCTTTCAATCTGACTTAGACATCTTTGAGGTTGACTGTAGAGATGATAGGTATATAGTGAACCTTAGTGAAAGAACTTGTAGTTGTTTCAAGTGGGATTTAACTGGAATCCCTTGTGCCCATGCCTTTGCTTGCATTTTACTAAAAAGAGGGAAACCATAGGACTTTGTGCATCACTATTTTTCCAAGGACAAGTACTTGGAAGCCTATACTCCTGCTGTAAAACCTCTCCTTGGAGTTAAGCAATGGGTGAAGGCTAACATGGAAGAACCTCTGCCTCCTGGTGAGAGGACAATTCCTGGAAGACCATCCATGAAAAAGAGAAAGAAGGAGGCAGGGGAGAATGCAGAAAAACAGCTAAAGAAAGGCAAGAAGAACAAGTGCAGCAACTGTGGTGGTTTAGGCCACAACAAGACCAAATGTCGGGTTATAGAAAAACCACCAAGTGATGAGCCCAAGTCCAAAGGTGGCAGACCACTATCACAAGATGGATAGGCAGTTGCTCATAGAAAACACTAGAAGAAAAGGGTTTATAAGAAGAAGGTATTCTCATGTGCTGACACTAAGTCCCCAATCACGACCTTGTCAACCCCGTGTGCCACTCGGCTCATTCCCGTTGGAACCAAGTCAGGCTTGTCCCGAGCTAAGTTATGTCGGAAGTGATAGATTTTGTGATGCCTCGGTTGTGGGTTAAATGTTTATTCACAAGGAATTAAAGTGGGAGAATAGTTAAGTGTGGAAAATGCTTTGCTTTGTATTAATGCTTGTGTGAATGTACAAGGCTTTCTGAATATGTACAAATGAATGGAGCAATCCCATATTTATAGGGCTCCTTGGTCCTAGGAAGCCTCTAGAGAAATACCAAGTGTCAAGCTCCTATAGAAAGTTCTAGAGAATTCTATATAAATATCTCCATAATTATTTACAAGAGAAATAAGGAGAGAACTCTAGAACCTTAGCAAAAAAACTCTTGGAAGTCCCCTTGGTGCCTTCTAGATCTTCCATTTCCCGGATTACCCAAGAAGCTTCTGAAAACAGGGCTTGTCTGGAGGTTTCTGGCAATTCGCGCCTACTGGGCGCCTTTGGTCCTTGTCAGCGCCTTTTGTCTCGCGTCAGCGCCACCTTGGCTGTGTCAGCGCCCACGTCAGCGTCCAGCTTGGCTCCAAAATTATTCTAACTCCCAGTATGAAAGTTAGACACTTCCAATGTTCCCTCCTATCAGAATGGGAAAAGCTCTAAAACCTCATTAGGGGGCAAGTGATTTGTGAGAAGCACTCGGCAAAGCCCCATATCCTCCCATGCGCCCTAGTCACGCATGGTATCCAGTGAGGAGAGCGGGTCCGTGACACTCTTCCCCACCAAAGCCGTTGACGTCCCCGTCAACGTTGCCCATCGTCCCGAGCGTCCCGAGTAGCCTTTCCCTTGAAGCTCTCGATCACGTCCCTGAACTTCCATAGGTCTTCTTCCTTCTCCCATGTCGCCTCACTCTCAGGAAGTCCATTCCATTTCACTAGGAACTCCTGCTAGTTAGGCACACCCCTTCTCCGTATGAGGGGCTCGGCCATGACTTCCTCGATTTGTCGCTCATAGGATGTCACCACGGTTGGGGGAGCCCGTTGAGACTCCCCTCTCATCGGATCTCCTTCAATCCCATGATATGGCTTGAGCATGCTTATGTGGAACACCGGGTGCACCTTGAGCTTCGGTGGTAGCTTCAAGTGATAGGACACGTTCCCGACCCTTCGGAGGACGGGATGAGGTCCCTTATATTTTCGAACGAGTCCCTTGTGCATGCATCGATCTGCTGCAGCAGTATCTTAACCATCACCAAGTCACCGACTTGAAACTGGAGAGGCCGCCGACGCTTATCCGCCCATTTCTTTATCTTCTTGGCTGCCTTGTCCAAGTAAGCCTTGGCAATGTCAAGCTGATCATGCCACCCTCGGGCCATGTTGTATGCTGCCGGACTCGTCCCTTTATACCCAGACGTAGCATTTTGAGGTGTCAATGGTTGCTGTCCCATGAGAAGCTCAAATGGGCTATGTTTTGTCGACTCCGACTTTTTGAGATTATATGAGAATTGGGCCATATCCATTATCTTCGCCCAATCCCGCTGATTTGCGCTCACGAAGTGTCGCAAGTACAACTCCAAGAGCGCATTCACCCCCTCCGGCTGCCCATCTGTTTGGGGGTGGAAGCTAGTGTAGAAGTGCAAGCTTGAGCACATAAGCTTCAACAGCTCCGTTCAAAACTTGGCCGTGAACCTGGGATTACGGTCGCTGATGATGCTTTGAGGAAGGCCTCAATATTTTACCACGTTCTTAAAGAACAATCGAGCCGTCTCCTCGGCTGTGCAATCCCGTGGAGCAGGGATAAACGTCCCATACTTCAAAAATCTGTCGATCACCACCATGATCGACCCACACCCATCAGACTTGGGGAGTGCCGAGATGAAATCCATCGAGACGCTCTCCCATGGTCTCTCTGGAATAGGAAAAGGCTCGAGCAACCCGGATGGTGAGCGTTGCTCGATCTTGTTTTGCTGGCACACAAGACACGTACGAACATATGTCTCGATGTCGTCCCGCATCTGTGGCCAGTAATAGGTGTCCTCCATGAGTGCCAACGTCTGATGTACTCCTGGATGACCAGCCCATTTGGAGTCATGACACTCCTTCATCAATTCTCGGCGTAGGTTGTCCCACCAAGGGACTAAGAAACGATGCCTCACTGTAAAGAGTAGGCCGTCATCTACTCAAAACCATCGCATCTTCCCTTCGTTTGCCATCTCCATTAAACTCTTGGCCAAAGCATCATGTTCCAACCCATCCTTGATACGCCCAAGGATGTTGCTGTCTGCCCGAGTGACGGTAGCCAGCATAACCTTCCGTCTGAGTGTGTCCGCCACGATGTTCGCCTTGCCGGGCTTATACTCCATCGCATAATCAAACTCGGCCTTGAGTTCCTTCCACTTTGCTTGCTTCGGGCTTAGCTTCTTCTGATTCTGGAAATAACTTGTCACCACGTTGTCGGTTTTGATGATAAACTGACTCCCGAGAAAATAATGCCTCCAAACTCGCAAGCAATGGATGATGGCTCTCATCTCCTTCTCGTGTACTGGGTACCTCCGTTCAGTGTCATTGAGCTTGCGAGATTCGTAGGCAACGGGGTTCCCTTCTTGCACCAACACCCCTCCGATGGCAAAGTCACTAGCGTTCGAATGCATCTCGAACGCCTTGGAATAGTCCGGCAGGGCCAACACTGGTTCCTTCGATACGGCCTTCTTTAAATCTTCAAAGGCCCGTTGGCAGGCTTCATTCCAACATTATGCGACCTTCTTTTTCATCAAGTCGGTCAGCGACACCGCCCTTGTGGAATATCCTTGGATGAAGCGCCGGTAATAATTTGCCAACCCAAGGAGTGACCGCAGCTCTGAGACATTCTTAGGTGGCTCCCATTCTTCTATGGCCTTCACCTTTGCCCAGTCCATCATAATTGTCCCTTCCTTGATATGGTGTCCCAAGAAGTCCACCTCCGGTAAAGCGAACGAGCATTTCTCTTTTTTTACGTACAACTCATTCTCCCTTAGCACTTGGAACACCTGTCTAAGATGATGGACATGCTCTTCGAGCGTGTCGCTGTACAAAACAATGTCATCGAGATAAACAACAACGAATTTATCAAGGAAAGGGTGTAATACCTTGTTCATTAACGTGCAGAACGTTGCCGGGGCGTTGGTTAAGCCAAATAGCATCACTAGAAACTCGTACGCTCTATATCTGGTGACACAGGTTGTCTTGGGCTCGTCTCCTTTTGCGATTCGAACCTGCCAGTACGCCAAACGCAGATCCAACTTCGTAAAATACCTTGCTTTGCCCAAGTGATTGAACAAGTCCACCACCAAGGGAATGGGGTACTTGTTCTTGACGGTAATTTTGTTGAGGGCCCGGTAGTCAATACACATCCGTAACGACCCATCGTGTTTCTGCTGAAACAGTACCGGTGCCCCGAATGGTGGTTTGGACGGCCTTATAAATCCTGCGTCCAAAAGCTCCTTGAGTTGTCTCCGCAACTCCTCTATCTCCGGTGGAGCCATCCAATAAGGCTCCATGGCTGGCGGTCGAGCTCCCGGCTCCAGCTCGATCTCGTGATCCACCTCTCTCCTCGGTGGAAGCCTCTTAGGCAGTTCTGGAGGCATCACGTCTTCAAACTCCTCTAGAACATTCCGAATTTCCCTAGGAACATCAAGAGAAGGAGAACCTTCCTTTGCCAGCTTCAGGATCGCTAAGTACGTGGCCTCCTTTCTCTTGATGCCCCTCTTAAGTTGCAAGGATGACAGCATCTTGGTCTCGACCACTTCCCTTGTGACCAGGACCTCACACGCACCGCTACTCCGGGAAATCATCATGGTGCCATCCTTGCCGAAGGAAATGGATTTCACGGTATCCATGAAATCTATCCCGAGCACCAGACCGTAGTCATCCATCGTCACCACTGTCAGATCCGCCTTTTCCCTCCACTCGCCAAGGTGTAAGGGAACTCCTCGAGCTACACCGTGGATAGGCATAGATGAAGAGTTGATAGCCTTCATCCAGCCTGGCTCCTTGGTGTACATTAACCCCAACCTCGTTGCCTCCTCCTTTGCCACGAAGTTATGCGTTGCTCCTGTTGTCGAATAACGCCATAGAGACCACTCCGTTCACTTTGGCCTCTTCGAACATTAGTCCCTTGGACGGCCGCCCACCGTCCGATGACAACACCTTAACTTTAGCTACTTCAACGGCTTGTGATCGCTGCGCCTTGGTTGCCTTGATGATGCTGAGGAAACGAAGGGCTCCCATCCTTGTTTCCTTGTCGGAACTCGACTTGTCCTCACACCCGGACACCAAAGCATTAAGCTTCTGTCGCTGAGGACACTCCCGGAAAAAGTGCGGTCCACCACACAAGAAACAATCTCGAGATTTACTCTTGTTGTTCGAGTGTTGGATGGACTTACCCTTGTCCTTCGCCGAGTTGAACGACGGTTTGTGGCCTCCTTGGTGGGTCTTCGCTCCCCCACCTTTCTCCTTACCGCCGCCCTTACGATCCCTCTTTTCCCTCTTCGAGTCTGGCGAGAACATAAGGGACTCGGCAACAGAGACTGCGTGTGCCAAGTCCTGCACATCGCGCCGTTTGAGCTCCTATTTTACCCACGGCTTTATCCCATCCATGAAGTAGAACAAGCGGTCTTTGTCACTCATGTCGGCAATCTCCAACATGAGAGGGGAATATTGCTTGACGTACTCCTTGATCGTGCTCGTATGCCTAAGATTGCGGAGTTTCTCCCTTTTTCGGATAGAATTGTCTTTTAAGCTCGAACCAGAACTCCTCCCATGTCTTGATCACCTTGTCGTCCTTCTCCTTGTCCCCGTGCTGCACCCTCCACCAAAGGATGGCATCATCGCAAAGATACATGGTGGCCGTCTGTAGACGCCAAAAAAGCGTCTTCAGATTTATCACCAAAAGCCTGATGATGAAAGGAGTAATGTTTAAGCTTGAACTGCTATTTTGCTTTAATAGTTAGGATAAGGTCTCAGGTTTTTCCCTCCAAATACTCCTTCATTCCATTCCATTCAGAAGCCCCGTTCAACAGCTTTCCAACGACACGTGTCATGCCTCATTCCGACTCTCGGTCGCCAAGTTGCGATTTAAGGGTAAAACCGTCTTTTACCGTTCAGGGGTAAAACGGTGTTTTCATGTTTTTCGGAATATTTAAAATCCTCCGAAAAATGAAAATGGGCTGGATGACGTCATCCAGCTGGCTGCTGACAGCCGTCAGCGGCCCTGGGGAAAGTCCTAGGGCCGCTAGCGGCGCTGACCAATTTCCCAGTGCCGCTAGCGGCTCTGACTTCCCTTCGGGCCCGGCTCATTTTTCAAGCCCGTCTCATTTTTCAGCTCAAAATTTGACCGTACAACCCTACTTTTCCACGCCTATATAAACAACCCTTCACCCTCAGTTCAAAGGACACCGTCTACAGTTGACAACCTCTATTCTCGGGAGTATTGACACCGAGCTTCCCCCTCTTTCTTCCAAACTTGAGATCTATTTTTACTATTCTTCTCAAATATAGCCTACAGTTCAGGTACAAATTCCTGAGGGCTCAAATTAAATTACTTGCTTAATTGTTTATTTTCTAAGTAGTCATAATGTAGATATCATGCTAGGTCACGTTTTTATTGCTTCCTAAATACTATCTGTCTAGTCGTTGTGCTGCTCAACTTGTCAATCAAATGCATGTCTAAATAAGGGTTAAAAATAAATGTTGTGATGCTTGTGATACACCAATTAATAGTCTAAGTCTAGGTTGTTAATCCGGTTTTGCTTGGGAATTATGTCTTTAAATTATTAAGCAAACTTGAGTTAGTAGAGGCAGTCATAATACGGGCGAGTTGGGTGCCTAACACCTTCCCACCTCGTACCTTCGCCCCCGAACCCTTTATTCTTGGGTACTTATATGTTTTATATAAGCGGGAGTCTTTCTAAAAACATGATTAGTTCACTTATCGCGCTATTGGGTTGTCCCTTACGCTTGTCCCTTCAATATAACGTCGATAGCAGATTCGTGACCTCTTTCATGGTTTTTTTTATTCAAGTCTTTTCAAAAGCTTTTATAACTCGATGGTCCCTTGAACTTATCTAAGCCCCCAACTGACAAATTTTCTATAAGGACGCACTCCGTGGAAACAAAGATTGGAAAAATTCTGGGTCCTTACAGTGGCGACTTCACTGGGGACTTATTTAAGAGGGTGAGACTCGAAAGTCAAGTTTGCTTAATTGTTTAATAACATGTTCCACATTTTTGCATCATTTGCATCATTTGCATGTGCTTTTACACAACCTTTTGACCCTTATCGACCCACGAGGAAGTTTGTGCTGCAACTCGTAGACAACCCGTATATCTAAAGGAATATACAGTTGTCCTATCGTGCAAATCGACGCTTCCTCACCCATGACTCATCAATCCTTTGTTGATGAAAAGAATTACAATCGATGTGTCGACCATCCGCCGAACGGAAATTGTAATTTGTCATGGTAACCTCACAGGAGCCAAAAGCCTTTAACCCACATTCATGCATCCGCTTGCTTGTTGTGCATATGTCGTTGTAATGCCCGTCTGATCACATGTTTGCCTGTAAACTACGTTGTTATTGTGCTTGCATGAATGCATGATTATCGTGATTATATGCCAACATGTACTTATTACGTGCTAGGAGTCATTTCTTTTTATTTTTAGCTAGTTCCTAATGCCCAAAAATGGTGCGAGAATTCAAATTCAATGAGCACTCATCATTTTCCCAATGATATATTCTAAAAGTCATGGACAGTTTCTAGGATCTTTTTAGTAAAAAAAAAGACTCAGTCTTTCAATTTCCCCTCTCCCTCTTTCTTATTTCTTTATTTTCTTTTTTTTTTTTTTTTTTTTTTTTTTTTTTCATGTAATTCAGATTCGGTCAAAAAAAAATAAAAAAAAAATCAAAAAAAAAAAACGGCAAAAACAAAAATGCCGAAAAATCAAAAAAAAAGAAAAGGGGACCGAAATTTCTTTTTATTATTCTATCCCATTTTCCTTTTTTTTTTGAGTCTAGAAAAATAAAAAAAAAAAGGATGGTCCGTCTTTTTCTATTTTTCTCATTTTCGTTCATCGACTTCATTTTTCCTTTGATATGAGGGGAAATAATCGGGCATTTAGGCTTAGGTTGTCATTTTCCATTTCTTTGCATTGTATTGCATTACATTATACATATAAGACGCTCCATGCTAGGATTCATAATTAGTCGTCAGGCTTTCGTTGTCGTCGTTTTGCATCTGCATTTGTATAAAAGTTCAAGTCTTGCATATCATGCATTAGAAGTCTAGACGAGTCAATTATAAGTCTTCTAGGGTCATTTTGCGTCAATTTATTGTTATACATGTCAAGGTCAGTTTGTCATGCATCTTGCATATTGTTGTCGTAGCTCTGTCATTGAATTGTCATCATCATGCATTCAAGTTCATATAGACGTCCTTAGATTCTTTCACCTTAGGGGTTATCGAGGGTCTTCTAAAAAATCATGAGTCTTTGTTTTCAAGTCCTTTCTTTGGCGTCTTTCTAAGTTGAGACTTGTGTTCAGAATTGGGGGCTCGAGGAAGAATTACGGTGACAAAGGTTGGGCTCGATCGTCCGGCAGATTGGTTCGTGTACAAGCTACCTCCAAGACACCACCACATTCCAAAAGGCCATTACCCCATAATCCATCATCACCACAAAGCCCACCACCACTCAATACATCCCTTACCTCACCGATCACACCCCCAAACTTCACCATGGTTAAAACCACCGACGAGAGGCTTGATGATCTCATGAGCGAGCTAGAAAGGGTACGACTCAAGGTTGAAGATATAGAGAGGAAAAGAGAAGAAGAAGCAAGGATCCCTTCCGATTTTGACTCTGAGAAAGAAGGGTCAGATGCCATGCTGGCTAAGATCACCTCTGTGCTCAAGAGTAGCGGCCTGATCTCCAACTATAGTGCCAACGTAGGAAAGTTTGACACTAAGATCAAGGGTAAGCTTCCGGCCAAATTCGCTATGCCTGAAGTATCCACCTTCATGGGAGTTGACAACCTGTAGGATCACCTGAAATCCTTCACTACTGCTATGGCTCTAAGGGGAATCAACAAGAAACTCTATGCCCATTTGTCTCCCCAGACCCTTGATACACATGCTCGACGATGGTTCTGCTCCCAAGATCTGGAAAGCTACCCAACTTGGTCCGATTTTACCACAGTCTTCCTTGCACGCTACAAGGAAAATGTTGCTCTACCTATGACCCTTCGAGAGTTAGAGATCACCAAACAAGAAGAAGATGAGGGATTCACTCCCTTCCTTAGGCGTCGGAAGCTAAAGATAGCCGAACTGGTTGAGCGACCTTCACAAGCTGATCAAATCCGCCATTTCATCAAGAACCTGCAACCTGCTTACAAGGAACCCCTCAAGTATCAAGTAATTGACTCCTACAATCGGCTCTATGTTGTGGGCATCCTAATTGATGATAACCTTCTTAAGAATTCCACTTAAGTCGTGAACAACGCGAGTATCTACAGGGGGCTATCCTACGTGTCCCTGTGAACAGCCTGTGCTCGAGAAGTTGAATAGAGTCGAAGTTTCCTAGTGTGCAAGTCTAGTTGAGTCCAGTCAAGTTTAATGATGTCTAGTTTGTCTTTTAAATTCGTCCATAGAGTCTAGCTTACTTCTCGTGTAATGCTTTTCTTCGATTCAATAAAGATTGCATTTTGATTCCCATCATTGTTCTTTGTTCAATTCTATGACGAACTTAAGTTGCCTATGACAGAATAAATAAAAAATCAAAAAAAAAAAAATTCAAAAGAAAGCCTTCATTGTGGAAAACATCAAACAAAAACTCCTTATTGATCATCCCCATAGAGGACCTACGGTTGAACCGTCTGTGCTGAGGACAGGAGGTATTCATTTGGCATCTCACATTAATATCCTTTACTACCCTATACATCATTACCACTTGCAACCCTTTGAGCCTTAATTACATAGCCTTTCATTTCTTAACCACATCATCCTTACCCGGGGAATGGGTGTGTGCGACATGGGAATAGAACAACCTTCTAGGCAAGGTGGACCAACCTATAAAAATAACCACCGAGAGAAATACCAAAAAAAAAAAAAAAGAGAGAGAACTCAAAAGTTCAAGAGCCAAAAAAGACAAAAGAGAAAAAAATTCAAGAGCGATCAAATATCCAAGAGAGTGCAAATACTTCAAGCACAACCAAACGGTGACATTACCTAAACATAGGTCCCTTAGCCACCTCGCCTAGATAAAAAACTTCTATACCATCTAGCATACTTTGGGGAGGGGATTTACATTGGGTTTCTTTGAGCCATTATCCTTTCTTTGATACCTTAACCCAGCCTGACATTACAACCCTAAAGCCCTCCAAGAGGTACGATCATTCAATTGTATAGTCCTGAACTACGTTGGCCTGATTCCACAAATTGGATACGTAGGAAACCTCAAGGAGGTCCGGCCACAACAACCACTTTATCACATTAACATAAGGAGTTTTTCCATTCCACCATTCTCAGCTAAGGTTAAAAAAAAATATGAGCCCGGTAGGTTGAAAACCCGAAAGGGCGGCCTAGGCAAAAGTTAGGGCAACCAAAAAAAAAAAATATAAAACAAATTCAATATCTTGAGGCAACTTAAATTTCTGAGGATTTAGAGCATTGTTTCTCATGTAAGCGCTCTTTGGTCAGTCGTCTAGAGGTCATACTCATCACCTTTCTCGTAGGCTTGCACACAGACTTCCCAACTGGGGGCTTTTTCAGAATGAGTCGGTTCCTTGTCCGCTACGTTTAAAGTTGTCCATTTCATCCCCATACCTTAAGTTAGGATATTTTGTATCACCGCATCAACACCCATAGCTCCTCGAGTAGGTCATAACCATCAAGAACCACACATCAAGTTGGGGGCTGATTCTCCCTTGACTGCACCCAGTCTTGTCCACTGCTCTCATACTCTGTCAAGATCACCATAGGAATGGAAATTTTGATCACAAAAACATTTCCCATATTGAAGACCCTCTTCAGACCCTATAGGAGAGTTGTGCATGTTAGGCTAGGCTGCATGGAGCTGTGAGTCAATAGAGTCTGCATACATCATATTTGCATAAGTAATAGAGTCGCCTTCAAAGGCATGCATGTGTACATAATTTCTCAGTGTCTTGAGTCCCTGCGTGTTTACATGTCAATTTCCCTTTTACCCTGTGCATATTACTATGTCATGTCTTGTGCATCTTGTCATGGTCAGTCGGGCATGTCTATTACATTTTTTCCCTATGTGCATATTTCCACCTCAGGTTTGAGTCTACCCGCTCTCCATCAAAACCAGCAAGCCCGAGGCTCTCTTAGATTTATCTTTTTTTATTTTTCTTTTATTTTTTTCTTTTTCATTTTTTTAGGGGGTATAATATGTGTAATTTTTGCTTTTCCTTTGCAATTTTTACCTTTTCCCTTTATTTTATTCCCTAAATTGTGGCTTTGTCCTATGGCATAACACGTTGCATAATTAGATCAGACGGGTATAATTGAGTCATCATAACATATCATACATATCAAAAAAAAAAAAAAATGTTGCACAAAAAAAAAAAACAGGAGTTCGAAATTCCAAGATCAATGTTTACAAAAGAGGCCCAACACTGCTCAACTGGAATCATTGCTGTCAGCCTCGTCATCAACGGACGGCCCCTGACCATAGTTCCCGGTCGAGTAATGGAGAGAAGAGCTATATATGGGCCTACTGTTCTCAGGCCTCATGTCCAGTCCATCATACGCCGGGGCCCGCATAGGGGTACCTGCCGAAAACCCCGAAGCAAAGAAGTTCGTCGTTGCCTGACTGGCAAAATTCATAGCCACATCTTGATGTGAAGGCCCAGCATATGACACATCCCATCCAGGGGCGTTCGCCCAACTTCCAGCCAAGGGCGTAGGAACAGGCAACCTATCAAGAGAAGGCCGGAAATCAGCAGGAGAGAACATCTCAGGAACATGCGGAACAGAAGGTCCGAGCGCCTCATCAACAGGAGGCCTGGTCACCACCACAGAAGGAGAACGAGCAATAAACGGTCTGCTCGCCGAAGAAGCCCTCCCAGCAGAAGAATGGCGAGGTCCCACTGAAGATGAAGATTGGGACATCTGCAGATAGTCAAAGTTTAAATGTTAAGTTAAGCACTCCACTTAGCTAAACAAAACAAAAAGGGAGAAAGTCAACTCACATCAACGGTCTTGGACCGAGAACTCTTCCCCTTGCCCACCACTCGACCATAGCCCTTCTTCAACAGGTGGATGAGCTTGAAAATCTGAGAGGTCTTCTCTCGGTTCAACTACAAAAGAGAGAGAGAGCCACAAAATAAAGTCAGCACTCAAAAGCAAAAGTACAAAAACAAAAGGGAGAAGAAAACTTACCCCCGTGCAACCGTCAGGCAAGGGCAAGCCCTCCACAGCCTCTCTGTCAGCCATATGGAGGGGGAACTCCTCCACTATGCGTCCCCCACTCTCCCCAATGTACCTCACCTCATTGGTCGGCAAGGTCACACTTGGGGGCTGACCCCGAGAAGCTCTAGAATGAGACCTCCTAGGACCCGGAGGAGCTAGACGATCCGCCTACAAGACACAAGGAGTCAGTATATTACGCGTACAGTTAAAAGATGCAGATAAGTTTCTTACCTCAGAAGTGAGGTCTGGCATCAAGCAGTCCAAGCAATAGGCTAGGTACATGGCGGTCTGGTCTAAGCCAACGACGTCCGGCACGATAAACTCCTGCGCCGCCCTACCACGGATCACGACCCCCAGGTCCCGCACACTCAGACCACGCAGGTAAAACATGGTTAAAGGAGGATCCTCCGGAACCAGATGAGTACCCAGGGAGGGATAGACCAACCGAGTCAAATGATCCCCTAAGTACCAAACAAAACTGAATGGCCCCTCGAATACCACTCGTAGAGAAGATACCCTAAAAGACTCTAGGGTAATGTGGGTAGGAACCCCAGGAACATCATTAAAAGCGGACCACAACACCTGCAGATTACCAATTTAAAATTCATTCACACAGAATGAACAAAAGGGAATGCACAAGTCAACAACCACGTACCGTAGACGCAGCATGACTCTCGAAGGTGGCCCGAAAATGCTCCAGAGAGGAAAACGGATGGGCATCCCTACCAACCAATCGTGAACCTAAAGGGAACATTCTCAAACCAGGACGATGAGGACCAAAAGCTGGAAAATACTCAAAGAACCACAGCTGCCACACAAGCAAACACAAAGAATGATTTCCACAATCGAAGACATAGGCAAAAAAAAAGAGGAGTAAAAAAAAAAAGAAAGGAAACCTACCCCTTGTATCCTCTATGGGCCCGTGATAGATGTCCTCTCACTCGTCTCCTTAGGCCTACAGGCCCGATGACACCACTTCACCAAAGAAGCATAAGCAGCAGCACCAAGGTTGTACTCACGCACCTTGGTCAAATCCTCCAAGCATGTTAAGAAACCGACTTGACACACACTCTTCTTTTGAGCAAAGATCGCCGACCCCACCAAACAAGCCAGGAAAATACGAGCCCTCTGCTCCTCGGTAAGCCCCTGCGCAGATACGGCCTCCCACAACCGCGCCAAGGAAACCCAATCCTTATCAAAGTGGATGGATACGGGCCCGTAAAGATCCAACAAGGTTTCATTCCGTCGCCAATAGCTCTCGTCGTACTTAATACGACACCCTCTAAAGGATAACCCCGTCAGCACAGCAAACTGATAAAGAGTAGGAAACATCTCTCCCAGAGGTGTATGGAACGTGTTTGTAGAATGCCAAAACCTCTCCAGTAACCCCCGGGCAACAATCCTAGAATCCCCCGAGTGACAAGCAGGTATAACAGTCAAAAAATCAGCGAGACCCGAGTCCAGTACCAAATTCCTGGCCCCCTCCGAAAAGGTCCCCAACATCATAGCCTAGTGGGAAGTAGTCCCATGAGCCTGCAGAAAAACCCCGACACCCTAGCCAACCAACAAAATTTTCTCAATACCCCATATACCACAAATACAGCTAAAATAAATTCCACACAAATTATATACAGCTGACCACCAATCCAGTACAAGTCCCAATTTGTTCATGTGCCGAAGCACTAACAGTTCCAATTTTCAGTTTGAATATACTGAACAGAAAAAAAGAATAGTAGAAGACATACCAGCCTCAAGTCAGACAAATGACTCCGTCTATCCGGCAATAGTACACTACGGTTCCAAATTGCAGGAGGGCGCCAATCCAACCGCATAAAAGAATCGTGGTACAGTCGAGCCCCATCCGCCTGACCGGTCGGAGGCCCTCGGGTAGAAGGTAACCCGATGCGAAAAAGGCTCCGGTTATACTCCTCGACACTCATAGGACGCTTCCCTTTGTCTACGGGAGCCATGGGAACACAATGGAACTTTCTCTCTACAAGTGGGAAAACAAAAGTTTTAGATTTGCAAGAAACAAGCACCCATTCAACAATGCAACCCAAAATTCAGCAACTAGGCGGAAAAATAATCAAGTTCAAGAAAAAAACCGAACCAAACGGACAAGAATCGACTTACCTCAAGTGGAGTGAAGCACTCAACAATGTAGGAACTTGCTCTCGACAATGGCTTGGTGAGGAAGAAGACCCAAAACGCGAAAAGAAGAGAGAGAAAGCGCCGAAGCACTTTTTATTTGGCTCAAGCCCAGCGCCGCTAGCGGCCTCACACCGAGGCCCACCGCCGCTAGCGGCCCTGCAGACCTGCAGCACGGGCCCCACTGCTGACCCATGGCCCCTTTTTCCAGTCCAGAGTTCGTTATTACAGTTCAGGCAATATCGGTACCAAGCGCGCGGGAGTGAAGCCCCTGGCCCACAGATTCAAATTCGACAGTTGGCCCATTTTACGGTACCAACTATTTATAGGTAAAACTAACCCGTTTATTTTTACAGGACCCAAATACTGAAACCCGGATCTACACTGCGACGACTCTCACCGCCCAGAGCGCCCAAGTTATTTATGAGCCCGATAATTTTTATCGGCACTTGCTAAGCAACACAACAGTAAAAATTTTGGGCCAGTCACTGATCGCTTAGGCTATTGCGGTTAAACTGTCCTTCTGCGAAACTACAAATTTTGGGCCAGCCACTGATCGCTTAAGCTATTGCGATTAAACTATCATTCTACGAGTTTACTATTTTTTGTGTCGGTCAATGATTGCTTAAACTGTTGCAGTTATACTGTCCATTATTTTTATATGTTTCAGTCAATGATGGCGTAAACTATCGCATTTAAACTGTTCATATGTCATAACCACTTTACGGTCGACTATTTTTAATCGCGCTGTCTCGTTGACTTTTTCGTTTCTCGTACAGGGACGGAATCTCGACATCCGCCGAGCGGTGTTTAGTCACTGTTTGTCGAAGCACTCTACGTTGATCATTCTCAAAGTATTACTAACTTTTTCATTCACTCTGAATACAGGTGTTCAGCAGACATTTAGATCATCTACGGACTGTGTTCTATCCTGCTACTATAACCTTTGTTTTCTCTTGTGTTAACAGGGATGAAATCTTAGCACACTACGAGCGTGTTCCAACTCAGGTTTGTCTTCATATGCATACATACTGTACACTCTCACACACCATGTGCACATCAGCATCCTGCATGTCGCCTTCGGAGTACTTTGATCTTCGCTTTTACTCAAGCTCGATCAAAGTGGGGGCTTCTGTAGACGCCAAAAAGAGCGTCTTCAGATTTATCCGCAAAAGCCCGATGATGAAAGGAGTAATGTTTAAGCTTGAACTGCTATTTTGCTTTAATAGTTAGGATAAAGTCTCAGGTTTTTCCCTCCAAATACTCCTTCATTCCATTCCATTCAGAAGCCCCGTTTGACAGCTTTCCAACGACACGTCTCATGCCTCATTCCGCCTCTCGGTCGCCAAGTTGCGATTTTAGGGTAAAACCGTCTTTTACTGTTCAGGGGTAAAACGGTGTTTTCATGTTTTTCGGAATATTTAAAATCCTCCGAAAAATGAAAATGGGCTGGATGACGTCATCCAGCTGGCTGCTGACAGCCGTCAGCGGCCCTGGGGAAAGTCCTAGGGCCGCTAGCGGCGCTGACCAATTTCCCAGGGCCGCTAGCGGCGCTGACTTTCCTTCGGGCCCGACTCATTTTCCAAGCCCGTCTCATTTTTCAGCTCAAAATTCGACCATACAACCCTACTTTTCCACGCCTATATAAACAACCCTTCACCCTCAGTTCAAAAGACACCGTCTACAGTTGACAACCTCCACGCCTAGGTTGTTAATCCGGTTTTGCATGGGAATTATGTCTTTAAATTATTAAGCAAACTTGAGTTAGTAGAGGCCGTCATAATACGGGCGAGTTGGGTGCCTAACACTTTCCCACCTCGTACCTTCGCCCCCGAACCCTTTATTCTTGGGTACTTATATGTTTTATATAAGTGGGAGTCTTTCTAAAAACATTATTAGTTCACTTATCGTGCTATTGGTTTGTCCCTTCGGTTTGTCCCTTCGATAAAACGCCGATAGCAGATTTGTGACCTCTTTCATGGTTTTTTTTACTCAAGTCTTTTCAAAAGCTTTTATAACTCGATGGTCCCTTGAACTTATCTAAGCCCCCAACTGACAAATTTTCTATAAGGACGCACTCCGTGGAAACAAGGATTGGAAAAATACCGGGTCCTTACACCTTCGTGATCTTGGAGGCATCGTCCTCCAAGTGTGTTGCATCAAATTACCGAACGACACACCAAAGGAAGTTGTCGAGCTCCCTTGCATCCCGTTTTCCCGTGAATTTCGGTGATTCGGGTACTTTGAGCCTTGTCGCCTCCCTTACCATAGCACTCCCATCCACGATCGCCTTGCAAAGCGTTAACTCCATCTTTGTACTGTCCAACTCCACCTGGACAGCCGAGATTACGCCCATCAACTTAATCTCTAGATTCGCCAAGTCCTCCTGGTACTTGGCCTTGAGTTCGTTGAGTGCAACCAACATCTTCTCACTCAAGTCTTCAGACATTGTTTCGACATCGCCCAACCTTTGGTCTGAGCTGTCGGCCCGGGATTCCAGCAGCGCGACAGCGTCAGTGAGTTTGACGACGATGTTCTTGACGTCCTTCTTATTATTCTTGCGTCCGGTCTGTGCTTCCTCGTGAATCACTCCCGATGCTTCAACGTTGTCTTTCTCTCCTCCTGCCATGGCAACAAAGTCCCGTGTCGTACCACACCTTAACCGGAGCTCTGGTACCACTTCTCACATGCTGACACTAAGTCCCCAATCACGACCTTGTCAACCCCGTGTGCCACTCGGCTCACTGTCCTAATGGAACCAAGTCAGGCTTGTCCCGAGCTAAGTTATGTCGGAAGCGATAGGTTTTGTGATGCCTCGATTGTGGGTTAAGTGTTTATTCACAAAGAATTAAAGTGGGAGAATAGCTAAGTGTGGGAAATGATTTTCTTTGTATTAATGCTTGTGTGAATGTACAAGGCTTTCTGTATATGTACAAATGAATGGAGCAATCCCATATTTATATGGCTCCTTGGTCCTAGAAAGCCTCTAGAGAAATACCAAGTGTCAAGCTCCTACAGAAAGTTCTAGAGAACTCTATACAAATATCTCCATATTTATTTACAATAGAAATAAGGAGAGAACTCTAGAACCTTAGAAAAATATCTAGGAAACTCTTAGAAGTCCCCTTGGTGCCTTCTAGATCCTCCATTTCCCGGATTACCCAAGAAGCTTCTGGAAACAGGGCTTGTCTGGAGGCTTCTGGCAATTCGCGCCTACTAGGCGCCTATGGTCCTTGTCAGCGTCACCTTGGCTGTGTCGACAACCACGTCAGCGTCCAGCTGGGCTCCAAAATAATTCTAACTCCCAGTATGAAAGTTAGACGCTTCCAATGTTCCCTCATGTCAGAATGGGAAAAGCTCTATGACCTCTTTAGGGGGTAAGTGCTTTGTGAGTAGCACTCGGCAAAGCCCCCTAGCCAACCGTGCGCCCTAGTCATGCATGGTGTCCTGTGAGGAGAGCGGGACTGTGACAGTATGCCCAAAATCTTCTTTGCTTCTTGTTTCTTGTTTTGTCCCTCAATGTAATGCACTTAATTTTTGTTGTTGTGGTGGTGCTGTTGTATAGGGTGCTGGAGCAGCTGTGGGTGCAGAAGGAAAGATTTCAACACCTGCTGGTACTTAGGGCCAACAAGACACAATTGCTGCCACTTGAAGCCAGCCAAGCCAGCCTATGTCACAGCCACAAAGCCCACCGTTGTCCATGATATCAACAAAAATGTGATGGAGTCAGTTGTGTGTATTTTAGGAGCTTTATGAAGTTGTTGGTAATTAGATGTTAGAATGGTATAAATTAGATGATTAGTAGTGGTATTTTGGGGGTTTAAGAACTTGTTGGTAGTTACATCCTAATTTGTGTATTTTGGGGGTTGTATTTGACAAGCAATGACATTTACAAATGTTGTCTTTTTAAGCAAAGTCAATAATATGGAATCATTTTGCTATTTACAAGGTGGACAACCTGTGACATTCTAATTTACAAATTCATTTCATTGAACAAATTCATTTCATTGAACAATTTCATTTCATTGAACAAATGGAAACAAGTGCATTGGTGCCTATTACATAACCATGTCAAAATGATCCACCATTTGCTTTCAAAAGCTCCCCATAATCATACCAAAATACAATACCCTCTGTAGACGCTGAAAAAGCGCATTCAGATTTCTCAGCAAAAGCCCGATGATGAAAGGAGAAATTTATAAACTTGAATGCTATTTTTGCTTTGATTGGTAAAATAAGGTCTCAGGTTTTTCCTCGATCACTCCTTAATTTTCACTTCATTTAAAAGCCCCTTTTAAGAACTTTCCATTTCTTCCTTCCGTGTCCAAATACGATTCCGCACCTAAGAGTTATGGTCAAACAAAGTTAAGAGTCAAAATAGATGTAGCCGAATACTGTGGACCATGTTTCCACCCCCATTTGGGAGTTCATTTGGTTGAATTAATTTGTGAGCCTTATATTTCTAGATTCCTTATTCAAATAGATATCCAATGACATATCATGAGCCCACAACACATTTCCAACCAAGGAGTTACTAGCAGCGCTCGCTGAGCTTCCAAGCCCGAATATTTTTCAGCCCAAAATCCAAATTTTGGCTCCTTTCACCCGCCCAACCCTACTTTCTGTGCCTATAAATACAACCCTCCTCCCTCAGTTCAAAAGCGACAGTCTACAGTTGACAACCTCTATTCTCGGTTGAGTACTCCCGAGCTTCTCCCTCTTTCTTCCAAATTTGAGATCTTGTCTTTTACTATTCTTGTCAAATATAGCCTACAGTTCAGGTACTAACTCCTGAGGGCTCAAATCAAATTAATTTCGTAATTGTTTATTTTCTAGTACTCATAATGTAGATATCATGCTAGAATAACGTCTTTTATTGCTTCCTAAATATTGTCCTTCCAAGCATGTCTAGTCGTCGTATTGCTCAACTTGTCAATCGAATGCATGTCTAAACAAAGGTTAAAAATAAATGTCGTGATGCTTGTGATGAACCAATGAATAGTCTAAGTCTTGGCTGTTAATCCGGTTTTGCATGGGAATTATGTCTTTAAATTATTAAGCAAACTTGAGTTAGAGAGGCCGTCATAATACGGGCGACTTGGGTGCCTAACACCTTCCCACCTCGTACCTTCGCCCCCGAACCTATTATTCTTGGGTACTCATATGTTCTATATGAGCGGGAGTCTTTCTAAAAATATGATCAGTTCACTTATTGCGCTATTGGGTTGTCCCTTCGGTTTGTCCCTTCGATAAAATGCCGATAGCAGATTTGTGACCTCTTTCATGGTTTTTATTCAATTCAAGTCTTTACAAAAGCTTTTCTAACTCGATGGTCCCTTGAACTTATCTAAACCCCCAACTTACAAATTTTCTATAAGGACGTACTCCGTGGAAATCAGATGGATGAAAATCCCGGGTCCTTACAGTGGCGACTTTACTGGGGATTTATTTAAGAGGGTGAGACTTGAAAGTCAAGTTTGCTTAATTGTTTAATAACATGTTCCATATTTTGCATCATTTGAACGTGCTCTGTCACAACCTTTTGACCCTTATCGACCCTCGGGGAAATTGGTGTCGCAACTCGTAAACAACCTGTATATCAAAAGGAATATACAGTTGTCCTATCATGCAAACCGACGCTTCCTCACCCACGAGTCATCGACTCTTGTTGGTGAAAAAGAAGTACAATTGATGTGTCGACCATCCGCCGAACGGAAATTGTAATTTGTCGTGGTGACCTCACAGGAGCCAAAAGCCTCTAGCCCACATTCGTGCATTCGCTTGCTTGTTGTGCATGTGTCGTTGTAATGCCCGTTTGATCACTTGTTTGCCTGTAAATTGCGTCGTTGTAGTGCTTGCCCGAATACATGAATATCGTGATTATGTTCCAACATGTACTTACGTGCTAGGAGTCTTTTCTTTTTATTTTTAGCTAGTTCCTATTGTCCAAAAATGGTGCGAGAATTCAATTCAATGAACACTGGTCATTTTCCCCTATGATATATTTTCATATAGCGTCAAAGTCATGAACAATTTTCTAGGACCTTTTAGCAAAAAAAAAGAGTCAGTCTCTCCAATTCCCCTCTCCCACCTTTTTTTACTTGTCTTTTTTTCCTTTATTATTTTGATGTAATTCAGATTCGGCAAAAAAAAAAAGGAAAGCAAAAAAAAAAACAACAAAAAATGGCGTTGGAAAAAAAAAACACCGAAAAAAAAAATATCGGAAAATTAAAAAAAAAGCCAAAATTTTCTTTTGTATTTATTTTCCCATTCTTCATTTTCTTTGAGTCTAGAACAATTTTAAAAATAGGATAGTCCGTCTTTTTCTACTTTTCTCATTTTCGTTCATCGGCTTCATTTTTCCTTTGATATGAGGGGAAATAATCGGGCATTTAGGCTTAGGTTTTTACTTTCTTCTTTTCCATTTCTTTGCATTGCATTGCATTGCATTGTACGTATTAGACGCTCCATGCTAGGATTCATAAATAATCGTCATGCATACATTGTCGTCATTTTGCATCTGCATTTGTACAAAAGTCCAAGTCTTGCATTCATCAATGTCTCCATTTGTTCACTACCTCTCATGCACTAGAAGTCTAGACGAGTCGATCATAAGTCTTCGAGGGTCATTTTGCGTCAATTCATTGTCGTACATGTCAAGGTCAGTCCGCCATGCATCTTGCATATTGTTGTCGTAACTCTGTCATTGCATTGTCATCATCATGCATTCGAGTTCATATAGACGTCCTTAGATTCATTCACCTTGGGAGCTATCGAGGGTCTTCTAAAAATCATGAAGTCTTTGTTTTCAACTCCTTCCTTTGGCGTCTTTCTAAGTTAAGACTTGTGTTCAGGATTGGGGGCTCGAGGAAGAATTACGGAGAAAAAGGTTGGGCTCGATCATCCGGACGATTGGTTCGTATACAAGCTACCTCCAAGATACCGCCACATTCCAAAAGGCCATCACCCCATAATCCATCACCACCACAAAGCTCGCCACCACTCAATATATCCCTTACCTCACCGATCACACCCCCAAACTTCACCATGGTCAAAACCACCGACGAGAGGCTTGATGAGCTCATGAGTGGGTTGGAAAAGGTGCGATTCAAGGTTGAAGATTTGGAAAAGAAGAAAGAGGATGAAGCAAGAATCCTCTCTGACTCCGACTCCGAGTAAGAAGGACAAAATGCCAAGCCGGCTAAGATTAATTCTGTGCTCGAAAACAGCGGTGTGTTTGCCAACTACCATGCTAATGTTGGTAAAGTCAATCCCAAAGTCAATGGCAAGCTTCCAGGCAAGTTCGCCATGCCCGAGGTTCCAACATTCACTGGAACTGATAATCCATAAGACCACCTCAAAGCCTTCATTACTGCCATGGGTTTAAGAGGAGTTGACAAAAATATCTACATTCACTTGTTCCCACAGACTCTTGATGCCCCGACTCGTCGTTGGTTCTACACCTTGAATTTGGAGAACTACCGCACTTGGTCAGATTTCACTATTGTCTTCCTTGCACGCGACAAGGAAAATGTTGCTCTACCTATGACCCTTCGAGAGTTAGAGATCACCAAGCAAGAAGAAGATGAGGGATTCACTGCCTTCCTTCAGCGTTGGAGGCTAAGGATAGCCGAACTGGTCAAGCGACCTTTGCAAACTGATCAAATCCGCCAATTCATCAAGAATCTACAATCTGCTTACAAGGAACACCTCAAGTATCAACCAATTGACTCCTACAACCGGCTCTATGCTGTGGGCATCCTAATTGAAGATAACATTCTTAAGAATTCCACTTAAGTCGTGAACAACATGAGTATCTACTTGGGGGTGTCCTCCATATCCCTATGAACAGCCCGTGCTCGAGAAGTTGAAGAGAGTCGAAGTCTCCTAGTGTGCAAGTCTAGTCGAGTCCAGTAAAGTCTAATGATGTCTAGTTTGTCTTTTGAATTCGTCCATAGAGTCTAGCTTACTTCTCGTGTAATGCTTTTCTTCAATTCAATAAAGATTGCATTTTGATTCCCACCATTGTTCTTTGTTCAATCCTATGACGAACTTAAGTTACCTATGACGGAATAACAAAAAAATAAATAAATAATTCAAAAGAAAGCCTTCATTGTGGAAAACATCAAACAAAAACTCCTTAATGATCATCCCCATAGAGGACATACAATTGAACCGTCCGTGCCAAGGACAGGAGGCATTCATTTGGCACCTCACATCAATATCCTTTACTAACCCATACATCATTACCACTTGCAGCCCTTTGAGTCTTAAACACATCCTTTCATTTCTTAACCACATCATCGTTACCCGGGGAATGGGTGTGTGCGACATGGGAATAGAAGCAACCTTCTAGGCAAGGTGGACTGACATACAAAAAGAGCCACCGAGAGATATGCAAAAAAACAAACAAAAGAGAAAAAAAATTTGAGAGTGATCAAAGATCCAAGAAAGTACAAACACCAGTACAACCAAACGGTGACATTACCTAAACATAGGTCTCTTAGCCACCTTGCCCAGATCACAAACTTTTATACCATCTGGCATACTTTGGGGAGGGGATTTACATTAGGTTTCTATGAGCCTTTATCCTTTCTTTGACACCTTAACTCAGCCTGACCCAAAAGCCTTCCAAGAGGTACGACCATTCAATTGTATAGTCCTGAACTACGGTGGCCTGATTCCACACACTTGATACGTAGGAAACCTCAAAAAGGTCCGGCCACGACAACCACTTTGTCACATGATCATAAGGAGTTTTTCCATTCCACCATTCTCATCTAAGGCTAAAGAAAAAAAACGAGCCCGGTAGGTTGAAAACCCGAAAGGGCGGCCTAGGCAAAAGTTAGGGCAAACCAAAAAAAAAAAATTGTAAAACAAATTCAATATCTTGAGGCAACTTAAATTTCTGAGGATTTAGAGCATTGTTTCTCATGTAAGCGCTCTTTGGTCATTCGTCTAGAGGTCATACTCATCGCCTTTCTCGTAGGCTTGCACACAGATTTCCCAACTGGGGGCTTTTTCAGAATGAGTCGGTTCCTTGTCCGCTACTTTCAAAGTTGTCCATTTCATCCCCATACCTTAAGTTAGGATATCTTGTACGGTTGCACGAACACCCATAGTTCCTCGAGTAGGTCATAACCATCAAGAACCACACATCAAACTAGGGGATGATTCTTCCTTGACCGCACCTAGTCTTGTCCACTTGTCTCATACTCTGTCAAGATCACCACAGGAATGAAATTCTTGATCACAAAAACTTTTCCCATATGAAGAGCCTCTTCATACCCTATAGGAGAGTCGTGCATGTTAGGCTAGGCCGCATGGAGCTGTGAGTCAATAGAGTCTGCATACATCATATTTGCATAAGTACTAGAGCCGCCTTCAAAGGCATGCATGTGTACATAATTTCTCAGTGTCTTGAGTCCCTGCGTGTTTACATGTCAATTCCCCTTTGCCCCGTGCACATTACTAAGTCATATCTTGTGCATCTTGTCATGGTCGGTCGGGCATGTCTATTGCTTCTTTTCCCTATGTGCATATTTCCACTGCAGGTATGAGTCTACCCGCTCTCCATCGAAACCAGCAAGCCCGGAACTCATGATCAAGCCCAGAAGCGACCTTCCGACTACAACCAAGAATGGAAATAACCTCCCAACAACAGACTGCACACGCGGGCCCCCTATTGTCCCCCGACTTTGTTCCAGCCTAGAAACCGTTATTTCAGTTCGTTCGAGGCAAAGACCAGTACCAAGCACGCGGGAGCGAGTCCCTTTGGCCCACTAATTCAAAATTCAACAGTTGGCCCATCTTACGGTACCAATTATTTTCAGGTAAAACTAACCCAATTATTTTGCAGGTCCTAAATACACGAGCCCGGATATGCCCCGACGATATTTATCGTCTGGAATGTCAAAATTATCTTAAGCCCGGTAAATCTGCTGGCCTCATCGAAGTCCCAACGTCCCAAAGTCGGGTCAGTCAATGACCGCTTGAGGTTAAACTGTCCTTCCCTCCGAAAGTCCCAAAGGCCCAAAGTCGGGTCAATAAATGACCGCTTGTGGTTAAACTGTCCTTCCCTACAAAAGTCCCAATGTCCCAATATCCCAAAGTCGGGTTAGTCAATGACTGCTTGCGGTTAAATTGTCTTTCCCTACAAAAGTCCCAAAGTGTCCTTCTACGAGGTTACTTATTTTGTGTCAGTCAATGATTGCTTAAACTGTTGGAGTTATACTGTCCTTTGTTTTTTTATATGTTTCAGTAAATGATTGCTTAAGTTATTGCATTTAAACTGTTCATATGTTTTAACCATTTTACAACCGTCATTTTGATCGCGCTGTCTCGTCGACCTTTTCGTTTCTTATGCAGGGACGGAATCTCGGCATCCGCCGAGTGGTACTTAGTCACTGTTTGCTCAGAAAAAAGCATTTATACTATTAACTCTCACAAATGTTACTTCCCATTTACAGCCGTTATTTTTAATCGCGCTGTCTCGTTAACTTTTTCGTTTCTCGACAGGGACGGAATCTCGACACCCGTCGAGCGGTGTTTAGTCACTGTTTGTCGAAGTATCCAACGTTGATCATTCTCAAAGTATTACTAACTTTTTCATTCACTTTGAATACAGGTCCCGAGCAGACGTTTAGACCATCTACGAGCGGTGCTCTATCCTGCTAACCATAACCTTTATTTTTCTTGTGTTCACAGAGATGAAATCTTAGCACGCTACGAGCATGTCCCAACCCAGGTTTGTCTTCATATGCATACATACTGTACACTCTCACACACCGTGTGCACATCAGCATCATGCATGTCGCCTTTGGAATACTTTGATCTTCGCTTTTACTCAAGCTCAATCAAAGTGGGGGCTTCTGTAGACGCCAAAAAAGCGCCTTCAGATTTCTCAGCAAAAGCCCGATGATGAAAGGAGTAATTTATAAACTTGAATGCTATTTTTGCTTTGATAGGTAAAATAAGGTCTCAGGTTTTTCCTCGATCACTCCTTCATTTCCACTTCATTTAAAAGCCTCTTTTAAGAGCTTTCCGTTTCTTTCTTCCGTGTCCAAATACGATTCCGCACCTAAGAGTTATGGCCAAACAAAGTTAAGAGTCAAAACAGATGTAGCCGAATACTGTGGCCCATGTTGCCAACCCCATTTGGGGGTTCATTTGGATGAATTAATTTTTTCCCTTATGTTTCTGGATTCCTTATTCAAATAGCTTTCCAATGACATATCATGAGCCCACACCACATTTCCAACCAAGGAGTTACGAGCCCAACATTGGTGCGTACTCCAAAACTGACCTCTCCTTACTCTTTCGGATATATCTCGAGATCCACAAAACCTTTAGGCCTGAAACCAAAGCCATTTGAAACTAGACCCAATAAGTTTTCCAAGTCATCTTGAATCATCCAAGTTGAAGCCCAAACGAGTGAGATATGGCCCGGTAAAGGTTCAGCTGGGAGGGCCGCTAGCGGCGCTCACCAGCTCCAAGCCCGACTATTTTCAGCCAAAAATCCAAATTTCGGCTCCTTTCACCCGTCCAACCCTACTTTCTGCGCCTATAAATACAACCCTCCTCCCTCAGTTCAAAAGAGACAGGCTACAGTTGACAACCTCTATTCTCGGTTGAGTACTCCCGAGCTTCTCCCTCTTTCTTCCAAATTTGAGATCTTGTCTTTTACTATTCTTATCAAATATAGCCTACAGTTCAGGTACTAACTTCTGAGGGCTCAAATCAAATTAATTGCCTACTTATTTATTTTCTAGTACTCATAATGTAGATATCATGCTAGAAAAACGTCTTTTATTGCTTCTTAAATATTGTCCTTCAAAGCATGTCTAGTCGTCGTAATGCTCAACTTGCCAATCAAATGCATGTCTAAACAAGGGTTAAAAATAAATGTCGTGATGCTTGTGATGAACCAATTAATAGTCTAAGTCTAGGTTGTTAATCCGATTTTTCATGGGAATTATGTCTTTAAATTATTAAGCAAACTTGAGTTAGTAGAGGCCGTCATAATACGGGCGAGTTGGGTGCCTAACACCTCCCACCTCGTACCTTCGCCCCAGAACCTATTATTCTTGGGTACTCATATGTTCTATATGAGCGGGAGTCTTTCTAAAAACAAGATCGGTTCACTTATCGCTCCATTGGGTTGTCCCTTCGGTTTGTCCGTTCGATAAAACGCCGATAGCAGATTTGTGACCTCTTTCATGGTTGTTATTCAATTCAAGTCTTTACAAAAGCTTTTCTAACTCGATGGTCCCTTGAACTTATCTAAACCCCCAACATACAAATTTTTTATAAGGACGTACTCCGTGGAAATCAGATAGATGAAAATCCCGGGTCCTTACACCCTACAACCACATTTCTACCTACTTGCATAAAACAAACAAAATTCCAGCAACAACAACAACAACAACAATTACAATGACAAGGCATCCAAAGAAGCTCCCATTGTTTGTCTTTTTCTTCTTCAAAGCCTTCACCTTAGTAGACAACTAATTATTTTTTTCCCTCATCTTCTCAACTTCTCCCTTCAGTTTGTCCGTTTCAACTTCAAAATCAATCCTCAAAGCCTTCATCTCTCCTTTCAACACCCTATTCTCCAAAATCAGCTCATTTGTCACATCCCTTTGCCATTCACAGCACTTGGTCATACCACTTGAATGCTAAGCAACCCATGGTTTCTTTTTCTGGATCATAAATTTGACATGCTAAGAACTTCCTCCCTGGATTTTTCTTAGTCCACGACTTCACCTTTACAAGGGGCAATGACTTTTTACAATTGCAATGTGTGGGCATTGATGGTGTTGAAGAGTTCGAAGAATTCGACATGATTCCTAACAAAATACCTAAATTATGGAAATAATAACCAAGTTATGATATTAATTTAAGTTATTGTAAGTCAACTTAAAAAATAAAAAGCAATTGAAGAAAACCCCCAATTTCGGGTAACATAAACCCTAGAATTTGGAAAATTTTAAATTAAGGATGGAAAGGAAGATTTTTACCAGGTTAATTCTAGATCTTCAATGACAAGCACAAATATTAGGTGATCAGAGAGCGGAGAGGAAGAAATCAGAGAGAGAAACAGGCCAGAAAAGCAGCAAAATGTCGAGGAGAGAGAGAGTAGAGAAGGAGGAGAGAGAAATCCAGATAAAGGGGAAAAAGGGGGGAAATTGAAAGGGGAAAAGGGGGGGGGGATAAAAGGGGGTAAAAGAGAGGGAAATGATTTTGACTCAGTCAACATACTTAAGTGAGGGGTAATATGGTATTTTACAGTCAAAGTTAACCCCGTTACCCATTTTTCTGTCAAATGGTAGTCTTTGGCAAAAAAAAATGGAAACAAGGTAGTTCCCCACAAAGTTCAGAAAGTAAGGTAGTTTTAAACAAAAAGTAATAAAACAAAGGTAGTTTTCAACAAAAAAACCAAAAAACTAAGAAATGAAAATATTGAATACTTTCACTTGTCCCTTTCCTTGCTTCTTCTTCGTCCCTTTCCTTCTTCCCCAAATATCATCAACCATCACCCACCAACTTTATATTGCAATTTATAGGTATAATTGAACAGATCATCAAGTCCAACTCCTTCTGCCCACCTTACCCGGTCTCAATTACAACCCCGTCTCCACCTCGAACGCCTTATGTGCAATTACCATCTTAATTTCATATCGTCAGAGAACGCCGATGGAGAAGAGCCATTCTTGCAACGCTACAACAATTAGGATGCTTCTGAGTTCAATTATGCTCCATTGACATCATATTTTCTACAAATTGACATGTACCAGGTAATTTCTTATTCAAGTTCTTTATATTGATGGCTTTATTCATGAAATTTACAAAGTAGAACATTTGGACTGAAAAAGGCATTATGTATCTCAAATTGCAAAAAAAGAAAAAAAAAACAAACAAAATACGTAGCTCCGAGTCTCCAAGACCAAGCAGCTTCATGATCTTCGTAGAATCCATCTCATCAATGGTCGTCAAGACTGAGCAAAAAGAAATAAAAAATAAACACCATAAATTCAGTCCACAAAATTGTTATATTAAGAGCAAAGGGGTAATCGAGAACGCTTAGTTCACCTTCTTATATCAGATTCTGGAAAACTTGTTTATATAATACGTTAGTCGTAGTATTACATAGCTGACCATCCTTGTTACAAATTAAAATTTTCAAAACCATCTTTGCTTTTTACCCTGGAGATTGCTACATAAAGTTGACCATGGCTGAAAACTGGCCTGGGTAAATATAAACCCACATGTGCTAGAGATTGGCCTTGGCTTTTATTTATTGTCATAGAAAAACAAACCATCAAAGGATATTGCATTCGCTAAAACTTAAAAGGCAATCTTGTATCAGAGGGGCTCACAATCATGCGAGGAATAAATACTTTTTTCCCAATGTTGACTCCAGAGATTTTTCCTTCAATAATATGATTTCTTAGATGGGTGATTATTAATCTAGTAGCATTGCATAAACCTGAAGAGAGATCTATGTTTCGGAGTAACATGACGGGAACACTAATCTTCAATCTTGACTTGTGATTTGGGATACCTGAACATCTAATACTGTTTAAGAAGTGAGTTGAATAGACGTTTTCATGGATATCTGCATTTCCATCGGCCTTGGATATGTTGTCAGAACTTAAGTAGACATTTTCACCACCGGGTACCAAAGATAGCAAGTAGTCGTTAACCATTTCGACAACTTCATTAGTAGGAGCAAGAATGGCTCTCTCCTGAAAGAATTTGGGATCCCACAAGTTATCAAGTATAAACGGATATTTACTTTCCACGATAGCTATAATCAGATTTTCTGCTTGTTGTATGAGGATATCATTGGGAACTTCTATAACTGCTTCACCATCATTAGGCTCCCCGACTTTACAAACCCCAATTTTTAGAATCCAATCTGAAAATTGTTTAATTTCTGAGGAATTTGAATATGAAACTCCAACTTGAAGCCTCATATTTATGGTCCATTTCAGCACCCTGCAAATTCCACAAATAAGAAGAGGTGAGTGCGGAGAAAACAATATCTTGTCTACTTCCCTTTGGGATTATAGGCAAAATCTGTCGAAAGTCGCCTCCAAATACAACCACTTTGCTGCCGAAAGGTTTGTGTAGGTTGGTTGGATTGGAGGACCGACAAACATCTCTTAAACTTTTATCGAATGCCTCGAAATAAAATCTGTGCATCATTAGAGCTTCATCCCATATAAGAAGCTTTGCGTTTAACAAAAGTTTAGCCAAATCACTTCCTGGTTCGAAGTTACACATTGTGTCTTCATTCACATTCACAGGTATTACAAATCTTGAATGTGCGGTTCTTCCTCTTGGCAAAAGGAGTGCAGCAATTCCACTGGAAGCAACATTCAAAACAATTTCACCTCTCGATCTTATAGCAGTAGACAAAAGTTCTCCAATTAAAGGTTTTTTCCGGTGCCCTCATATCCATAAATGAAGAATATACCTCCCTGATCTCTTGAAACAACATTCATGATTTCTACATAAACTATATTTTGTTCGTCGTTTAGACACTATTTTAGTGCTTGGTGCTCTCTATCTAAAGATGCTCTGTCGTATCGGAGTTCGTCTTGTATAAGCTTGTTCCGCCCTTCTAAAAAAAATCCCGGATCAGGATAAAGCATATCAGAATATTTCTTAAGAGTACTACCATTGCTTTGTAGTAAGCTCTCAATTTCAGCCAATGCATAGTTTTTGAGCTCATCTTCAGTTAGCTGCAGATCTGAGGATAGAAAATAAGCATATTAATAAAGAAGGGAAAAATTCAAAATTTATTACAGTTTATTAAAGAAGTCCCTAAAGAGATGAAGTACGTAGCTAAAAGTATTTTGAAAACATGTGTATTAGTATGATAAAACATTTCAGAATTGAACATGTTGAATAAAAATAAGCACACATAATATATATATATATATATATATATATATATATATATATATATATATATATATATATATATATATATATATATATATATATATATATATATATATATATATATATATATATATATATATATATATATATATATATATATATATATATGGAGACAAATTATTATGTGAAATACCATTCATCCGTAGAAGATTTCGTTGCCTCTGGAGGATATCTTCTGCTAGTACAGTCCATGTCCTTTCCCATACAAATTCAGGTCTGGATAGACTTTAGTGAATTGCGAAAAGACTCATTAGATAATGTGCTTGTAGGCATAAAAAATGTGATATATGCCATGTCGGATGCCAAGTCAGACAAAAAGTCAAATTGTTGACTTGATTGAAATATCAAATAAAATAAATAAATAATTAATTAAATTTGGATGTAGTTAAATAGCCCATTTTTATTAGTTATTGTGGTCCATTTCAAATTAATGAGCTTAGGCCATTTTAACTTGGGTTTTAAGTCATTTAAAACATGGGCTGAGACTACTAAGTCCACAAGCAGGCCCAAGACAACAAAAGCCATAAACATAACCTAGAGGAGCTTCTCTATAAATATAACTCCTTAGGTTCATTACAAAGGGGAGAAAAACCATTAAAGGAGGAAACTCTGCCCGATTCTCTCTAAAATATCTAAGCCCAAACCTCAAGAAGAAGACGTCAACCACTCAAGTGTTGGAGTCAATTCCGGAGAACAAAAAGGTGATCGAGATCAAGTTTTTCAGCCCTTTGATCAAATCAAGTTGGTGGTTCGTGATTCAACATTTCTCAAGTCAAGTAGAGATTTAATCATGAGAATAAATTAGAGATTGTAATCCATAATTCTTGGATATAAAATTGATAATTTGTCAACAATTTTGACTCCGTATTTCCTCATAAGAAGTTGGACCTTTCACTTTGTTCAGAAGAATCCTCAAATAGTACATATCACCAGATCTAGGAGGTACATGAAAGACTCTTCCAATAGAGAAACCACGCTTTCTTGAGTCCATTCTCGTTGCTTCTGTTTCCAAACAAACTTTGTCGGGAACTCAAATAACTCAGCCTTCTAGTCTCTTCATATTTCTCGTTACAATCCATCCATGCCAAAAACATGGAGCAATCAACACCAGGTCCATTGACTACAGAAACAATTGGGTCATCGTCTTAAAACACAACATTTTGCTTTCCTTCAAGGTGGAAATTTAGTCTTTCAACTACAAGAGTCCTATAGTAATTATCGAAACCAAACATTCTCCAAACCGCTTCACATGGAGAAATGTATCTACAATCGTAGTACATTATTATTTCATCATTAGTCTGACCCATTTGCATCAGTTCCACCTTCTTGAAAAACAGCCGCAGTACCCCGTCGTGCCCCTTATTTAAATATTTAAATAAATACTTGATTGACTTGTACTGGTTACACCATTCAACGTTAATATGAGCTTGATACTTCATTAGAAGCTTTGCATTATATGGAACTACAAATTCATTGTCCAATGCAATTCCATTCTTTTGAACAGTGAAGCCATTATCCCTTCTTTTATATAAAGGATATCCATCCTCATCAACACTTGTTCTGTCGATGAATTTTTTTGGGAAGTGTTTTGAGCATCTTCCTTCCTTCATACACGGGGAGTGCATGTTTCCTGCATCACAAGGACCATGAATCATGAAATCTTTAACAAATTCATACAACTTAGGATCTTTTTCCTTATCTGGTATCTCAGCACAGATAATTCTGTCAATGTCCTCAGCGTTAGGAAACTTGTCATCACGATTCAAAAATAGAAGAATGTGTGCATGAGGTAAACCACGTTTTTGGAACTCCACTGTGTAAACCATTGCACATATAGGAAAAAGATAAAATATCAGCATAATCAAAATTATATAAGTTCTACATAAGAAAAGTAACATATCTTAGCTGGATGTTCCATTCTTCCTAAATTTTTATATTGCATGTAAAGCAATAAGAACAACAACTTATATTTCCTATAAACTCTTGGACCACAACAAACAAAGAAATTGAGGGTCACCATGAATATTAACCTTCACCAGAAACATAATAACATATGTAATGAGAATCTTGAACTTACCAACTTGAACTTTACCAAATATTTGATGGTTTTTCAAGTCCTTTATCAATTGATCGAGGTTTATTTTGCAGACTCGACAACGAATGTTTGGTCTATCCTCCGGCCTAAGTCCCCTTTTCTTAACAAATCTAGTGATTTCTGGTCATTTCGGATTGCAAGTGAAAGTAATAAATAAATCCGAATACCCGTAGCACTTGCAAAGAGCCATGGCATCTTGATTATTTTGAATCGTATAGCTTGCGCCACCGGTGAATGAGGAAGGTAAAACTATATGTTTGTAACGCCCCTGATTGGATAACTCTAATTAAACAAGCTATTGGTCCCTTAATCCAATCCAAGACAGTACTTGCCGTACTTGTACGAGACAAGCACAAGGCAAAGATTGATATAGAGAACAACAAACATACTGGATTATATTATATTATAAAAGTAGAGGTTACATAGTTGTATTGTTCAAAGACTTCATCACTAACTAGATTACTGAGTTATATGGGGTTCTCCTCCATCTGCGGAAGCCACAGAGATACACAACAGCAAAAACATGCACTAAGCATGCACAAAAGGGTTCCTTCCATTCTTCACTTTCTCCCTTACCCAAAATCTGTCGAAATGATCCAATATCCACGCAAGAAGAGATGACACAAAAATAAAAGAAAATTAGCGAAAGCTAAGCAATACTCACCTCACTTTGTAAAATACATTTTGTTTATACTCAAAATACATTTAGCATTAACAACCATCACTCATAATAATAATATTTATAATAATATCAATAATCATTCTTTAAAGACATTGTCTGTTCTTATAAGCGTAGTTAATTCGTTATTCTACGTACAAAACCATGCATACGTACAAGATTCTCAGTTAAAGAGTATTAAGCAACCATCATCACACACAAACGCATTATTACTCAGAAAATGACCTTTAAGGTGTATTAAGCTATAGAACAGTTCAAGTCACAACACGCAAACATTAGACTCCTATGTTAGGTAGTGAGGAAGAGCATAGCACAACTCAGACTCTATGAGTCCTACACTCGGGTTCAATGACCCTATAAATCATAATTTATTCATTTGGCCTTTTTGGCGTAATCATATCACTTTGGGTTTAAACCCTACATAAACTCAGATTAAACCATGATTAAGTGAGATACTCAGGATTAGTTAATCCCTACAGCTTAGTCACAATGGGTTTAATCCTACATCAATTTATTAAAGTGTGCACACTAGGCATGGTCTTCAATGTCCCAAGGGTACCAAGTTTGGGAGCATACTACAAGTAAGTTAGTAGACATGTTTGTCTTTGTCTTAATCGGTCATATTCATCTCAATAACCATGATCATATTAACATAAATCATATACTTCCCAAACTTGTTCCTTTTCACAACAATTCTCTAAATCATGTTCCAACATTTCATATCTTCGTACATGCACGTATATAAACTCATAGGCATTTTATTACTTAAGATCAACTCGGTCATAAGCATAATCGATCCATAAACATACTTAAGCATAGCTATAACTTTACATGTAACTATCAAGTAGATATTATCAATCAACCTTATACTTATTCGGTCATCATAAGCACATTTTCATATTTATACGGCTTTATTAAATTACTAAACAAACATTCACCAACTTAATATCTAGATCATAATCCATTCGGCCATATACAAATATATATAATTATCAAGCTTAAATAGTAGACTTTAATCTCTAAGTAATTATCAAGCAAATACTAACATGCAACTTCATATCTATTTGGCCATGTCTCAAAAATAATCAAATGCAAACTTTTACACAACTTCACAATCATACCCAAAATCATATATATGTATATACATATAGCATATAATTATAAGAAAATCCATGGTTATCTTCTTAATTCATTAAATAGAAATAGGGGGTTTTAATGGACATGAGTATACCTTCCTTAAGCTTTCAAAAACACACTTCATTTCCTTAGCTTACTTGATCACTCACTACTAGCACAAGTCCCTAATTTAATTAAGGAAAATATTTTCAAGTATTAATAAACATCCTTTTCATTTCTTCTTCTTTTTATTCCTTTTTGGCCTTGGGCCTTTTTATTATCGAAAATTACTCTCTTAAATCTCTAAATCATTATTATAAATTTGTTTGTCAATTCTTCTTTTATTCTACCATTCTATCTTTCGAAAATGCTAGGTTCAAGATTAAAGAACTTTTAGGAAAAATTAGAGATAAATAGTGAATAAATGATTTTTGTCAAGATCAATTTACGTGAGCTTGTAAATGGACATGCAACAATATATTTTGGATTTTTAAGTCAAGATTATTTAGAATTTAGTTTCTTAAACCTTTTTCCTTACACTTTTAATTATAGCTATATATACTTACTAGGGTTTTATTATTTATGAACTTTAGGTGATAATAACAACTTAAGCTTTAGATAAATAATAATGCAAGAGGTTAAACATTGGTGGTGTCTCGTGGTGGCTCTTGAAGGTCCGGGAGCTTCACATTCAGGTAATGGTGGAGCTAAGGTGGTGGAGACGGTGGTGAAGAAAAGAGATAATGATCAAGTTAGAGTTTAGAATAAATGATGGAATAATAACTAGAAGCAAAGACAAGAAGATATAGATGATTAATGCATGAGTTTGTTTAAGTTTTCTTACCAAAATTTCTTCTTTTTTCTCTTCTTTACCTCACGATTTTCCCCTTCTTCTTTCTACTTTATTTGTTCTTGTTTACTCAGAAGAGTTTGTGAGCTTTAGATGAATAATGATAATGGCATTTGATGATAAAGAGATAGTGAAAGAATATTCTTGCTTTTGGAAATATGGTATCCGGTTTTGGGAAGAAGAAAGGAAGGCTTTTGTAAGCTTTTTGGTAGCTTGCAAATTTGGTACAAATATTTCAGGAAGAGAATATATAAGTCGCTTTTGATCTTAATTGGTTTATTGTTTTTCTTTTGTTTAGTTTTATAAAGGTAGGAACATTTCTCTTCTTCTCCTTTTTCTCTTCTAACCGTAGCTTCCCCCTTCCTCTTGCATGGTTTTATTTTGCTTTCTTTACTTAGCTAGGTTGCATTACACCAACACTAGAACATGACATGTTTTTCCCAATTAGGCTTAGTAAGCATATCAACCATGGTGTCAAAGTAAATAAATGACAAGTGGAAAGAGAAGGCTTGAAACATTGACAAGTAAGCAAAAATGAAAAGTAAGTTAATTAGGAAAAAAATGAAAATTTACTAATCTTAGCCTAACTTCTCCTATTTCGGTGATCAACATAAGCAAATGTCTAATTATGCCTAAGCAAACCGTAAACATAAGTTAAGTAAGCTAATTGAGTAATTTAGTTAATTAATCGAGTTGGTTTTAACTTTAAATGAGATTAGCATATAGTTTAGTTAATATTTACGTATATGCATGCATTAGACAAGTTAATCATACTTAGCAAGTTAAGCAAAAAAATTTATGCTAATTAATTACTATTTTAGTTTAATAATTGAGTTTAAATTTTCGGAATATTATAATGTTTCCCTCTTAAAGATGGGTTTGTGTCTCCTCTTGATACGACTTCTTTAAGATTTTTGTACTTTTAAGCTCTCAGCTTCCTTTGATTAGTTATAATGTAGCTAAGCCTCTCTGCTTCAATCATTGTATAGGCATCAACCAAAAACTGTTGGAATAATTTTCCGGAGAACACTATTATTTTAGCCTCGTGAAGTCTCTCTTGAATTCTATAAGAAAAGAACTCTTTCATGGTTAATTTGCACCTCTTTCGTGAAGTGCTTCTTGCATCTCTATGATGGATGTCCACTCGGTATCCATTGGCGATCCACTCTTCACCGAGTGGAGTCTGCCGAACCTGCTTGATTTTGTTTTTTGTTAAAAAATCCTTTATAAATTAAATATTTTCAATGCAAAAATTAAGAATTGTCCTATGTATTACGAAGGATGAACCCACTTGACTTGATCTCTGCATCCGCCACTATCGGTATCCATCCTCACCTTATGGAAGTACCAAGGGATATTGAAGTGCAAGATACGAAGGACATATATAGCTGGTTTCAAAGTTCTTTTCCGTTTTTTTTTCATTCTAAAAATTATTTAAACATCTAAGTAAGGGTAATTAGCATGACAAACCTGACAGCATGCATTCGGTTCTCCACTTTATTTTCAGTATCATATATGTAAAGTTGAGAGAACTTTGGAGATGATACGGGATTAGGCAATAAACTCCCTATTCTGTGGTAGTTTTGACCATGCAGCTTACACACATAAGGTCCACGTCTAGAATTCACAGATGAATCGATTTTTCCAGCCATTAATATGAATGAAAACATCATATTATATGCTCGGATATTTTGAACAAATTGTTTACTTCTTGTATCTCTGTTGTTCAAAAGATTGTGGAGTACAGGGGTTGGATCTTTCTATTGAGGCAGGAATACTTTTCCTTGCATACAACACAATGAAAATTTTGGTCTTCTTGTATTCCTATCTTTCCTTGTTCTTTCTTCGTACCACATCATTGCGCCACAAAAATTCACATGTCCAGTTTGGAACTCCAATATCCCAATATTCTGAGTATAAAAGTAGAAATTCAGAAAATGGATCATGTTTATATTGAAAGTAGATTTTAAAGTACATTCAGATGAAATTTTGTAGTGATTACCTTCAGGAATGCCTTTAGAGGCGTTATCAGTATTTTCTTCCATTAAAATATCATTTTCGTGAAAATCATTAAAAATATTGAAAAGTTAATATGTCACTATTTTCTTTCGAGTCCTAGTTTGTGCAAGTAGTATGTATGAAGGTTGCATTAGGTTTTCAATATCCCAATATTCGGAGTATAAAAGTTGAATTTCATAAAAAAAAAGTTCATATTTATTCAGCAGAATTGAAAGTAAATTCATATGAAACTGTGCTTTGATTACCTTTAGAAATGCCCGCAGAATCATTTTCAATATCTTCATTCATTGTAGTATTGTTTTCGTCTTCTGAAAATCAATGTAGATATTTCAATGTTCATATAGGATTCATATAAAATTGATTACCATAGTTTCTCCCGACTCATTGTTATGTCGTATGTGTGCAAGTAGTGTGTGTGAAGTTTAAAAAAATAAAATAAAATCAAGTGTTAAGTTCTAAAATTAGAAAGAGTAAGTGATCCTACTATATGAAACACATGATGTGTACAATGTCAAATACTTTACTCCGGAAATATGACAATAATATGGCAAAATTTGTGTTACTAATAGAATGTACCTCTGTTTATTGACTGACTAATATTTGATGTAATATTTTCTTCATCATCCATAGGAAACTCAGACTCATTCATAATGTTTCTCGTTATGGACCTTATAAGTCTCCCATTATAGATAACATGCTTCCCAGATCGCAAATTTGCACTATGCCTATTCAACCTTCCATCGTTACCTGCAATGAGATTAGCCGTGGTTTGCATAATGTTGTTAGCACTGGAAGAACTTGGAAGCCCTCCAACTGCATTTGATACGAAAATAATGAACTTATTAAAATTAAATGGTGGGAAAAAACATATCAGGGCTCCATTTTTATTGGTCATTATGTTGCTTAAATTGATTTAGATATTAATTCTGTCAAACCATCTAATTCGTACTCTATCACGACTAATTTTTTAGGAGACCTAATTGAAGTTCATATCTTGTCATCGTGACTGCTTACTATTCCCCATCTAATGAAGGAAGAGAATACTCATTGTAAGATATTATACTAAGTTCTAATTTGTTTAAAGTGTGGCATTTGATGATATATCTTGCTCATCATTCTATATTTAGGGACAATTGAGGGATTGGGACAATTAACACAATTAGAAAGAATTATTATACAGCTCACCATTGGAGATGTCACTCAAAGGGGTTCGTCTAAGCAGACTTGTGGAATGTCTGGTGAAATGTCTTGTATCTACAAAAGGAATACCTTAATAAGAAAAATATGATGAGGCTGAGTAAACAACATATTAAGATCAATATCCCAAATGAAAATGGAGTTAAGAGTTCACCTGATGCAATTTTCTAACGTTTTTGTGCCATAATCATTTTTCTCATCAATCTTGCTTGCTTTGTTTGAGTTTGATCCATACCCTCTTGACTTCTATGAGATATGTGGAGACTCATTTGTGAAATATTGTAACAGGAGGAGTGATAATGAATACTAATGGACAATAGTTATTTGTTCTTACCCACTGAGATTTTGCAACATTGGTAGAATTAAAAATTAATAAATTGGGCAATTACTATATTGCTATATTATAATGATGATGACAAAATATAGTTCCAATACACAATAACATATAAATAACACCCTGTAGTTATACCTATTAGTTCTTACCAATTGATGTATAGCATACATTGGAAGTATAATAAAATAATAAATGGGGTAATTACTATATTATAATGATGATGACAAAAGATAGTTCCAATACACAACAACCTATACAATAACACCCGTGGGTATGCCTGTTGACATTCTACATACAATATGTTTGTTCAGTCATTATTATACATGATAAATAGGCATATTTTATCAATAAAGTTGTATTGTGATGCTGCTAATATCATTACATGTGCTAATGTGCAATAAATGATTGTTGATGAGCTCTGATTATTATTTCTTATTTACACATTTGGTACAAATTAACAACTTATTAATTTCAACATTACCTATTTACCAAATCATAGGTATTTTTTATCCTCACCTTGCGGACTGGCTTTCTAATGGAGAATTGCAATTCCAATCTAAATATTTAAAGATATATGAAGAAGGAAGCTAATTCTATAAATCTTACGGATATTTTTTTTTATTTTTTTTATTTTTTCCTTTCTTAAGCCTATTTTTTTTTTTTTTACTTTTTTTTTTTTGGTAAAATGTGAGCAAATTTCATTACCCAAATATAAGCATATGAGAGCTTACATCAGAGAATCGAAACAAAAACTAAGGGATCCAGCTAGGATGCCCCATCTAAAACAAACCTTACAAACCTGTAAAATCATCTCCTGAACATCAAAAAATCTATTTCTTTGTAAAATTAGGCTCAATAACTACAGCCTTACACCAATTTCTATTTCTGTTTGTATCTTTAATTCTATCTATTTTGCTCAGCTGTACACGAAGCTCATACTTGATTCTAGCAACCACACAATCAGACTTTGCTATCTCCTGCCTGAAAACAACACGGTTCCTGGTCACCCAGATGTGGTAGAAACATGCTGTGACCGCTGCCTTACACATAGACTTATGAGCAGAAGATCCCCTGACCTCCTTTAAACCCCATGTCATTATTTCAGACCAGCCATTGGGAGGAACTTTCAACTGAATGAAACTACATACCTCCTGCCAAACCTGACGAGCAAAAGGACATTACAGGAAGAGATGCTCATGTGTTTCTGTTGCAGCATTACACAGACAGCACCTAGAATCTGAAATAATACCACGAGCTAACAATCTGTCTCTTGTGAGCAACTTTTACTGCATAAGAATCCATGCAGTAAAAGAGTGCTTAGGATAGCAGTTCCTACCCCAAATAAACCGAGCCCAAGGTTGTGCAGGACCCCCAGGGTGGATAGCTTTGTAAGCAGATGCAGAAGAAAAAGGAGGAGGACCTGCAGTCCACTTCATGACACATTGCTGTACATCCACACACTGAAGAGCTTTATCTCTATGCTTCAGCAATTTCCTAAAGCTCCAAGATTGTGAGATGGACAATTGCACCTCCCAAGCATCATCCTGTATTAAATACACTTCATGTACCCATTTCACCCACAACACATGTGCTTTGAGAGCCAGACACCACAACAGCTTGAGTATAAGAGCATTCTTAAGCCTAAGTTGTTATCCATTGAATATGGTAGATTATAGTTTTGTAATTCGTGAATAATGTTACAGTGTTATGTCAATACTTTTTTTTGATAATTAGTGTATTCTTTATTAGTCATTAGATAGGCTACCAAAACAGTACATATCTCACAAATACACCAAAGGCGCACATCTATAGCATCATTCAATCAATCCACCTCCACCTTCCATGAAGGGTCGCATTGAACGGAAGATTGCAATCATAAACAATAGTAAATGAGCACAATACTCTAATATGAATAAGAATTAAATCTCAAATGGAATACCCTTAGAAAGAGAAGACAAAAAACTTGAAAGCCAGTAAGTTTGTTGCTTCCCCACCGCAAATTTGTCACGAACTCTCAGGTGTTAGTAAAAAACCAAAATACCAAAACCATCCCCCTTCATCACCAGTTATGTCAATACTCCATATGCATATCAAATAGAAGTAAAAATATCTACAATCAGATCATTTAAAAATAAAAATACAGAGTTATACGAAGAGTCTCTTAACAAAAGTTGAGAAGTTACTTCAATTATCATTAGATATCAAATTCAAGTTCGAAACACAAAAGTATTAAGGTAGCAAAAATGGGAGCATAGACCATCTCAAATAGTGTATGTAGTGCCCACAAAAAAATAACCCAAAAAACTCCCTATGACAACAAAACATCCATCGAATCACAAAAACATTAAAGTTGACAAAGGAATGAGTTGGCCCTTAACAACAAATACTTTGTAGTCTTGAGGTATTTTTTAAGCATCTATGGGTATCTGAATGCCATCTAATCCTTTTCAATCTTCACATTGACCTTCTTGTTTGTTGACATCTTTGATGTTGGCTCTTCATATACTCCGTAATTTGCAAAAGTTTCAAAACACCGTTTAGTTGAAGGAGTGATGCGCACGCTGGAACATACTGCTAAGTCTCCACCATTATCTGTAGACGCCAAAAAAAGCGCCTTCAGATTTCTCAGCAAAAGCCCGATGATGAAAGGAGTAATTTATAAACTTGAACGCTATTTTTGCTTTAATAGGTAAGATAAGGTCTCAGGTTTTTCCTCATTCACTCCTTCATTCCAGTCCCATTCAAAAGCCCTTTTCAAGAGCTTTACAACGACACGTCTCATGACTTTTTTCGACTCCCGGTCGCCAAGTTTCGAATCAGGGGTAGAACCATCTTTTACCGCCCAAGGGTAAAACGGTCTTTTCATATTTTTGGGAACACTAAATTCCTCCGAAAAATTAAAATAGACTGGATGCTGTCATTATGATGACATCCAGCTGGCACACCACAGCCGTCAGCGGCTCTGAAATAAAATTTAGAGCCGCTAGCGGCTGTGAGCTGAGTCGCTAGCAGCGCTCACCAGAGCCGCTAGGGGCTGTGGATGAAAATCCACAGCCGCTAGCGGCACTGACTTGAGCCGCTAGCGGCGCTGGCTAAGCTCTCAGGCCCGGTTATTTTTCAGCCCAACTCCAAAAAATGGGGTCTCTTCACCCATCCATCCCTACTTCCTGCGCCTATAAATACGACCCTCCTCCCTCAGTTCAAATCACACAGTCTACAGTTAACAACCTCTATTCTCGGTTGAGTACTCCCGAGCTTCTCCCTCTTTCTTCCAAATTTGAGATCTTGTCTTTTACTATTCTTGTCAAACATAGCCTACAGTTCAAGTACTAAACTCTTGAGGGCTCAAATTAAATTACTTGCCTAAATGTTATTTTCTAGTAGTCATAATGTAGTTATCATGCTAAATAACGTCTTTTATTGCTTACTAAATATTTTCCTTCCAAGCATGTCTATTCGTTGTAATCCTCAATTTGCCAATCGAATGCATGTCTAAACAAGGGTTGAAAATAAATGTTGTGATGCTTGTGATAAACCAATTAATAGTCTAAGTATAGGTTGTTAATCCGGTTTGTGTGGGAATCATGTCTTTATATTATTAAGCAAACATGAGTTAGTAGAGACCGTCATAATACGGGCGAGTTGGGGTCCTAACACCTTCCCACCTCGTACCTTCGCCCCCGAACCCTTTATTCTTGGGTACTCATATGTTCTATATGAGCGGGAGTCTTTCTAAAAACACGATCAGTTCACTTATCGCTCTATTGGGTTGTCCCTTCGGATTGTCCCTTCGGTTTGTCCATTCGATAAAATGCCGATAGCAGATTTGTGACCTCTTTCATGGTTTTTATTCAATTCAAGTATTTACAAAATCTTTTCTAATTCAATCGTCCCTTGAACTTATCTAAAGTCCCCAACTTACAAATTTTCTATAAGGACGCACTCCGTGGCCGTAGAAATCCCGGGTCCTTACAGTGGCGACTTCACTGGGATTTATTTAAGAGGGTGAGACTCGAAAGTCAAGTTTGCTTAATTGTTTAATAACATGTTCCATATTGCATCATTTGCATGTGCTCTGTCACAACCTTTTGACCCTTATCGACCCTCGTGGAAGTTTGTGTCACAACTCGTAGAACCCGTATACCTAAGGGAATATACAGTTGTCCTATCGTGCAAACCGACGCTTCCTCACCCATGACTCATCGACTCTTGTTGGTGAAAAAGAATTACAATTGATGTGTCGACCATCCGCCGAACGGAAATCGTAATTTGTCGTGGTGACCTCACAGGAGCCAAAAGCCTCTAGCCCACATTCGTGCATTCGCTTGCTTGTTGTGCATGTGTCATTGTAATGCCCTTCTGATCACATGTTTGGCTGTAAACTGCGTCGTTGTAATGCTTGCTTGAATGCATGAATATCGTGACTATGTGCCAACATGTACTTAAGTGCTAGGAGTCTTTTATTTTATTTTTAGCTAGTTCCTAATGCCCAAAAATGGTGCGAGAATTCTATTCAATGAGCACTCATTTCCCCGATGATATATTTTCATATAGCGTCGAAGTCATGAACAATTTTCTTAGGATCCTTTTAGCCAAAAAAAAAAAAAGAGTCAGTCGTTCCAATTTTCCCTCTCCCTTTTTTCTATTTCTTTATTTCTTTTTGTTTTTTGATGTATTCCAGATTCGGTCAAAAAAAAAAAAAAACAAAAGCACAAAAAAAAAAAGGCAAAAAGAAAAATGCCAGCAGAAAAAAATTGCGAAAAATAAAAGAGGACCGAAATTTTTTTTTTATTTTTATCCCATTTTCCATTTTCTTTGAGTCTAGAAAAATAAAAAAATAGGGTAGTCCGTCTTTTTTCTATTTTTCTTATTTTCATTCATTGACTTTATTTTCCTTTGATATTAGGGAAATATTTGGGCATTTAGGCTTAAGGATCATTTTTTTTTTCTAGAATAATGTGTTTTCCATATGCGGGTCTTCATTTTTCTTAGGTAAGAGTCTCATGGTCTGTTCTTATTACTAAGTGCCCCGTGCTTCCTATTCAGGATAGGGGGTCCGAAGAAGAAAGAAAACCTCGAGAAAAGCTGGGCTCGGCCTTCCGCAAGGCTAGTTCGCGTACAACCGTCTAGACCACCAAGTTCCCGATTACCTCCACTAGAAACAGCCTCATCACCACATTCCAAAAGGCCATCACCCCATAATCCATCACCACCACAAAGCTCACCTCATCAATCACACCCCCAAGCTTCACAATGACAAAAACCACTGACGAGAAGTTTGATGAGATCATGGGTAATTTGGAAAGGATGCGACTGAAGGTTGAAGATTTGGAAAGAAAGAAAAAGGATGAAGCAAGAATCCTCTCTGACTCCAGCACTGAAGAGCAAAAATGAGCAAGTCACTAAGCTCAGCAAGATTGACTCTATCGCCAACTACAATGGCAATGATGGTAAGGTCAATCCCAAAATCAAGGGCAAGCTTCCAACCAAGTTCTCCATACCCGAGGTTCCAACATTCACTAGAACTGATGATCCACAAAATCACCTCAAGGCCTTCACTACCGCCATTGTTTTGAGAGGAATTGAAGAAAGCATCTACATACACTTGTTCGCACAGACTCTTGATGCCTCGACTCGTCGTTAGTTCTACACCTTGAATCTAGAAAACTACCATACTTGGTCAGAGTTCACTATAATCTTCCTTGCACGCTACAAGGAAAATGTTGTCCTCTCCATGACCCTTCGAGAATTAGAGATCGCCAAGCAGGGAGAAGATGAGGGGTTCCTTGCCTTTGTTCAACGTTGGAGGCTAAAGGTGACCAAGCTGGTTGAGAAACCTGCGCAAAGTGATTAAATCCGCCAATTCATCAAGAATCTGCAACCTGCTTACGGAGAACGCCTCCTATACCAAACAATTGACTCCTACAACCGGCTCTATGATGTGGGTATCTTGATTGACGATAATCTCTACTGTCAATATCACCGGGTGTTTGGCCACCGCACAGGACTGCATCCTCCCACAAGGTGGTATACAAGAAATCATGGACAAGAAAGAAGAATATAATACCTATGGAGCCTGGAACTAGTTGGCTACTTGCAAGCGCTAGAGCAATCGAGTCTGAGACCCCAAGTTTTGTCGACTTAGGATCTTAGCTAAATCATTAGGTGGAGTCTTGGATAGGGAGTGTTCCCCTTTTTACTTTTTCTAAATCTAGTTTCTTTTTTACGGGAATTAGAGACCCTCTTCTCTAAAGTCATATGTGCTTATCTTTTGTTGCAAATCAATAAAATTTCCTCTTGCTCATTTCTTCCTTTGTTTAGCTATTGACAAACCCAATGAACTCAAAGTTGCATAAATCATTAACTAATAAATTTGAGCAATGTAAGTAAACTTCGCAAAAGAAGAATGCAAATTATATCTTTTACAGGAATTCGAGTAGCTGAACTCCCTCAACGATGCCACTCCAGAAGAAGAAGCGAGCCAACTTTCTGCAACAGCCTCGATACAGGCCTAATCCTGGCTCCGATTGAAGAAGATCCTTGGTACCAAGATGTATGCAACTACATCACCAAAGGAATATACCCTCAAGACGCGCCAATAAGAGCTCAACGGGCCATCCATCTCTTAGCAGCGCAATACATAGAATACAAGGGGGTTCTATGTAAGAAGTCTCACAACGGGGTCAACCTCAGATGTGTGAACGCCGAAGAAGCTGCAGAGATCATGGATGAGGTACACAATGGTGTGTGCGGACCACACATGATTGGTCGAATGCTCTCTAGAAATGTACTATGATTGGGATACTACTGGACCATTATGGAAAGGGATTGTTACTACAATGTCAAGAAACGCAAGAAGTGTCAGATATATGCCAATCTGTAGCATATGCCACCTTCAATGCTCCACAACTTCACATCCCCTTGGCCATTCTCCGCATGGGGAATATATATCATTGTTAAGATCACCCCGAAAGGCTCTGGAGGGCATGAATACATCCTAGTAGCCATACACTATTTTACCAAATGGGTTGAAGCCCAATCCTATGCCATCCTCACCTCCAAACAAGTGTCCAAATTCATAAGGAACAACATCAACTGCAGATACGGCTTTCCGCATGAAATTATTAGTGACCATGGATCCCATTTCAAAGCCGAAACAGTCACCCTCCTAAAAAACTACAAAATCCAGCACCACAAATCATCCCCTTACCGTCACTAAACCAACGGCGTAGTGGAAGCCGCCAACAAACACCTTAAGACTATCATTGAAAAGATGATAGAAAACTACAAAGATTGGCCCATAAAACTCCCATTTTCCCTTTGGGGATATAGTAAATACATAAGATCCTCCACAGGAGCGACACCTTGTTCCCTGGTCTACGGAATGGAAGCAGTGCTACCCATAGATGTCCAACTACCCTCCATGCGCATAGCCTTAGTGGGTGAAATTCCCGAAACCCAATGGTTGCAAGCCCACTACGAGGAACTCATGATCACAGATGAAAGATGCCTACGGGCCCTAGACCATTCCCACATGTACCAGCAAAACATGGCTAGAGCATTCAACAAAAAGGTTCGACCTCGAAATCTGAAAGAAGGGGACTTAGTTTGGAAAGAATTGCGTGCCCCAGTTACCAATCCCAGAGGCAAATTTTGACCCAATTTGTCCGGTCCGTTCATCATTAAAGACATCTTATCAGGAGGCGCAGTCCGACTCATGGACATTGATGGCATCGAGTTCAGTCAGCTCACCAACATGGATCAACTGAAGAAGTGCTACGTCTAAAAAATAAAAAATAAATAAATAAATAAAAAATAATAATTTCGAAAATAAAAAAAAAAGAGACGTACACAAATTGAACGAACTACGCTGGCCTGATTCCACAGATACGTAGGTAACCCTTTTAAGGGGCCCGACCAAAATCAATCCAAAATTCCATTCAACTCATTTAAAAGGGATAATCTTTATTCAAATTGAACGAATAAGCTTACATTGCAAAAGTTAAACTTCCTAAAGTAAAAAAAAAAAGGTGCAACTACGAGGGTTTAAGCTAAACAAATTCCTATTATTTTTTTTTTAAAACTAGACTTGCTTTCTAAGAAAACTACTTTAATCCTTCTTCCCTTTAGAAGGCCTCGTTGCAGAGTTCTTCTTTGAAGGACCCTGGCTTGAGGACGACTTATGATCGCTTCCTTGAGCTGGGGGCTTGCCTCTTTTCAGTACGTGATAGCCTTCCTCATAAGGCCCTTCATTTCTTTTCTTGCTTCCTGTTTTTAAGTCATACTTAGGCTTTAGTTGGTCCCACTCCTCATGACGAAGGGCTCGTCCTGCTTCTCCATCACTGCAGGAAAGCCAGTTCAAGTAGGTCTCAGAAACTTGAGTCGGAGCAATCACCCGAGGTACATTCCAGCGATCCCAGCTACGCCAATATTTTCCCCAATCCTCAGCACTCGATGGTCAAATCCAAGGTAGGCGGTCTCGTAGTCTCCTGACGAGGGATAACTTGCTTCAACCCATATTACCTCATGACCCTAGAAGGAAAGAAGAAGGTACTCCTGTACAGCCCCACTATGGTAGTATGAGGGATAAATTTATCGCAAGCCATGAAAGAGGTCAAGCTCCACCAGGTCACTTGCCAACGGATAACAAGACCTGCACGGACAAAAGGCATCCCATTCAGCAAGGGTCATTTCATCATATAGCCTTTTTCTAACCAAGAAGCTAGCAGCGGTATAAGTTTTCTTTGACCAGGCTCGAGGAGTACGAGCTATCATCTTCTCTGGCGATTCTATCAACCTTAGATGCTCACACAACCAAATTTGAAGCAACAGGGGGCTGCCAGAAAAAGCTTCGTGAGGCGAAATTTTCAACCTGTCAAGCCCTAGAATAGTTTCTCCTACAACCAGATGCAAAGGAGAATGCCCTTCTGCCATTTGATTAACCACTCGCAACAACGAGGCTCTACCCAAGTGGGAAGACTCTGCATACGCAAACAATAGGCGATTTAACAGGCAAAGTACAAAGGCCTGTCGACGACAACGCCTAAATATCACATTCTTTTCAGAAAAAATAGCAAACTTTTCACAAATTTGAACTAAGTCCACATCGACACCGAGAATCATGGTTTTAGCTTCTTCAGATGTCAAACCTAGAGATTTCTTGTACTGATTGCTAAAACCATCCCTCAAATAAGGCACTGCTAGGGGAAGAACATCAGACATATTAGTAATCGCAGCAAATTCTTCAACTAGAGGTAATTCAGAGTTACTAAAACGGAAAACATGCAAGTCATGGTCCCAGTAATTTAGAGCAGATTGAAGGAGGGGCCACAAAATTTTGGTTGGTCTTAAAGCCAATAAGGTAGAGATATGGTACTGAGCCAGTTTAAGTTTATCTTCTTTGGTCAGATTTTTACACTAGGCATTGAACAGGTTTTCAAAGGATTTCACCATGGTAGAAGTTTTGGGAAATTTGAGAGAGCTAAAGTCTCAAAAGGAGATACGGCATTAGACATCCCGTAAATGCTATTAATAGGCAAATAATCGGGTCAAAAAAGTTAGAAATCCACGAAAAAGTCCCAAAGCCAGAGCCGCCAGCGGCTCTGGCCAGCGGCTCTGGCCAGCGCCGCCAGAGGCCCTCATCTTCAGCCCAGTGCCACTAGCAGCCCAGCCCAGCGCCGCTACCGGCCATAACCTCAGCCCGATCGATTTTTCTCCTTTTTCATCGGCCCGCCCACTTGGTCTATTCTGCTACGTTTAAGCCCAGTTTTTCAGATGCACAACGGACTGACAAAGCCCGAGACTCTCTTAGTTTTATCTTTTTCCATTTTCTTTTGTTAATTTATTCTTTTTTTTAGGGGGTATAATATGTGTAATTTTTTTCTTTTTCTTGCAATTTTTACCCTTTCTCTTTATTTTATTCCCTAAATTATGGCCTACTCTTTACTGCATAACACATTGCATACTTAGAGATCAGACGGGCATAGTCGAGTCATCATAGCATACATATCATATAAAATGCATAAAAATAGGAGTTCAAAGTTTCAAGGCCAATGTTTTCAAAGCTATCCTACATTGCTCAACCGGAGCCATCATCGCCATTGCTGTCAGCCTCATCTTCAACGGATGGTCCCTGCCTATAGTTCCCAACCGAATAGTGGAAGGAGCCCTGAGTACTAAACGAGCTATAAATGGGCCTGCTGTTGTGAGGCCTCATATCCCGTCCATCATATGCTGGCACATGCATAGTGGTACCTGCCGGAAACCCCGCTCTAAATAAGCTCTCTGTGGCATGGCCAGCAAAGTCCATAGCCATATCCTGATATGAAGGCCCGGTTTGAGGCACGTCCCATCCAGGGGCGTTCGCCCAAACTCCAGCCATAGCGGTCACAGTAGGCGTACTATCGAAAGAAGGCTGGAAACCCACCAGAGAAAACATCTCAGGCAAAGGAATGTGTGGCACAGAAGGTCCGGGCGCCTCATCAAGAGGAGGCCTGGTCACGACTACAGGAGGGGAACGAGCAATAGATGGCCTGCTCGTCGAAGTGACCCTCGCAGCAGAAGAACGTCGGGGTCCCACCGAAAAAGAAGACTGCGACATCTGCAAACCAATCAAAACCGAAATGTTAAGTTAAGCACTTCACTTAGCCAAACAAAGAATAAAAAGTCTACTTCAACAGTCTTGGACCGAGAACTCTTCCCTTTGCCCATCACCCGACTATAGCCTTTGTTCAACAGGTTGATGAGCTTGAAAACCTGGGATGTCTGCTCCCGGTTCAGCTACAAGAAGAGACAGAAGATATGGTCAACATTCAAAAGCAAACACAAACACAAGAAGGGAAAAAGAAAAACTTACCCCCGTATAACCATAAGGCAAGGGCAAACCCTCCACGATCTCTCCATCAGCAGTATGTAGAGGGAACTCCTCTAGTATACGTCCCCCACTCTCACCAATGTACCTCACTTCATTTCTCGGCAAGGTCACGCTTCGGGGCTGGCCCCGTGGAACTCTAGAATGGGACCTCCTGGGACCCTGAGGAGCCAAATGATCCGCCTACAAGACACAAAAGTCAGTATATCACGCATATAGCTGAAAAGGGCACAAATAAAGGTCTTACCTCGGAAGTGAGGTCCGGCATCAGACGACCCAAGGAATAGGCCAGGTACACAGCCGTACGATCCAATCCAGCAATCTCCGGCTCAATAAACTCTATGGCCGCCATACCACGACCCTCAAGTCTTCCACGCTCAGGCGGCGTAGGTAGAACATGGTCATCGGAGGGTCCTCCGAAACCAAATGACCACCGAAGGCAGGATAGACCAGCTGAGTCAAGCGGTTCCCTAAGTACCACACAAAGCCAAATGGCCCCTCAAAGACCACTCGCAAGGAAGATACCCTAAAAGCCTCGACGGCAAGAATTCCGGGAATCCCGTCGAAGCCAGTCCACGACACCTGCAGATTACCAGATCAAAGTTAATTCACACCAAATGGATAAAAAAAAAATACATAAGCAAATCAAAGGTGTAGGCTACCGTATTTTTCTCCCCTTTTTCCTTTTCCCCTCTTTCGAGTTTCGGGCAGCCTGGGAGAGCGCGGTTGTTCGGGTTTTCATGAATCTTTGAGTGTGAATGCACATGAAGATTTTCCTTTTGCACTAAGGACATGATTAAGATTATCGGAAGTCGCCACCAAATTTAAGGTAATTTGGAAACCTTGGAATCAAGTCGATAGTCTAGAAAGACGTCAACTCGATTCCTGTGCACCCCAATCCCTATTGGGAAAATTGACTTCATAAATAAGTTCGGGGGCATGAGTACGAGCTAGGAAGGTGTTAGGCACCCAACTCGCCCGTTGACAACAACGGCCTTTACTAATCGATAAAATATAATTAATAATGCTACGGTTCCAAACAGGGTTCAATTTGTCCAAATTCCTAGGTTTAACTAATGGGTTGAACAATTATTATTATTGTGACCACTTTTAACAATGTATCAAATTACATGCCTTCATTGCTAGAAAACGATAAATATGCTAAAACCTGCGAGTTAGAAGACAAACAAATAGTTCACCCACCGATCCACAAACAAAGCATAATTTAATCATAAGAAGCAATAAATAACAAATCTCATACATACATTCATCCATAATTTAGGCTTAATACAAGCCCTTTTACTCAAAAAAACGCGCCATGCATGTACATATCACATAAACCAAATTCGTTAGTAATAACAAACAATATAAAATTTATTGAAAACCCTCATGTTGGATTACCTGGATGCTCACAATGAACTTATTGGGTTATATTGCTTGAATTCATGCTCTTGATGATGTGTGAAGGTTTATTTTGTGGTGCTAGGGCTAACCTAAAGAAGGAGTAGAATCAGAATTTCTTGTTTAATGTGAGAGAGAGAATGAGAACCTCTATAATTCCCAACCTCTGAGAGAGAATGTCCAACCTAACGCCTAACTGCCAACCAAAAGACCAACCTCTTCAACTGAACCCTAAGGTTTGTTTATATAGAAGAGGGGGAGCTGCCAGGGTTTTCGAATGGGCCTCGAATTTGCCGTCTTTGAAAAGAGGTCCAGGTGGCCATACAACTAGGCCGAGCGGCTGAGCTGACAGGACAAGTGGTCAAGCCGCTTGGCAAGCGGCTTAGCCGCAAGGCAAGCGGTCAAGCCGCTTGGCAAGCGGCTTAGCCTCAAGGCAAGCGGTCAAACTGCTTGGCCTAGCGGCAGAGCCGCTTGTCCTAGCGGGCACCGCTTGAACTTAAGCGTGGCCGCTTGGACCTGGAGCGGCATGCCTATATAGGCGTCTGACTGCTTTTCTAAGCGGGGGAGGCTTTTCCGAGGGGGTCCACGCGGGATTGATTGAGTTTCCTTGTTTGATTAAGGGTTGACTCATGGGTTTGGGCTCCCTTTTGGGCCCTTAGGTTCAAAGAGGCCTATCTCTCAGTTTTGGTCTCCAATTAAATTGAGTCCAACTGGTTTGGATCACCTGTACAAAAGACTTCTACTGGTTAATTCAAATGAACTGGGCTAATCATCAGAACATTTATTCTCGCAACCCAAGTTCAAGCAAAATCCAATCCTTTCATCATCGGATTTTTATGGGGACTTATCATAGACGCAATTTTTTGTGTCTACAGAAGGCAACATACCTCAGACGCATCATGACTCTCAAAGGTAGCCCGAAAATGCTCCAAAGAGGTAAAAGGGTGGTTATATCTACCAATCCACTGTGAACCTAGTGGGAACATCCTTAAACCAGGACGGTGAAACCCAAAAGCGGGAAAATACTCAAAGAACCAAAGCTGCCATACAAGCAAGAATAATGAGATACAGCTCTCCTCAAAAGCATGCATGTGCAAAGGTAAAGGGAAATATACGTGCCCACCTCCAGTATCTTCCACGGGCCCGAGATAGACACCCTCTCACTCGTTGGCCTAGGCCTACAAGCCTGGCGGCACCATCTTACCAAGGTAGCATATGCAGGAGCACCAAAGTTGTACTCATGGACCATGGACAAGTCGTCCAAACATGTCAAGAAGCCGACCTGACACACGCTCTTCTTCTGAGCGAAAATGGTCGACCCCAACAAGCAAGCTAAGAAAATACAGGCCCTTTGCTCCTTAGTAAGCCCCTGCTCCGCCAAGGCCACCCATAACCTCGGTAAGGAAACCCGGTCATCTCTAAAATGGGCTGACATAGGACCATAAAGATCAAGCAACCTATCACTCTGCCGATGGTAATCCACGTCATACTGTATACGACGCCCTCTAAAAGATAAGCCCATCACCACAGCAAACTGATAGGGGGTAGGAAACATCTCCCCCACAGGCGTATGGAAGGTGTTCGTGGTATCCCTGAACCTCTCCAATAACCCCCAAGCAATGATCCTAGTGTCCCCACTTATCGAAGGGACAAACCGAAGGGACAATCCGAAGGAACAACCCAATAGCGCGATAAGTGAACTGATCATGTTTTTAGAAAGAGTCCCGCTCATATAGAACATATGAGCACCCAAGAATAAAGGGTTCGGGGGCGAAGGTACGAGGTGGGAAGGTGTAAGGCACCCAACTCGCCCGTTTATGATGACCTCTACTAACTCAAGTTTGCTTAATAATTTAAAGACATAATTCTCATGCAAAACCGGATTAATAACCTAGACTTACACTATTAATTGGTTCATCACAAGCATCATGACATTTATTAACCCTTGTTTAGCCACGCATTTGATTGACAAGTTGAGCATTACAACGGCTAGACATGCTTGGAAGGACAATATTTAGGAAGCAATAAAAACGTTATTCTAGCATGATATCTACATTATCACTACTGGTAAAAGAAACAATTAGGCAAGTAATTTGATTTGAGCCCTTAGGAGTTAGTAACTGAACTGTAGGCTATGTTTGACAAGAATAGTAAAAGACAAGATCTCAAGAATAAATTTGGAAGAAAGAGGGAGAAGCACGGGAGTACTCAACCGAGAATAGAGGTTGTCAACTGTAGACTGTGTGTTTTGAACTGAGGGAAGAGGGTCGTATTTATAGGCGTGGGGAAGTAGGGCTGGACGGCTGAATAGGAGCCGAAAATTGAATTGGGGTTGAAAAAAGAGTCGGGCCAGAGGCAGTGTCAGCGTCGCTAGCGGCCATGGGTTTTATCCCAGGGCCGCCGACGGCTGTCAGCTGCCAGCTGGATGTCGTCATAATGACGACATCCAGTCTATTTTTATTTTTCGGAGGAATTTTAGTATTCCGAAAAATATGAAAAGACCGTTTTTCCCTTGGATGATAAAAGACGATTCTACCCCTGAATCGCAACTTGGCGACCGGGAGTCGGAAAGAGGCATGGGAGGTGTCGTTGGAAAGCTATGGAACGGGACTTTTGAATGGGATTGGAATAAAGGAGTGTCTAGAAGAAAAACCTGAGACCTTATCTTAACTATTAAAGCAAAAGTAGCGTTCAAGTTTATAAATTACTCCTTTCATCATCGGGCTTTTGCGGAGAAATCTGAAGACGCTTTTTTTGGCGTCTACATAAGCCCCCACTTTGATCAAGCTTGAGTATAAGCGAAGATCAAAGTATTCTGAAGGCGACATGCAGGATGCTGATGTGCACACGGTGTGTGAGGGTGTACAGTATGTATGCATATGAAGTCAAACCTGTGTAGGGACATGCTAGTGACGTGCTAAAATTTCATCTCTGTGAACACAAGAGAAAATAAAGGTTATGGTAGCAGGATAGAACACCGCTCGTAGATGGTCTAAACATTTGCTGGGGACCTGTATTCAGAGTGAATGAAAAATTTAGTAATACTTTGAGAATGATCAACGTGGAGTGCTTCGACAGACAGTGACTAAACACCACTCGGCGGGTGTCGAGATTCCGTCCCTATATGAGAAACAAAAAAGTCAACGAGACAGCGCAATTAAAAATAACAGCTGTAAATGGGAAGTAACGTGAGAGTGAATAGTATAAATGCTTTATCCAGCAAACATTGACTAAACACCACTCGGCGGATGCCGAGATTCCGTCCCTTCACAAGAAACGAAAAGGTCGACGAGACAACGTGATCAACATGACGGCTGTAAAATTGTTAAAACATATGACTAGTTTAAATGCAATAGCTTAAGCAATCATTAACTGAAACATATAAAAAATAATGGACAGTATAACCGCAACAATTTAAGCAATCATTGACTGACACATAATAAGTAACCTCGCAGAAGGACAGTTTAACCGCAATAGCTTAAGCGATCGTTGACTGACCCAAATTTTGTGATCTCGTAGAAGGACAGTTTAACCGCAATAGCTTAAGCGATCATTGACTGACCCAAAATTTGTGACCTCGCAGAAGCACATTGGGACGTTTGTGATTTTTGGGACTTTTCGGGATATTGAGATATTGGGATTTTTTTTTTTTCATATTTGGTAAGGCCGATAGACTTTTCGGGCTTAAAAAAAAATAAAATTTGACACTCTGTGCGGTAAAAGTTGTCGCAGTATATATCCGGGCTTCAGTAAAATTGGGACCTGCAAAAATAATCGGGTTAGTTTTACCTGAAAATAGTTGGTACCGTAAAATGGGCCAACTGTCGAATTTGAATTTGTGGGCCAAAGAGTCTTCCTCCCATGCGCTTGGTAATGATATTTGCCGCTAACGAACTGGAAATAACGAACTTTGGACTGGAAAAAGGGTCGTGGGACAGCAAGTGGGGCCCACATGTGTAGGGCCCCTAGCGGCCCAGGCCAGTGCCGCTAGCCGCCGCTAGGCTTTGGGTCAGGGCCGCTAGCGGCACTTGCGAGCGCCGCTAGCGGCGCTCAGCTTGAGCGGCCCAAAACCTTTTGTCGCGAATTTTTTTTTTGTTCTGCTGCATTCTTCTTCTTCTTCGTCGCGAGCAATTGTCAAGAAGTATCACCATTGTTGCGTGCTTCACTTTGCTTGAGGTAAGTCAATTCTTGACCAAACTCTTCGATTTTTGTCTTGACCTTGCTTATTTTTCTGCCTAGTTGCTGAATTTTGGGTTGCATTGTTGAATGGGTGCTTGTTTCTTGCGAATCTGAAACTTTTAATTTTCCACATGTAGAGAGAGAAAGCTCTATTGTACTCTCATGGCTCCCGCAGACAAAGGAAAACGTCCCACGGGTGAGGGGGAGGATGACCGAGATCTTTTTCGTACTGGGATTCCCTCTACCAGTGCACCTCCGACCCATCGTGCGGATGGAGCTAAATTGTATCAGGACTCATTCATGCGACTGGACTGGCGCCCGGCTGGGGTTTGGGTCCGTAGTATTTTACTACCGGAGAGGAACAATCATTTGTCTAACCCTGAGTTGGTATGTTTTCTGACTCTCTTTTTTTCTGTTCAGTATATATTTTTTTTGAACTGAAAATTTGAACTGTTAATGCTTCGGCACACGAACAAATTGGGACTTATACTGGATTGATGGTCAGCTGTATTTGTAGTATATGGGGTGTTGAGAAAACTTTGTTTGTTGGCTAGGGTGTTGGCGTTTTGTTTCAGGCTCATGGGTCTACCTCCCATTGGGCTATGATGTTAGAGACTTTTTCAGTTGGAGCTAGGAATTTGGTATTGGGCTCAGGTTTTGACCATTTCTTGACTATTATCCCTGCTTGTCACTCTGAGGATTCTAGGATTATCGCTAGGGGGCTATTGGAGATGGGATTCCACGAACACTTTTCATACACCTGTAGGAGAGATGTTCCCCACCCCTTATCAGTTTGCTGTGTGGACGGGTCTATCCTTTAGAGGGCGTCGTATTCGGTACGACGGGAGTTACTGGCAACAGAGTGACAGGTTGCTCGAGCTTTATGGGCCTGTGTCTGCCTATTTTGATAAGGATCGGGTTTCTTTGTTGCGGTTATGGGTGGCTTTAGCGGAGCAGGGGCTTACCGAGGAGCAAAGAGCCCGCATTTTCCTGGCTTGCTTGTTGAGAAGAGCGTATGTCAAGTCGGTTTCTTAACATGTTTAGAGGATTTGACCAAGGTCCATGAGTTCAAATTCGGTGCTTCTGCCTATGCCACCTTGGTGAGGTGGTGTCGTCGGGCTTGCAAGCCTAAGCCGACGAGTGAGATGGCGTCCATCTCGGGCCCATGGAGGATACTGGAGGTAGGCCCAGATATTCCTTTTTTTTCTTTGCATATGCTTTTGAATGTGAAGCTCATTCTTTTCCTTTTTGCTTGTACGACAGTTATGGTTCTTCGAGTATTTTCCGGCCTTTGGTCCTCACTGTCCTGGTTTGAGGATGTTCCCACTAGGTTCACGGTGGATTGGTAGAGATAACCACTCATTTACCTCTTTGGAGCATTTTCGGGCTACCTTTGAGAGTCATGCCGCGTCTATGGTATGTTGCTGTTGACTTGTGCATATATATATATATATATATATATATATATATATATATATATATATATATATATAATGAACTTTTAGACTGGTAACCTGCAGGTGTCATGGTCCGCTTTTGATGGTATTCCTAGGGTTCTACCCCATGTTACTATGGAGTCGCTTAGAGTATCCTCCTTGCGGGTGGTCTTCGAGGGGCCATTTGGCTTTGTATGGTACTTGGGGGACCGTTTGACCCGGCTGATTCATCCCACCTTGGGTAGTCACCTAGTTCTGGAGGACCCTTCCCTAACCATGTTCTATCTGCGCGGTCTGAGCGTGCGGGACTTGGGGGTCATGGCTCATGGTATGGCGGCCACGAAGTTTCTCATGCCGGAGATTGTTGGTTTGAACCGCATGGTCGTGTACCTAGCTTACTGTTGGGATCGTCTGATGCTGGACCTCACTTCTGAGGTAAGAAATTTATCTGCATCTTTTTAACTATATGTGTGATTTACTGACTTTTTGTGTCTCGCAGGCGGATCGTCTGGCTCCTCAGGGTCCGAGGAGGTCCCATTCTAGAGTTCCTCGGGGTCAGCCCCCAAGCGTGACCTTGCCGACTAATGAGGTAAGGTATATTGGGGAGAGCGGGGGACGTATAGTAGAGGAGTTCCCTCTACATATGGCTGATGGAGAGGCTGTGGAGGGCTTGCCTTTGCCTGACGGTTGTATGGGGGTAAGTTCATTTTTATCTGTTCTTGTATTTTGTGTTTTCCTTTGAGTGCTGACTCTTGTGTTTGTGTTTTTGTAGTTGAACCGGGAGAAGACCTCTCAAGTCTTCAAGCTCATTCACCTATTGAAGAAACGCTATGGCCAGGTGATGGGCAAGGGGAAGAGTTCTCGGTCTAAGACCGTTGATGTAAGTAGACTTCCATCCTTTGTTTAGCTAAGTGAAGTGCTTAACTTAACATCTCGATCTTGATTGTTTGCAGATGTCTTAGTCTTCGTCCTCGGTGGGACCTCGACATTCTTCTGCTGCGAGGGTCTCTTCCGCGAGCAGATCGTCTGTTGCTCGTTCACCTCCCGTAGTTGTGACCAGGCCTCTTGTTGATGAGGCGCCCGGACCTTCTGTGCCTTACATTCCTGAGATGTACTCCCCTGCGGATTTCCAGCCTTCTCTTGACAGAAGGCCTATTGTTACCCCCACGGCTGGAGGTTGGGCGAACGCCCCTGGATGGGATGTGCCTTATACTGGGCCTTCGTATCAGGATGTGGCTATGGACTTTGCTAGTCAGGCCACAAAGAGCTTCTTCGGAGTGGGGTTTTCGGCAGGTACCCTAAGCGTGCACCAGCATATGATAGCCGGGACATGAGGCCTAACAACAGCAGGCCCATTTATAGCTCTTTTCTCCATTATTCGACATGGAACTATGGTCAGGGGTCGTCCGTTGATGATGAGGCTGACAGCAGTGGTGATGACGACTCTGGTTGAGCGGTGTTTGATTTCTTTGTAGACATTGACCTTGAGACTTTGAACTCCTTTTTTATGCATTTTCATGATATGTATGCTATGTTGTCTCGATTATGCCTGTCTGATCTCTAAGTATGCAATTTGTTATGCAGCGGGGAAAAAGCCACAATTTAAGGAATAAAATAAGGGAAAAAGTAAACATTGCAAGAAAAAGCAAAAATTACTCATATTATACCCCCTAAAAAAAAGAAAATAAATAATAATAAAAAAGTTGAAAAGATAAAAGCTAAGAGAGTCTCGGGCTTTGTAATTTCGTCGTGCGTAAACTGGGCTTAAACCGAGCTGAATAGACCAAATGGGCGCTTGGCTGGGCCTCTAGCGGCGCTGGGCTGCAGATGAGGGCCATTAGCGGCGCTGGTCACAGCCACTAGCGGCCCTGGCCAGAGCCACTGACGGCTCAGGTTTGGGCTTTTTCGTGGATTTCTGACTTCTTTTTCGTAGATTTACGGGATGCTTGATGTTGTATCACTTTTCAGACTTTAGCTCTCTCAAATTTCCCAAAGCTTCTACCATGGTGAAATCCTTTGAAAACCTGTTCGATGCTTGGTGCAAAAATCTGACCATAGAAGACAAACTTGAACTGGCTCCGTTCGATGTCTCTACCTTGCTGACTTTAAGACCAACCAAAATATTGTGGCCCCTTCTTCGATTTGCTCTGAATTATTGGGACCCTGACTTGCATGTTTTCCATTTCGGTAACTCTGAATTATGCCCTTTAGTTGAGGAATTCGCTGCAATCACTAACATGTCTGATGTTCTTCCCCCAGCTGTGCCTTATTTGAGAGATAGTTTTAGTGGTCAGTACAGGGAATCCTTAGGCTTGTCATCTGCAGAAGCCAAAAACATGATTCTTGGTGTCGATGTGGACTTGGTTCAACTCTGTGAAAAATCTTGTTCCTCATACTACCATACTGCGTCTGTACAGGAGTACTTTCTTCTTCCCTTCCAGGGTTATGAGACAGTATGGGTTGAAGCAGGTTATCCCTCGTCAGGAGACCACGAAACCATCTTTCACAGCTTTGACCACTGAATTTGCTGTGGATTGGGGAAAATACTGGCGTAACCGGGACCGCTGGATTGTACTCGGGTGATTGCCCCAACTCAAGTTTCTGAGACCTACTTGCCCTAAAATAATGGTGTGTGTGGACCACGCATGAATGGCCAAGCCCTTTGTCATGAGGAGTGGGACCAAATAAAGCCTAAGTATGACTCAAGAATAGGAAGCAAGAAAAGAAAGGAAGGGCCTCATGTGGGATGCTATCAAGTACTGAAAAGAGGCAAGCCCCCAGCTCAAGGAAGCGATCACAGGTCGTCCTCAAGCCAGGGTCCTTCAAAGAAGAACTCTTCGACGAAGCCTTCTAAAGGGAAGAAGGATTAAAGTAGTTTTCTAAGAAAGCAAGTCTAGTTTAAAAAAAAAAAAAGTAATAAGAGGTTGTTTAGCTTAAACCCTCGTAGTTGCACTTTTTTTTTTGTAACCTTAGTAAGTTAATTTTTGCAATTTAAGCTTATTCGTTCAGTTTGAATAAAGATTATCCCTTTTTGAATGAGTTGAATGGAATTTTGGATTGATTTTGCCGGGCCCCTTAAAAGGGTTACCTACGTATCCAGTGTGGAATCAGGCCATCGTAGTTCGTTCGAATTGTGTAAGTCTTTTTTTTTCTGATTTTTTTTTTGTTTTTGTTTTTGTTTTTTTGTTTTTTAGGCGTAGCACTTCTTCAGTTGGTCCATATTGGTGAGCTGACTGAACTCGATGCAGTCAATGTCCATGAGTCTGACCGCGCCTCCTGATAAGATGTCTTTGATGATGAATAGACCGGACCAGTTTGGCCAAAATTTGCCTCCGTGGTCGGCAACTAGGGCACGTAATTCTTTCCAAACTAAGTCCCCTTCCCTTAAATTCCGAGGTCCAACTTTTTTGTTGAATGCTCTTGCCATGCGTTGCTGGTACATGTGGGAGTGGTCTAGGACCCGTAGGAGTCTTTCATCTGTGAACATGAGTTCTTCGTAGCTGACTTGTAATCATTGGGTTTCAGGAATTTCTCCCTCTAAGGCTATGCGCATGGAGGGTAGTTAGACTTCTATGGGTAGAACTACTTCCATTCCGTAGACTAGGGAATAAGGTGTTGCTCCCGTGAAGGATCTTATGGTTGTCCTATATCCCCAAAGGGCAAATGGGAGTTTTATGGGCCAATCTTTGTAGTTTTCTATCATCTTTTCAATGATAGTCTTGAGGTTTTTGTTGGCGGCTTCTACTGCGCCATTGGTTTGGGGACGGTAAGGGGATGATTTGTGGTGCTGGAATTTGTAGTTTTTGAGGAGGGTGGCTGTCTCGGATTTGAAATGGGATCCATGGTCACTGATGATTTCATGCGGAACGTCGTATCGGCAAATGATGTTGTTCCTTATGAATTTGGACACTTGTTTGGAGGTAAGGACGGCATAGGATTGGGCTTCAACCCATTTGGTAAAATAGTCTATGGCTACTAGGATGTACTCATGTCCTCCCTGGCCTTTTGGGGTGATTTTACCAATGATGTCTATTCCCCATGCGGAAAATGGCCAAGGGGATGTGAAGTTGTGGAGCATCAAGGGTGGCATATGCTGTAGGTTGGCATACATCTGACACTTCTTGCACTTCTTGACATAGTCGTAACAATCCCTTTCCATAGTGGTCCAATAGTATCCCAGTCGTAGGACCTTTGTAGAGAGCATTCGGCCATTCATGTGTGGTCCACACACACCATTTTGTACCACGTCCATAATCTCTGTGGCTTCTTCGGAGTTCACGCATCTGAGGTTGACCTCGTTGTGGGATTTCTTGTACAGAACCCCCTTGTATTCTATGTATTGCGCCGCTAAGAGACGGATGGCCCGTTGAGCTCTTAGTGGTGCGTCTTGAGGGTATATTCCTTTGGTGATGTAGTTGAAGACGTCTTGGTACCAAGGATCTTCTTCGATCGGACCAAGGCCATATCTGTATTGAGGTGGTTGTAGAAAGCTGACTCACTTCTTCTTTGTGGAGTGGCATCGTTGAGGGAGTTCAGTTACCCAAATTCCTGTAAAAAGTGAAATCTGCATTCTTTCTTTGCGAAGTTTACTTACATTGCTTAAATTGGTTAGTTAATGATTTGTGCAACTTTGTGTTTATTGGATTTATCAATAGCTAAACAAGGAAAGAAATGAGCAAGAGGGGTTTTTATTGATTTGCAAAAAGAGATAAGCACATGACTTTAAAGAAGAAGGTCTCTAATTCCCGTCCAAAAGAAAGTAGACTTCGAAAGAAAAGTAAAAGTGGAACACCCCTGTTCCAGAATCAACCTAAAGATTTAGCTAAGATCCTAACTCGACAAAACTTGGGGACTCAGACTTGATTCCTCTAACTCTTGCGGGTAGCCAACTAATTGCAGGCTTCATCGTCGACGTCACCATCCTTCAAGGGTGGTGGAACTTCTCCTTTGTCAATGACACCCTAGATGTCATCCTTTAGGCACAGGCAGTCGTCTGTATGGTGCCCGAATACTCGATGATACTTGCAGTAGGGTCGGTTTTCTCCAGGTGCTGATTTGGCATCTTCCAAAGGGATGCATGGTTGAATGTGACTTCTCCATACTACTACGTTCATAACAGCTTCCCTTGGTGCAAAGAGAGGGGTGTACTTTTCTTCGCCATGACGACGCGAGCTGACTGTCCAAGTGTACGGTGGCCACATTGTCCCTTGGTCAATGAAACGCAAGACTAGCCCCTTAAAGCGCCTGCACTGATTTATTTGGTATCCCTCAGCCGCGCAGTAAGTAGAGCTTAGAAACGGATTTCCGTCTCTCGGAAGGAGCCTTGACGTGGGTGTCCTCGGACGAACATACCCATACTTGGACATTTTGTGATAGAGGAGGTCTTGGCGCCACCAAGTTCCTTCTTTGGTCAAGATGACCGCATTCCTGCGCTTAGAGGTGCGCTCTTCTAGGATGTCAACCTTTTCTCTTATCTCTTGAATCCCTTTAATTATACGACCCAGACTTTCTTGTATCTGATTTTTATCGTCTTCCGCTTTTTCGCTTCTCAGATCTGATCCTTCTTCATAAGATTTCTGGGAAATCAAGGTGATCTCCTCACCATAAATGAGGTAAGAGTAATCTTTAGGCTCCTCAGTTGTAATATGGTTGACAGCACCCAGGAGGTTGTCAGCACTTTCGGTTTCTTCAGGTTTAGGCAATGGTAGAGTGCCATTGTCTATTTTATCTTGGATGATATGTTTAAGGGCCCAACAGTTGTTTGTGTCATGCCCTTTCCCTTGATGGTACTTGCAGTATTCGCCTTCTTTCCAGTTACGACCCTTGATAATTGGTTCTGGAGTGGGACCTAAGGGTCGAAGCATATCCTTGTCCACTAACCTCGCGAAAGCTGTACCAAGAGTGATCCTTAATGGAGCGAATTCCCTCTTTGGCTTGTTTCGGGGTATGAGATATTCTCTTAGCGAGACATTGGAGGAAGATTCGCCGCTCTTACGTTTTCTTTCCGGCTCTTGAGGAATGGGATCAGGCTTTCCCGGAGTAATGGATTTCCGGTTTTCAGATGAAGGGACGAACATTGGTGTATCCCATAACTGTCTTGACTTAATGTTGGTGATGTCAGCTTCCAACCTGTCCACTCGGTCAGTCATCTCAACAAGATATTCCTGAACTGTTCTGATCATGGTGCAATTGAGGTGGTGTGAATCAATGTGTTGTAGAAAGCTGAATCGAACCTCAGTCAAGTTTTTCTTCTTTGGATCCTATCCTGAATAGGAAGTACGGAGCACTTAGTAACATGAAAAAGACCACGAGACTCTCATCTAAGAAAAATGTTGACCCACATATAGAAAAACACATTGTCCTAGAAAAAAGGTCCTTAAGCCTAAATGCCCAAATATTTCCCTAATATCAGAGAAAAATAAGGTCAATGAATGAAAATAAGAAAAATAGAAAAAGACGGACTATCCTGTTTTTTTTTTATTTTTCTAGACTCAAAGAAAATAGAAAATGGGATAAAAAGAAAAAAAATTCGGTCTCTTTTTTTATTTTGATTTTTTTTTGATTTTGATTTTTTTTTACGGCATTTATTTTTTGTTTTTGCCGTTTTTCTTGTTTTTGTTTTTGATTTTCTTTTTTTTTTTTTTTTAAACCGAATCTGAATTACATCAAAAGAAAAAGAAAATGATGAAATGGAAAAAGGGAGAGGGCAAATTGGAAGACTGACTCCCCTTTTTTTTGCTAAAAAGATCCTAGAAAATTGTTAATGACTTTTTAGAATATATCATCGGGAAAATGATGGGTGTTCATTAAATTGAATTCTCGCACCAGCTTCGGGCATTGGGAACTAGCTAAAACACAAATAAAAGACTCCTAACACGTAAGTACATGTTGGCACATAGTCACGATATTCATGCATTTAGGCAAGCCTTACAATGACATAATTACAGGCAAACATGTGACCACACGGGCATTACAACGACACATGCACAACAAGCAAGCGAATGCACGAATGTGGGCTAGAGGCTTTTGGCTCCTGTGAGGTTACCACGACAAATTACAATTTCCGTTCGGCGGATGGTCGATACATCAATTGTAATTCTTTTCATCAACAAGGATTGATGAGTCATGGGTAAGGAAGCGTCGATTTGCACGATAGGACAACTGTATATTCCTTTAGATATATGGGTTGTTTACGAGTTGCGACACAAACTTCCTCGAGGGTCGTTAAAGGTCAAAAGGTTGTGCCAAAGTACATGCAAATGATGCAAGCAAAAATATGGAACACGTTATTAAACAACTAAGCAAACTTGACTTTCGAGTCTTACCCTCTTAAATAAGTCCCCCGTGAAGTTGCCACTGTAAGGACCCGGGATTTCTACCTGCTCCACGGAGTGCGTCCTTATAGAAAGTTTGTAAGCTGAGGGGCTTTTAGATAAGTTCAAGTAACCGTCGAGTTAGAAAAGATTTTGTAAAGACTTGAATTGAATAAAAACCATGAAAGAGGTCCCAAATCTGCTATCGGCGTTTTATCGAAGGGACAAAACGAAGGGACAATCCAAAGGGACAACCCAACAGCGCGATAAGTGAACTGATCATGTTTTTAGAAAGACTCCCGCTCATATAGAACATATGAGTACCCAAGAATAAAGGGTTCGGGGGCGAAGGTACGAGGTGGGAAGGTGTTAGGCACCCAACTCGCCCATTTATGATGGCCTCTACTAACTCAAGTTTGCTTAATAATTTAACGACAAAATTTCCATGCAAAACCGGATTAACAACCTAGACTTAGACTATTAATTGGTTCATCACAAGCATCACAACATTATTTTTAACCCTTGTTTAGAAATGCATTTGATTGACAAGTTGAGCATTAAAACGGCTCGACATGCTTGAAAGGACAATATTTAGGAAGCAATAAAAACGTTATTGTAACATGATATCTACATTATGACTACTGAAAAAATAAACAATTAGGCAAGTAATTTGATTTGAGCCCTCGGGAGTTAGTACCTGAACTGTAGGCTATATTTGACAAGAATAGTAAAAGACATGATCTCAAGAATAAATTTGGAAGAAAGAGGAAGAAGCTCGGGAGTACTCAACCGAGAATAGAGGTTATCAACTGTAGACTGTGTGTTTTGAACTAAGGGAGGAGGGTTGTATTTATAGGCATGGGAAATTAGGGCTGGACGGCTGAACAGGAGCCGAAAATTGAATTGGGCTTGAAAAAAGAGTCGGGCCAGAGGCTATGTCAGCGCCGCTAGCGGCCCTGGGTTTTATCCCAGGGCCACTGACGGTTGTCAACTGCCAGCTGGATGTCGTCATAATGACGATATCCAGTCTATTTTTATTTTCAGGAGGAATTTTAGTATTCCGAAAAATATGAAAAGACCGTTTTAACCTTGGACGGTAAAAGACGATTCTACCCCTGAATCGCAACTTGGCGATCGGGAGTCGGAAAGAGGCATGAGAGGTGTCGTTGGAAAGCTCTTGAACGTGGCTTTTGAATGGGATTGGAATAAAGGAGTGTTTAGAAGAAAAACCTGAGACCTTATCTTAACTATTAAATCAAAAGTAGCGTTCAAGTTTATAAATTACTCCTTTCATCATAGGGCTTTTGCGGAGAAATCTGAAGCCGCTTTTTTGGCGTCTACTATAAACAATTATTTTTAGGATAAATTAATAATTTCCCCGGTCTATTTGACCGAGAGTTTGACCCTAAGATGTAGGTCACACAATAAAATTCCTTCGATTATCAGTCGAACGGAGAGACCCTATGCTGTAGGTCACACAGTAAAAATATTTCATTAGTAATAACTGATAAGAAATCCTACGATTTTTAGTCGAAGGGAGGGACCCTATGCTGTAGGTCACACAATAAATGTCTTTCGATTATTAGTCGAAGGGGAACCCTATGCTGTAGGTTACACAATAAATGTCCTTTGGTTATCAGTCGAAGGGGAACCCTATGTTGTACGTTACAAAATAAAAATATTTCGTTAGACATAAGAGTGATGATAAAAATCCTTCGATTTTTAGTCGAAGGGCGACCCTGTGCTGTAGGTCAAACAATAAACGTCCTTCGATTTTCAGTCGAAGGGGAACCATGTGCTGTAGGTTACACAATAAAAATATTTCGTTAGAAATAAGAGTAATGATAAAAATCCTTAGATTGTTTTAATCGAAGGACGACCCTGTGTTGTAGGTCAAACAATAAACGTCCTTCGATTTTCAGTCAAAGGGGAACCCTGTTCTGTAGGTTACACAATGAAAGTATTTCGTTAGAAATAGGATGGGTAGTAAATGTTATTGTAAAGGGTAATAAAATGTTGCTCAGACCTTAGGCGGGTGCGAGCCCATGCTATTTGGCCGAGTATAAATGTACAAACCTGTGAGTTTAAAGTAGTCCTGCTTTCATAAACGGACTTTGGGGCGCAAATAACATCTATGGACTTCGCGTGGGGCCCACTGATTTTGAACCAATGGTATTTAAAACGTCATAAGAGAGAGAGTGGGTCAGGCGGTCAAGCCGCCATGTCAAGCGGTCGAACCGCTAGGTGGAGCGGCTAAACCGCTTGCTAGAGCGGCTACGCTGCTTGGTGGATGGTCAAGCCGTTGGGACTAGCTGCCAAGCCGCCTGTCTTGCGGTTTAACCGCCAGCTGGGCGGTCTAACCGTCCACCTAAGCAGTTTGACCGGCTATTAGGTTTTTCAAGGGTACATAAAAAGGAAAGGGGAGGTCGAAATGGGTCATCTTCCCCATTTTGCCTTCTCCTTTCTCTCTCCTCCATTTTCTTCTTCAAAGCTCTCAACCTCCATCAAACCCCTAGCTTTCAATCTTGAGCTTTTCTTGCTCAAATTCTTAGTAGAACTTGATTTTGTTAGTTGTTCTTGTGTTTTTTGAGTGTAAAAACTCAAAATTGTGTGAATTTGTGAGTTTTGTAAGTTTCACTCAAATTTCCAAAAACTCCATTTTTGCTCTTCATCCATGGCTCCTAAACTTAGAGGAGGTAGGAAAAGGAAGGAGTAAGAGATTGTTGTTCATAAGGCCCTGAATGTTTTCACTCGGGTTTTCATTTCCGGTATACCCCATCACCGGGTGGGTGAGCACCGATTAGTCCAGGATGAGTTCACTCGCAGTGATTTTCATCCTACCGATCGTTGGGAGTCCAGTGATCTTGTTTTCAAGAAGAAGGAGCATTTGGTTACTGCTGGTACCAAATGTCGGGTATGTCGTCGTTTTTTTTTCTTTGCTCTTTTACACTCAGAAAATCATGTGTAGGCAAACATAGAATTTTTAGGTTGAGAACTGTAGTGTAGCTAAATGTGGAAAAACCAATTTGCGTAAAATTATTTTTCTTGCTAATTTGTGAATTCCCGTAGGTTTCTTGTATTATATGAATTTGCGTGAAATTCATCTTTAATGGTGGAAAATAAATTTGTATGAAATTTATTCTCGTTGCAGTTATCATATACATTTTGTGAAAATAAACTTGAGTGAAGTTTATTTTTGTGGTGGTGGTAAATGGTTTTTTGAGTATATTTGTCGAGAATAAACTTGTGTGAAATTCATTCTCTTTAAAATTCACTCTTGTCATATTGGTTTAGCTAAAATGCTAAATTTTACAAGTTGTAAAAATTTAGGACTAAACCGGAGACTGGTAGTTGTTACTAGGATCACCTAGCTAATTGTCTTTGTAATTATTATGTTGTATAGGATGTCGACACTACCATGCGGGGTTACGGTAGCCTTTCGGGTATAAGAAAGCCCGTAGGTACGTGACTCCTTCAGTCAACGCTATTGTGGAGCGTTGTGGCTTTGGTCACTTTTTAGCGTCCATCGCTTCTGTTGAGCGCTCCGACCGCTTGCTTGTTAGAGGTCTGGCAGAGCGATACTGGGATACTACCAGTACTTTTCATTTTCCTATGGGTGAGATCATGATCACCCTTTCGAGTTCGGTCTCATTTCCGGTGAGGCCTCCTAGGCCTCCTGTTATTTGTGCTAGGGTATCCGGGCTATCATATGCCCATGTATCCTCCAGTCCCTCTAAGGGGTTCTTAGAGTCAGGAGAGGATGGTGGCTATCCCGGCATTTTGGAGCCCCACCATCATTCACTGGATCCTGCTTACTTGACGGGTTCATTATTTGCTTTTGACCCTAGAGCTTGGACGATGTCTGAACCCGGTCCTTCAGGTGCTCCATCATCGAGTGGAACCAGAGAGTCGTCTCAGGCGGGTCTGAGTACTGACGAAGATGGCCAGTGATATTTGTTGTAGTGCATTTCGAACATTCGGGCTTGTATTAAACCTGCTATAAATATTACATTTTATGCACGCACAAAAATATCACGCAAATGCCCATATGTGAATTTAATCATCTAACAAATGGGAAATCAAAAACGACGATATTCTAGAATTTAGGATTCCCGAGAATTTAGCACATTTGGGGTACTCCTTCCCCTAAAAAATAAAAATAAAGTAAAGGAAAAGGAAAATAGCAAAAGATAATTAAAAGGGAAAAATAAAATGAAGAATCAGAAAATAAAAGGAATAAAAGTGGAACTTGATAATCAAAATAAAAAGAAGGAAAGAAAATAAAAAGGGAATAAATAGAAAAGTGGCAAGAGCCAAAATTAAGGTAAGAAAAATCTAAGGGAAGGCTTCCAAAATCTGTCCAAGTGGGGCTTAGGAAGGTAGAGCTCGGTCAAGCGGAGGGGTTGGGTAGACCGAGGCCTCTCGCGAAATAGCACACCAGGCGCCTATATAGGGTGACCGCTAGAGCTCCTAGCGGTTTTGTTATAGCTCCAGCGGTTACCGCGTGGGCAAGCGGCTATGCCGCTTGGGCTAGCGGTTTGGCCGTTTGTCCCAGCGGTCATGCTGCTTGCTGGAGCGGCTCAGCCGCTTGTCCTAACGGCTAAGCCGTCCGGACTAGCTGAGAGGCCGTCTGGCCCCTTTTCGTCAGTTGTCTGAATTTCCTTAATTTTTTGACAAGAATCCAACCGTGACCTCTATATAGTCGGGTGTCCTTCTCTTCTCTTCTTACCACTCACTTTGAGCCCTTAGAGACAGAAAATTCCTTGAGAGAAAATCCTTAATCTTAACAATGGTGAACTTTGATGATGCCTTTGATGCTTGGTTGGCCTCCATGACGGTAGAGGAGAGATTAGAGCTTACCCCTTTCCATCTTAATGCCTTCTTTCACCTCAAACAAGTTAAGATTTTGTGGGACTTTCTTCATGCTTCCATTGAGTTTTGGAACCCAAAGTTCCATGTTTTCCGTTTTGGTGCTCATGAGATATGCCCTTTGGTGGAGGAGTTCTCCGATATCATTGGTTTTCCAACCGAAAGCCCTCCTGCCGTTCCTTACTTGGGGAATACTTTTACGGGTATTTTCAAACATACCTCGGGTTGTCCCCTCGTCAAGCGGGTCAAGTGCTTCATGGTGAGAATGTTGATCTTGCCAAGCTTGTGACTTTCTTCACCTCTAGGGCCCTGGATGCGATGGATATGAGGTACAAGAAGCGTGCCTTTGTATTTTGCCTCCTCTATCGTTATTTTTTTGTTGGTGGTAACGAAGATGCTCTTATTCCCTCCGAAAAGAAGTTGACCATCAATAGGGGCAAAGCTTGCCTTCTTAGGGTGACTGAGCCAAATTCGATGGGATAGCTCTCCTATGCACTTGGTTGTGGGAGAGACAATCCTTGCTTTAGATAGGCTCAAGAGCAATCCTCAAGAGTCTTTTACTGGGAGCCCTTTACTCCTTCAAGTAAGTTTTGTGATAAAGCTTTAATCTTTGGGGATTTAACTTTATTTGGTGAAATTCTCATCTTGTATTGACTTGAATTTTTCTTTTGTTGTTTTTGCGTAGATATGGCTTCAAGAGAAGCTCCATTTTCTTGAGGCTTCCATTGACACTAGGAAGTTCCTCCCTAAGCACTTTACGGCGAGGCCCCGAAAGTTCTCCGAATCCTCTCGGGAGGAGTGGATAGCATATTTCTACACCGACATCCAACCGGTTTGGTTCGTCCCATGGTGGCGTACCGCCAAAACTGTAGGGTGTAGTGAGAACGTGCCCTTTACGAGGATCGTTGGTTTGTATACTTTGACGTTCTTCTTACCGAACTGCCTCCTCCACCAATACGGCTTAAGGCAAAGGATCCCGAATGTAAGTTGTAAACCTCCTTGCCAAAGGCCCTTAACATCCTCTTTGGTGTCTAACTGGGAACGACACTGAAACCGTCGCCAGGTGTGGACTAAGCCGGTATACCCTCATTCAAAAGGGTTATCTAGCTTTTTCGAGGAATGGATTTAAAGAGGTGACCACCAAGTCAACCAAAGGCTCCAAGAAGAGGAAAAAGAGTTGTTCAAAGCCCGCAAGTATGATGAGCCAAGCGGCGTAAGGCTAACTCCCATTGATAGGCCCACCAGACCTTCCAAGCCCCAAACTAAGGGTAAGGGAAAAGGCAAGGCGAAGGCCTAATCTAAGAAGAAAAAGAATCCGGCCCACTCGGCTAAGCAAGTAGCTCCAATTAGGCCTAATGATCACGAGGCCTCTTCTAGCTATGGTAGGGAAAGATGGGCTCCAAAAGATCGAATGGAACTTGATGAGCCTAGAGAGCCCGTCCAAGAGCCCGATGTCAAAGACAAGGAGGAGTAGTCCACCTCTAGTTGTCTAGCAAGTCTTGTTCTTTTTGTGCTTAGTAGTATAATTCAAACAACGGGTTTGCATGCCCAAGTAGATGTGGTTTAGAATTGCCCTTTTATTTATTTATTATTTTTGCACTTTTTTTTATTAGAGCATGTAATGGACTTTTAGCCATATTAATGAAAGAGTTGCTTATTTTTGCATTAATCGAATGGATTAAAAACTCCCATTGAGATTTATTTTATTAAAGTGGCCGGGCCAAAGTTGAATGGGTTACCTACATATCCATGTAGAATTAGGCCAATGTAAGTAGTAAAACCAAATCTCATTTTTTATTTTTATTAAAAAACAAATTTATTTATTTTTTTTTCATTCGTCGGCCCCGCGTGGACAGGTTTGACCGATTTTGACTTGGACTTGGTGCCTTAGTGGGCTCTCTCAAAGATTTAATATTTTATGCATATAATCGCTTAAGTTGGTCCATATTTGTGAGTTGAGTGAACTCGTTGCCGTCTAAATCCATTAACTTTACCGCTCCACCGGATAGTATTGTCTTGATAATGTATGGGCCGACCCAATTAGGCTTGAACTTTCCCCGAGTGTCGACCACAGTTGGTCTTACCTCTTTTAGGACTAAGTGTCCTTCTTTTAGTCCTCTAGCCTTGAATCGTTGATCAAAGTGTGTTGCCATCCTTGCTTGGTAGACATAACCGTAATGTAGGGCATTTAGTCGTCTTTCATCTAGCAAGACCAATTGGTGATACCGGGCTTGGACCCAATCCACTTCAGGTAATTCACTTTCTAGAGCTATCCTTAAGGAAGGGATTTCTACATCGACTGGGAGTACCGCCTCCATTCTGTATACTAGCGAATAAGGCATTGCTCCTGTTGAGGATCGAATAGTGGTTCTATACCCCCATAAGGCGAATTGTAACTTGTCGGGCCAATCTTCGTAGTTTTCCGTCATCTTGGCTATCATTTGCTTCACGTTCTTATTTGCGGATTCTACGGCTCCATTTGTTTATGGCCTATAAGGTGAAGACTGTCGATGTTGAATTTTAAACTTAGTGAAAAGTTCGGCAACATCCTTTGTGAATTGGGTCCCGTGATCACTTATGATTTCGTGGGGTACTCCATATCTGGTAATGATATTGTCATGTACGAACTTTGCTACGTGCTTTGACGGTATTATTGCATACGAACGAGCTTCAACCCATTTGGTGAAATAATCTATTGCGACTAGTATATATTAATGGCCTCCTTTTCCTGTAGGGAAGATTTTTCCAATGATGTCAATGCCCCATGTAGAGAACCGCCATGGTGAAGTGAATGTATGTAAAGGAGTAGGAGGTCTATGTTGTAAATTGGCGTGGAACTGGCAGCGTGTGCACTTTCTCACGTATTCGATGCAGTCTTTCTCCATTGTAGTCCAATAGTATCCTTGCCTCATGATTTTCTTGACCAAGGTCAGTCCATTCATGTGAGGACCATATACACCATTATGTATGTCGCTCATGACTTTGCTGGCTTCACGTTCCTTTAGACATAGAAGACTTAGCCCTTGTGGTGTCTTTTTATAAAGTTTGCCTTGCACATGTATGTATTGCGCGGCTAGTCTTCCTAAAGCTCTTTGTGCCCTAGATGTTGATTGCGGAGGGTAATCACCTTTGGCTGGTAGATTGAGAATGTCGGTAAACCGTTCCTCTTCTTCCTCCTCATTGAGGCATACTTCGAGTGCATTACAAAAGGTGGGCTCAGTGCGCCTTTGAATGTGAATGGGCATGGAGATAATATCATCTGGAATATTTATCATGGAAGCCATCTTTGCTAAGGCATCCGCGAATTAGTTGTCATCTCTAGGAAGGTATTTACAACAGGTGTGAGTGAAATATTTGGCTATCTTTACAATATATTCCTGGTAAGGTGCCAAGGATTCGCTTTTCACTCTCCACTTTCTGAAGACTTGATTTATGATGAGAGTTGAATCTCCCTATACCTTTAGATCCTTAATTTGTAGTTCTATTGCCGCTTCTAAACCAATGATGCATGCTTCATACTCCGCACCGTTATTAGTTACCTCCTGGTCTAATTTGACGGCTATGGGAGTATGTGCGCCTTCTGAGCTGACTAATAATACTCCTACGCCATAACCTTTTTGGTTTAATGCTCCGTCAAAGTATAACTGCCAAGTGCTTTCTTCGACACTCATTATTCCTTCATCGGGGAAGTCATGTGGCATCTTCGCTATTAACTGGGTTTTCAGCGAGATGTTCAGAAATGGCATGTCCTTTGATCGCCTTTTGGTGTTCAAAAGTTAGATCGAATTCTGAAAGCATGACAGTCCACCTTGTTATTCTTCCACTAAGAATGGGTTTTTCGAACAAGTACTTTAGTGGATTCATCCTTGAGTTTATATGGATAGAATGTTGTAGCATGTAGTGTCGAAGCTTCTTCGTTGCAGTGACCAATGTGAGACACGTTTTCTCTAGTATGGCGTAGCGTGTTTCGTATTCTAAGAACTTCTTGCTAAGGTAGTATATTGCCTTTTCATCATTCTCTACCTTTTGGGCCAACATAGCACCCATGGCGGTTTCTGTGACAGTTAGGTATAGCATAAGTGGTTTTCCTGAAATTGGTGGAACCAATACGGGTGGATTAGCTAAATACTCATTAATTTTGTTGAAGGCTTGTTGGCATTGATCATCCCATGTAGATTTGGTGTCCTTTTTGAGCTTTTTGAAGATGGGCTCGCATGTAATAGTCACTTTTTGATATGAATCGACTTATATATTGGAGTCGTCCTAATAATCTTCTTATCTCCTTTTCATTTCTAGGAGAGGGCATATCTCTTATAGCTTTGATTTTGGTAGGATCAATATTGATGCCTCTTGTGACGAACCCTAAAAGCTTGCCAGAAGTTACTCCAAATGCGCACTTTTGAGGATTTAATCTCATATTGTAATTCCGAAGCCTGTCGAAGAATTTCTTTAGACAGGGTACATGCCCTTCTCTCTCTTTGGATTTGATGATCATATCATCTACATACACCTCAGCTTCCTTGTGCATCATGTCATGTAGAAGGGAGGCTGCGGTTCTTTGGTATGTTGCTCCCGCATTTTTCAACCCGAAAGGCATGATGCTATAGCAATATGTTCCCCATTGGGTTATGAAGGTGGTTTTCTTCATATCTTCTTCGGCCATTTGTATTTGGTTATACCCTGCATAGCCGTCCATGAATGATAAGAGGGCATGTCCTGCGGTATTGTCCACTGGTACGTCTATATGTGGCAAGGAAAAGTCGTCCTTTGGACTTGCCTTGTTTAGATCTCTGAAATCGACGCACATCCTTACTTTTCGGTCCTTTTTTGGAATGGGCACTATATTAGCGACCCATTCTGGATATTGAGCGACCTTAATAAAACCTGCTGCGAGCTATTTCTGTACCTTGTCTTTGATTTTTAGTGTCCACTCAGGTTTCATTCTCCATAGTTTTTGCTTTACTGGCTTTGAATCCGGATTGAGCAGTATTGTATGCTGTGCTATCTCACGAATTATTCCCTGCATATCTTTGTAGGATCAAGCGAAAACGTCTATATATTCTTTTAAGAGATTTATAAAGCTTTCTCGCTCTTTGGGAGTTAACGATAAGCCAATGCGCACTTGGCGCGGCTCTTCATCGCATGCAAGATTAATTAATTCTGTTTCTTCCACAATTGAAGTCTTTTGCTCATGCTCTAATAGTGCTTTAGTTACTTCTTTGGGCAATTCTTGTTCTTCTTTTGAATTATTAGCTACTAAGTAATCCAAGAAGTAAGCAGAATCAGTAATCATTTCATTGATAGAGGAAACTGGAACATCAACTGAGCCATTACTATTGGCTTTAACATCATTAGACTTGCAAACAGAATTAAACATAGATTTGGGTGGACTACCCGGGCGTTGATTACTATGATCGCGCTCCCAACTTTTTGGACCGACTATTTTCTTCCCAATCCTGGACAGCGGATAACACTTAGAAAAGGAAAGACTAACAAGTTCCACAAGAGAAAGGTTTTAAAACAAAAGTGGGAAGTCTCTATCTAGAATATTCTATCAACATAGTTACCCTTGGGGACTAAGTAATTGGTTTAGGTCAAAAGATCTGGACGAGGGGAAAGAAAATAAAAGATATTATACTCTTGAGTAAAAGGAGAGGGGAGATATATTATCTCGACTCAATATGGGATAAAGCAAAAGATATTATACTCTTGACTAAAAGGAGAGGGGAGAGATATTATCTCGATCTTTGACTAAAACTCACTACCTAAATAAAGGGAAAGAATAAAGCATTCAAATCTTTCCTAAGGTAACGAGCATCATATAGAACATTCAGGGATATTGTTTCCTAAAAAATAAAGTAACTAGACTCAATCTTAAGACAAAATCTAGACTCAAAAAAGGAAAAAATCCTAATTGGGGTCTAACCTAATATTCTATGACAAACAAAAAGACTACGCAAAGATTGCATTCACATATGGGCAAACAGCACAATAGCGCAAATGACATGATCATGAAAATCTAGCATGGACATGGGACTGAGTTTCAACGTAAAGCATTGGTTCTATTTCATGCAATGGGGTAGGCTTAAGGGCTTCGGTCAAAAGGTACTCATGATCAAAAATGTACAACAATCCGCGGGATGCGCGACAATGTGAGGCATTCTAGTTATCCTACTCGTCGAATGGACGAATGCGTAGGAAGGTACATGAGGTGTGGGGATCCATGTTTCTTGGAAAAGAAGAATCGAGTGGATTCTCACCAAGGCACTTCACCACACTCCATTGGCTAAGAAACTAGTTTGAACTTGTAAAAACAAGCTCAGAAGTCGCGCAAGCGCATGCACATGAATGCAATGAATGCAATTTAATAGATGAATGACAAGTCACAAAATAATAATAAGAACACTCAAAGTAGTGAACCAAACAAAAATAATAACATTGAATCGATTTTCAAGTTACACCCTCTTAATCATGTCCCCAGTGAAGTCGCCACTGTAGGCTACCGTACTTTTCTCCCCTTTTTGCTTCGCCCCTCTTTCGGGTTTTGGGCAGCCTGGGAGAGCGCGGTTGTTCGGGTTTCGTGAATCTTTGAGTGTGAATGCACATGAAGATTTTCCTTTTGCATTAAGGACATGATTAAGATTGTCGGTAGTCGCCACCAATTTAAGGTAATTTGGAAACCTTGGATTCAAGTCGATAGTCTAGAAAGACATCAACTCGATTCCTGTGCACCCCAGTCCCTATTGGGGAAATTGACATCAAAAATGAGTTCGGGGGAGTGAGTACGAGCTAGGAAGGTGTTAGGAACCCAACTCGCCCTTTGACAACAAAGGCCTTTACTAATTGATTCAATATAATTATTAATGCTACGGTTCCAAACAGGGTTCAATTTGTCCAAATTCCTAGTTTTAACTAATGGGTTGAACAATTATTATTATTGAGACCATTTTTAAAAATTTATCAAATTACGAGCCTTCATTGCTAGAAAACGATAAATATGCTAAAACCTGTGAGTTAGAAGACAAAGAAATAGTTCACCCACCAATCCACAAACAAAGCATAATTTAATCATAAGAAGCAATAAATAACAAATCTAATACATTCATTCATCCATAATTTAGGCTTAATACAAGCCCTTTTGCTCAAAAAAACGCGCCATGCATGTACATATTACATAAACCAAATTCGTTAGTAATAACAAACAATATAAAATTTATTGAAAACCCTCTGGTTGGATTATCTGGATGCTCACAATGAACTTATTGGGTTATATTGCTTGAATTCATGCTCTTGATGAAGTGTGAAGGTTTTATTTTTGGTTTATTTAATCATCGGATTTTTATGGGGACTTATCATATAGATACAATTTTTGGTGTCTACAGAAGGCAACATACCTCAGACGCATCATGACTCTCGAACGTAGCCCGAAACTGCTCCAAAGAGGTAAAAGGGTGGTTATCTCTACCAATCCACTGTGAACCTAGTGGGAACATCCTCAAACCAGGACGGTGAGGACCAAAAGCGGGAAAATACTCAAAGAACCATAGCTACCATACAAGCAAGAATAATGAGATACAGCTCTCCTGAAAAGCATGCATGGGCAAAGGAAAAGGGAAATATATGTGCCTACCTCCAGTATCTTCCACGGGCCCGAGATAGACACCCTCTCACTCGTCGGCTTGGCCTACAAGCCTGGCGGCACCATCTCACCAAGGTAGCATATGCAGGAGCACCAAATTTGTACTCATAGACCTTGGACAAGTCGTCCAAACATGTCAAGAAGCCAACCTGACACACGCTCTTCTTCTGAGTGAAAATGGTCGACCCCAACAAGCAAGCTAAGAAAATACGGGCCCTCTGCTCCTCAGTAAGCCCCTGCTCCACCAAGGCCGCCCATAACCTCAGCAAGGAAACCTGGTCATCTCTAAAATGGACGGACACAAGCCCATAAAGATCAAGCAACCTATCACTCTGCCGATGGTTTCCACGTCATACTGTATATGACGCCCTCAAAAAGATAAGCCCGTCAGCACAGCAAACTGATAGGGGGTAGGAAACATCTCCCCCACAGGCGTATGGAAGGTGTTCGTGGTATCCCAAAACCTCTCCAATAACCCCCGAGCGATGATCCTAGTGTCCCTAGATTGACGAGTTGGGATAACAAACAAAAAGTGCCCAAAACCTGAACCCTGCACTAGCTCCCTAGCTCCCACAGAAAAAGTCTCCAACATCATAGCCCAATGGGAAGTAGACCCATGAGCCTGCTGCAAAACACCAATACCCTAGCCAATAAACAAAATTTTCTCAACACCCTACATACTACCAATACAACCAAAATAATTCCACATAATTTATATACAGCTGACCACCAATCCAGCAAAAAACCCAATTTGTTCGTGTGCCGAAGCACTAACAGTTCAAATTTTTAGAAAAATAATATATACTGAACAGAACCAAAAAAAAGAGAGAGTCAAAAAACATACCAACTGAGGGTTAGATAGATGACTCTGCCAGTCTAGTAGCAAAATACTACGGTCCCAAACCCCAGCCAGGCGCCAGTCCATCCGCATAAACAAATCCTGGTACAAACGTGCCCCATCTGCATGTCGAGCAAGGGGCATACTAGTGGAAGGAAGCCCAGTACGAAAAAGGGCCCGGTTCTCCTCCTCCTCACCCATGGGATGTTTTCCTTTGTCCAGTACGAAAAAGGAAGAAGAATGAAGCTTTCTTTCTCTACAAGTGAAAATTTCAAGTTTCAGATCCGCAAGAAACAAGTACCCATTCAACAATGCAACCCAAAATTCAGCAAGTAGGCGGAAAAATAAGCAAGTTTAAGACAAAAATCGAAGAATTTGGTCAAGAATCAACCTACCTCAAGGAAGTTGAAGCACTAAACAATGATGAATGGCTCGAAAATGGCTCTCGACGAAGATCAAGAAAAAAGATGCAAAAAGCAAAAAAATTCGCGACAGGCTAATTTGGTCTGCTCAAGTTGAGCGCCGCTAGCGGCGCTGGCATGGGCCACTAGCGGCCCTGCCAGGCCTGCACACGCGGGCCCCCACCTGTTGTCCCAGGACGTTTTCCAGCCCAGAAGTCGTTACTTCAGTTCGTTCGCGGCAAAATCGGTACTAAGCGCGCGGGAGCGAGTCTCTTTGGCCCACAAAATCAAATTTAACAGTTGGCCCATCTTACGGTACCAATTATTTTCAGGTAAAACTGACCCAATTGTTTTGCAGGTCCCAAGTACTTGAGCTCGGATATATGCCCCGATGATATCTATTGCCCGGAGTGTCAAATTTATTTTAAGCCCGGTAAAATTGCTGGCCTCATCAATGTCCCAAAATCCCGATGCCTCAAAGTCTCAATGTCCCGAAATCCCAAAGTCTCAATGTCCCAATGTCCCAAAGTCCCAAAGTCTTAAAGTCTCAATGTCCCAAAGTCTCAATGTCCCAAAGTCCAAACGTCACAAAATCGGGTCAGTCAATGATCGCTTAAGCTATTGCGATTAAATTGTCCTTCTGCGAGGTTACTTATTTTTGTGTCAGTTAATGATTGCTTAAACTATTGCGGTTATATTATCCTTTATTTTTTATATGTTTCAGTCAATGATTGCTTAAGCTAATGCATTTAAACTGTTCATATGTTTTTGATCATTTTACAGCCGTCATTTTGATCGCGCTGTCTCGTCTACCTTTTCCTTTCTTGTGCAGGGACGGAATCTTGGCATCCGCCTAGTGGTGCTTAGTCACTGTTTGCTCAGAATAAAGCATTTATACTATTCACTCTCACAAATGTTACTTCCCGTTTACAGCCGTTATTTTTAATCGCGCTGTATCATTGACTTTTTCGTTTCTCGTACAGGGACGAAATCTCGGCATCTGCCGAGTAGTGTTTAGTCACTGTTTGTCGAAGCACTCTATGTTGATCATTCTCAAAGTATTACTAACTTTTTCATTCACTCTGAATACAGGTCCCTAGCAGACATTTAGACTATCTACGAGCGGTGTTCTATCCTGCTAACCATAACCTTTATTTTTTCTTGTGTTCATGGCCATGAATGTTTAGCACGCTACGAGCATGTCCCAACCCAGGTTTGTCTTCGTATGCATACATACTGTACACTCTCACACACCATGTACACATCATCATCCTGCATGTCGCCTTCGGAATACTTTGATCTTCGCTTTTACTCAAACTCGATCAAAGTGGGGGATTTTGTAGACGCCAAAAAAGCGCCTTCAGATTTCTCCGCAAAAGCCCGATAATGAAAGGAGTAATTTATAAACTTGAACGCTATTTTTTCTTTAATAGGTAAGATAAGGTCTCAGGTTTTTCCTCGATCACTCCTTTATTCCAGTCCCATTCAAAAACCCCGTTCAAGAGCTTTCCAACGACACCTCTCATGACTTTTTCCGACTCCCGGTCGCCAAGTTGCGAATCGGGGGTAGAACCGTCTTTTACCGCCCAAGTGTAAAACAGTCTTTTCAAATTTTTCGGAACACTAAATTCCTCCAAAAAATTAAAATAGACTGGTTGTCGTCATTATAACGACATTCAGCTGGCACACCACAACCGTCAGCGGCTGTGAGCTGAGCCGCTAGCGGCGCTAGCTGAGCTCCCAGACCCGGTTATTTTTCAGCCCAACTCCGAAAAATCGGCTCTCTTCACCCGTCCAGCCCCACTTCCTGCGCCTATAAATACGACCCTCCTCCCTCGGTTCAAAACACACAGTCTATAGTTGACAACCTCTATTCTCGGTTGAGTACTCCCGAGGTTCTCTCTCTTTCTTCCAAATTTGAGATCTTGTTTTTTACTATTTTTGTCAAATATAGCCTACAGTTCAAGTACTAAACTCCTGATAGCTCAAATTAAATTACTTGCCTAATTGTTTATTTTCTAGTAGTCATAATATAGATATCATGCTAAATAACGTCTTTTATTGCTTACTAAATATTGTCCTCCCAAGCATGTCTAGTCGTTGTAATGCTCAACTTGTCAATCGAATGCATTTTCAACCAAGGGTTAAAAACAAATGTTGTGATGCTTGTGATAAACCAATGAGTAGTCTAAGTCTAGGTTGTTAATCCGATTTGTGTGGGAATCATGTCTTTTAATTATTAAGCAAACTTGAGTTAGTAGAGGCCGTCATAATACGGGCGAGTTGGGTGCCTAACACCTTCCCACCTCGTACCTTCGCCCTCGAACCCTTTATTCTTGGGTACTCATATGTTCTATATGAGCGGAAGTCTTTCTAAAAACAGGATCAGTTCACTTATCGCGCTATTGGGTTGTCCCTTTGGATTGTCCTTTCGGTTTGTCCCTTCGATAAAATGCCGATAGCAGAGTTGTGACCTATTACATTGTTTTTATTCAATTCAAGTCTTTACAAAATCTTTTCTAATTCGATGGTCCCTTGAACTTATCTAAAGCCCCCAGCTTTTCTGTAACGATGCACTCCGTGGCCGTAGAAATCCCGGGTCCTTACACCTTTAAGCTACCGAGAAGACCTAGCGACCGGTCAAACCGCTTAGGTGGACGGTCAGACTGCCACGCTGGCGGTTGATCCGCAAGCCACGTGGCTTGGCCGCTAGTCCAAACGGCTTGACCGTTGGGAGAAAGGGTTCAACCGCTCCACCAAGCGGCGTAGCCGCTCCACCAAGCGGTTTAACCGTTTGACGTAGCGCTTTGACCGCCCTACAGTTTTCCGTTGCAATATTCTAAGGGCCATTGGTTCAAAATCAGTGGGCCCTACGTGAGGCCCGTAGCAGTTATTTGCGCGCCAAAGTCCGTTTATAAAAGCAGGACTACTTTAAACCAACAGGTTTGTACATTTATACTCGGCCTATGGCATGGGCTTGCATCCGACCTCAGGTCCAAGCAACATTTTATTACCCTTTACAATAACATTTACTACCCATATTATTTCTAAATTTTTTTTATTGTGTAACCTAAATCACAGGTTCCCCTTCGACTGATAATCGAAGGACATTCATTGTGTAAACTACGGCACAGGGTCTCCCTTCGACTAAAAGTCGAAGGATTTTTATCATCTATCTTATTTCTAATGAAATATTTTAATTGTGTAACCTACAGCACAGGTTCCCCTTCCACTGAAAATAGAAGGATATTTATTGTGTAACCTACAGCACAGGGTCTCCCTTCAACTAAAAATTGAAGGATTTTTATCATCTATATTATTTCTAATGAAATATTTTTCTTGTGTAACCTACAGCACAGGTCCCCCTTTGACTGAAAATCGAAGGGGGACATTTATTGTGTAACCTACAGCACATGGTCTCCCTTCGACTAAAAGTCGAAGGATTATAATCATTTATTATTTTACTTCTAACGAAATGTTTTTATTGTGTAACCTACAGCACGGGTTCCTCTTCGACTGAAAATCGAAGGACATTTATTGTGTAACCTACAGCACAGGGTCTCCTTTTGACTAAAAGTCGAAGGATCTTTATCATTTACTTTATTTCTAACGAAATTTTTTATTGTGTAACCTAGAGCACAAGGTTTGTCCCTTCGACTGAAAATCAAAGGAAATCTATTGTGTGACCTACAATATAGGGTCAAATTCCTGGTCAAATAAACCGGAAAAATTACTACTTTATCCTAAAAATGATTGTTTATCTCTAACTGATTCTCACCTCACTCAGTTTGCCTGTTTTTTGCAGGTATTGGCAAAGGAATACTTTGACCTTCGCTCTATTCGAGCTCGGCAAAGTAGGGGCTTCTGTAGACACCAAAAATTGTGTCTATGATAAGTCCCCATAAAAACCCGATGATGAAAGGATTGGATTTTGCTCGAACTTGGGTTGCGAGAATAATTTCTCTGATGATTAGCCGAGTTCATTTGATTTAACCATTGGAAGACTTTTGTACAGGTGATCCAAACCAGTTGGACTCATTTGAATTGGAGTCCAAAACTGAGTGATAGCCCTCTTTGAACCTAAGGGCCCAAAAGGGAGCCCAAACCTTTGAGTCAACCCTTGGTCAACCAAGGAAACTTAGTCAAACCCGCGTGGACCCCCTCGAAAAAGCCTCCCCCACATGAAAAGCACGTCAAGTGCCTATGCAGGCAGGCCGCTCCAGGTCCAAGCAGCCACGCTTGAGTTCAAGCGTTGGCCGCTAGGAACCGCTTGTCCTAGCTGTTTAGCCGTTCGGCCTAGTTGCATGGCCACCTGGAGCTTTTCTCGTGCACGGCAAATTCGAGGCTCATTCGATTCCCGTGCCAAACCCTGGCAGCTCCCCCTCTTCTATGTAAACAAACCTTAGGGTTCAGATGAAGAGGTTGGACATTCTCTCTGAAAAGGTTGGTCTCTAGGTTGGGCATTCTCTCTGAAAACATTGGTCTCTAAGTTGGACAGTTTCTCTCTCATATTAAACCCTAAATTATGATTCTACTCCTTCTTCAGGTTAGCCCTAGCACCACAAAATAAACCTTCATACTTCATCAAGAGCAAGAATTCATGCATAACGACCCAATAAGTTCATTGTGAGCATCCAGGTAATCCAACTTGAGGGTTTTCAATAAATTTTATATTGCTTGTTATTTACTAACGAATTTGGTTTATGTGATATGTACATGCATGGCGCGTTTTGAGCAAACGGGCTTGTATTAAGCCTAATGAATGGATGAATGAATGCATATTTGTTATTTATTGCTCTTATTTAAATTATGCTTTGTTTGTGGATTGGTAGATGAATTACCTTGTCTTCCTTCTAACTCGCAGGTTTTAGCATATTTATCGTTTTTTAGCAATAAAAGCATGTAAGTTTGATAAGTTGTTAAAAGTGGTCACGATAATAATGTTTTATCAACCCATTAGTTAAAACTAGGCATTTGGACAAACTGAACCTTGTTTGGAACCGTAGCATTAATAATCGCATTGAATTGATTAGTAAAGGTCGTTGTTGTCAACGGGCGAGTTGGGTGCCTAACACCTTCCTAGGTCGTACTCACGCCCCCGAACTCATTTATGAAGTCAATTACCCCAATAGGGATTGGGGTGAGCAGGAGATGAGTTGACGTCTTTCTAGACTATCGACTTGATTCCAAGGTTTCCGAATTTCCATAAATTTGGTGGTGACTTCCGACAATCTTAATCATGTCCTTAGTACGAAAGGAAAACCTTAATGTGCATTCACACTCAAAGATTCATGAAACCCAAAGACATGCTCTCCCAGGCTATCCAGCCGGCCGCCTGGAAATCAGGATAAAGGGGAGAAAAATCCGGTAACCTACAGTCACGCATCGGGGCATAGAGAACCTCTCCACTCCACAGACGCCACGTGTCACCTAGAGACCACACTTCATTCCTTAAAATCTGCGCTATAAATAGCCGTATTCCAGGTATGGAAATAATCTGATCTCAATCACTCAAATCACTCTTACCTCAAAAACAAAGAACTGTCCTAAACATCGGAGCGGGGATCCCAGAAATCCCCCCCCGCGCTAGTAACGTTTATTGTGTCCCACAGGTAGGAACAGTCATCAGCAGAGAATACTCCCAGTGTACGAAGAAATACCCACAACACAAGGGTGTGTGAAGGCGTGCATGCAAGGGCACGCAAGGAGATGTGTCCCTTGGGCATTGACTTGGTGGTTCCAATGCGACATTTCGTCCAGGCATTTGATAGGCACGTGTGCAGTCGCGTACCTATGTCAAAGGATGCGCCCAAACGATAGGAACGCTTGGACGATCATGACAAGGCGCGTAATTGGCGCAATGCTTGCGAAGCGACGCGACTAAAGGCGAACATGCAAGTTGAATGAATGGCTTAACTTAATTCATGGGAATTCTGGAAGCAAGACAAAGGAGTCACGAGCTGACGCAGTGGAATTGGAGGAAGTTGCTTCGCCAAAATCTCCAGGTCTACCTGGTAAGCACACTGTCTGGGACTCATTTGATTTGTCAAAATTGGAAAATGCTGGGTTTAAACTTGATTATGTTTCTCATGAAACTCATGGGGACAAACAAGTTGCGGGGATTTATAGGGAGGATATACTCTCTGAAATTGTTTATAGCAGCAAATCATTTGTTTGTTTTGTGATTTGGGCTAGACCACCTAGCTCAGTGCTTAATACCTTCATTTAGAAAGAATGGGGAAAACATGGAATAAATAAAATTGTCATGTTAAAAAATGGGATTACTCTGGTTCGTTTTGACACTGATGAGGGAAGAGATGTTGTTGTTAACACTGGGATTTTTCATTTTGACAATAAATCTGTGATTGTGAGGCCTTGGTCTGAGGATCTTGACCTGTCCAAGGAGGAGATTAACTCAGTTCTAGTATGGGTGAGGTTCTTGGGTTTGGATGTCAAATACTGGACTGCTCCTGGCCTTAGTAAATTTAGTAGCTTGATTGGTAACCCTTTAATGGATGATAAAAGCACGCAACAGAAAAGGGGGTGAATTTTGCTCGAGTCCTGATTCTAAGTAGACGTTAATTCTGAAATGCCTGCAGTGGTATACTTGAGAACAGACAGTGGGATTATTCTTGAACAAATGGTAAAATATGAATGGAAGCCTGTCACTTATATACATTGCAAACTTTATGGACATGTGGAGGAAGATTGTAGGAAAAAGAACAAGAAGGTTTGGGTCCCTATTAATAGGCCTACAACCACTACTGATACCCCTGAAGTAGTACAGGTGCATGAAGATGTTGCACAGCCATTTGAGGCTGCTATCCAGGAACCTATTGAGACTGCTTCAGTGCAGACTGAATGGCGGAATCCACATGGGCCTGAATGGCCTGAATAAGTAGAACCTAGTGAGCCTCCTGAGGGGCATGGATAGTATCATATCATGGAACATTAGGGGCCTGAATGGCCTGAATAAGTAGAAGGAAGTCAATATCATCAGCAATGGAAATAAAACTGGCCTTGTAGAAATTTTGGAAATAAAGGTTAAGCCTAATAATATTGAAAACATTAAAAATGTTGCTTTGAATGATGGATGTCATTCATTAATAGTAATGCTCAGCCTAATGGGAGAATTTGGGTGTTTTGGAGACCCTCAATTTTTTCAGTTGACATAGTGCATGTCTCAGCTCAGATGGTTACATGCAAAGTAACTCATCTGTTGCATCATGCTCAGTTTTATGTGTCTTTCATTTATGGACACAATGAGAAGGAGGATAGAAGAGTCCTTTGGCAGGATATGAAGCATTTTTCTCTGAATGATGTTCCTTGGTTAGCCCTGGGTGATTTCATTAATGTCCTCAAGCAGCAGGACAGAGTTTGTGGTCAAGGTGTGACTCTAGGGGAAACTCATGATTTCAAAGTTGTGTTAATAACAGCTATCTCTTGGAACTAGCCTATACTGGGTGTCAGTACACCTGGAACAACAGGCATGAGCAAGGTCCTAGGGTTTTCTCCAAGATTGACAGAGTTTTCTGCAATGACTCTTGGCTGAAGATGTATGAAAACTGTATGGTGCATTTTCTCCTTGAAGGGATTTCTGATCATGGCCCTGCAGTTCTTACCCTTCAACTAGAGACTCACAAGGGAACATCCAGATTCAACTACTTTAACATGTGGGGGAAGAATTCAAAGTTCCTGCCCATGGTTCATAAAGCTTTGTCCTGCAGAATTGAGGGAACTAAGATGTTTAATGTGATGAACAAGCTGAAAAGAACTAAGAAAAAACTTAAAGAACTGAACATAATTGAATATGCAGATATTCAAGCTCAAGTGCAGAATGCAAGAGAGAAGATGATAAAGTTACAAGAGAGGGTGAACCTCTCACCTACTGATTGTACACTGCAATCTGAGGAGAGCGAAGCCAGAATTAATTTCCTAACTTTGAATAAAGATGTGGAATCATTTTTGCACCAAAAAAGCAAGGCTAAATGGTTGCAGTTGGGAGATTTAAATGCTCATTTTTTTCATGCAATAATGAGGCAGAGAAGGCAAGCAAATAGAGTTTACCACCTTGAAGGACAGTAATGGGGTGCAACTGCAGAATCAAGAGAAGATCCATGAGGAGCTGGCTCAATTTTACAATAACATGCTAGGAGTATCTACTAAGAGAACCAAGCCTGGTCATAGAGTTTTCAGGTCAGGCTATACACTCAACTCACAGCAGTAGCTCTCTTTAATAAGGCCAATTAAAAATGAAGAGATTAAAACAACTATGTTCAGCATTGACATAACTAAAAACCCTAGGCCAGATGGCTTTGGAAGTGGCTTTTTCAGGGATACTTGGACTGAGGTAGGCACTGAAGACACTGCAGCTATTCAGCATTTTTTCAATACAAGGAGAATGCTTAAGCAGGTGAATGCTACCAACCTTTGTATGATTCCTAAGATTGATGTGCCAGTTTATGCTTCAGGTTTTCGTCCTATTGCCTGTTGTAACACTATTTACAAATGCATCTCAAAAGTGCTTTGTGAGAGGTTAAAGGATTTTTTGCCTCAGATAATATCCATGAACCAGGGTCCATTTGCTAGTGGTGGAACAATGTTCATAATGTAATGATCTGTCAGAATGTGATTAAGCATTATAGAAGGAAGAATATTTCCCCTCCTTGCCTAATGAAGATTGATCTTCGTAAATCCTATGACACCATCCAGTGGGGCTTTATAGAAGACATGTTACATGGCTATGTGTAATACCCTGTATTATTATTCATTTTAGAATAATAATTACTTAAAAAGAAAATGCAAATTTGGATTTAAAATATAAATTGGGCTCATAAATATTTAAAGTATCTGATTAATATTGGCTTTTGGTTTTGGATCTAATTAATTATAATTGGCCAAATTAAATAAAAAGATTTTTGTGGGCTTATAATTTCGGTATGGCCGATATTATGGGTGAGTATTTGGGCCATTATTTTCGGCTAAGTGGCCAAAAAAAGGGCACCAATAATTAGTTTTATTTTGATAAAATTTTGTTTCCTAAATTGGTGGATTGAGGAGTGATCTTAGGAGAGATTTTAGGAAAGGAGAAGTTGAGGGAAAGAAGGAGTATTTTTGGGTTCCTAAATATACTCTACTTCTAAAACAACTGACACTTTACTAACAAAAAAAAGAAAAAAGTCACGTCTCTCTCTCTCTCTCACTCACGACCGTCGACCAACACATTAGAAGAAGAAAGAGAATTTTGGCTCTCTTTCATAATTCATTCTCTTGTTCAATTTTGATCCTAAAATTACAAGAAAGTGTTTTTAACTAGTTTTTGATTCTTAAAAGCTTTAAACTTGATTCAAGTATGAGTTTTTATGAACCCTAGTTTATATGAGTAAACCCTAATTTTATGTATTTGTCTAGGGTTTGCTTGATTCTCCTATTTTGCATGATAAAATCAAAGGTTGAGTTTAAAAGGTTGGATCTTGTGTTTTATTAAATCTGAAAATTTATTAATTATTCAGGTTTAATCTAGATTCGGAATTTGTTAAATTGATTAACAAAAAAAAAAAATAAAAAAAAGGTTAAGACATCACACGGCCGAAGCCTGCGCGACGCACGGCCCAGCCGTGCGCCGCCAGGCACCAGCGGGCGGGCCACCAGGGGGTCTGCTGGTGGTGGTGATGGTGGTGGTGTTTTGGAAGATTTTTTGTGGTTTGACTTGTTTTGACTTGTTGACTTCAATTAGGTTTTTAGAAGTTTCCTAATTTGGTTTATGTTGTTTTGTTTTGGAAACTTTTGAGCATGCATGAGTAATTAAAATTCCAGCAACTTTATTATTTTAATTAAGGGTACTAAATCACCTAAAAGTTTAATTACGAGGTTCAGAAGTTAAAATGCTGACTATTGGTTTATTGTGGATTTGTTAGGGCCCGTTGACCGCTCCTAAACGTAAGGAGCTTACGTTGTTTGATTGTTTGGATTGCCTCTTTGCTTAAGGTAATTCATTGTCGTAATTCATGTCTAGATGAATTATGGATATGCATGTCTAGTATTGGATTGAGAATGATAATTCATATTTGGACTTGTGAGTATTTTGGTAAAAGGGATAATTGTTTAGAATTATATGATAGTGAATGCATGTGATAAATGTTGGAAATTCACTTTGTGTAGCAATGTCTACTTGTTGGGATTCATGTTATATGATGATGCATGTTAATCTTTGTAATTACGTGGAGTAATTATTTGTGTTATTGGACTAAAGATATATTAATATTTGTTCAATCGGATATAGCCTATCGTTATTTGGAACATGTTTGTAAGCATGTTGTGTCAATAAGTTAATGTGATTTTGACTATTGTTTTGGTAAACAATATTGGAAGCCTGGAAAAGGTATATTGTTAGGTGGTTGTGAATCGAGTGTTGATACTCATTCATGTAAAATTTGCCATCGGAATTGTGAACTTAAGTTGTTCAGTGGTAACTGTGGAGTAGTTACTTGAGATGCCAAGATATATGTGTATTAACTGTTATGTGGTCACCAGATTAAAATGAATTGAGAGTTAATATTTCTTTGGTAATGGATCCACCGGAGGATGCGAATGGGAATTGTTATTGAGATATATTGGAAAGGTCAATGTCTGCGTGTCGTAGCCCTGATGTAGTACTTGTATCCATATATGATAGGCAAGTAAATTTTGTAGATGAAACTGTTCTTCTTGTAAACCTAAGGGTTGAGAGAGGGTATGCATACTTAGGAACATTAGAAGTACTTCGGAAGTCATCTATACTCTGTGACAGTTGATCCCTCTTTGCCAATGTGCACAGGACTAAGATCCTGTTGAATCAACTGCGGTTGGTTTGACAATTCATGCGATTCTCTTCTCTCTAACGAACTTGGCTAATGGATAATAATAAATATTGGATTTATTATTTGGTGTTTATCCGAGTCTTTAATTTAAAGCTTGTTGTCTTTTATTTTCTTAAAGCTTGATTATTATTTTAATTAAGCATGTTGGCTTGACTTGGAGATTTAAATGGACTATTTGGTTATGAATTACTCAGCGTAGCTGATTGGTTGTTTTTTGTTTTACTTCTGTTTGTTGTCCATTTCTCTTCATTGATGGGCCTATGATGAACCTATATGGAATTCGTCTATATGGGGGAGTAGACTGACAGGATTGTAGCTCGTGGATTGAGCTAGAGGAAGCCGACTCAAGAAGATAGTATATCTTCTAAAAACATTTATCGTATTTGTTTAGACTTTGGGTTTTGTTTTATTAAGACTTGTATTGTAATGAGGTTAATTCTCTTGCATGAGAATTAATAGTTTTGGATTATTTGATTTGGATTATTTGATTAAGTCTAGTTTTGGAAAGATAGTTATTATTTAATTATCTAGTACGTGTGTTTCGGATATAAACATTTTATTTCTTTCTAGCCTTGTAATTAATTTGAACATTAAATACGGCGTTGACGCTTCAAATTTCTAGGGTTTTGCCGCTGTAACTCGTGATTTTAAATGGTTTTAAATTAGACGGAAATTCGGGTGTTACATGTTGGTATCAAAGCGTATGTTACTTTCGCTAATGTACGTTTTGAATTGTAAATTGTGTCATTATGACATGCTTATAGGTTGAAAACTTAAATAGACTTAAGTTATGTGAATAAAAGCTTTGTAAGCCGAAATGAGTTGATTTGTTTCTTTTACTTGTTTTGGTATTACTTGAAGTACTCGAGTGAAGTACTAACGTGTTGTTTCCCGTTTACAGATGAGTCGTTCACCTAGAGACCCGCGAACTCTGCAATGGAAGGGGGACAAGCACTTATATGAGCTAGAGGACGAGGCGCGTGCGACCTTCAAGAAGTATAATGACTACCATAGAGACAAGTCTACCTTGAGATCACAACGCATGAAGGCGTATGTTATATACAAGGCTTTTAGACATAACCAAATTGGGAGGCTTTCAGAGACAATCTTCATGACGAGTGGGAGCAATCCTACGATGCGGGAAAGCCGTTCAAGGAGAGCTTCGACTCTATCTTCAGACGCTCCATGCGCTGGCCGCAGGAGTACTTCATGAAACATCTTGGCATCATCGACAAGATTGACGAGATGAAGGAACTTGCGTTAGTTGAGATACAACGTATGTTTAGATTTCCACCACATCCTATGAAGGAAGATAAGGAGGAAGTGGTTGACAAGGCCAAGGAGCTTGAAACGGAGTTGTTCAATGAGCTTGACCAGAGTCTCGAGGAAATATACCAAGAGACACTCCAAGCGAAGCGCGCGAAAAAGCGCAAGATCGCGAAGAAAGCGTGATTCTTACTTTGATTTAGTTTTATTGGAGTAAACTATTTGAGACTTAATTTGGGCCTGCGAGCCATTATTTGTTTTTGACATTTTGATTAGAATGTTACTTTTTACCTTATTCATGCTAGTTTGAGGTTTGGTTTGGCAAGCACTCATTTTTGAGAACAAATATTTGATTATTTGATTTATGAGATGGAATTTTTTGCAAGAAATGTGTTATTTTACTTGCTATTTGGAGCATGAGTATTGTGAAAGCACCTATGTGAAAAGGCATGAATGTTTCAATATGATTGTGAATTGTTTATTTTTGCAAAAGAACAAAGTCTATTGAAACCTTGAACTTGCTAGTACGCAAGAGTGTGACAAGGCCATGCTTGAATGCAATAAGAGCCTAGAGCCCTAGATGGCTATTGAACATATATATGAGTTGATGTGTATATGTTAGTTGTGATTATCGCACATAAGTGTGATATGGGTCGCTAATACCCTTTTCTTTTGCTTTTATTGATCCTTTAGGTCGCTAGATGCCACCTAGAAGAAATAGACAAAGAGTCGAGGAGTCTACCAGTTCAATGGGGGATAACAATAATGTTAATAGAGAGGCAACACCGCAAGCTTTGTTGACACAACTGGCTCATTCGCAACAAGCTTTGGCGCAATCCAATGCATTCATCGCGCAGATGATGCAAACGGAGGAGAATAGGTTAGCTGGGGGTGACGATTTCGCCTCAGTGTCTAAGAAGATTAAAGGGCATAATCCGCCTGTGTTTGAGGGACGCGAGGATCCTGTACTCCTTGACGATTAGACGATTTAGAGAAAATCTTCGCGATTACTGGGTGTCCGGAGGCACTTAAAGTGGACAGTGCTGTCTATTTGTTCCGGAAGAAATCAGATCGTTGGTGTAGGACCAATGGCACAACTATTAGAGCTCGAGAGGGTTTTAATTGGGAGATGATCAAAATGGTCCTTAGAGAGGAGTACTACCCAGAGTATCTCCAAGACCATAAGTATAACGAGTTCTTGAACCTTATCCAAGGAAGGATGACTGTTCAGGAATATGTTGAAAAGTTTGACGACTTAACTCGTTTCGCGGGCGGAGTAGTAGCTATGGAACAGCATAGGGCCCATAGATTCCAGAATGGGTTGTACTGGACCATTCGTGAGTCTTTTGGGGGTTATAGGTGTCAAACCATGCAAGAGTCTACAATCGTGCTGCGAACCAAGCTGCGGTTCAAAAGCATAGAGAGGAGGTGACTGGGAAAAAGAGGAAGTTTGACGACCATCAGGGTAGTGGTGGCGAGAAGAAGGATAAGTTCTGGGGAGGGAACAATCATAAAGGGAACAACAACAATAACAACAACAACAAGGGGAATAACCACAATGAGGGTGGGAATTCCAAGAATGGAAATGGCAAGAATGGCAATGGAAATGGTCATCGTAATAATGGGGGTTGGAAGGGCAAACCCTACATTTGCAAGAGGTGCAATAAGAATCACCCAGGGGTTGATTGTGCTGTAAATAAGATGAGGTGCTACACTTGTCAAGAGTTGGGGCATCGTTCTTTTGATTGTTCTCAGAAGGGCGAAACCGTGAACAATGGTGGGGGCAATAACAATGTTCAAGCTCCTGCAGTTCAGGGTCAAAACGGGAATAACCAGGGTGGTAATCGACAGAATGGGCTGAATGGACAGGCTGGAAATGTTTAGAACAATAATGGCAACCAGAACAGAAATGGGGGTCGTTTGTTTGTGATGAATCAAGTACGGGTTGATGCGGCAAACAATGTGGTGACTGGTACGTTTCTTGTAAATTCTTTACATGCCTATATATTGTTTGATTCTGGAGCATCAAATTCATTCATATCTGAAAGCTTTGTTAAGAAACATGGGATGGGAGTTGTGGAGTCTTTAGAGACTAGTATTGCCACTCCTTTTGGAGAGGTGCTATTGTGTAAGTTGTGCATCCCAATGTTCGTGTGAACACTGCAGGGTCTGAATTACCTGCAGACCCGATTGAGTTCCAGTTAAGAGATTTTGATGTTATTTTGGGATTGAATTGGCTTAGCAAGTATAAAACAAGAATCAATTGTAGTGAACAAAAGATATCGCTGAAAGGACCTAGAGGTAATAGAATCTCTTATAAATAAAGGAATTGTCACTAAGGGAGGAATTGGGATTATTTCAATGTTAGTGGCGAAGAAACACTTAGAGAAGGTATGTGAGGGATTTTTGTGTCACATTCAGAATGTAGAGGGTATAAACGAGGAAATCTCAAATATTGATGTGGTCAATGAGTTTCCGGATGTGTTCCTAAAGAAATTCCTAGTATGCCACCAGTGAGGGATAATGTGTTTCAGATTGACCTAGTTCCTGGAACAGGTCCGATTTCGAGGGCACCGTATAGAATGACACCTTTGGAGATGAAAGAGCTAAAGGAGCAATTAGAGGAGTTGATAGAAAAGGGGTACATTAGGCCTAGTGTATCGTCGTGGGGAGCACCAGTGTTATTTGTGAGTAAGAAGGATGGTAGTTTGCGTCTCTGCATTGACTATAGCGAGTTGAACAAGGTCACTGCCAAGAATAGGTATCCTTTACCTAGGATTGAAGACCTGTTTGATTAACTCCAAGGGGCTGGAGTGTTTTCAAAGGTGGATTTGCGGTCTGGTTATCATCAACTAAGGATTGATGAGGTCGACATTGCGAAAACTGCCTTTAGGACAAGGTATTGGCATTATGAGTATACTGTTATGCCATTTGGGTTAACTAATGCACCTACCAAGTTTATGGAGATGATGAATAACACCTTTAGACCATATTTGGATAGTTTTATGGTCGTGTTTATCGTTGATACTTTGGTTATTAGAAGGATCTACAGAACAAGAAGATGTATTTTTATGACTTTTAAGATTCGGGCTGTCATAGATTGGCCTGCTACGAAGAGTGTGACTGAGGTACGAAGTTTCCTCGGTTTGGCTGGCTATTATAGGAGATTTGTGCAAGACTTCTCCAAGATAGATAGACCTATCAGAAAATTTGAATAAAAAGGAGATGAAATACAAGTGGACTGAACAATGTGAAGAAGCTTTCCAAGAGCTTAAGAAGATGTTGACAACGGCACCATTTTTACTTTACCGTCTGGAACGGAAGGGTTTAAGGTGTATAGTGACGCTTCAAATAATGGCTTGGGGTGTGTGCTTATGCAACATGGCAAGGTGGTTGCTTATGCCTCTCGCCAGTTGAAAGTGCATGAGAAGAATTATCCTACTCATGACATAGAGTTAGCTGCCGTGATTTTTGCCTTGAAAATCAGGAGGCATTATTTGTATGGAGCTCATTCCAAGATCTTTACAGATCACAAGAGTTTGAAGTATATCTTCACTCAAAAGGAGTTGAATATGAGGCAGCGTAGATGGCTCGAGTTGATATTTGAGTACGATCTGGATATTCAGTATCACAAGGGAAAGGCCAATGTAGTGGCTGATGGGTTGAGTAGGAAGACTTCACACACTGTAAATAACATAATCGTGCTACCATATGAGATATGACTTGTGTGAGGAATTCAGAAAGTTGGACTTAGAAGTTGTTCAATAAGGTGAGACTGCAGTGTTGCTGAATGCACTTGTGGTGCGACCGTCGATCTATGATGAGATCCGACAGTTGCAAGTTCATGACCCGTTTCTAGAGGAGTTACGTGTCAAGATCAAGGATGGGAAGCATCCTGATTATGAGATCCTTGATGATGGTACGATCAAGATGAAGGGGCGTTGGTGTGTACCAAACAACGCCGAGCTGAAGCGAACGATTATTGATGAGGCGCATGGAACTGCGTATTCTGTTCACCCAAGTGGTGATAAGCTGTAGAAAGACTTGAAACTTCAGTTTTGGTGGACAAACATGAAGCGAGAGTGTGCTGAGTATGTGGCAAGGTGTCTTACTTGTCAAAATTTGAAGATCAAGCACAGAAGACCTGGAGGTCTTCTTTAATCACTGGAAATTCCTAGATGGAAATGGGATTCAATTTCGATGGATTTCGTGACTGGATTACCAAAGACGAGGTCCGAGAAGGATACTATTCGGGTTATTGTCGATCGATTGACGAAAACGGCGAGATTCATTGCAATGAAGAAGACTTGGTCAATGGACCAACTCGCCGAAGCTTATGTGAAAGAAGTCTTGAGATTACATGGGGTACGTAAAGACATTGTTTCAGACAGGGATACAAGATTCTTGTCGAACTTTTGGGACAAATTGCAGAATGCTTTTGGTACAAAGATGAAATTTAGTACGACATTTCATCCTGCGACAGATTGTCAAACGGTGAGTACTATTCAGACGTTGGAGGACATGTTGAGAGCTTGTGCTCTAGAGATGAAGGACTCTTGGGAGAAGAGTTTGCCTTTAATTAAGTTCTCCTACAACAATCGCTACCATGCGAGCATTGGTAGAGCACCTTACGAGGCGTTGTATGGAAGGAAGTGTCGATCTCCTACGTGTTGGAACGACATAAGTAAGACCTTTGTTCTGGGTCCGGATTTTATCCAAGAGACTGTGGATCAAGTGAAACTTGTCCAAGAGAAGATGAAAGCTGCACAAGATAGACAGAAAGCCTATGCAGATCAACATCGACGAATGGAGGAATTCCAAGTTGGTGAGAAAGTACTTCTCAAAGTATCACCTACTCGTGGAGTTATGATATTGGGGCGCAAAGGGAAGCTTAGTCCAAAGTACATTAGACCTTACGAAATCTTTGAAAGAATTGGAGAGATCGCTTATAGGCTGCTATGCCTATGGATTTGGAGCAAGTGCACGATGTGTTCCACGTGTCACAACTTAAGAGGTATCACCGTGATTCAAGTCATGTGCTGAATCTTGAAAAGGTAATGTTAGATGACACACTTACCTATGAAGAGCAACCATTTCGAGTCCTTGAGGAGCGAACTAAACGAATGTGAAAAACCTAGACGAGAAAACAAAGAAAACCCGTACGTCTACGATCAATATTGTGAAAGTGTTGTGGGCTAACCACAAAGTTAAAGAAACGACTTGGGAGACTGAGGCTGATATGCGCAAGCGCTCTCCTCAACTGTTCGAACAAGGTAATTAACTTTTGTTTTGAGGTCGAAACCTTTTTAAGGGGGGAAGGGTGTAACAATCCACAAAAGAAAAGAAATTTAAAGACTCGAAAACTCATAGCATTGCATTGCATCATGCTCATTTTGTTATTTGGAAAAATTGTGAAAACTTTTTAACATTCGAGTTGCATTATTGCATTGAACTTTGAAAGTAGTGGTGAAAAACATTGTGGTGAAAAACTTCGCCTTATGGAACTAGCTTCACTTTGGTGATGATCCTAAGTTTCGAGGACGAAACATCTTTTAAGAGGGTAAGGATGTAATACCCTATAATATTATTCATTTTAGAATAATAATTAATTAAAAAGAAAATGCAAATTTGGATTTAAAATATTAATTGGGCTCATAAATGTTTAAAGTGCCTAATTAATATTGGGTTTTGGTTTTGGACCTAAGTAATAATAATTCGGCCAAATTAAATAAAAAGATTTTGGTGGGCTTATAATTTCGGTTTGGCCGAAATTATGAGTGAGTATTTGGGCCATTATTTTCGGCTAAGTGGCCGAAAATAGGGCACCAAAAATCAGTTTTATTTTGATAAAATTTTGTTTCCTAAATTGGTGGATTGAGGAGTGATCTTAGAAGAGAATTTAGGAAAGGAGAAGTTGTGGGAAAGAAGGAGTATATTAGGGTTCCTAAATATACTCTACTTCTAAAACAACTGACACTTTACTTACAAAACAAAAAAAGAAAAAAGTCACGTCTCTCTCTCTCACTCACGACCGTTGACCAACACAAGTGAAGAAGAAAGAGAATTTTGGCTCTGTTTTATAATTCATTCTCTTGTTCAATTTTGATCCTATTTTTACATGTGGTTTTAACTAGTTTTTGATTCTTAAAAGCTTTAAATTTGATTCAAGTATGAGTTTTTATGAACCCTAGTTTTTATGAGTAAACCCTAGTTTTATGTATTTGTCTAGGGTTTGCTAGATTCTACTATTTTGCATGATAGAATCATGATTAGGGTTGGGTTTAATGCTTTATTGAATTTGAATCAAAGGTTGATTTTAAAAGATTGGATCTTGTGTTTTATTAAATCTGGAAATTTATTAATTATTCATGTTTAATCTAGATTTGAAATTTGTTGAATTGATTAACAAAAAAAAATAAAAAAGGTTAAGACATCACATGGCTGAAGCCTGCGCGACGCACGGCCCAGTCGTGCGGCACTGCAGCGCCGTCGCTGGCCGGTCTGCTGGTGGTGGGGCCCGTTGGTGGTGATGATAGTGGTGGTGTTTTGGGTGATGTTTTGTGGTTTGACTTGTTGACTTCAATTAGGTTTTGGGAAATTTCCTAATTCGGTTTATGTTAATTTTGTTTTGAAAACTTTTGAGCATGCATGAGTAATTAAAAATTCCAGCTACTTAATTATTTTAATTACGGGTACTAAATCACCTTTAAAGTTTAATTAAGAGGTTTAGAAGTCAAAGTGTTGACTATTGGTTTATTGTGAATTTGTTAGGGCCTGTTGATCGCACCTAAACGTAAGAAGTTTACGTTATTTGATTGTTTGGATTGCCTCTTTGCTAAAGGTAATTCATTGTCGTAATTCATGTCTAGATGAATTATGTATATGCATGTCTTGTATTGGATTGAGAATGATAATTCATATTTGGACTTGTGAGTATTTTGGTAAAAGGGATAATTGTTATTTATTTCCTTGTGATAATTGTATAGAATTATATGATACTGAACGCATGTGATAAATGTTGGAAATTCACTTTGTGTAGCAATGTCTAATTGTTGGGATTCATGTTATATGATGATGCATGTTAATCTTTGTAATTATGTGGAGCAATTGTTTGTGTTATTGGACTAAAGATATATTAATATTTGTTCAATCGGATATAGTCTATCGCTATTTGAATCATGTTTGTAAGCATGTTGTGTCAATAAATTAATGTGATTTTGACTATTGATTTGGTAAACAATATTGGAAGCCTGAAAAATGTATATTGTTAGGTGGTTGTCAATCGGGTGTTGATGCTCATTCATGTGAAATTTGCCATCGGAATTGCGAACTTAAGTTGTTCATTATAACTGTGGAGTAGTTAATTGAGATGCCAAGACATGTGTATTACTTGTTATGTGGTCACCATATTAAAATGAATTGAGAGTTAAGATTTCTTTGTAATGGATCCACCGAAGGATGCGAATGGGAATTGTTATTGAGATATATTGGGCAGGTCTATGTCTGCATGTCGTAGCCCCATGTAGTACTTGTATCCATATATGATTATTGGGCAAATAAGTTTTGTAGATGAAATTGTTCTTCTTGTAAACCTAAGGGTTTAGAGAGGGTATGCATACTTAGGAACATTAGAAGTACTTTGGGAGTCATCTATACTCCGGAACGGTTTATCCCTCTTCGCCAATGTGCCCAGGACTAAGATCCTATTGAATCGACTGCGGTTGGTTTGACAATTCATGTGATTCTCTTCTCTCTAAAGAACTTGGCTAGTGGATAATAATAAATATTGGATTTATTATTTGGTGCTTATGCGTGTCTTTAATTTAAAGCATGTTGTCTTTTATTTTCTTAAAGCTTGATTATTATTTTAATTAAGCATGTTGGCTTGACTTGGAGATTTAAATGGACTATGTGGTTATGAATTACTCAGCGTAGCTGATTGGTTGTTTTTCTTTTTACTTGTGTTTGTTGTCCATTTCTCTTCAATGATAGGCCTATGATGAACCTATATGGAATTCGTCTATATGGGGAAGTAGATTGACAGGATTGTAGCTCGTGGATTGAGCTAGAGGAAGCCGACTCAAGAAGATAGTATATCTTCTAAAAACATTTATCGTAATTGTTTTGACTTTGGGTTTTGTTTTATTAAGACTTGTATTGTAATGAGGTTAATTCTCTTGCATGAGAATTAGTAGTTTACTATTTCTTATTTCATTTGGATTATTTGATTAAGTCTAGTTTTGAAAAGATAGTTATTATTTATTTATCTAGTACGTGTGTTTGGGATATAAACATTTTGTTTCTTTCTAGCATTGTATTTGATTTGAACATCAAATACGGCGGTGACGCTTCGAATTTCTAGGGTTTTTTCGCTGCAACTCGTGATTTTAAATGGTTTTAAATTAGACGGAAATTCGGGGTGTTACACTTTGGGTTCCCTCCAAAATTTTGCAGATGGGTAATGGCATGTGTGAAGTCTGCAGGGTTCTCTCTTTGTGTCAATTGAGAATCATTTGGGTATTTTGAAGGTAAAAGAGGGATAAGGCAGGGTGACCCTATCTCCCCTCTACTGTTTGTCATGGTAATGGAATATCTGTCAAGAACACTGAAATTGGCTTCCCATTTACCTGACTTTCGCTATCACCCCATGTGTGCTTCGGTGGAGTTAAACCATATCTGATTTGCAGATGACTTAATTGTATTTTGTAAAGTTTACAAAATTTCCATAATGAGAATTGTGGAGGGTTTTGAGTATTTTCAAGAGTTACAGGGTTGTTGGCTAAGAAGAAGTCTCAATGTTACCTAGCTGGAATTCGCAGAAGAGATAAAAGCAGATTATTCAGATTGATTGGCTTCCAGGAAGGCACCTTTCCTATGCAATACCTGGGGGTACCTCTGACTCCTACTAGATGGAACAATATGGAGTTTGCTTTCCTAGTAGACAAAATAACTAGGAGGCTTAAGAATTGGGCAACAAGAAACCTGTCCTATGCAGGTAGGGTGCAGCTGACTAATTCAGTACTCATGTCTCTGCATATCTATTGGCCCTGCATCTTTTTGCTTCTCACTTGAATTCTGAAACAGGTGGAACAAAAATGTAGGCAATTTCTGTGGGGAGGAGCTCATTTACAGAAAAAGCCTAATCTGGTTTCCTGGGATTGGATCTGTCAACCAAGGAAATATGGGGGTTTACAGCTGAAGAACTGCAGAAATTGGAATTATGCCCTTAACGGCAAGCACCTATGGGCTATTTCCTCTAAACAGGACATTCTCGAGGTCAAGTGGATAGATGGAGTGTACTTAAAGGGGGATAGTCTGTGGGACTATGTCCCCAAAGTGGATAGCAGCTGGTATCGGTTGATGCTTACCAAGTTACGTGACAAATTCAGTTAATTCTATGATGAACAAGGTACCTGGAGAGGCAGCAATAGAGCCTATACTACTTCTACAGGGTACAACAGTTTGATGAACCAGGGAGTGAAGTATAGGCATGCATACCTTGTCTAGGGTAAATTTAATTTACCTAGACGTAGCTTTATCATTTCGCTTGCTCATCTGAGGAATGTTCTGACAAAGGACAGAATGGATCACATGGGATTCCTAAGAGGTGACCTGCAGTGTCATTTGTGTAGCAGCTATGATGAGAGAACATTTATTTTTCAAGTGTAGCATAAGTGCATGCATCTTACACAGCATTAAACAATGGCTTGGGTGGAAATCATCAGGTACGACTATTCCAGGCTTACTCAATGGAGATGCAAGAAGGCCAACCAAATTTCAGAGGTTGTTGTGTGCAGCAGCAGTAGCAGCAGTCACCTACAACATATGGCAAGAGAGGAACAACACATGCTTTCGTCAAACCCAAACTTCTGATGATGTTATTATTCAGCACATTAAGTTCACAATCAGAGCCAGATTGGAATATGTGAAGATCACAAAGCTGCAGCACAAAGATAACATCCTCTATGCAAAACTCATGTAATAGTGTTTTCCATAGGTTTGCATTTAGAGCCTTTTATTTCTGTTTTTCCTTGCATTTTGATTCAGATGTACTTAGTTGCTTTCCAGGGGCCAACTGCTAAAGGAGACCCTACATAGTAGGTAAGCCTTTGTGTTGGTTGCCTTTTAGGTGTATTTTCTTATTTCTGAAATGGTAATGAAAGCTAATTCTTACCCAAAAAAAAAAAGAAAAAGTTGCCATTTAACACAAGGGATGATGGGATCAACAAAGAAGGTGTCAGGGACATGCCTTCAAACTTCCTTAGCCACCTCACTGTCTCTCATAATGTGCAAAGAATTTTCAAATGATGCCTCCAAGAGACAGGATCGCTTGGGCGATCATGACAAGGCTTGCGGAGTGACGCGACTAAAGGCGAACAGACACGATCCAACATTGGGCGTTGACACAGGAGACAAGCATGCAAATTGAGGCACGAAACACCAAGCTTGGTAAGCAACATGTTGTTTCTCCCATGACAGCGGGGTTGTCACTTTCTATTAATAGGAGCCAAGGCCTCAAGGCCAAGGCATCTAATTGTATTCAGAATTATATACTCTCTCCCCTCTCTTGTCTCCTTGTAATCGTGTCCCTTGTCATTAATAAAATATTAATTGTCCTTTCAGTAAATCTTGTGTATCCTTCATTGTTGCCCGTCGCCCCTTTAAATCGTTGTGCATTATCATAATTAACTGGTTAAGTGCGCTCACTTGGCGCCATCACAGGTCAATTTTCTAGTGAAAAATTCGCCTTGTGGCAGTTGGTATCAGAGCCTTGCTCTACATCATTATAAACAATGGCACCACAAAGACGAAGGAACGATTTGCGGTTAGACAGAATCGAAAGCTTTCTTGGCATAGGAAGCGATACTGCCGAAGTACCAAAACGGTACACGGTGGTGAGTGCTCTCAACGTACTTGTGGGACAAATGACGGAAGTTAGTGGAACATTAACGGATTTGGTTTAGAAGTGGTTAGACTCTCCCAAACCCATCCCCTCGCCTAACAATGAGGACAAAGGTGGAGCCCTTGTCCAAGGCGTGTTTGATGAGATTGCATCTCATAAGAAGGCAGTTAGCAACGGTGAATGCCAGACTTCCGTTGATCGCTTCAAGATACCAGATCCAAAGGCTTTCAATGGCAATCATAATGACAAGGATCTAGAAAACTTCATATGGGATATGGAGTCATATTTCGGTGCAGCCAGAATCAAGGAAGAGCAAGGTGTGAACGGTGCAAGTTTTTACTTGTCATGCGTTGCCAAGCTTTGGTGGTGCACACGTCAAATAGCGGACCCTAAAGACCCTAAGGACGAGTCTCCAAACTTGACATGGGACGACTTGAAGGCGGGATTGAGGAATCAATTTCTCACTCATGATGTTCCTTAGACAGCCCGCAATCAGTTACGTAATTTGAAGCACGGGACACTGTCCGTGAATACGTTAAGGAATTCATGTCCATCATGTTGGATATTTCTGGCATGTCGCACAAAGACAAGTTGTTTGCTTTTATTTTTGGTTTACAACCAGCGCAAGCAGAATTACGTAGACATCGGGTGCCGGATGTGACTACCGCCATTACCGTGGTTGAGTCATTGGTGGACTTCAAACCTTTCAATAGCGTTGGTGACAACCTTGGTCGTGAGAAGGAGAAGAGAGACAAATCTTCGTCTTCTAGTGACGAACCACCGGAGAAGAAGGCCCAGTCATGGGAGGCTTCAAAGAAGCCACGCTTTGAGAGTGGATGCTTTATTTGCAAAGGACCACACCTTGCTAGGGACTGCCCCAAGAGGCAGCGTTTGGCGGAAGTCCTTGGCGGAGACAATGCCGAGACACCGGAGACTACCGGACATGAAGATATTCCTGTCCGCGTGAGTAGCTTAAAGTTTGCCGCATTGTCTGTACGAGTAGAGGACCCTGGCGTGAGCACACCAGGAAGAAGACCACTGGGTGGTTGAATTCCGGCGGATTTGGAAGACTCCTCGGACAGTGATGGATCTTTGACAAGCGATGGAGCAAACCTTTCCGCAGCAGGTGGCGTGCGTGGACCTTTGGTGGAACAGGACAATGGGTACACCTATTTTACCATGGAAACATTGAAGCTAAAGCAGCGTTGGTGCAACACAATGGTGGAACCGAAGCCTTGGTGCAGCATGGACTTACAGGTTGGATTGATGGTAATTTATTTTCGTCCTATTGTTGTGATTTGATTGCATATGTTTGGAATGCCTATGGTGGTATCAAGTCGATAAGTTATTGTGTGCGATAACTTTGAAATAGGGATGAAACTAGATCTGCACGTTGGGGCCACACTTGACTTCAGTTCACATGTTGATTATCTATTGGAGATAGGTAATCACGATTTGAACATGGATTGGAAACAGCCAGTTGTGGAAGTAGGAACAAGTGTGGAAAACCCCATACTTATTGAGGATAGAGTGGTGTTCAATCCTTGAAATATTTTATATTATGTCTTAGTTTGTTTATTGTAAAATTATTGGTGATGTAATTTTAATAGTTAGGAGGTTCGGGGACTTATTTGTAAGGATTGTAATATGTTAAAAGATTATTATAATAGAGTTGGTATCTTTAGTTATATGTTGCTCTTGCATTTGCAATATTGTCGCCCCTGCTATGTAAATTTACACTAATTTTTGCAATAAAACAATTTCAATGATAACAACAAATGGGTGAAAGCCAAGCGCTCCCTTGGTGCGGAATAGGCAGGAATCAAAAACGTGATAAGCAATCACCAATCCCTCCATGGTTGGAGTAGCCAGGGTTTTCCAAATATACTATAGTTTATGGTTGATTTCGCCAAGCGCTTTGCGAAAGTAGGCAACGTGATCTAAACTCTTTTGCCAAGCATCCATGGGTTTGGCATAGGCAAGGCTTGAGTGTGTTCATGATTAAACCCTTGACGAGGGCGTCAAGATTCTTTAGGTGGGGATGGTTTGTAAGACCCCTAACCGACGCCCTATGGAGGACAAGGCCATGCGTGGGCGCACCTCACGTCATTGCTCTGAAGGACGCATGTCGAGACTTGCCAAGAAGTTGCACATGAGTATACGAGAATGTGGACGCGGAGGTGTGACATCCCATGGGCTTGACATGCCTATGACAAGGTTAGGTGGCCTGACCTTGGTCCTTGGCAAGGCGTTGGAATGCCTTTGACAAGGCTGGTCGTGCACCAAATAGGCGAGGACATAGACGCTAGCCAGGCGCTGGCTAGGCGGTGACATGTCATGCCCCCAGCAGTTCCGGTCATGGCTCAGTCATGACAAGGACGCTCGAACGAAGTATTCCCTATGTGAGCCATGATGAGTGTTCTAAGTCCCATAGGCCATAGGCGGCCTAGGAGGCGCATTGACATGGTTGTTGAAGCTCAAGAATGAGCCAAAACCCAGTAGGAAAGTTATGCACTAGGCATGTCAATTCCTGTCAGATGGGATGAACCTTATAAGACTTTTTAGGTGGTAATAGCTCGGTGGAGCTACCAGAATCACTTGGCACCCTTGTAGGCCAGTGCCTAGGGAAGCTCTCAGACATGGCATAGGTCATGGGGAGCTTAAGGGATGCTGGACCCCAACGTCGAATCTGGGAAATGGTGACGAATGCTTGACGGACAAGGTCATAGGTGCCACGGATGCCCATGAGCTGAACGGTGACAAGGGAAGCTAGGACATGGTTTCTACCTAACTCGCCTTGAGCTCCTTGAGTTGTGTCTAGCTGGGATCAGTAGACACCAACTCAAAAAGTCCTCACCCAGCTCGGCCTAGCTGGACATGAGTGTCTCAGCTGGTGGGGATCTTGAGCCAGTGACATTAGTTGGAAAGGTACCAGCGTCAGTGTCAAGCTGGACTATTATCAGGGACGCCAACGTGTGACACACAAGGGTGTGTGCTGGCGTGCATGCAAGGGCACGCGAGGAGATGTGTCCCTTGGGCGTTGAATTGGGGGTTCTAATGGGAAGTTCCGCCCAGGCATTTGATAGGCACGCGTGCAGGCACGTACCTATGTTGAACGATGCGTCCAAGTGACAAGAACGCTTGGACGATCATGACAAGGCACCTACTGGACGCAACGCTTGCAAAGCGACGCGAGTAAGGCAAACAAGCACGATCCCACGGTGGGCGTTGACAGAAGAGAGAAGCATGCAGATTGAGGCACGAAGCAACACCAAGTTTGGAAAGTGACATGTTCGTTCGCCCATGACAGTGGGGCTGTCACTGTCTATAAATAGGAGCTAAGGCCGCAAGGCCAAGGCATCGAATTGTATTCAGAATTATATACTCTCTCTTCTCTCTTGTCTCCTTGTAATCGTGTCCCTTGTCATTAATAAAATAGATTGTCCATTTGATTATTCTTGTATATCCTCCATTGTTGCCCCTCGTCCCTTTACATTGATGTGCATTATCATAATTGGATGGTCAAGTGCACTCACTTGGCACCATCACAGGTCAATCCTCTAGTAAAAAATTCGCCCAATGACACAAGGGATGACGGGATCAACAAAAAAGGTGTCAGGTACAGAATGGTGCTTCCAGACTTCCTTAGCCACCTCACAGTCTCTCAGAATGTGCAAAGAATTTTTATTTGGACACATTAGGGCAAAGATAACATGAGTTAGAGGCAATAAGAGCTCTTTGAAAAAGAGTTGCATTGTGAGGGATCTATCCTGACTAGCCAACCATAAGAAATGATGTATCTTACGGTAGCAGTAAGTGTTCCAAACCCAGTTATAATCATCAGTTTGAATTAAATTCTGACCAGAGGAGTTATCCAGCTTAATACACTTCACTTTACTTTAAGCATCGATAAAAGAGAATTTACTATTGTTAGCAAAGGAACACATAGGGGTATCATTTAACTGAGAGTCTAAGAAGACAGGGAAGATCACATTCTAAACCAAACCGTGGGGCAACACAAAGGACAACTTACTAAAATCCCACCCAAACTCAGGTTGGCAATCTGAAATGGTCAATAAGCTCTCATCTTTTTTCAAGGGTCCCTAAATGAGCTTTCTAAGGGGTTCAGAGCTGGTCCAGTTGTCAAACAAGAAGCTAATATTATTTCCTCTACCAACTTTCCAAGAAATAATGTCAAGGAAAAGATCCAGCCCTTACCAATGTCCTGCCAGTAATGAGAGTGGGCTTTCTTCTATTATTGATATACTTCTCTCTAAGTAGGTCAGCAACCTAGGTTTAGTTATTATGTAACTTCCAACATTATCTATACATATGAACTTTATTTATAATCCTATCTTTAATGTCCATACCCCAGAAATTTTGGTGTGAGTGACTTTATCCCAGGAGACAATGTGGATTTTTCTTTTCTCCACAGTATCTCCCCAAAAAACGTTGTTCACAGAGTCATTCAAGGCTTGAAGAATAGAGGCATGGAGATGGATACATTGCATGATATAACTGGGAATAGCATTAAGAGTGGAATTGATCAAACAAAGCCTCCCAGCCTTAGATAGAAACCTGGCTTTCCAACTAGCCAATTTATTTTTAACTTTAGTCACCACCCTCTTCAAGTTGAGTCCTGGTAGGTCTTTTAGCAGCGAGTGGGAAGCCCAGATAAGTCCCCGGCCAGATCCTGGCTTTTACGGACCCCTAGAGTATTCCTAAAGGCCTCTTTATTCAGGCTGCAAGTATTAGGGGAGAAGTATAATTTACTGTTATCACTATTTACTTTCTGATCAGACTCTAAACAAAAAGCGGATTATACATTAGTCAGAGAACAGAGAGTGTCATAGTCAGTTTTCCCAAAAAGGATAAGATCATCAGCAAAAAGCAGGTGAGACACTTTCAGGTTAGATTTGCTAAGACTAAAAGGGGTCCACTGTGTTTGCACCCAGGCTCCGTGAATAAAAATGTGAGAGCCCCTCCATATATACACAGGATAAAAATGTATGGGGAAAGAGGGTCCCTTTGCCTAATTTCCCTGGTAGGTAAAAAATTCTCAGAGACAGATCCGTTAATCAGGATAGCAGTAGAAGTTGTAGTTACATAACTCATGATCAAATGGATAGTGGGTCAAAGCCATGGGCCTTGAGGCAGTTAGCAATGAAGTCTCACTTAAGTCTGTCATAGGCCTTTTCAAGATCCACTTTCAGAGCAAAGAAGTTTTTTTTTTACTTTTAGAAGACTTCATAGAGTTCAGAATCTCAGTGGCCACAATAGTTGACATCAGAACCTCTCCCTGGGAGAAAACTATTCTGATGTGGAGAGATTAGGCTAGACAGAAAATGTCTCATCCTCTGAATAAGGATCTTTGGGACCACCTTGTAAATAGTGTTACACAAACTAATAGGTCTAAAATGTCTAATAGTCTCATGGGAGTCCAGTTTAGGGATGAGAGAGATAAATTTATTATTAATGCATAGGGACCCTCCTATTCCTAAAGATATCCTGCAAAAACAAGCAAACATCCTCCCCAATATTGTGCCATTGCCTCTTAAAAAACCAGGCATGAAAGTCATCAGGCCCAGGTGCTTTCATAGGAGCCTAGATACTGTTTATATGGATATCTTCAGGGACTGTGTTTCTATAGCTTTTTGGGAGGAAGGGTGTTTTCGGTGGGACTAGATCATTGTTTATATGGATACATTCTGTTTTTCATCAGTTTGACATAAACACTTTTGATCAAGTTATAATTATGGTGTCTTTGGTTGTTTACGAATATGGATTTGAGAAGGTAGGCCATGGGATCTCATTCAAGGGCCATTCAGTTCGTTATATTGGCTTGCTTTGCTATAGCAATATCACGAAAGCTGTGATAATCTCAGATAGCAGGAACGCAGTGCATTACTTGAGGTCATTGAAGTGGTGTGCAAGCATCAAAAACATTGGTGAAAGGCAGAAGTTGGAGTGCTTAAAAGTTCAAAAAGAAATTCTTAATGATCTTGCTTAAAGGTATGGCTTGATAATCTGCCTTACAGGTTATATTAATCTGCCTTACATTATCCAGCACAGTATTGGCAGGAAGTTTGTTGTAAGAAAAATATCAGTGTTGTTCCTTTTAGGGAAGAAAAAAACACAACCAATAAGTGGTTGGTGTGAGTGGTTAGCCACTCTCATCTTTTAAGTAAGATCGAGAATTCGAATTTTGTGAATGGAGAAACTATTTGGTGGGAGTACTTTACCCATTCGAGGACCAATCCAGTGGAAATAGGATTAGCTTTAGCCCAAAGGACTTAGATGAACATATGGTTAAACCAAATATATATATATATATAGAGAGAGAGAGAGAGAGAGAGAGAGAGAGAGAGAGAGAGAGAGAGAGAGAGAGTTGTTTATATGAAAACCATGAGAACTCATCTCCACCTTTGATTAACTTATATACATAATCAGATTAACTTTTATATTGTATGGGGTTAACTTTTTAAACTGAATATAACTTTTATACTGTACAGGGTTAACTTTTATATTCTACAGGGTTAACTTTTTATATTGTATAGGGTTAACTTTTAAATTGTATATGGTTAACATTTATATATAACTGGGCTAACTTTTATAATTAATAAGGTTAACTTAATTAGTTGCTGAGATTATATTATTTGATAGGGAGAGAGAAACAAAGTGAATTTCAAACTGTTAAATTTAGCTGCTTTGATTAATGAAATTGCACTTGTACAGAATTCCAACTCCATGAATTGAGTTCTAGCTAAAGTGAATCACGTGGCAAGCTACATAACCAAATTCTCTCTCCTCACTATCCCGCTCAAACCCAGCCCACACTCACCCACGAGCCACTGCCCACGACGCACCACTACACCGAGCCAAATCCGCCTACTTCCCGCAGATCCGAGCCACCAACCCAGCCACCGTCCTCGGCGGTTTTCGGTGAACCCCCAAGATCTCCAATCACCGGCAAGATCGATAATCGGTGGCTCCGCTCACTTTCTCGCCGAAAAATCGTCGGAACAGAGAGTATTGAAGAGGAAGAGCGATAAGGAGACACAAAATGAGCTCGATCTGGAGGTAGGGGTACACTAGTACGCCAGTGACAGGTAGAAGGAGATGAGGAGACTTATTGTGCGTGTGAGAGGAGAGAGAAAAACAGTTGGGTCTTCTATCACGCTTTTGAATTTGACAGGCTATGTAAAATTACACGTGTCATTAATGAGGGGCACGTCTGAGCCATTAGATTCAGTTATTCAATGGTTGTGATCAGTTCTCATGGTTCTCATAAAAAGCATAGTTCTCATATGATCGGATTCTTATATATATATATATGGCAAAAACTTTTATAAGACGGTTTTTTTGTAACTTTTGGTAAGACGGAAATCACTTTTCAATGAAAATAGGGTCACTGCTCATTATAAGTAACCCCTACATGTTTGAAAAGTGACCCTAATTTTTTAAGTTGATCTCACACAAGACTTGCTATATATATATATATATATTATTTCTTCTGAAGTAACACACAAAAATTTGCATATTTTCTATTTATATTCTATATGCATTTAGTTTCTTTTTATATGAAAATGTCATAAAATAGTACCCGTATATTTTTAACGTGCAAATTGCAAAGTACTTAATAATACAGTATATATATATATATATATATATATATATATATATATATATATATATATATATATTAAGTCATGCATCGCACAGGTGTTAAAATAGTTAAAACTATTTCGAAAATAAATTTTTAGTCATGTATATTGAAGGAAATCATGCCTAAAAAATGTGCAACAAAAAGAAATGAAAAGGTGGGAAGCCAGAAACTTGTCTTTTTCTTTTGGTTGGGGTTGGCCTGAAGCAAAGAGCACAATGAAAACATTTTATTTCAGACTTCCTTTATATTCAATACAATAATATACATCACTAGTCAACTCTAAAACCGATATCATTTTTCTGTTTATTTATTTCTCCTTTGCCTGCCTTTCATCACCTTCTTTCCTCCAGTTACCAGTATACAATGCATAACAAATTCCAATAAATCCTAATGAGCGTATCTACGGGTTACCAACAGCAGGTGCGTTCCTTTGTTTACCAGCACTACCCTCTTTTGAAGCCTCTAGTTAAACACCTAGCATAGACTGTACAACAGAAAAAGTTTAACTGGTAAATCAAACAGTAGCAAATAGGCATGAAAATCACTACAAACAAAGTCCACATGTAAGCAGGTGTGAAGCTTACCACATTACTAAGCAGACGAAGGGCAGCAGGCCGAGCGAACTTTCTTGCAAAGAGGAAGCATGGGGCAGGTTTTCCCTTGCTAGTGCGCCACTCTCTTCTATATTCAGTCTCATAGTAGATGTTATCTATTTTCTGCATATATAGCCAAAAGGGTTACTATTTTCGTTACAAGGCCGAGTAGGTGAGCAGATGTTTTCTCACTGAAATTGCTCCAACAGCTATAAGCCAAAGATCATCTATATGGTTCAATTTTTCTTTTTAGTGCGACCACATCTATGTTCAATTAGGAATTGTTTAACATATATAGCCTAGCAAGTTATGAAACATATCACCTGGTTTTTATTATCTATTTTTGAAGTAGTGGTTGATACTCGATTTTCATGTAATCAAGAAATAGCCTCTCTGATCAGAGGGATAATATCACACAGTTCTACCCACATCACCAAACATAGACAGCACGACGTCTATCCATACACGGAGTTAATGTTTTGTGTTTTGGTCTTTTGGGTGTGGTTAGCAAAATCATAGTATAATAGATTTAGTTTTGAAAAGCTAGAGGAAAATAGTCTTACTACTTGTCCAGAAAACCTAGACTAGGTCTAGGACATTAACCTATTAGTCTATTACCCAGTATACATGACTTCTGATGAGATTATAGACTCTCAGTTCAGTGAGAAAGATTTCAACAATAACGATAGATCGTAGAAAGAAAATAGTGCAGATGACTGCTTTGAGAAAGAATAGTACAGTGCCATGATTTAATCTTCTCAAGGTCTCTCACCTATAAGCTCTTAGACTTGGATCATAAAGACAACTGACTGATACGAGTACAAAAATATACATGTCGATGTCAAGCAAAGAGGTTAAATGATTTCAGAGTAGATGCAGAGTTTCTTCTATAATTCAACCTCAGTACCAAAGAAATATAACAAACAGCATCTGTGATGCACACTCCCACCCCTCCCAAACACTGCGAAGAAGTCAACAGACAGTAACAAATCCCGAAAGAGATGCAATAGACATACCTTAATAGATAGAATCAGCTCTGGAGTAGCATCTGAAAACTTATATGTTACAGGATGCCATCCACGTCTTTCACGGTCTTTAGAAGCTGGAAGATCCCAAGCAGTATGCGTCAAAGACCTTCTAGTAATCTCTGCCTCAAGGCCTTTTTGCTGGTATGATTAAGAATGACAAATCATTGTATGTCAAAGATCTTCTAGTAATTTCAAATTTTGGCATTATCAGAGGGCACAATAAACGGCTTATATAGTTGTATTGCTGTCTATTTTAAACTTGTTTTCACGAACGGAATAATTTAAGTGACCTTTGTGTACTAGTGGTCAAGTAGCTTCAAGAATCAGAAAGAAACACTAATTCCAACCGATCAGCGTCAAACAACAACTTAATCAGAATCCAGCCAGTAGGTAACACATTTTTAGATGCCTAAACTTCAATTTTGGTGTTTATACAAAACACAAATCCAGCGGAACTCCAAACCTATGATTCTCGGACTCTTCATTTCAACAGAGGTATCGTATCAGATACTCGAACACTAGGATACAATATGACACTAGGACACTTCAAATAAGCTGCAAAGGAAGGAAAAACATCCTTAAAATAGGCAAGTCTGATGATCTGATCCTCGGATCCTCAACCGAACCCGATCCTCCAATTCCCCACTTTGAGAAACATAGCTCCAACTCTGTCTTAACCTTTAAAAAGAAGTTAAGATGTGATCTGTGTCCATCACAAGAAGAAGCCCATTTCATGTTCATTGAACTGAACATTCAGCATATATGCTTCATAAGTTTAATGAAAAATTGTTGCCTATAATACCAGCTATGATCCGTGTGTAGGTAGCGGCACATACTATGACCCTTTCTAAGAACAACACAAACTCTAGGCTACCATATCAAAATCCTAATTGACTAACTATAAACGCTCAGACATGAAACAACCCCTCTGTAGCCAAAAGTGGGAGGCAAATGCCTTTTTGTCTTTTTTTGTTTTCAAACCCAAGTTTTCAAACATCAACACTTGTATTTGAAGCTATGAGTACAATATGAAGGTGAACAAAGCTCTATTTATGATCTCCAGTCTATGGACCATGCATAAGAAGACCACTATTATCCCTATATTTAAGTGGCACCCAGTCTCCCCTCCTATTTTTCATAACACGGTATTTTTTGGCTCTATCAGTATGGAATAACATTGGTATTGTTTTGTCGATATGAAGTCCAAAGTCAAAGTAAATGTTCTAATCTGAAGGATACATTGGATTTTTCAAGTAGATTGGTTTGTAGGTCTTTGAAACTTTACACTTAATATTACTAAGATAAAACTGCTGATGTTCAAGCAAAGTGAGCAAGCAGGGAGGACAACAATAACAACCCTACCCCCAAGATGGCTATTATATTACTATTTCTGTCAAATATAATATAAAATTCAATTGTGAGTTGGTTGCTTTCAGTGTGAAAGAGCAATTAATATGATCAATACCCAATTATCAAAAATGAAAGAACTCCATGTTACCTAAGAATGTTCATGATTCAAGTAATTCAATGATTCTAAAAATTCAATCTCAAATTACCAGTAATGAAGATGACTTACAGCAAGTAATGTTTGAACATAATGCTCATCTGGTATACAATTGTGCTCCTTGGACGGATCATTGGGCTGCAATTACCACAAATGACAATTTAAAAACACAATATTGTGTAAAAAACATGTTTAGTGGTAATTTTAAGAACACTCTACCCCACCCACACCCACATCCACCCACCCAACACACACACACACACACAAGACAGGCTACATGGATTTTGGTCAGAAAATGTTGTGAAGGAGAAAGAGAGAGAGCTTACAAAGGGTTGATCACGCCAAAATTCAGGCAGTGATTTTCTCTGCAACGAAACAGGAAACAAGAAACTACAGTCAGTGCCCCAACCTAGGTTTTTGACAAATAAAAAAGGGAAACCGTAAACCCTAATTATTCTTAAGAGAAACAGCAAGAGACTTGAGGATTGAATTAGTTCACTTGAGTACCCGAAGATTAGAATAAACTAAACGCCTTCTCAGTTATACAAGAACCTACTTTTTGTAATTGTACATGAATGTATTCCTGAAAACAGAACCCGCTTATTACTTTACTGAATTAATTTCAAGTAGGTTAAATGCACCATTTTAATACACATGAGATTAATTAGTATTTCTTTTTTGCATCGGTAAAGAAGTGAGAGTTGTTTTCTGTCAACATGTTGTAGACCCCACATTACCATACTCAAATTCAACAGTAGATGAGCTGGGTGCTTTGCTCAACGGCGTAGTACCTATTAACCTCAAAGTTCAAAATGAATTACCTCATTTCTCCACATACAGCAATCTAAATTTGAAAGACGTCATAGTACTCATATGTAGCTTTTTCCAGCAAATAAAAGTGAAAAAACAAAGTGGAATCACAACATTTTTCCCGTTATTTACTAAAAGACAAACTAAATATCGTTATATCAAAAATAATTAAGCCAACCTAAATCTCGATATGTGAAAAATAACAAAACCGATATCAGCTTCCTTTGAAAAGCTAAGGAAGATCACTTCACCTACCCTGCCAGTTTATATTGGAAAAAGATTCAAAATTGTAGTTGCTAAGCGATAATGTTACTCGTACTTTACTGTGGCCCAAATGAGCTATCTAGGGGAAGTTCACTGCATCATACTAAGATTCATGTGATGCAACTTGCCTTGCAGTGCTGCTGAAATACAGAGAAAACAGTTTCGTCTTCTACAACTGCCTCAGCATGTTTTCTGTTTAGTACATCCCACTGCAAACAACAGCACACAAAGGTAAGACAAATATATCCAACACAATAGAAGATACTATCTTCCTCATGCACCAAATTGTCTAACGAGTTCATTACCTGTGAACCTTTACGCCAATTATTAACAGGAATAATAGGATGCATCTTGGGATTGTAGCGCCCATCCTTTGTGTCAGCAAAACTGTTCCAATCATAAAATGATATACAGTTGATATATCCTCAGCGGCTGAGACATGGCTAGCAACTAAGACTTCAGAATGATGCTACTTCAACATGTTGAGAAAACAACATGCAAACTGTTTTTAAAACAGAGCATCAAAGAAAGAAAGAAAAACCTCCTTTATCCCTTTTTCTTTTTTTTTCGCAAAAGAGATGCAGCAATGAACGAATATTTAACTCTAGAAGACTCATTTAGAAGTATAAACGCAAGCAAAATAAAAAAATATATTAGTTAAAAGAATGGAACTGAAAATCTTACCTGTCTACAAAACTGGTAGATGTTGACATGATATAATCATACGTATAGCTGAAGTTGTATAGAGGTATACAGCTGAAACAAGTTCAGATAACTGGAATATTGTTAGGATGAGACAAGTGAAAAGCACCTTCACCCTTCAAAACATTCTTCTGATAAGATTTATACTGATATTAATATTTCTAAACCCTGAACTCTAAATGTTACTTCCAATTCAATTGTTGGCCAAAAGTGAATTATTGAACACCATATTGAATATAGATACACATGAACTACTTTACATTTAAACCAGCCTTAGATCAATGCTCACCTGTCTGAAAGAAAAACAAACCGTTCGTTCGAAGGATCCATAAGTGCATTTTCCAGCAAAATACGCTCCGCCTGAATCATGCTGGCTCCTCCCCAATCGACCTGGAAAAAGTATCATAGCAACGTATATAACCAAAGATGTAGATGCAACGATGAGAAACATATGACAATGGTTAAGTGTTTTTCGTATATGCATACAAAATCCAAAAAGAGAAATCCTAGCTAAAACAACATAAGCGAAAAAATAGCAAGACAAGAAGAGGAGGGTAAATAAAAGATAATTCAGCATAGCTACACACTATGATGACAAACATGTTGTTAGGATAGGCAAGCAAAATGGAGAGAGAAAACATTAAAAAAAAAAAAAACTGTATTCAGATAGTATAGGATGTGATGGAAAGAAGGTAAAGAGAGGCTAAATGCAGAGGTAAACACAAAAGAAGAGAGCTGAAATATATTAAAACCTTATTTCTAGTATTTAACTGGATAAAAGAAGGCAATTAGCATTTACATTTGTGCATTCAAGATCATCTAGGTTAGGTCACATCAGAGGCTGTTTGAACTCAATAGTTCAGATCCCAACAGATGACACCAAAGACCAGCAGAGTCCTTACTGATTCAGGGTAGGAAAGCTTGGAAGCAAATTGTAAGTCAATTATTTTGGGTATGTAAGCTTATTTTCTTAAAAAGCATTGAGATCAGCTAGAAGAATAGCTAGACAAAAACACTCCAAAATCGCATATCCAACATAGAATCATTCAACACCATGACCCCCACCTCTAGGAAGGGTTGGGAAGGTATTGCAATGATGTGCCATCATAAAAATTAAACCATTAAAGCCTACTCCCAAGCAGCAAATTATAAGTCAATAACAGAAATATGTATTTATTATAGTCTCAAAATAACGAATTTATATGTTAGCGGTTTGCCCAGTGTTTCTAGGGTCGACTGGTGGACAGATCTGAGGCAGCCCTGCGTGCGGTGGTGGAGGGGTCTCCGGCGACCACTGGGCCGTAGTCGGGGGTCGAGATGTGAGAGATCTATTCGTCAAGGGGGTATAGGTCACCGGAGTTGTTCTGAATGTGGTCGCCCTTGGCCTGAGAACCTTGGAGATTGGAGGCTAGGGTTATCTCTTGACCGGGAGGTGGCGCGTGGTGTGATTGTTGGGGCATGTGAGGCGCGTGGGACGTACAGTAGGGTGCGTCAGGCACGTGGGGAAGAAGATGGGGTGTGTGACGCATGTGATAGGAGGATTGAAGAGCCTGCCATCTCGAGTAAGGTTGTGCCAATTCAGCCGGGTACGAATGAAAATCTAGGTGCTGTTCAGAGTTCACAGAGTGGATTGATTATAAATATTGTGCTTAATTTGGGTCAATTGCTCTCTCCCTTTTGAATCATCTTGCAAATGTCCCTGTCCCTGTGGGGGGGTTGAAGGTGGGGTTGACATTAACCAATCAGCAGTTGCAGGGGTCTCTTGTTAGCCTTGCCAATATGGGTCTGCAACGCAAGTCCTTCCTGTGTTTGGAAGTTTACCTCAAGAAGGGATGGAGAATAGTAACATTATTGGTGAAAGGAACAGTGAACAACCCAAAACAGCCCCAGGTGAGTCTTTGCATACGTGGGGCAGAGTACAAACGTAGGATCTGTACACGAGAGGACTGCTCTAGGTGGAAGCAGTAGTGGTTCAGTAAGTTGTGTTGATAAGGTAGTGAGATCCAATGCGAACATGACTGGTACTTGTTCGGTGACGGCACCCAAGTTTGGTTTTGACGCTGGATTTTCTAATGGAGGCGTACTAGGTGACGATATCAGCTCTGGAAGGGAAGATAGCTTTTACTTTGGGGGTGATTCTGACATATGGGGGAATGAGTTGCTACTTGACAACTTAGGAGATCTAATCTAAGGGAGGAGGTTTAACATGTGTCTGACACTCCCGTGCATTTACAAGAGACAGCTATGTTTAATGAGAATGAGGCAGGTTGCTCTTTGGAGCAAGCGCTGGGCCAACAACATGATACTGAGTTTTGGGGGTCAACGGACATGTGGAGGAGGAGCTTGTGGAGACGTCAAAGCAGGTCGGGTCTCCTCAACAGGCTGTTGTCTCACCACAGCTTAATTCCTCCCAGCAGGAGCCTGATTCCTCCATGCAGGAGGGTTCACGCTATCACGGGGATGGGCTGGGCTTCTCCCATGCCCGGCGTTGTTCAGTTACTCTCGGTAACGAGGAGGCAGATGCGCGTGGACAAGCTCTAATGTAGGCGATGGGTATTAAGTTCGTTGGACCTATGGCAAATGAAGTTCCTCTTGGCACTCCAATTTATTCTAAGACAAATAAGGGTAGTCGAGAGCTTGAACGACTAAAGTCTAGTATTAATTATGATGTTTAAAGAATAAGCATTGAGCTTTAGGTTGTTTTCCTTTAGGTTTGGATTGGCTTGGGTCTGTTCTTTGAGAACGATTAACTTTTTGTATTCTTTCTTTCTTCCTTAATAAAATTCTTTTTCTTATCAAAAAAAGATTTATATGTCAAAACAAATTGTAAGGGCAACAGCATAAAAAATAAAAAATAAAAAGGAGTAGCTTAGGCATTGACAGGTAAAGGATTTAACTTTCACAGAGAATCTTGGACTTGGAGAAAGAGGTACTTAAACTGAATAAGGTGACAAGCACATCAAACACCAAAGTATGAGTACTACATGTTTCTTGGATATGGTGGAATATTCATATTAAGGATGTCAGCAAACTCAAGAGGTAAGCGTGAAAAAAAGTTGACTACTTGCATCAATAGCATTCAAGTGTCAAGAGACAGCAAAATTTGGTTAGAAAGCCGTATATTGAGTTTTGTGCCTTTGTATCTCCGTAATTACCAGATTGATCTTCGTAGAGAGAAATTCAATAGAACTGGAAGACAAGGTCACCTTGCTTTTCTCTAGTGGGATCAAGTAACAAAAAGTAAACATATAATAGAGCACCCATGAACTTAAACAGTGGTTTTGAGAGAGGAGGGATGAAAAAGATACAGACAAGGGGAAAGGGGTCAGAATTTAGAAAATTAGGAGAGAAGGGAAGAGCAATCTTTCATACATAAAGGCTGAAAGGCAAGGAAACGAAAGAAATCCTACGATATTAGAGCATAATCAGAAGCCCAATAGTTTTTTAAATTCTGAATAGAACTAAATTTGAAACTTTCTAGTCTTCTGAAACAAGTGTAGTAATAGAAATGCTTGGAGTATCTCATGATGTCTAGACAAATAAACTCAAGTTTCACAAATAGGTACCTGTATACTACTGTTAACTTGACGATTTAGGAAGTACGTTGATTTTGTTGTAGCCTTGTTGAATAGAAACCCAGGTCTCGAGTGAACAAATATTGAAAATGTTTCCTCCTCATCTGCCTGAAAAGGTAAATTATCAGTCCAGTATAATACTATTCCAAATTAAAGATTAATCTTATCTGCACTGCACAAGTACAGAATCCAAAAGTATCATTTTGGATGTCCAAAAAGTAACAGGCAATCAGCTTGGCATTCTATTCCCTCCCTCTCTCCCTCCTCCTGAAATTCTGTTTCCATCGAAGGAGAGTTTGGGGTCACATAGAAACTCAAAAGTTATCTCTTTTCTTTACGGCACTTGTTTCCAAAAACCATATTAAGAGTGAGAGATATGATTCCAACTTCCAAGTGATCCATATAGGTGAATAAAGGTGGGTTGCAAAACCAAGTCTTGGTACAACCCTAAAGCACTATACGAGCTAAACTAGCTTTTACATCATATAGTATTGCAGTATTGCGATATTACTTAAATACGTATGTGATCTTACTGCTCTTCCATATCATAAACTTGAGGTCTACTATTCTGTGGAACATGGAAGCAACTATCATAGAGACATACAATTTGGACCTCACCAAAATCACACTTGTGAACCTGCCAGTGGAAGGACATGACAAAGATCTAGCACTAAACCTTCCCAATGCCCACTATCCTTGCAGATAATCCTCCACACCCCCTCCACTCTCCCGGTTGCAAAGAACTTATAGTTTACGAGTTATGAAGATCAAAAAACACAAATGAGATGACCTGAGTGTTCTCTTCGCATACAACGGTAATCATATCAAAGACCCGTGAAATTGGACAAGTTTCATTAACGCAGGAGCTTGCAAGAATTAAGAAATATGATCAAAATCTTGTTGGTTATTCCTCAAATAATGTGCATCCTTCCCGACGCTCTCAGTTAGTAAACAATAAAGATAAAACATCCCTTCGCCAGCCATGTTAACTGATCTACACAAAATACATTGTCTAGAGTAAGAATGCAACATCCCTACATGTTGAAGAGATGTGAACCAGGTTATAGAAACTGCGTAAGGGCTAGGAAAAATTTGGAATTAGTTATTTCCTGCATCTCTAATCTTCACTCTTCACCCAGGTAAGTGAACCTTCTATGGATAAGGTGATAAAATAGGATAATGCTTTAAGCCAACTGGAAGGCTTGAAATCAAGACCTCTTACCACTTTTAAGCCTCAACTATAATCGAAACAAAGAAAAATAAACCAAGCCTCAATTCAACTTGTGGATAACTATGGCTTTTCAAGTATAGTTAATGATTCTCAAGTATAAGATCCCTCCCGTGCCCCTTCTCTAGACTGGCTGGACGTAAATCAGTGCTAACAGTCTAGTTCTTACAGCCTTACAAGCTATCAGCAAAAAGGCCTGATATAAATAGGGATATAGACTTTTTATTGAGATATTTCCTCAAACATGATTTGAATAACCTATATACGACAAATGATCACATGTTCAATAGTTGATAAGGCTCCGAAATTCCAAAGCTAGCACCTAGCCCAGGCTCCAAACCTAGAGAAATCTCCCTTCCTCAAAACCATTTTCTTTACCATACTTTTGCATCATTCCAAGATTATTATCCAGATATGTAATTGTTTCAACAAACTTTAGTCCTTTACAGTTTACAGCAAAGCTTAGTCCTTTAAGTTTTGTACCCTTTGTCTCATTCAGACTACTATTTGGTGACAAGAAAGCATCAGCCTTTGTATTCAGCTGATTATAATTCTATCATGGGTCAACACTAGAAGTTCATCTATTATTCTGAGCTGTGAAAAATGACAGCATTTTGTCAAGAACTATAAAAAAGAAGTCAATGTAGCAAATATTATCGATTTCTCCATTCTTTTGGGCGTCAATAAGATATCTGGCCTAGGCTAAACCAGTGGAGGAATAAAGCAAAAACATCCATAACCCAAGTTTGTTTCCATTCGGTAATAACTGCCAATAGGTACAACAATAATCCAATAGGCTTATAAATTTTTATGATTCGCTCCTCTTTTTCATTTGGAAAAAAAACCTAGGTTACAGAGCACGTTGAAGTGCCATTTATAGAAGAAAAGCAAATGTATCCAACGCATTTGTATGCCGTTGCGTGTCTGCATGCTTGTTGCCTGACACGCAACAGAGCACATGATACGAGGTGTCCATGCTTCAAAGGAAACAACTTCACTTTACCCATATGTGGACTTCTTAACACTAATATAAATTTAAAACACATCTGACCACATTGCATTCCCTACGTACCTCAAAGTAAAAGGCCAAAGCTTACATAACTGACTATACACATTGTGTACCCTAAACCATACCTATAGGACACTGTTTGCTAACTTTCAACAGTCGTGCATCACTCACTCAAATTGCATTACACAACATATCCCACATATTCCTTTATATCAAAAAATCCTAGGTTCTTATCCGCGTTTGCGATGCAGAGACTTGCTAAAAGAAGAACCCATTGCAAAAGAGCATTGTTAATACCAAGATGATTGTTATCATATCATATATATATACCCAAATTAAATGAAGTACGAATTCATATATAAATCCTAAGGAATTTACCTTAATCATTTAGTTCAGTTTCCGACATTTATTCTCAATCCTAAATATTAAACCTCCATCTACCCGACAAAGGACGTCACGCTACTTCTGTCAATTTTCCATGATATTAGTGTTTTTTCCATTTTCACCAATAAATTTTGTGCCTTTCAAAATCACATTGATATGTATAACCAATCTAACTAAATGAAAGGTATATTATGTCCGTTAAGCTAAATGTCAAGTAGCCAAAATCATGTATTCCTCGTTACCCCATCCTTACATATTATTTTTCCTAAATTATGGTAAATGCACATTTCAAGTAAACATTTTTAATTAAATTTAACTAATAAAAATAAATTGTACTACTATTTGTGGATGAAAGTAATGAGTTTGTTTCTAATTTGCCTTATATTATGCATTATCCAAATAAATTGGAAAAACAAATAGAAAAAACCACATTCATTTGAATATATGCATTGAATCTCCTATCACATCACAGAAAAAAAAAATATATTGCCCTATCAGGCCCTTGCATATGACCAGGCTGGGTATAGTGGGAGCCAGGGAGGCAATATACACATCCCCACCTCCACAATTGTAAATAATAAACCATCTTTTGTTAGACCCTTCTTCCAGTTTAATGCCACCAACCAACAAAAGCCAATTCAATACCACAATAAACATGATCAGCAAAAATCATTAACTAGTGCTAAGAAGCTCAAACCCTACATTTATAAGTTACCACAATATGCTATTAAGCAAAATCCAGAAATCATCAAACTCAAAATTACTCACCGATTCAATACCACAATAAACTATCAGCAAAAATCATCAAGTGATGCTAAGAAGCTCAAGCACTACATTCTTTTTTTTTCTTGATAATTAGCTCAAACACTACATTAATAAGTACCACAATGTATATTTAAGAAAAACCCAGAAATCATCAAACTCAAAATTACAAAAATCACCAATTAAAACTTACCCGAAAGAAAGCATCCCAGACAAAATCAAGGGGAAGACGATTGCGAGCAATGAAGAGGAAAGCGATCTTGGGCTTTGAGACAAAAGGGTTAGGAAAAGGCAACTGTAAATTAATACCACTATGCTTATATTCAAGAACTAAGCTCCCAATACAAAGACACAGCAAAATTGCAAAGAACAGTTTCTTTTTCCATATATGTTGTGACCTGTTTTGAAAGCTTGCTCTTCGTTTCATCTTTCAGAGATAGATCCAGCTCTCTGACTCTGAAAAGCTGAATAGATCACGGAATTCAATGCTTTTTGTGTGCATCTATTGAGGGTGAGGGTGAGTCACGATGTACAAGTGATAACAAAAGAGTAAGAGAGAGAAAGAGAAACAGAGACAGAGAGGATGGAGTGTGCTTGAGACTTGAGAGTGAGAATGAAGTGATGTGAGATCGCTTTTTTCATTTTAGGCCCCGTTTGGTTGGGTGTAAAGTAAAGGAATGGAATCACTTAATCCATTCCTTATGTTTGGTAAGCTATATTTGGGCTTGGAACTCAAATCCCTCCGGATTCAAGTCCCTTCAAAACTAACACTACTTCAATCTCCCCATTTTCTAGTGGTATCAAAATGAAACCTCCCTTATCATTATTCATCAACAAAACAAATGAAAATAAATTTGACAAAATAAAAACTAAAACCCAATCAAACTAAAATAGAAGTCCCCTTTTTCTCTGCTCACAAGCCACTGCTCCACCACAGCTCAAGTTTCCGACCACCGTCCTCAGCCGGCCCTCCGGCCACCAAAATCACCTTACCTACCCACTCTTCCTTCCCTCTCTCCATTTTCTCTCTCCTCTCCACCACAACGACCGAGATTTGACCACCATGACACCACCAAACCTTAGATGGAGCCATAGATGGGGGAGGGGGACGAGAGAGAAAAGGGCTCGGTGGTGGTGGTCTGGGAAGGGTGGAGGAGAGAGAAAAGGTCGATGGTAGGCATGGGGAAATGGCTCTCGGTGGTGGTGGCTCGGTGGTGGTCAGGGGAGGGTGGAGGAGAGAGAAAAGGTCAATAGTGGGCATGGGAAAATGGCTCTCGGTGGTGGGCATGGGGAAATGGATCGCCCTTTTTTTTTAATTGTATTAAAAGTCTATTTTTGAAGGATAATACTTTTAAACAAAAAATAATTGAAAAAATAATTTATTTGATTCCATACCTTCACTAAACCAAACAACTTATATGAAGTATGGAGTCCCCATTCCATAACTAGAGGTTTTAAGTTCCATACCAATTACATTTCACTTCTTTGAACCAAACGGGCCCTAGAGTAGGGTCGAGTTGAATCAAAGAGCCGAGGGAAGACTTGAGAAGACTCGAGACTCGAGACTCGAGACTCGAGACTTGAGACTTGAGACTTGTCTATTTCTCTCTATTGCTATTTCTCTCTTTTGTCCTTTTTGGTCAATTTTTTTTTTCTTTTTTTTTTTAGAGTTGAGAAGAAGGGGTGACGCTAGGATTCCCTCCTCTCAAGGGTGACACCTAACCTGTCTTCCAAAAGGATATTATCCACTTTCGCAGACATCGATGCATTCCAAATAGCATCACCTTGTATGGCATGCCCAAGATTGGCGAATCAGTCTGCTGCATTATTACCTTCTCGAAAAGTGTGGTTAACAATACAAGGCGGGCAACAAGCAAGGAATGTACGAGCATCGAATACAATATTGATAATGGTCCAAGGAAGAGTTATCTCTCCTCTCATTGCTTGAACAACAATGAGATTGTCTCCTTCTATCTGAATATACTTATAACATGCTTCAACTGCTGCTCGGATCCCATTACGCATGGTAGTAGCTTCAGCTACTAAGATCGATGTGGTATCATGCCTGCTTGCAAGAGTTTTTCGTCCGGATCCCTAATGACGTAACATGCTTCCGTACCATGTCGTTTAAGTGATCCATCAAAATTAACTTTGATGTAGTTAAGTGGTGGCGTTTTCCATCAAACTAGTTTTGTAACCCGTGAACGTGGGCTCCTTGTCTTGCTTTTGTCCATATCGTCAAGTAGATCCATTTCTTAGCTAGTAGACCATTCTTTAAAGTAACTGAGTGCTCGGAAGAAGCACTTGGCTAGCGTCAGGTCAACCAATGTTAAAGATTTTGTCATTTTTGTCTTTCCAAATGCTCCATAAGATATAGGTGCACTTGATAATATCGTCAAGGCTCTAATAGAGGTTGTTCTTCGAGGATTGCAACCATTGAATAATGCTAGAGTTGGATGCATCAAAATTAATCCATCCTTCATCATGTGTCTTTTCTCATGCACGTGATGCAATTGGGCAGAAGGTAAACAGATGGTCCTGTGTTTCCGCTTCATTAACATAGAGAGGGCATTCTGTTGAAATTTGCATACCTCTTCTTATGAGAGCAGTTCAAGTAGGGAGAGCATGATGGAAAAGTTACCATAGGAAAATTTTAATTTTCGGGTTAATGTCGAGTTTTCATATCCATTTAAAGGCCCATCCGTCCTTGGTGTCCAGATCTAAGTCATGTGTCAGCCATGTCACTATTTTAGTGGAGAAAATACCATTCTCCGTGGCCCCCAACAGAGTTCGTCTTCTATATCATGAGCGGGAATAATGATCCCCATTATTAATCTAATGATCCCCATTATTAATCTAATGATCCGGCTAGGAAGGAGTCGAGAATGTTCTAAGTAATCCTAGTTTTTATTGCTAGTTATAAGTCACTAACTTTACATTGAGGATTCGCAATTTGATCCTCTGATAGTTTGAGTAGTTCCGCAATAGATTTTGTGATGACATCATTGGTCGAACCAGAAGCTAAATTTCTTACTGTTGCCAAGTTTCCATCTCAAGCCTTTGCACAATATGGTCCGACTCTTGAGAATGTTTCTCCATGCCCATGAATGAGAGCTTTTACGTTTACAGTCTAGGAGACCACAATGTTTCATATATATAGCTTTGACTATTTTTAAACATATGTTGCCTGGTTCTGAAAGAATTTTCCATGCTAATTTGCATAAAAAAGCCTTGTTGGTAGCCCTTATTTTGCAAAGGCTCAAGCCCTCCTGGCGATTTGGGCTTGCAGATAGTATCCCATGCTATCATAGGTACCCTTTTTCCATCGCTGCCTTTTTTTCATAAGAAATTTCTGGTAATTTTATCGAGCTCATCGTCGACCTTAGAGGGTAATTGAAAACATTGCATTGTATGTGACGGTATTGATTCGAGATTAGCTTGGATAAGAACTATTCTCCTCAATTTGGAGAGGGAGTTAGCCGCTCAGGCACTCATTCTGTTGCCTGCTTTCGCGATCATCTCTTGAAAAATGGAGGGTTTTCAATCTTTTCCTGAAAGATTGGGCACTCTAGGTATTTGCCAAGGCTATTTTGTTGTGATATGTCGAAGAAGGCTGCTACCATTTGTTTAGTATTATCCGTGACGGTTTTTGAGAAAACAATGGCGATTTATGATAGTTAACGAGTTGCCCCGATTGCATGCAGAACTGATCTAATAGGCTCTTAACAATAGTGCATGAGTCTCTACTTGCCTTACATAAGAGAAGATTATTATCTACAAACATTAGGCAGGGGAGAAGGGGATCCCTCCTATCAATTTTATTGCCTAATCCCGACCTCCTAACGCTAGTTTTAGAAATTATTCTATTGATTAAGACGTCCACGCAGAGGATGAAGGGGTAAGGGGAAAGGGGGTCCCGTTGTCTTAGACCTCTTGACGGTAGGAAAGGTGGTTGGGCTTCATCATTGATAAGAAAAGAGTATGAGACAGTGGTAACACATTGACTTACCTAATTAATCCATTTTTCATGGAAACCTAATTTTTGGAGGCACTGGAATAAAAAGTCTCACTCTAATCTATCATAATCATTCTCCATGTCAAGTTTGAGGGTCATCCATCCTTTTTTCATTTTTGAATTCTTGAACGTGTTCATAACTTATTGTACAAGGAGGATATTGTCATGTATTGATCTTCCTGGAATGAAGGCACCCTGGTATTGACTTACTATGGAATCTAGTAAAGGCCTAAGTCGGTTAACTAGTGATGCGTTAGCAAAATTGAAGGTTTTAGCTCGTTTTTGAAGAATGGATGATTTGATAATATCTTGTGAGTTTTGTGATTTTTGAGATTGAAAAAAAAATAAATGAAATGATAAATAAGAAGAGGGATGATAAATTAGTCTTACCACCAAGGTTCTAAAGGATTAATCCACCAAACCAAGGATAAAGATTACTACTTGCTTCACCAAATGATCCTAGGATTATTCTAAAGAACAACAACGTTTGTAAGCAAAAGGCAGCAACCATTTCATATTTTCATTCATCATAATCTATCCATTACATCAACTGTGCTTACATATTTATAGGGGTTACATATGTGCCCTAATAACCTAGGAATACTCTAGAATGGGTGAGCTGTCCAAGAGTAGTGCCCGAGCAACTTGAAACTACAGTTTTCTGCCCAAAAACGAGCCAAATACATGTAGTACAATTGGGAGCTGATTTCCTTGCGATTTGGACCACTTGACAACTGTTACTTGTCCTTGCACAAGGACAAACGTGGGTAAGCTGTAAGAGGAGCCTCATGCTTCATCCTTATCCATCCCATGTGCTTTTAGACTCTCCTCATTCAGCAACTACTTAGGGAATTCAAAATGCAATTAAAACTTCCTAATTAACTAATTACATATAACATAATTAAGCTAATTAAGTACGAACATGTGTACGAACATTTGTACGGACAAAAACCATGTTAATCAACTAATCATGATAATTAAGCTAACTACAAGGTTATTTGTATACGGAGATGTGCACAGCATGTTGTACGGACAAAACCAGTTTTATGCCATTGAAAGGACATTAATGCCCCTAGGACCATTAATGACGCTACCATGGACTAAAAGAGTGTCTTAGGGCAGGATAATATCATTGATCGACTAAGGACAGATTGCATGGCACTTAAGTAAAAAGAGGAGCTTGATGCCAATGCATCATACACCCGGTGTTGTTTAGGGCTTCCCCTCAAGTCCTGGAAGTAGAAAGCTTTCCAATGAAGCTCAATGATGTAGGTGCTGAACTTTCCACCTCGAATACGGCCTCGGATCCAACTCCAATACTTTTTGTTACATTATTGGTAACTCGCTTATTTTTAGTCTTGAACAACCATGTTGTCGTACCAATCCCATATCTAGGAAAGTTACTGTAATAATGCCACTCACATTTTGGCTTTTGATATGCATCCCTTAATAAACTTAAGTTCAGTCTTTTGAGTTTTTCGGAACGAGTAGATGACAACCTTTGTAAAATTCTCTTGATCACAAGGTCCTGAACTGTCTCTTTTAGAACAAACCCCACGCTTGAAGGTTGCAATCTTTCTTCAAAGGGTGTTGTATTATATATTCTGAGCCAATCTCATGTGTCAAGGAACATTTTACAACATCAACTTGCTGCTTAATGTTATGTGGGAGAAAAGGGGAGTTTGTTGCTTGCAATACAACATGACAAATGAATGTTTTATCATTAATGAGTTGTAAATCTTCCTCAAGGGTTGCTGAATCAAGAACATTGCTCGGGTCGTCCTTTTGTTCTTCTTGAAACAAAGTGGGTTCTTGAAATTCTTCACCAATCATTGGCCATTCCTCTAGGTTCATAATTATGGGACCTGCATTTTCAATAGCTTTCATACTAGCTACATGCTCATGCTTGGGTAGAGTGTAAAAAGCTCGTGACGTGAATTTTGGCACAAACTTTCTAATGAGCTGTTCTCGCATCTCACTCCAGCTTTGGATTTTTCCCTTTCCAATCCTTCTCCTTCTGATTTCTAAGAGTTCCCACCAAATCAAAGCATCATAATCAAAAGAACACGTCACTAGTTCTATTTTTTTGTGATTAGAAAATTCCAAGACTTTAAACCATTCGTCCACCGTCTCAAGCCACGTATAAAAATCTTCAGAATGGAGGAACCCACCAAATTTAGAAAATTCAATCTCTAAGTCATCATCATTATACTTGGTATCATAAAGACGAGGCATTTTGTGGAGTTAGGTTGTGTTTTAGTTCGGATGGTGTTTGGGCTGTTTTTGGGTTCTTTGTGGACTTTGTGTTGTGGAGTGACGGGATAAGAAAACCAAATGCAATGAATACTCAAAACTATCCAATAATTAACACCCAATTTCAGTTTCAACAAAGATCCATAAATGCCACTCACTCACAACAGCTCAATTTCAAACACAACAATTCCAAATTTTGCGCGTACACGAACAGCTCAACAAACCTCAAAATTTCTTACATACAAGGGTGACAAAACCAGAAATCTAAAAAGATAATTTGTAGTATAAGGTATTAGAGGCTATAAGAGAAAGAAAGACATAAACTTAATCTCTAGATCTTGAGATATGAGCAAAATGCCAACATAACTCCTGTTTGCAACCCTGCAGGACCAACAAAATGTTTGAGCACAAATGAAGGCCAACCTTTTAACTTCAAACCACTTGGATAAAAAATATGTAACCCCAAATAAGATAACCAGGTAGAAATCCCTCAAGGTTCACCACAAATTTGCAGGTAAAATCCAGAACAAACAAGCAACATAACAAACAAGATCCCAGTTCATGCTCAGCACATTTAGCAACTTCTCACAATAAACTGCTCCAACCCACAACGATTTAAGTAAAACCACCAAGATATTTCGAAAGATAAATGTCTAAGGAACTCAGAAAAGTATGAGAGTTCACACTTTTACCTTTTGAAGTGCCTCCAAAAACCAAGACCCTCAGCTTGGTCCAATCGCAAGTCCAGCAGAAGTCACCAAGGAAAAATGCTTACTTGAGTACCCAAATCTCAACCTTTTTCCTTGAAACCAAACCCAGAAGAAAGAGGATTGTTTAATGAAGAAAAACCTCTGAATTAACGAGCTAAGAAAACCAAAGCTCTGGTACCAACTGATGCGTTAGCAAAATTGAAGGTTTTAGCTCGTTTTTGAACAATGGATGATTTGATAATATTTTGTGAGTTTTGTGATTTTTGAGATTGAAAACAAAATAAATGAAATGATAAATAAGAAGATGGAGGATAAATTAGTATCACCACCAAGGTTCTAAAGGATTAATCCACCAAACCAAGGATAAAGATTACTACTTGCTTCACCAAATAATCCTAGGATTATTCTAAAGAACAACAAGGTTTGTAAGCAAAAGGCAGCAGCCATTTCATATTTTCTTTCATCATAATCTATCCATTATATCAACTGTGCTTACATATTTATAGGGGTTACAAATGTGCCCTAATAACCTAGGAATACTCTAGAATGGGTGAGTCGTCCAAGAGTAGTGCCCAAGCAACTTGAAACTTCAGTATTCCGCCCAAAAACGAGCCAAATACATGTGGTACAATTAGGAGCTGATTTCCTTGCGATTTGGACCACTTGACAGTTGTTAATTGTCCTTGCACAAGGACAAACGTGGGTGAGATGCAAGAGGAGCCTCATGCTTCATCCTTATCCCTCCCATGTGCTTTTAAACTCTCCTCATTCATCAGCTACTTAGGAAATTCAAAATACAATTAAAACTTCCTAATTAACTAATTACATGTAACATAATTAAGCTAATTAAGTACGAACATGTGTACGAACATTTGTACGGACAAAAACCATGTTAATCAACTAATCATGATAATTAAGCTAACTACAAGGTTATTTGTGTACGGGCATGTGCACGACATGTTGTATGGACAAAACCAAGTTTTGTCCATTGAAAGGACATTAATGCCCCTAGGACCATTAATGACGCCACCATGGACTAAAAGAGTGTCTTAGGGCATGATAATATCATTGATCAACCAAGGACAGATTGCATGGCACTTAAGTGAAGAGAGGAGCTTGATGCCAACACATCAACTAGTATCTTAGAAATGATTTTAACTAGTGATCAGTTGCGTAGACTAATGGGTCGGAAGTGATTAGTTGTAGTTGAGTCTGCAATCTTGTGGATGAGAGCAATGAAGGTATGATTTATTTCCTTTAACATTTTTCCATGATGAAAAAAGGCTTTGACCGCATTACATACTTCTGATCCAATAGTATCCCAATAATGTTGGAAACAAATCCGCACCGAAAACATCCGGCCCAAGAGACTCATAAGGGTTCATTTGGAAGACGGCTTCTTTGATTTCTTCATTAAAGATGGGGACAATAAGAGCAATATTATCAGCATCCGAGATTCATTTTTGAACGTCATCTAGAGAAGGTGGACTCCTATTACCAACTTCCAAAATTTGAGCCTTTTCAGTGGGTGAGTATCCATGCAGATGGGGGCATGGCCTGAATAGGTGAATTGTCCTAGGAACACCATACTATTGGGGTAGTTATAAAGAAAATCATTACGACCAAGTGATATGTCTAAACGTTCAAGAACAGATTGTCCATTAATCATTCTCTTCCAAGTAAAAGGGGAACTTGAGAAAGGAATAGTTTTAAAATTAAGTTGGCTGCATAACGAGTTGATTCTTTCGAATCTAGAGGGGTGAGGTTGAGACCCTCCATATTTGTCATCTCGATAGCCGAGTTCATTAAAATCCCCAATCATACACCAAGGCAGAGGGGTAAGGCTATTGAGCATGTGTAATTCATTTCAAAAATGGTCTTTTTCACTTTTCCTTACTGGAGCATAAACCCCTGTAAGGACAGATTTTTTGTTAGTCTTATGGTCATGAACCTCTAACGAGATGAACCTATTATGTTTAAGAATTACATTAACGTTTATAGACGAGTTGTTCCATAAAACCCATATTCCACCTGGATGATTAACATGGTCAACATAGTCGAAGTAGTCAAACCCCAATCTTCTGATAAGATGATCGAAATTAGAGGGATTAATCATGGTTTTGAGAACAAAAAGAATGTATGGATTAAAAGTTTTCTTAAGATAAAGTAATTCACCACTAGCTTGAGGCTTTTTGGCCCCTTGGCTATTCCAGCAGAGAACTTTCATTTAAAAAACATCATTGTGGAGATGGTATTCGTTATTGGTTTATCAAAAACGTTATGAAAAATAACAACTCCCATCAGCCAAATGCAAGGTCTGGTGTGGTGCAAAGGGTGAGGGAAGTTGGCAGAAACCCAAGTATGTACTAGGTCAACGGACTTTGTATGTTTAGCTGCATATGATAAAAAGAACTTAACAAGCGACATGGCATGGTACGAAATCAAGGAGATACAAGAATAATTGCTCACAACATTAAATGCAGAGTGATACTTAATACGCAAAAACTGTGAAAGGGAAGGAAAATAGAGACTTTTATGCGAGTAGGCTTTAGTTATTAGGCATAAAAGAAGTAAGCAATAGTATTTTACAATCAACAGTATGAATCTGTTCATCTCTGAGAAAAGATGAATTGAATCGGCAACCACCATTCCTGGAGCATAAGTAACTTAAGGAGTAGTATTATAAGTTTGCACGGTTTTAATAGAGGTTCTGTAGAATTGAAGATCAAGTTCAAAAAGACAGCTAGCGAGGAAAAAATAGCTGGTCAAAATTGTGGCATAAGAAATAAATACCTTCAAAATCAGCCATCCAAAAAAGTCTATAGCAATTATTCTAGATTTTCTCCTTATACAATATGAATGTAGTAAGAAAAAATTAATGCTTTCAACTGATGAGCAAATCCAGTGGGGTGATTGAATTATGCATCTTGAGACCAGGAGGACATACCCAGTAAAAATTCCACGAGCAAAGGCATTCATTGAGCTTATCATAAACAAACACAAGAGAGTAGTTTTAGTCACAAAGACTATGTAAAACCTTAATCTAAGAAAGATGTGAACATTGTAGGCTGCATTTGTCATATTGATAACGAGAGTGCAAGTAGAGGTGTTAGCAAAATTAGCTAGTATAATCAAAGAAAAGACGTTCAAACAATACTTAGAAAATAATTCATGATACCAAGTATAATCAAATGAAGAGTTTAGTAAAGTAACTTTCGGGACCCATTTTTGCAGATCACCATTTCTGTAGGATCTCCACTTAAGGAGAATCATAGGTTCAGAACCATTAGAAATGTGGCAGCAAAAAATGAGCAACAACACAGTAGAACAAATAGTAAAGAAGAACACAGGGATAAAATTTGAATCAATCATTTTCAGAAAACATATTTGGTGTGGCAGTAGCTGAAAGAGTAAACAACTCATGCTAGTTCCAAAAAATATAATGCAAAATGAAATTCGCAAAGTAGAATAAAAGGAAGCGCGAGTGAGGGAATCCTGGACAAGAGATAAGCACCATTGGAATGAAGCAAGGATAAGAAAACATAAATCAATAACCATTGATAATAGCTAACCAGAACAGAGAGCACAACTTAATACTGACCAGATTACAGGGTACAAGACAAACACAAACTAGTAAGCTACGAAGGTAGAGAAACCATACAATCAAGACGAAGAGAAACAAGTAGCTACTACAACCATCAATTATACTAGAGAAACAGGGTAGCCAAGTACTGAAAAAGGTGTAATAAGCAATGCCAAAGCTGTGCAAAAGGGAAACTGCCTGGCTACTACAACCTATAAACATAAAGTAAATGGAAACTAAAGACATAGAAACGATAATTAGGGGATTTAGGCTGGATGCGGGCTACCACCATCACCATAGTTCCTCAGAAAGGAGCTATCATCATCATCCACCTTCCTCTTTTTACCAGACTCAGTAAATATATTAGAGTTTAAGGTCTCCTCAAAATCCATGAAGTCATTCTCATCTTCAGAATAGTTTGAAGTAGGAGAATGAACAGGGTTGAGTACCTTATGAGGGTAGTAGACTCTAGCCAGCAAAATACCATCAGTCTGAGGTTTAATGGGAGTGAAGGACTCAGCAATCTTGGAGCAAGCAACAATGGTGGATGGTCTTATGGGGCAAAACCTGTCCTAATAAACCTCCACAATGGGAGCGTTAGGAGCATGATCAGCTGCAAGAGAGTGGAATTTGTTAGCAGTAAGATAGATAACCTCATCCTCAACCTCAGTAGTAGCTCCCTCGTCTTTTCCTTTGCTCATTCCCTCAGAGAGAATAATACCTTTGCCTTTCTTGTCCAGAGTAGTGTCTTTTTTATCAGCAGCCACTGATTTAGAGCCAGTAGCGGGGGAAGAGACCCCAATTTTGATGCCTTTGGAGAGAGGTTCACCTTAGATCTTTTCTTAGGGGCAACCTTGATCCATTAACCTCCATTAGAAGTATCAGGGAAGGAGGAGGAAGTGTCTTCTTCTCGAGTATTGAGAGAGTTGAGTTGAAACTGTTCAATAACAGCCTATAATGGAGCATGAGCAGTAATAACCACACAAGTGTTAGCATTATGACCAGCTAAACCACAAAGGAAAAATATGTCTTGGAGACCCTCGTACACAAGGGGAAAACTCTTGCCAAAGTGACCAGCAGAAACATAGATAGCACCTATGAGAGGTTTGGTGATATCTATGTTGATACACACACAAGGGAACTTACCTCTCTGAATAGAGTATAACTCTCAAATCTAAGGACATGGCCAATAGAAGCCAGGAGAGAAGTAAGGATATGAGGTTCCCAGAACTCCGTAGGGAGCCTAGGAATGTGAACCCACTGGTCGTGGTGAGTAATAACCTCATTCTAGGGATCAAAGAAGGGCCTCCAAGGGATAAGAGCGAAGTTGAGACCCTGGACAAACCAATGCCTGTTAGTCCAAACAAACTCCTTATCAGCCTCATTGGCAAACCTTATAAGTATCAAGTTGCCCAAGTCCACGTACTCCACCTCTCCTCGAACATGGCTCCGGTCTAACTGAATAAACGTCATCCGTACCCAGTAAAAATATTTCGCAAACCTTACCAGAGGTTTTAGAAAAATCATTGAAATTCATTTGCATACGCACATAAGCATATAATCAAGCATACGCATAACGATATTCTTTTATATGCGATTCTTGTATAGTGATCACTCAAAGATGACATAGACAATACGTCTTGATTAGAGAGATGTAAGAGAACGAATAGAACAGCGATTAACCATACTGTTCATCGAATGATACAATTACGTCATGGACTTAATGACTCTAGTGTGCACATGACACTACCTCTAGTATAATAAACGAGTCTAGAGGACTTAATAAATGGGGAATGATCCGTCCCAGACACACTGTGAGGTGTCCATAAGTAACTTGGGAATCATGCATCCCTTGAACTACACCATTAGGTGTAATCCCGATTGCTCGACTACTCCTAGGGATCCATTAGGAGTCTTACTCTCATTTAATTCAATTTACATAATTTGCATTGGTTGACATAGTGGTACTACGAGACCACGACTTACTAATTCATTTCATGCTCTTGACAATGAATAGTAAATAATGACGATAACGATAATTCAATACGATGAGAATTAAACATGCTTTAATTCAACGACGATAATTCAACAAAGATGACATACAATGTCCAGCACAATTTCGGCAGCACTTCGGCAGGGTAATATGATATCCAAAAATCACATTGCATTCAAATACATCCAATGATAAATATGTAGGTGCTCACTAGCACTCAATAATACCCATACCAATTATCAAGTATTAAGTAGCATAATAATACTAATAATTCACCATTCAACAATTGTCCAATAATCATCATATGGACTATTTAATTCCCAAAATATGCTAATATTGACATGCTCATTATAAACAATATTTACAGCAATGAATCATGCTTAATAACTTCATAATAACAATGATATAATTTAATCATTCTTTTCATATTAAATTCACAACAAATTCCCAATTAGCACATAACACATCAAAATATTTTTGATGGGGCTTTGGAAGAAGGTAGGCATGAGAGCTTACCACTACAAACGCTTTCAAACAGAAAGTACACTCAAACAACCGAAGAAAATCACGCTTGCTCGTTAGGTCCTAATTTAAAACAATTTCCGAATCAGTATTTAATCAATATGAAAATCCAAATAGTAAAGGAATATTAATATGATATTTTTATTTAATTCGTTGATTTATTTCAACCAATATAGGATTTTGAAAATCCGAATTCCGATTCCGAATGAGTGCAGAAAAATAAAAATATTAAGTGCAAATCTGCAAAAAATCGAAATAATAATTACGAAAATATAAAAACGAAACCCTAACTTCAAAACTAAGTCTAGTTCACGGGTATCCATGCATGGGGCTCATGACCTGACCCATCACCATCACCACTACCCACTGACCACCATGGCCGGTGGTGGTGGTGGGGGGAGCGTCGACGAGGCGAGGAGAGTGAAAGAGAAATGCGAAGAGAGAGAGAGAGAGAGAGAGAGAGAGAGAGAGAGAGAGAGAGAGAGAGAGAGAGAGAGAGATAAAACGAGAGAGAGAACAAAAGAGGAGAGCAAGAGGGCGGTGGTCGGAGCCGGCCACCCACCGGTCACCACCCAGGCGACGGCCTGGTGGTCCGGTGGTGGTTTGGTGACCATGCGAGCGAAAACAGAGGCGAGAGAGAGAGGACTCGCGAAGGAGAGAGAGAAAGGGAAAAAGAAAGAGAAAGAGAGGGAGAGCGGCGAGAGGCTTACCGACGGCGGGCAGGGTGGCCGGCGGTGGTTTTCCGGTGGGCAAACCGAGAGGAGAGACAGGAGAGACTCGGGTGAGAGGAGGAGAGAGAGGGACGTGAGTTTTGTGAGAGAATGAGGAGAGAGAAAGGGGTGAGGGTTTGATCAGTTGTGAAAACTGATTACTTGCCCTATCTTTTCCCTTATATAGGCCTTCAGTCAACCCAAGTCAAATACTTGTAGGTTTAGGAATTTATTTAATAATTTTCTGATTTAAATTACTAATTAAAACTAAGTAAAACAATATGAATAATTCTTATTCATATATGAAAATTTTTAATTAAACTCCCCAAATTTGATAAATACAATTTATGAAAGTCCCATAATAATTATTAATATTTTTATGGCTTTAATTGAATAAATCGAATTATTGAATGTAATTACGATTTAATCTCCGAAACTATTTATAAATCATTTTTAAATCAATATAATAATTATAGAAAATATTGGGGTATCACATTCTACCATCTTTAAAAGAAGTTTCGTCCCGAAACTTGAGACATGAAGTAATCACTTCCCAAAACAAAATGAGTTTACCCATACGAAGGTATAAAACAATTTCTAGGTTTCTAACATATGCAAGATGAGCAAGTACGATCGTGATTCTAAGTTGATCAGCATGCACCATGCAATGCTTGGACATGCAATTCGTGCAAAGCGATAAACAAAACACGCAAAAAGACAATTTCGAGGCGTGACTTTCTAACCTCCTTAAAAGGAGTTTCGTCCCGAAACTCAAGTGGGACTAGTACCTTCTAGAAAGAGGTCTAGATACTTCTCGTGCACCATGGATTCTGCTTCCCATGATTCTTCTTCTTGACCTTGGCGAGACCAAACGACTTTGACAATCAGAATAGTTTTTGTTCACTAATATCGTTCCAACAAACAGGCGATCTACACTTCCTACCATACAATGCTTCATATGGTGCTCGATCAATGCTTGAGTGATAGCTATTATTGTAAGAAAACTCGATCAACGGAATGTGTGTATCCCACGAGCCTTTATACTCGAGAGCACACGCTCGGAGCATATCCTCCAAAGTCTGAATCGTTCTTTCCGTCTGACCATCAGTCATAGGATTAAAAGCAGTACTGAACTTCAACTTTCTTCCAAAAGTTTCTTGCAATTTCTGCCAAAAGTGAGATAGAAATCTAGAGTCTCTATCTAAAACGATTTCTTCTGGAACATCATGAAGTCTCATGACTTCCTTGACGTAAGCATCCGCTAGCTTCTCCATTTCCCAAGTGTCATTAATTGGGATAAACCTCGCAACTTTCCTCAGACGATCTACGACGACCCAAATGGCGTTGTTCTTCTTCTGTGTCAATGTTAAACCCATGACAAAGTCCATTGAAATTAAATTCCATTTGCACGTAGGAACTTCAAGCGATTGAATCATTCCACCAGGTCTCTTGTGCTCAAATCTTAACCTTCTGGCACGTCAGACACTTAACCACAAACTCGGCAACATCTTGTTTCATACCTTTCCACCAAAACACTCGACGAAGGTCTTTGTAGAGCTTGTCTCCACCAGGATGCACAGAATAGGGAGTATTGTGAGCTTCACCCATAATCTGACTCTTGATATCCGGGTCATTCATCACACAAACACGATCACGAAATCTCAAGACACCGTCTTGACCACTAGAAAAGTCCTGGGATCTACCCTCATCCTTGTGGTGTAGAATCCGTTGAAGATCCTCATCTGAATTCTGTTTACCCTTGATCTCGTCGAGCAAGGCTGGTCGAACTGGCATATGCGCTAAGGTACATTGAACGTCACCTTTCAGCACAATCTCCATGTCTAGACTCTATAAGTCACGAATGATCTCCTTTGGAAGTACTAAAGCAGTGTTCAAAGTATGACGAGTCTTTCTAGTCAATGCGTCAGCCACCACGTTACCTTTTCCTTCGTGATACTGGATATCGATGTCGTACTCCGTCAATAACTCTAGCCATCTTCTTTGTCGCATATTCAACACCTTTTGCGTGAAAATGTACTTGAGACTCTTGTGGTCCGTAAACATCTTGACAGCTGAACCATAGAGATAATGTCGCCAAATCTTCAAAGCAAATACGACAGCAGTGAGCTCTAAGTCGTGAATAGGGTAGTTATCCTCGTGTTTCTTTAGTTGTTTGGAGGCATAGGCCACCACTTTACCATGCTGCATCAAAACATAGCCTAATCCATGCTTAGACGCATCAATATAGACCTCATATCCTTCAGTTCCAGAGGGCAAAGTAAAAATTGTCGCGCTTGTAAGTCACTTCTTCAACTCTTAAAAAGCATCTTCACACTTTTTCGACCATACAAACTTCGTCGTCTTCTTCATCGGGTTTTTCATAGGCTGCGCTATCTTTGAAAATCCTTCCACAAACCTACAATAGTAACCAACTAACCCAAGAAAACTTCTAACCTCAGTCACGCTCTTCGGTGCAAACCAGTCCATCACAGCTCGTATCTTATCCGGGTCAATAACAACTCCATTTTTAGACACCACGTGTCCTAAGAAAGAAACAGTTTCTAACCAAAACTCACACTTCGACAACTTGGCGTACAGTTGATGTCGTCGCAAGATCTCCAAAACGGTTTGCAAGTGTTGCTCGTGCTCAGCAGCGTTCTTCGAGTAGACCAGAATATCGTCAATAAAGACAACTACGAACTTATCGAGATAAGGTTGGAACGTACGGTTCATCAAATCCATAAACTTCGCAGTTGCGTTCGTCAACCCAAAAGACATCACAGTGAACTCGTAGTGTCTATACCTCGTCCTAAACGCGGTCTTTGCAATGTCAAGCTCGGAAATCCTCAGTTGATGGTATCCTGAACGTAAGTCGATCATTGAGAAAACAGTCGCACCACGGAGTTGGTCGAACAAATCGTCAATCCTAGGAAGTGGGTATGGATTCTTGATCGTAATCTTGTTCAACTCGCGGTAGTCTATACACAGTCTCATACTACCGTCTTTCTTACGCACAAATAGCACAGGATCTCCCCAAAGCGATACACTAGGACGTATGTATCCCTTCTCCAGTAGTTCCTCGAGTTGCGTTTTCAACTCTTTCATCTCAGCAGGATCCATACGATAAGGAGCTTTCGAGATTAGAGCAGAACCTGGAGCTAAGTCGATCGTAAAGTCAACAATAAGTTGCGGAGGCACTCCGGAAATCTCGTCTGGAAAGACGTCAGCGTACTCCAAAAAAACTGGAATAGGTTGCGAAACTTCAGCTTCTCGACTTGTGTCCACTACATGAAAAAGGTAAATCGCTTCACCTTTAGTCATACACTCCATTGCTTTCATGGTCGCCACTACCTTCAACTTTGGCTTGACCATGACTCCTTTGTAGGTAATCCTTCTACCCTTGCGCCCACGCAATGACACACGTTGCTCAAAATACTCAATCTTAGCCCTATACTTGGCTAACCAATCCATTACCAAAATTACATCAAATTCCTTCAACTTCATCTGGATCAAATCCGCAGGCAAATCGGAACCAGCTATACAAATTGGACACTTTTTGTACAACGCTTTACAATTAACATTTGACCCATCTGGCATCGTAATGTTTGCACTATACAAAGAATTAGGTTCTAAGCCTATCTTAAATGCAAAGATCTTAGAAAGAAAAGAATGCGATGCACCACTATCAAACAAAACAGAAGCAGGTTGAGAGTTAACGAGAAAAGTACAAGCGATCACATTCGCGTTCCCCTTAGCTTCATTGCGGTTCAGCACATAAACCCTTCCATTCACCCCTGTATTGTTGTTGTTGTTGTTGTTGTTGTTGTTGTTGTTGTTGTTGTCGTTCTGCATGGGGTTGGCAGGTGTGGGAAGTTGTACGTGATTATTCGCGGCATTAGCAGCAGCATTGTTGCGATTGTTATTGTTGTAACTCCAATTTCCACAGTAGTTACCATCATTTCGCGATTACAATTTCCATTTCCACCACGACTATAGTTGTTATAGCGGTTCTGACCATTGTCATTCCTTCCACGATCCCAGCATTCAGAAGCTTTATGACCAGGCTTATTGCACACGTAGCATTGTAGCCTGTCTCCACGACAGATCTTGCCAGGATGCGTCTTGTTGCAGCGACTACAATTCCTCCTAGCTAAGCTCGTAGCTCTATGACTATTCGAGTCACGATTCTTGTTCTCATTGTGGTTCTGATACCACCTTGGTTGTTGTGATTGTTGTTGGTCTTGGCCTCTTGTCTGCGCCATTCGACTGGGATGAACTCCCTGCATCACGTTTATACTTCCCAAGCAGGGAATCACGACGCTCCACAGCACGTTCCTGGTTCAAGGCCTTCTCGTAAGATCCTTTCAACGTCAGCGAGTTTCCCATAACAAAACGCTGAATATCCCACTTCAGACCATCCTCGAACCTTTGGATACGCTCAGCTTCGGTCGTCACTAAGCTAGGTGCAAAAACAGCAAGCTCGTTGAACATTGTTGGGTACTCAGCCACAGATAGCTTTCCTTGGTAGATATTCTCAAATTCTCGTTGCTTCTGGCGACGAATTGCTCTTGGATAGAACCTCTCACGAATGGACTCCTTGAATTTGCTCCATCCATAGTTTTCAATAGCGAGCAATTCAGTTCCCACGTCGCTCCACCACTTGTTCGCTTCACCCTTAAGGTAATAAGTAGCGGTGTTGACCTTCATGTTATTGGGCCGACTAGTCACCCTAAACAGTTTCTCGAACTCTATAATCCAGTTCTCTAGATTGGTGGGCTCAGAGCCACCCTCAAACGTCGGGGGTTTGAGTGCTTCAAAATCCTTGAAGTTGTGCGTTTTAGGATTCTGCGCGTTGTGGTCTTGCTCCTGGTGCTCTAGTTGGCGCGTAATGTGCTCGACCGCATTGGTAAGTCCTACCTCTAATCTCGCGAGTCGGTTGTTGGTTTTCATTATAAAAATCCCAGACATAAAAAAGCAATGGTTGATCACCATTTCAGCAAAGTTGGCACATTCGACCCAAATCGGGGTCTAGTTGAGAGATATAGGTTGTAATTGAAACCTATCTCTTGACATTTAGCAGATACCATTTAAGTTCCAATGATCGACCTTACATTGTAGGCTAAGCAACATACTTGCTTTGAATAGTTCTCAGTTCTCATCCATAATAGTTTGATATGCAATAATAAATTAGACACATTGGTCTCACACGATTGATAAGCATTAACATTCACAATACACACACCGAGGCTCCATACTATTTTAGTAGGGAAATAAACAATGACATTTGATTGCATACAACACATGCTTAGCCTTTATCGCACAATTAATATGATCATGCTCAATGAAAATTTTTCCATAATTCCGACATGGATTTCCCATCATGTCTAGGCAATACGAGATAACATTTCGAAGTTATGAGTCAACCATGCAATCATGTGATAAATCGATCATATAAAACAAATCCTCATGATATTCATATAATCAAATAAAATAGTTTTGCAATGAGACAAATTGCAAAATAAATAACACTAAGAAATACTTATTGCCTGTGCAACTACACCAACATCAATCTTGACCACGCATGGTCATCCTAATAACTTAAAGTTCAATATAACACAAATAAAACTACTAAAGCAATCAACTAGTTCTATTTTACACTCGCACGGTTTTGCTGCTTCGCGCTAGGGGGCTCGTCATGATCAGCCTTCCTCCTAGGCTTCACGTCCTTACAAGGCGTGTACAAGTAGGCATATCCACCAAACTTCTGGGGCATGAAACGCTTCCTAAAATCATCGGCATGTTTGTGTTTCTTGGTCCAGCAGTACTCACACATGCCCTTTGGAGCAGGCACTAGTACATGGTTCACCTTCCACTCAAACTCGGACAGATATAACTCGGATGCGACACCCCTAAAGCAGAGAGACCATCGCGTTCCTTCACCATATTTCTTCTCATGCAGGTGACCACTCTTGGAGACTACGTCGTCGTACTTCTCCTTGAGTCTCATCAAAGGATGGATGTTAGGCAGACTAGCTAGCAGTAGCTCTACCCATAAGCCTTCATGTAGACTCGTGCGATTCTCATACTGATAGCACTGGATAGTAGTGTAAGCACGTCGTATGTAGATACGAATATCCTCGAATTCAGTGTCAGTGGCAAAGAATGGCTCCATAGGAGGAGACCAATTTGCAGCAGTAGTAGCTGTAACAGCAGGTGCAGCAGTAGGTGCAGTGTGGTTGTCGCTCTCGACACCAATATCTTCCAAGTCAGGCATCTCGTCAAACCTTTCCACTGGGGTATACTCCGACTCGGACTCAAAAGGATCCTCATCTTCATCCTCGTGATCATCACGCGCGGCGTGTGCAACGGGTGGGAGCGCGGCTTGTAGAGCGGGTGCGGCCCCGTTGCGTGCGACATCCTCTTGCGCGGCTCGGTCTTGCGCGGCTTCATGGTGCATGTTCGCGTTGTTTCCCGTCAACTCGCTATCCGATGAAGCTACATACTCCACGGGTTGTGCACGGTGAGCTAGGGCGCGTGCCCTTTGGTGTGCATTCGACTTCCTCGTTGTTACTCTTGTCCTTACCATCTACAGGTAGACAATCAAACAATAAGAACTTTATAAATCACAAGCAAAGTGATTCAAATAATTCCTATCTTCTAGGACTACTATACTCAACGGCTTTAATTACATTTTATTTTCCCCAAAATGAAACTAATCTTTATTAATTCATTAATTAATCCTAAGTAACCTTTTAAACCTAGGGCTCTAATACCATTTGTAACACCCCCGAATTTACAACGATTTCCTGGGAGCTATCAACGTCATTATACATGACTTGACACCACTGAACCGTCACAAACCCAAGGGCGCTACTGCAACATTTATCACTAAGGAGTAAATTCTAAGCACAAAGAAGGTCTAGGCATCAAAGGAGCTTACTAAGGAATCTACACAATCTAAAACAGTTAATATCAGAGTTGTTTATATAGTGAGCTAAAGCAATTACACCAGTTTATTACAACTTGCCTTCACGGGGCTCAAACCAGAAAATCCCAACAATCTAAACTGAACAGAAAGAGTTCTAAAAATCGACGCCTACTCTAACTTCCAAGCTGTACATCCCCACTCAACTAAACCTGCACTTTGGTTTCCGTGACGGAAACAAAATACAGAAGAAAAGAGAATACACAAAAGAGAAACAAAAATCAGATAAACTGAATAAACGTCATTCGTACCCAGTAAAAACATTTTGCAAACCTTACATGAGGTTTTAGAAGAATCAGTGAAATTTATTTGCATATGCACATAAGCATATAATCAAGCATACGCATAACGACATTCTTTTATATGCAATTCTTGTATAGTGATCACTCAAAGATGACATAGACAATCCGTCTTGATTAGAGAGAAGTAAGAGAGCGAATATAACAGCGATTACCCATACTATTCATCGAATGATACAATCACACCATGGACTTAATGACTCTAGTGTGCACACTACCTCTAGTATAATAAACGAGTCTAGAGGACTGAATAAATGGGGAATGATCCGTCCCAGACACACTGTGAGGTGTCCATAAGTAACTTGGGAATCACGCATCCCTTGAACTGCACCATTATGTGTAATCCCGATTGCTCGACTACTCTTAGGGATCCATTAGGAGTCTTACTCTCATTTAATTCAATTCACATAATTTGCATTGGTTGACATAGTGGTACTACGAGACCACAACTTACTAATTCATTTCATGCTCTTGACAATGAATAGTAAATAACGACGATAACGATAATTCAATACGATGAGAATTAAACATGCTTTAATTCAATGATGATAATTCAACAAAGATGACATGCAATGTCTAGCACAATTTCCGCAGCACTTCGGCAGGGTAATATGATATCTAAAAATCACATCGCATTCAAATACATCCAACGATAAATATGTAGGTGCTCACTAGTACTCAATAATACCCGTACCAACTAGCAAGTATTAAGTAGCATAATAATACTAATAATTAACCATTCAACAATTGTCCAATAATCATCATATGGACTAATTAATTCCCAAAACATGCTAATATCGACATGCTCATTATAAACAACATTTACAGCAGTGAATCATGCTTAATAACTTCATAATAACGACGATATAATTTAATCATGCTTTGCATATTAAATTCACAACAAATTCCCAATTAGCACATAACACATCAAAATAGTTTTGATGGGGCTTTGGAAGAAGGTAGGCATGAGCGCTTACCACTGCAAACGCTTCCAAACAGAAAGTACGCTCAAACAACCAAAGATAATCACGCTTGCTCGTTAGGTCCTTATTAAAAACAATTACCGAATCCGTATTTAATCAATACGAAAATCCAAATAGTAACGAAATATTAATTTGATACTTTTATTAAACTTCTTGATTTATTTCAACCAATCTAGGCTATTGAAAATCCGAATTCCGATTCCGAATGAGTGCAGAAAAATAAAAACATAAAATGAAAATCTGCCAAAAATCGAAATAATAATTACGAAAATATAAAAACGAAACCCTAACTTCAAAACTAAGTCTAGGTGACTTGTACCCATGCATGGGGTCCATGACCTGACCCATCACCATCACCACCACCCACTGATCACCATGGCCGGTGGTGGTTGCGGGAGCGTCGGCGAGGCGAGGAGAGAGAAAGAGAGAGAGAGAGAGAGAGAGAGAGAGAGAGAGAGAGAGAGAGAGAGAGAGAGAGAGAGAGAAATGGGGCGGTGGTCGGAGCCAGCCACCCACCAGTCACCACCCAGGCGACGGCCTGGTGGTCCGGTGACCACGCGAGCGAAAACAGTGGCGAGAGAGAGAGGGCTCGCGAGGGAGAGATAGAGAAAGGGAAAAAGAAAGAGAAAGAGTGGGAGAGCAGCGAGAGGCTTACCGGCGGCGGGCAGGGTGGCCGGCGACGGTTCTCCGGTAGGCAAACCGAGGGGAGAGAGAGGAGAGACTCGGGTGAGAGGAGGAGAGAGAGGGACGTGAGTTTTGTGAGAGAAGGAGGAGAGAGAAAGATGTGAGGGTTTGATCAGTTGTGAAAACTGATTACTTGCCCCATCTTTTCCCTTATATAGGCTTTCAGTCAACCCAAGTCAAATACTAGTAGGTTTAGGAATTTATTTAATAATTTTCTGATTTAAATTGCTAATTAAAACTACTTAAAACAATATGAATAATTCTTATTCATATATAAAATATTTTTAATTAAACTCCCCAAATTAGAGTCCCATATGGTTTTAATTGAATAAATCGAATCCTTAAATGTAATTACGATTTAATCTCCGAAACTACTCATGAATCATTTATAAATCAACATAATAATTATTGAAAATATTGGAGTTTCACACACCCACCTAGAATGCTTTAAATGAAGACGAAGTTAGACTTCTGTTAACCACCTTAAATGTCGATACTAATTGCACCTAAAACCCATTTTTTCGTCCTCTCTCTCTCCACTTCATCCTCACCTACAATCTCCCTTACACACATATACTTAAACTTTCAACCACCATCATCACCCCCCAATTTCATGTCAAATTGACTAAATTAATTATATCACCCACTCAAGTTGAAGATTTTTCTATATTTCTTTTACGGTTTTTAGGGTTTTATAGAGTTACAAATCATTTCCTGCTAACTTAGAAAAGCCAGTGCTCAACTATCAAAAACGAAGAAGAAAAAAAAAGCCAGTGCTCAGAGTAAGCGGGTGAAAATGAGGTCTTCGAAATTGGCTCAGTTACTATCTCTCTTTCCCTTTTCATCGATGTCACCAATTCCAATCTCTCTCTCTCTCTCTCTCTCTCTCTCTCTCTCTCTCTCTCTTCTAGCTGAGTAGGAATTGCTTTTTGTTTTGATCCATCTACTATTACAATATAAATGTAGTTTTTCGTGAGATGCTAGCAAAATGTCAATCGAGCCATCTCCTTAATTTTCCCCTCCCAACTTCCAATGAGGAATCAATATTTGGGTTTTGGCTCACTCATTGCGACCACGTTTACAACCAACAAAAACAGGAAATATAATATCTAGTAAGATCATGAAAAATGCTACAATTATAGCAAGTAAATATCACACATGCCATATAAGCTAAGGTATAAATATTACATAGAAAAATCTCATGCCACAAGTATTATACGTGTAACTAATGAGGGGTAAAAGGCAAATCAGGACATGTACTTTGCCAACAAACCACAATCAAGACCTGTACTTTCAAAAAACCACAAGAAGGACTTATGACTTGGTACAACCGGTTACCCCCTTCTAAAGCAATTTTCAAGGAAACTTTATTTTAAAAAAAATAAATAAAGTGGGGCCCATTTCAAAAAAGCAACCCACGTTTATTGCTGAATAATTTTAAAATACTTCAGCGGGTCCGACATAAAAGCCACTGACCACTAATTTTGGGCGGCTTGAGTATTATGGAACACGCTTTTATCACATGCCATAAAATAGTCATTGAGTTATTTTCTTCAAAACCCCTGTTCTGCACCTACCCAAGAACGATACAAACACAACACAAAACCATGAACCAATCTGATTTATCCTCCAACACCATGAATCAGTCACATTCATCCTCCAATTTCCACACAAACACAAACCCAGAATCATAACCAACTTGTAACTGCTCAACAATAACACAAATGAGGTTATCCAAAATAGAATTGAACCCTTTAAGGAGGTTTTATATCTGCAGAAAATTCAATGAGAAGGGTGAGTGCAACATTTTCTAGTAGATTGATCCTCCACTATGTGAGGAAGTTGCAAGAGAATATGTTTCTCAATTGAAATCAAACTCATTGCTACTATATGAAGTTTAATCACTACATTGCAAACTTGCTGAGATTGAAGTAATTCATAGACAAAAATTACAAGAAAAAAAAGGACTCAATATCAGCCTAGAAGCAGATTGCGGAGCAATTGATGGTAGATAATTACCAATAAAAATCAGCACACAAGGATGAAGTGAAGATGTACCACAAAATAATAATTGTTCTTGTAATTGTTGTTGCATTGGTGATGTTCAAATCAGCAAAATGATGCAAAACATCTAACCCCAACTTGAATGTTATAAAACTATAAATTCCAAAAACATTGTGGTTGTTTAAAGTTCCTAAATGTGTTGCAAACCACGTTATATGTCACTAAATTGGTTGAAATCCCAATTTGGAGATGTGTTGAGATTCAACTCCACATGATCCACCCTCTAACTTTGCGCAAATATGTTCTTTGCTGTTTTACATGCTCAACCCTCTAACTCTTGAGCAATTGTTCTTTGTTCCTGGGAGCAAAGGGTTGGTTTAGTTTAATTAGCTTATCAAGCAAAAAGTTCTGTAATAAAAATAGAAATACTACAACATGTTTTTGGTTTTCAATAGAGTAGTTCCTGTTATGAAGTGTTTACTGTTGGAAATGAAGTTTAGTGATATGCTTCAAAGAAAAGTCACACAAAAGTAAAACTCATAAAAATTCATTGTCCCACATTGGTAGAGAAGAGAAGAGTGTTTCTTTTGACCGACAAGATTCTGTAACCGTTACAAAATAATTGACCATTATTACCTTCCTAAAAATCTGCCCCACATTAATTGTTTTCGGTTACATATTTCTTCTCTTTATATACTTTGTTTCTTCATTTCTTTTGGGGACACAGAAACATACACTCTCAAATCCTCTCTTCTTCTCTAGTATTGGCAGTAGATCAGTTTGCTCTCAAAACCATTGCATCGTAGTACACTGGAGCTTTGGTTGTCGTGTATCCCTGGAGGTCGATTGTAGAAATTCCCTAGTGTACGTGTGGAGGCAAATTCAACTTTTGGGCAGTGATTCACTCCACGACTTTCTTTCGAGATAAGTTTTTCGTTTTTTTGGTTTTTTTTTTTTTTTTTTTTTTTTTTTTTTTTTTTTTGGGAAAGTAAAAATATTGTATTGATTACTTCCAAATCAGATTTTACAATCATACCTGTTTATCACAGCAAACACTTACAACTCCCAATACACTGCATTCTATAAAAGGCGCTACACAACAGCTCCTTTTTTACATGGAAATCCCTAGCAGTGTTGAAAAAAATTTAATCAATAAAACATTACATCTCAATAACACTGAAAACTAGAAGAAATAATTCAGATTCTGCACAAATAAGTCCCTGATCTTCTTGTTGGGAGAGGCAGCCACTCGAGCATGTAAAGTAGAGATGAGATGCTTCATTATGCTGTCAACAGATTCTGTCTTCTCCTGGAACAGTCTCAGATTCCTTTCCTTCCATGTGTAATAAATGACTCCTGAGAAGCAAGCACGCATTGCTCTACTTCTTATGCTTTTCCCTCTGAATTGATCACAAGCTAGCTGATACACCCCTGGGTACTGCCAGCTATGTGGATTTATCTTAAGCCAATGAAACACTCTCTGCGATATCTGCTTCACAAAAGTACATTCAAAGAAGCTGTGGTGAAAGTTCTCTTCAGCTTGTTTACACAGGATGCAGATGCTAGGACCATGCAACCCAATTTTTCACAAATTCTTCCATATAGGAAGTCTTTCCTTAATACACAGCCAAGTAATGAGCCTCCATCTAGGTAACGCAATGGAATTCCAAACCAGTAGTGTCCAATATTGTCTAGGCAAATCAGGGAGGAGAAGGTTATAGGCTTTACTTACTTTGTATACTGCAGCTGTACACACAAAAGCTTGCATTTCAGGTCTAGTGTCAAATATTTTCTGGATTAGCCAAGACGCTTGCTTAGGCTTCTCCATAGACCAAAAAATCTTTTCTTTGATGTAGTATACACTGACCCATTTCACCCAAAGCTTCTCCTTGTTATGTTGAATATCCCATAGTAGCTTCCCAAGTTAAGCTTTGTTCCAGAATTTGAAGTTGAATAGGGCTAAACCCCCTTTTGCAGCTGGTATACAGAGGTCATCCCATGCTACCAGTGCTCTCGAGTTAGGGTCTGCAGAACCTTTCCACAAAAATCGTCTGCAAATCTGTTCAATGTTATGAATGACAATCATAGGGATATGAAAGAATTGAGCCCAGAAATTTTGCAAGGAGAACAATACAGATTTTATGAGCTGAAGTCGACCAGCATAAGACAAAAACTTTAAAGTCCATGATTGTACCCTTGCTATCATTCGCTGAATCAAAGGGTCATAGTGGCTAGCTTGGAGCCTTTTTGATGTTAGAGGCGCCCCAAGGTATCTGAAAGGGAGTACACCCTCCTGCATATCCAATGAAGCTATAATACCCTGCTTAGTCTCGTCATCAACACCTCCAAAATACAGTTCAGATTTGCTCTTATTAGCTTGCAAGCCTGAGCAGGAGGAGAACATGTTGAATTTTTCAAATAAAATAGCAATAGACTCTTCATCACCCCTAGAGAGAAGAAGTAGATCATCTACAAAAATACAGTGCACCAAGGAGAATTTCTTGCATCTAGGGTGATATCTAAAAGTACTTTCATTCTGCAGCTCTCTGAGACATCTGGATAAATAATCCATTGCAATGGCAAACAGATAAGGGGAGAGAGGATCCCCCTGTCTTAGTCCTCTCCTTGTAGCAAATGGTGGAATAGGGCTCCCATTAAACATGAGGGAGTAGCTAACAGATGAAATGCACATCATGACCCAATTCACAAATTTCACAGGGAACTGTAATCCAATGAGAACTTGATGGAGGAAACTCCATTCTAAAGAGTCATAAGCTTTCTGAAGATCAATCTTGAGGGTACGCCTAGGTGAAATGCCCTTTCTACCATAATGCTTGATAACCTCATGAGCAAGTATGATGTTATCTCCAATAAGCCTCCCTTTAATGAATGCAGATTGCTCAAGTAGAATAAGATTATGCAATACAATACTCACTCTATTTGCTAGTGCTTTAGAGAGGATTTTATATAAAACATTGCAACAAGCAATAGGACGATAATCACTAACAAAAGTAGGATTAGCCTTCTTAGGCACAAGAGTCACAGATGTACAGTTAAGAGACCTTAACATGTTACCTGAGTGAAAGGTACTAGTTATGGAAGCCACAATATCAAGTTCCAATAAGATCCCAAGAAGCTTTGTAAAAAGCTGCTGTAAAGCCATTGGGTCCTGGAGCCTTGTCATCTTCAATCTCCCAAAGTGCCTTTTTTATTTCCCGTGCAGATAAGTCTGCACATAAAGCTATCTGCTGATCAACATCAAGACAAGGTCCATTTTTCATAATTGCAGGGTTGATAGCAGGAATTTCATCAGCAGATGAACCCATCATTCCCATAAAGAAAGATTGAAATTCAGCTTGGACTTCTCTTGTATCTGTGAGCTTAACATTGGCAGCAGTATAGATGGTAGAGATGTTGTTGATAGATCTTCTACTCTTAACACAAGCATGAAAATACCTTGTGTTATCATCTCCTGCCTTAATCCAGTCAATCCTGGATTTCTGTCTCAAAATATTTTCTTCAGTTTCTCTCAAATTGCTCAAATTCTCCAAAGCATGATGCTCCCTGTTAATAAGTTCCTCATTGAACTTATCTGAAGCCAGTATAACCTGAGCTTGAAGAAGAGTATCCTGTGCAGTATGAATTTTTGATTCAAGATGAGGGCAATATATACTGGAAGCCTTTATAGCCTTCTTCACATTTTTGTGTTTCTGCATAACACAAAACATCCTAGATCCGTGCCCTTCATAACGCCAGTTATCTGCTATCAGTTCTTTATACCCTTGTCTCTCAGGCCAAAGGTTAAAAAAACTGAAAGGCTTCTTTGTATTGTTCATATCAGCCTTCATCTCAATTAGAGCAGGTGAGTGATCAGATATGTAAGGTGCCAAATAATCTGCTTCAACACCAGGGTATACAGAAATCCACTCAAGATTGCCTAGCACCCTGTCAATTTTACTGTAAACTCGGTCATGGGCTTGCTGTTTATTGTTCCAAGTGTAGTCCATGCCTTTAGCTCTGATGTCCTCCAAATTCAGATTATAATAAAACTCATGAAGTTCCTCAGTGCCAGAAAGCTGGTTACCAAACTTAATTCTGTCTGAAAGATGTAGAGTCGTGTTGAAATTACCTCCAACTAGCCATGCCTCTGTAATGGTTCTCCCAAAAGTCTCAATTTCATCCCAGCGTCTCTTTCTTGCATTAATACAATTCTTTGCATATATCACAGTCAAAAGAATTATAGGGCCAGTAGCAAAGCTTAGTCTCATATGAACAAATTGGTAGGAATATTGCAATATCTGAACAGACATCAAAAGTGGATTCCAAGAAATCTAGATTCTCCCATTCACAGCAGCTGAGTGGTTACAAAAGTGTGTCCACTGAGTATGAATTTTTGCCGCAATATTAGCCATCTTATTCTCTTTAACTCTTGTCTCTAGAAGTGCAGTAAAGCAAACTTTATTCTGAAAAACATACTTCTTAATGTCTCTTATTTTTGAGGGTTTATTCATCCCTCTCACGTTCCATATGAGCATTATCATTGAGAGTTTGGAGGCGCAGGGGGTACTAGGATAGCTGGATGCTCCCCAAAAGTAATCTCTCCTCTAGTCATCTCAGAATTACTTGGCCCTATAAGCTCAGAAGCTTGCAACAATGCTGCAAAAGAATTATGCAGTGGAACTGTTGCTCTGTCACTAACTGTTTTCTGCACCTGCTGCCATCTGAGTTCTTCAGCAGAGAACTGAGTACTCAAGGGTATAAATGTGTCATCAGGTGTAGCTGGCTCAGTTGTAGTGGAAGCCATAGCAGAGGGTGCTGGAACTACTACTGGGGAAGCTCTAGGTTGCCACTATGCAGTTGATCTTCTTTTCCTCCTTCTTCTTGTATCTCTTTGTGCTTGAGGTGCCGGGTTACAAGCATTTTCCATATGTTCAAACTTCCTGCATTTCTGACAAAACGGGGGTTTCCATTTATATGTAACCTCATGCTTCCTCATACAACCATTATCATCCTCAAACCACACCTCATATTTGTATGGGAGAGTGAGATTAACCTCAATTAACATCCGGGCATAGGAAATTCTCTCTATTTCAGTTGTGACCCTATCAACATAGAGGGGGACGCCCACGCAACTACCAATTCTGCTAAGGGAGTCCATCGACCAGCAGTCAAGAGGTAAATTTAGTAGTTGAACCCACAAAGGTATAGTTCGATAACTCGCAGGATCCATAACAAAATTTGCAGTCCATTTTTGCAGTATAAATGGCTTCGAATTGAAAGCAAATGGACCTCTATTCAGAACTTCATTCATAGCATCCATGGACTCAAATTTAAAAATGAAATAACCCTCTTCATGAAGGTAACATTTAGGGGTATCAACAAAGTTCCATCGCAGCCACATACTTTTCCATCTGACTAAATTATGGTGCATTTCCTAATACAAATCCAATTAACGCTGAATCTCATCTCTTACAAGCAAGGTCAATCTCAGATTTTTTCAATTTTGCAACTGTTTTACCCTCTTTAATCACTGGAGGTATAAATGTCAATTTTAATTCATCACAGGCTACTCTACTAGATGAGACCTTAGTAGCTATATCAGATTCATTGGGAGTGTTTACCTTAACTGGAGGTTCCATCGGTTCTCCCTGAACAGCTCCCTGAGTGAGATTCCCAAAAAGAGGCGGTGGTGCAATCCCTGGAGACGGTGTGAAAGGGGTAGTTGAAGGAGCTTTGCTACCTGGAGTTGGCACCATAATCAGCCTTTTACAAGCTCTAGGTTGAGCCTCAGCTGAGTCTTCAAACCCTGGAAGCCCACGAGAAAGAGAACTGAAATTTCCCAAGTTCTCCAGCTCACTATCTTTGTCAAGCTCTTCCTCAACAATACTCTCTAATTGAATCGCTTCACTGGCAGATGAGCCCAAAAAATCTCTCAAAGGAACAGTAGTTTTCTTCGCTGGTTGTTTTTTCCCCATTAATGGCAGCTGTTGTGCACGATAGCCATTTCTAGAGAGAGAAAAATTCTTTTGTTTTCGAGATAAGTTTGTTCCTTCATTAGCCTTGTTTCTAACCTTATAAAGTCGAATTAATTTTTTTATTTTTTATGGCTGGTGATGGAATTATGTTTGCTATTGGTGTTCCTATACTGGCTAATTATTCGATTCTTATATCGTTAACTTAGATCTATTTGTTGGAATTTCTAAATTCGTTGACAATAGTTTCTTTTTTTTTTTTATGTTGGGATATTGGCATGTGATGTTTGCCCATATGCTTATATCATGATCTGATTATATTTTTATGCAGTGATTATATTGGGATAAAATATTCATATGTGTATGGTTTAATTAAGTTGCACGATAGTGTGACCCAGTGTGATGACTAATGCAAATAATTTTATAATATCCTAATTTCTTTATACATAATGAAGATGTTCAAATATTTACAATATTTGGAGTTAGAAAATGCCCGTGTTCACTTGCTTCACCTTTTGACAGTGGTGACCATATCTCTTATCTAACAAAGCTATGGAGTTTAATTAATTGAAATTATGCAATATCGATATTGCTCCATAAAGTGCCGATACATTTTTAGAAGGGGTAAACGAGCTTTTATGGTACCGTTACACCAATGTGAATGATGGATCTTTAAACTGGTGGTTGTTCATGGACCTCTTTGGACATTGTGTACTCTTGTGTGACCAATTAATTCATTTACAATCTAAAAGAGATTATTGAGCGTTATATATGGTCTCATGTGCTGATTAATATAACTCCAATGTAATTTGCTATGTGAACCTTGTATGGTGTTAGTATATTAACTGGCTTGTTCAAAAGCGGTTATGGAATTAGCTATCACAAATTTCATTTGTGAATTATTATATACTTCACATTATATTAAATGTAATTGGTGAGCACTGTAGACGCTGAATTTTGACTCGTATTTCTTTTAAATAAGTACTACAATTAATATTAGCATTAACTGTAATTACCCTAATTAAAATAAGTCATTTGGGCTAAAAGGACATTTAAGGTCCATAATGTGACCCAACTCATTAAGAAAGCCAAGCCCAAAGCCCAAAAGGAAAAATAAAGCAAAAATACAAAAAAAAAAAAGCATAAAAGAAAAAACACAAAAACAAAAAAAAGAATGGAATTATGAAGTCATGCATGATATCATTTCATGACATCATCCTATGATGTCATGCATGACATCATCCTATGATGTCATGCATGACTTCACAATATTCCTATGTTCCCATACAATAGCTAAAGACAAAAGGAAATAATGGTGATAAGTAGAATTACCAACATACCCTCCCCCTTTTCATAAATTAACACCCCACCCAAAAAAAAAAAAAAAAAACTCTCCTCACAACCGAAAATGGAGAAGAAAAATAAAAAAGAAAAAAAAAAAGAATCCCCGCCCCCACGTTTTTTATTTATTTTTTATTTAATTTTGTTTTTCCTTTTTACCTCATCTTCCACCTTATCTCATCCTTTCTCTTTCCTACTCACTTCCACCTCACAAGATTCTCCTTCACCACAATTTTGACATTTGTCACCCTCCCATCCACATTTTCTCAACTCTCATCTCACCATCCACCTACCCTCACATCTAACCCTTCATTTTTCCTAACCCTAATTCTCCCCCATCTTTCCCCCATTATAAATACCTCCTAAAAAGCCATTTTGAGGGCCTTTTGCCTCTTTCTCCCCTCTATTTCTTAAAATCTCTCTTTCTCTCTCTAGTTTTAAACTTCTTCCTTCTCTAGTATAGAACTTCATGGTTTTAGTGTTAATCACAGGTAGAAGGCATTTGTGATTAACCCCACACTTGTGGGTATTCAAGCTTAAGTATTGAAGAAACAAACCTAAATTGTAAGAAAATATAAGCTTGACTTTCAAATCTCCCATCTCCTTCTTTTTTTAAAGGTCTATATGATATGAGGTCGGTTATGTGACCCCTCATTTTTCACACGATCACTGGCTAGGATTAGCCACTCATGGAGGGCTTAATGGGTATACAGTTTATCGACCATTTTTACGGTGAGGATGGGTTGAGAGATTATTGTGATTGCTTATGTTTGTGCTAATCTTATAACCATACTTATCATGTAAAAATGGAATAAAAGTGGTTCATGTACATAAATAAGTTAACAATGGCATTAGGTTGTCGATTTTAGATCTCGGATTTTGTTGACAGTTTTATAATGTAACTTGCTCGGGTCTCTCTGGAAGATCTAACGATCGGATCCTGACAAAATCGGTGGCTATGGAATCCTTGGCTTGTTATCTATTCACCATTTAAAGACATTCCAGATCTAACGGTTGGATCACTAATGACAATCACTCTAAGGTAACTGGTCTAAACCTGACAGTAGAGTCTAGATCTATAAATAACTAATAAATCGTGAACAATTAGACTTAGCTCTTTTCTGGATAAAATGAAGTAGACATAATACGCTTTCCACCGACACCGGTTTCACCCATTTTGGTTAAGAATCAGATTTTTGGTGATTTATTTAATATTGAATTGTTTCTGGACAAAAAGGACTTAGATCCATTTTCATGACATAGAATAAAGGGTTCAATAACCCTATTTAGAGTAGTTATTTTATTTTTATAATTTTACTGTACACTCCTCAAGATATCTAATAAAATACATATAAAAATGAAGAACTTTTGTTGACAATAAAAAATCAGATAAATCCATTACAGAAACTGGATCAGATTTGGCCCCTTTGGAATATCAGTTAATATCTATTTTTAATGATTAATTAAAAGTCGAATTCAAAGCTGTCACTATCAACAATGAACCTTCAAACAAAAAGACAAGAGGATGTGTACAATACTTTTGTTTATTTTCGTTTAATAACTTAAAAATGTGATAAATTCATACAAATTTGTGTATATACTAATCACTAGCTCTAGTTTAATCTGTGTTAAAATTAGACTTAGATCACTAGTATTTAATTTATAAAAAATCAAAAATCCCAGGTCTAGAAACCGCTTTAATTGGTTGTAATACGCGAATAACTTTCTCCTTAGTTCTTTACTTGACTTGAGACTTTTACACGAGGGAGAAGACTAAAAATGACACAAGTTAGGATTTGGAATAAATCTATTTGTTTACTTTAAGACATAGTTATGATTTATTGAAGTTGCCACCAGACTTGCACAAAAACAGATTTCTTTACCTCACTTGAGGATTTTTGTTAATTTATCAAATGATAAGATAAAAATGTGAGCTTCTCTAGTATAACTCACCAAAGTATCTAGTTAGTTTTAAATATAATTTGGTTAATAGATTGATTCATTTGGACTATTCTCTTGTCCATTTAACCAATTGTGTCATTATTTAGGATTGTGTAATTAATTTGGACCATTGTAATTTGTTAATTAGAACCATTGTTATCATGTGTTGTAAACATTTGCATTTGCATTTCTCTAACCTAATAAATGAACTCAACTATTACTAAAAAAATAAAATTGTTTGCTCAACATGTGTGGTTGAATGTATATATAATTATTGTTTTGTCAAAACAGTATGTTCATTTATGTACCAATCCGGCCTGGGGCCAAATTCGAGGTTAGAATCAGAAATTTGCTTATACACGATCACGGGTGTTCCACCTACCATTCCATCAAACCACTTTCATACAAAATCACATTCCCTAGTGGAATCCACATTTCCCCAGTTACAACCTTTTTCCCCAGTGGAATACCTATGATCGAATAGAAATAAATAATTGATTGTCCCCTCTTATTTGGCTTCGGGCCATCCCGGGGGATCCTATCGGAAAGACTCCTTTAAGCCATTATCCACCAATACATATCAATACTCTACACAAATCATCCATTTATCCATCCCCAATGAATGTTATTCCCCAGTGAAGAACGAATATTTTTGAGAAGTCTAATCTTTATACTTAAAGCTAAGAATTAGGTTGATCCCCGTATATTACCAAATATTGTTTGGTTAAACGCCTCTGATCAACAGGCAAATCTTCCCATTTGAGCCTTTTTCTACTTCTTCGAGGAGAGTAAGGAGTTTCTCGGATCAATTCGACTCTAAGTTGCGAGTCATCCTTAAGTTTCTCAATTATATCCCTCTTCACGGGGAAAGAACATCCATACCCGCCTTAGTGGCAGCCAATGAGTCTTACTGACCGGATCCCCCGGTCAGAACTACGTAAGGGTTTTGATCCAGGAGTAGATTCAAGACCTACGATGAATGGTACGTAGTGCAGTATTTGCAATATCCAAACCCGCCGTACATAAACGAATATACCGGTTCAAAACCGATTTTTTTGTATTCTAAGTGACAATGTGTAAATATATGTGTTTTTCTGTTATTATTCAAGGCATTATATAATTCAATTCAAAGCTTTCATATGGGATACAACGTATTAGTAACGAGCCCGTACTCAGTACGGAGGAGGAGACGGGTCCGAGGACGTCTGCACCTTCTAACCTAGACCCCGAACCAAGATTTCTGATTCGCAGACCAGCCAAAGAATTCTCGTGCCTTATCGCGATGGAGTCAACTTTTGGATTTCTTAATTGGTTTTCTTTAAAATCTTTTATAAAACCCTTTCTTTTGTAAAAACCCTTCCTTGTTTGGGTTATAACAAGGTGGCGACTCTTCTTTTGTAAAAACCCGTCCTTGTTCGGGCCATAACAAGGTGGCGACTTCGAACCTTAAGATGATTCCTTGACAATTGGCCTCTTCAATCGGTCAATTTCCGTAGGACGTGCCTCTTGCATGTATCGCGATGATTACCGGGTCCTAATCCCCAAACCCGAGAATCTGGCCCCACAAACACTGCACTAATTGGATTTACAAATTAATTATGAGAAGTGTATGTGTAATTGGTTTGGGCTTTCTGTTACGAGTTTGTACGTGAAAGTTAATCGTTGAAAAGTAAAGCCTTTGAGATTTTTATAGTTGTCCTACATCAATTGGTTTAAGCGTAAATTTATTGAGTTTGAATTTTTAGTCACCGATACATCAGGATTGCCATTGTTAAAGTTGTGGTCAGCTCATAAAAGTTAACTAATGGTATTATTTGATGGTAATTCTGTGGAATTGATCAACTCTCTTTGTATTATAAATACCTTGTCCAATTTGTAATTTGGAAATGTTGCTTCCTTTTTACAAGAGTTTACATGCTTCTTGTGTGGGATAGAAACAAAGAAAAAATATTTTCCCATGCTTGTGTGCTTACAAAAGTAAGTAATTGTTAGTGTGAGAGTTATTTGAGGACTATAATTGAGCCACATTTATTGTGATTAAATGTTGTTCCCCTAATCTGAAAACCGTTACGGGTTTTTGTGAGTTGGTCAAATATTTTAATATTAGGAAACATTGCGTGAATAGTTGAATGGTATTTGTAGTTCACGACATGCTATAAAATTCACTTTTTTTGGTTCTTTGGTATTACCAATTTGTATTAGTATATTGATATTTATTATCTTGTATTTCTACCAAAGACAATGATATTAAATTGATGAGAAAGAATATGATTTTTTTTTAATATGTATATTGAGAACATGTGAGGAAAGTTGTATAGTTATATTTATAAATATTGTTGTAGTTCTCAATATAATTTGATCGAACGAACCCGATTCTTTGAGAATGTGGGGTTAACTAATTAAAACTTAGTTTACCCAAATCTTTGTGGGTTCGAGCTTAGACATTTGAATGTCTATGTATATTATGCTAGTAAAATCTTATATATAAAATTCTAAAGGTGTCTTGAGCATAAAAATGACGGTTTAGTGAAATCATTTATCTTTCTTGTATAGCTTATATGCCATGTGCTAAGGATAAGCTAATTTTTGGAACGATGTGTTTGTAGTAGATAAAATCATAATTATAATATATGGAGTTATCATATATTGAAAGATGCGTTATTTTTATGTTATCGATGCGAGGAACTCATGCTATATATATATATATATATATATATATATATATATATATATATATATATATATATATATATATATATATATATGGAAGCTCCTATAGAAACCCCTCTTAAAATACAAACCAACTATATTAATTGTGGACCGTTCGATCAAGCAGATCAACGCTCCAAAATAACCCGCACTGGTTGAAGAAACACGCTCAGATATGAGGTTTCATTAATGGTAAAACCGTAATTTTGAAAAACTTTCTGATTTTTTAAATTTCCTCAGATGCGACTTCTTGTTTCTTCCTAGGCACCTTCTCTCTCTCTCTACTTCTGCAACGCTTCACGCTTAAAACTCTAAACCCACACTCTCTCTCCATTGCTTCATTCCTCTCTTGTTTTGGAACCTTAATTTAATGATTTTTCGATGAAATTAAGGTCTGCTTCTTCTTTCTCCTTCAAGGGATAGTGCTCCACTACTCCGTATAATTGCTTAGTGTTATGCGAAAATTTAATTTTAGGTTTAGTAGCTTTTTTTTCCATGTGTGAGTGAATGGGCATGTGAGTGAGAGTTTGATTTAAGGATTTTGTGCATTTTTAGTAGATTATTATGTCAATTAACTATAAATTTGTGAACAACAACAAGGTTTTATACTTAAAGTTGATGAATTTTGCTGGGTTTTGTGATTAATTTTGATGGATTTTGTGATTTTTGTGCTTGTGTGTGCAGCTAAGCAAAATTAAGTTATTGAGCCTGACCTGCTATGTCATCTCTCACTCTTTCGTTCTTTTACTTTTTCAAAATTCTGGAATTTAGCTATATTTGTTCAATTATTTTGCGATTAGTATTCAATTTGCCTCAATTTTGCTAATTTTAATATCTTGGGTTACCCAGTTTTATGAATTCAGTTTAATTATTGGCAACTTTTAGGGTTTGAATTTGTTACACTTGTCTGGAGATTGTGTAAGATTTCAATTCAGCATATGTGAGTGTGATGTTTAGTTGTTTTCTATAGATTGAATTTCCACCATACATAATGCTTTGATAATAGAAGTAAATATCATCATCCAGTCACGAAAATTCCAACATTAAAATGGAAAACTGTACTTTACTAGCGTTGCTGAAATGAGAAACATCTTAGGTATGTAGCACTAAGGTGGCACTAAGGTAGCTAACCGTAGAGGTCAGAACCTCAATTCAGTTTTCTTTCCTTTCTCCAAATTTCACTCAAATCTTTTTTTTTTGATATTAGAAGACTTTAGTGATGTTACCTTGTGTCATTATGTGTGCAGGTCCCGTTGTTTGTTCGATTAGCATTTAGAATCATCCGGCCACCAAAATTCCAGCATAAAAATGCAAGATTTGATCCTATGAGCATATTGGAAAAGACAATGTCTTAGGTAGCAGATTGAGCTCAAAACCTTCGTGAAGTTTGTGACCCTGTTCATCAGATTTGACGAGATTCTACCTTTGATGAGATAAGTTAGCTTTTGCTTGATATCATCTAGAATATGCACCAACAAGATAGCTAGTATTTCATGAGGTTTTCAAAATTCTGATTGTTTATTAACACTTACTTCAATAATGTAGGACTAGATGGTGGGTATTCTTGCGAGAACAAAGTTGATTACTAGCCTATTAGCTCAAATGGTAGAGCAATGTGCAATGGCACAATGACGTGGGTTCGAATCTTACATAGGCTATACTATATTGGAGGGAGCTTTTCATCTTTTGTGTTGTAGGGCTACAACTAATTTGGTCATCCCAAAATTTTTTGACTGGTTTTCAATCACTGTTTGTATGTATCCTATAACTTTCCACACTAATATGTAATGTAACCAATGATAATCAAGATGTAATGTATTACTAATATGCACAGTAACTCATATCCAGCATATAGCGTAACTGATATTTGGGTAAACAAAGAAACTTATTACCAAATCCCAGTTTTTGAGTACAAAACATGGACTAAATAAGTCACAAACTCCTGATCTAGTAGGTTGTGGTTAGTTTTTGGGCATTTAATTGATTTTTTTTTCAATGAATCTGTAGTTCTTGAACAATGAATCTAGAGCTAGTTTGGTTCGTATTTGAACATCATGATCCACAAATTTACAGAAGAGAGAAAAAAAGAGATGTAAAAAAGTAGATACAATTTCAGTTTGCAATTTTAAAGAAGGGGAAGCAAACAATTCGCCATGGTGCCTATATATCTATATGGTAACACTTATAAAGAGAGCATACTCACTTGATAAAGATGTAATCACTTGTCCCAAACACTATGGTTCCGATATCAACAACATAAAAGTATCTAATATAGTATAGCAGCCTATGTGGGATTCGAACCCACACACTTGTGCAATTTTACATTGCTCTACCAATTGAGCTAATAGGCTTATTAAGCATCTTCCAAAACTAGCATACAATAAAGAAACAAGCCATGAATTGATAAAGAGCTTTGGATGCAGGTAGTCAACCAGTACATCAGAGGACTTTCAAATAAGGGGACTTGTACACAGATTTGACAATATAGGGGGCACAGAAAGAAAATATCAATTTGTGGCCCTCATCTGTACATAAAAAAAAGCTTGCTATATTGCAAATGACAAAATTCAATGGAGCATGAGAAAACAGAAAGTATGGTTATGTGAAATCAGCTCTCCATAACGTTCCACAAACAGTGTAGCATTTTGATCAATGTATAATTTGGAAGCTCGTGAAACATGACTGAAATGATGCAACAACAAAAAAAAAAAAAAACCCAAATCCCAAGGGATGAGGAGAGTCAATGTGGATGTGTATTTTTGGTGTAATATAGGTTTACTTGCAATCACAAACAAAGTGAAGATTAAGCCTACAAAGTGGTTTACCCACTGTGTATGAAGGTTTGCTTCATAGGTGATGAAGCTATGCTACATTTTCAATTAACCCTAGATACATTTTTAATGAAGCTGACATACAAGTTCAATGTAGCTCCAACTTATATGTGTGATGAAGTTATGCTACCCTTTTAATGAATCTGAGGTACATTTATAATGAAGTTGTACGTGGTACATTTTCAATGAATGATTACATTTTGTGCCTTGTGTGTGTGCGCGGGCGTACACGCGTGTCAATGCATTTACCTTGGCTTACATGTCTGGTAAGTATTTTTCTCTTTTCTTGTACTTGATTCACATCCTTTTGCCCGAAGGGATACTTGATCTCCCCGAAGTTGTATATGTCCATGTACAGCTCCTTTTTCATTGCAACCTAAAATTGAGTTGGTAAAACAATTTCAGTGTAACTTTTAAACAACTACTATAATTACGTACTGAGTATCAAGACAGAGGCTATTAATATGTTACTAATCTGTATTAAGTTAATAATAACATTTATGGGCTCATAATAGTATTACAAATTTTAAATCATGTCAATCAACTACAAGTTACACTTCTAATTGGAAGGCTGTCACATAAATCTTTGTTAACATATTATTGTTAGGAAATTGATTATACGCAGGACATCTGATCTATTGAATATTTAGATAATCCTCTGAGATCATGAGTCCCTTTTAAGCACTCGTACATTGTTGTTTGTTAACATTCTTGATGTCTAAAAATACACGGTTCTTGTTGCCAAAAAAAATAAAATAAAAAATACACGGTTCTAATAGAATCTGTAGTCCATATTCAATGAATCTACACTTCACTTTAAATGAATTAGTATATGATTTTCAGTGAATTTGAACTTTATTCTGCTATATGCATTTCAATTTAGAATGAATATATGTACTTCATGCTCAATGAATCTACAACTCAGTTTCAAGGAATCCACATTTCAGTTCATTTTAGTTTCTATGAATCCACAATTCAATATAATGAATCCACAGTTCAATTTTAATTAATCCACATAATATTTTCAATGAATCCACATAATATTTTCAATGAATCTACAGTTTAGTTTCAGTGAATCCATAGTTCAGTGTTAATGAATCCACACTTCAGTTTCAATGAATCCACATAAGATTTTCAATGAATCTACAATTTAGTTTTATTGAATCCACAATTCCGATTCAATGAATCCACATAACATTTTCAATGAATCTACTGTTTAGTTTTAGTGAATCCATAGTTCAGTTTTAATGAAATTGCACAATTTTTTTTTTCAAAGAAATTGCACTTTAGTTTTAGTGACTCCACTTGCTCCTCCCCCTTATTCTATCACATCATTTCCTAAACAACAAGCATTAGATGAAACACACACAAGTATTCACTGAGTTCACTCTGTCAACAGCTTTTATCAACATTGCAAAATCAACAAAAGATAAATCATAAATAAATATTCATCTCATTAATGATTGTCCTTCAAATAAGTATTCAAATCAGTATCAAACCAATTGATCCCCGAATATAAAAAATTGTTGCCCTTATAACACATAATCGCCTACTAAAAACATAATATTAAGAAAATGAATGTGAAATGTGAGAAACAAAACAAACTCATAAATAAAGGAACGCTTAATTAAAAATCAATTTGAAAACAGCGGTGCAATAACGGATAAACTTCATATCGAAAATAGGGCAAATTCAAACCACATGCTAACCCTAAATTAAAGAACACTAAACTGAAATTGAAATAGAGAAGGCAAAAATACTTCGAAACATACCTTAGAATAGCTAGAATGACACAAATTGACGCCTAAATATCGTCGATAGCCATTCAATTCAGTTCAAGTTTCAATCGTAGAGAGAGAGAGAGATAGCATGATGTGTTTGAAGAAGAAAGTGTGTTTTCTGTTTTGTTTTTTTTTTTCTTTTCTTTTCTCTTTTTTCTGTGCTTGCAACTAATGAAATCACGCGATTATTTTGGGTCGTTTGATATATCAGATTTGAGGGTCCTATTTAGTTTGTACAGTTTGTATAATAAGGGGAATTTGTACCTGACCCTTCCCCTATATATATGTGTGTGTGTGTGTGGAGGCTCCTGTACAAACCCCTCTTAAAGTACAAACCGTACAAACCAACAAATACTGTGGGCCGTTTGATGGAAGAGATCAACGATCCAAATTAAATCTCCATGGTGAAAGAAACGCGGGATATGGGGGCTTTCATTAATGGCAAAATTGTAAAATATAACAACTTTGTAATTTAGTGTTTTATGGAAAAGGCTTGCGGTACTGGGTAACATTGTCTCTCTCAGCTTTACAACGCTTCACAATCTCTCTCTCTCTCTCTCTCTCGAAAAAACACAGTCTCTCTCTTCAATGCATTTCACGGTTGATTTGGACAGCCTAATCGACAAATTTACTCTGCGAAATCGAAATCTTCTTCTCCTATCAGATTAAAGGTATGTTTTGTTCTCTATAATTGCTTAATCTTATACAAATTTTAGGGTTGATTAGCTTTGCCATGTTAGAGTGAATAAGCGTTTGAACGAGTGTTTGATTGAAGGTTTTTGTGCTTTTTTTTGGAGGAATATTGTGATAACTAAAGGGTTTTTGTTTTGTGATAGGTGGTTGTGCTTTAAATTCATAGATTATTTTTTTAGAGGAGTATTGTGATAACTCGCATTCTCTCTGTTACGCCCCCTATTGCTCTTGATTACGGAACCCTAATCGACTGATTTTATAGCGAATTCGAAGTCTGCTTCTTCTGTATCAACTTTAAGGTATGTATTTTTTCATGTAATTGCTTAATTCTGTATGAAAATTTTATGGTTGAATAGGTTTGGTAAGTGAGAGTGAACGAGTGTATCAATGAGTGTCTGTTCTGAGGTTGTTGTATTTTTTAGTGGAGTATTTTGTGAATCAAGTAAAGATTGTGTGATAAACTGATAAAATTGTAGTTTGATTATGTGGTGTTTTGTGCTTGTTTTTCAGGATGATTTTGTGGTTATATGCTTGTGTGTTGGATTGTTGTTTGATTTTGGCAATAGAAATATTCTCAGTAGCTGAAAGCACAATTCCCCCAAGTATACCTTATAATTTCTATTAACCCACATCAACAATAACATTACCATGGCCGATATAAAATGACAACAAGAAAGCATTTGCCGCCTACATTATTCTGCTCTCAACCTCATAGTTTTAACATAAACTAAATAGGTATAGACTTTCACACTATATGCTCACTTCATATCAGCCCAAAGGCAGAAGAATGGAAATATAAAATACAACATTGATGCTATACACCAGTATGAGAGAAACTCTCATGCTATACAGCATTTACTATTATTAGACATCAATATTTGCATGTACAAAACTATCACAAACAAAAGACTAGGAGGTAAAAAAATATATATGAGACAAAACAAAAATGACTTTATGATTAATACAACTAACTCAACCGATCAATACATCGAGTGCGCAAAGAGTACCACACCTGAATTAGACATGATTCAAGGCTATTTAGCGTGATTGGGGAAATTATATTTTTAATTTATGTAATGAATCTACACTTCTTATGTTCAATGAATTTGCACTTCAGTTTCAATGAATCTACACTTAGGTTTCAATGAATTTGCACTTTAACTTTAATGAATCTGCAGTTTCTTTCTAATGAATTTGCACCTTAGCATCAATCAATTTGCAGTTGAGTTTTAATTGATGTAATTTTGTGTTTTAGTGTTTATAGTAATGATATTCAACATGACACTATCTTGATTTTGTTTGTGCGAGAAATTTGCTCTACGTAGAGACCTTGTCTATATAAGAATAAATTTTCTCTTTTATCACTTTGTTCACAACATACTTTGTGCGCCTTCTGTGGATGCGAGATTTCTGATTTTAAGTTCTTTCACCCTTTCCTTTTCTTTTCATACCCCCTCCCCCCTCAACTTTTGTGATTACAATCCACTTGCTTCCCTACTATACTGTTTTCAGTAAATTCAAGTTCTTTCTTTTTTTCACTTCTTTCTTTTTTCTCCATATTTGCAATTCATTTCTGATGACACCTTATGGTTTCTTTTGCAAGTGATCATCGAATTAGTAAGCTTAAGTTATCAAATTTGTATAGAAAATACAGAAATTGACATGTAGGTGAAGGAGAGGTGCCTATATCAATGTCTGATGATGTTACTGGTTTTTGACTTCTAATCTATTAGCTCAAATGGTAGAGCATGTGAACCTGCACAAGATGTGGGTTCAAATCCTACATAGGTTTATATTCAACTAATATGATTTTGGTACCATATGCAAGTCCGACAATGGATAACTCAAGAATTTTAGTTGTATCAAATGAGTGACTTGAGTAACATTGGTGCTGCACTCAGTCGTTGTTGTCTGCTGCTGTTGCTGGTTGTTGTCTGCTGTTGTCACTGGTTAGTGGCGGTTGAATTTAGTGCTCATGTTTTTGTTGCTGTTGCTGTTGGTAGCTGCTCATGTTGTTGCTTGCTGTTAGATTACCATAACTGGTTGTTGCTAGCTATTGTATCCTACAGATGTCAGCGAACATGTGTCTTAAGTGCAAATGTACATAAACCTGAACCGGAGTGACCTGCTCCCCCTCATGTGTCAGTGGTAAACAATGTGGATGATCAAGAGTTTCACCCAGCCCCAACAAAGCATATGTTTCATAAGACGATTATCATGGGGAAATCTAGTACAGTGAAGGATCTTAGTGAGGTTACTTACCTGGAAGGATCTTCGTTGTTCCAATTCTTAAATGAATCACTATTCTATGACAATGGAGGGAGATTGAGCTGAGTTGAAAAATGTGGAGAGGGAAATGGGTGGTGGAATCCTCCTTTATCATCATGAAGATTTGTATCTTGGCATATAAGGGGTTTTAACAAGCTCCACAAGCCTAAGGAGGTTGTGGATTTCCTTAAGGTTAATAAAGTAGGTTGTTAGAGACGCGGGTTAAGGAGAGAAAGACTGGTGGTATCTTAAACAAAAAGTTTGGGAGGTATAAGTAAATAAGTCTGCATGTAATTATGTAGCTCATTCTCTAATGGCAGGATTTGGGTCATGTGGAATGAGGACTATGTTCAGTTGTCAATATGCTTTTGTTCTGCTTGGCTGATGCATTGTAAGGTTCTTAATAAGAGAGACAACACCACCTATGACTTGAGTTTTGTCTATGCAAGTAACCCTTCCTCCGTCAGAAAACAACTGTGAGATGAGTTACATCAGGTTGCCGGTAATATGTAAGGTAATTGGCTGGTTATGGGAGACTTTAATGTGGTCAAGACTCTGGATTAGAGGATTAGCTTGTCTCAGCCTAATATGTATGAAGTACAAGATTTTATGGACTGTATCGAGTCTTTAGGGCTCTCTAATCTTCCAACTACTGAAAACTTTTTTACTTGGTCGAATAAACAAGATGTTGAGTCCAGGGTTTGGTGCAAGCTCAACCATGCCATTGTGAATGCTCATTAAGTCATGAATGTTGTTCACACCTCTATGGAGTCCCCTCTGTTGACCTCTATGACCATAGCCCTGTTATGGTCTCATTAAATATAACTGTTGAAATAACTAAAAAACCATTTAGGTTCACAAAAAATGTTGGGGAAATGATATTAAGTTACTTCCATAGATTTCTGGTAAGCCCCATTTTCTGGTTGCATAATGTATAAAGTGATGCAGAGGCTTAAGCTAATAAAGCTGAAGCTAACAGAGTTACACAAAGTTAGTTACAACAAAATTGCTGTCAGAGTTCATGGATGCCAACATGATTTTTTCGAGGCCCAGAAGAGATTACAGAACGACCCTCTTCATCAAGAGTTAATATTGCAGGAATGACAGCTGCATGCGAGGTATGTGAAGATGAATAAACCTGAAGCGAGAATATGCTAGAATTACAGAAGGAAAGACAGAGAGACACATATATAGTTAATTGTTATAAGCCTATGTAGGAGTTGAACCTACATCCTTTGTGGCATTGCACAAATACTCTCCCATTTGAGCTAATAGGCTAGAATATGCAACATGTCTATAAACAAGGATCTCTTGAAAATTACAATGTTTGCTTCATATGTGATGAATTTGTGCCACGTTTTTGGTGAAGCTCGTATTCATTTTAATGAAGTTGTGCTACATTTTTAATGAAGCTGTCTTACACGTTTAATGAAGCTATGTTATTTTTTTTAATGAAGTTTGCCAACATTTTTAATAAATTTGTGCATTAATCTTAATGAAGCTATGCAGTATATTTAATGAAGTTGTACTACATGTTTAATGAAGCTCAGGTTCAATAAAGCAAGCCCCGCCAACATTCACCTCACCTTTACCCATCCATGTGAAGGAGGAGCTTGTGATTCTTGTTCCCATCATTTTTAACTGTCTATATAGCGCACAAATTGCAAGCCAACACTCATTAACCTGTAATATCAAGGCTATTCAAGTTATAGTCAAGCCAAGTACTAATATCATGTACTTACAACTTAGAGCCAGAGAGCATTTATATCCATTTGATCACCCCACAATCGCTTTGCAAGAAGGTGCTTCACAAACACATAAACTACACCTCACTAGCCGCTCCACACACTAGACCATTCTATCCCCATCAACAGAAATAATTACCTATTTTTCTCTCTGAATTATTTCAATGAATCTGCATTTTCATTTCAATGAATTCACAAGTTCACTTTCTATGAATCTTCACTTCAGTTTCAATGAATTTGCATTCCAATTTTCAATTGAATTCACAATTTTGAACCTGCATGTGTTTTTCAAAGAATCTGCAATTTAATGTCAAATAATCCACCCACTTTCCTATTTTTCTCACAAGCCCATCCCTCTTATTTCCTCTATTAGATGGAACACATAAAAATAAAAAATAAAAAATAAAAAACAAAGAAAAAGAATAAGGCATGTGGTGTTTGCCAACAACTTATACTCCCATTTGTAGTTCCCAATTATCAGTAGATAGAAAATCTAGAGCTTTGACACTCCTTAGATGAACATTATCATATGACGACAAGAATCCTGAATAATTTTTTCTCTCATCAGTGTTCTCGCCTTTCCCTCATCAATATCATATCAGTGGCTCTATTATTGATTATAGTATGATGTATTGTCCCTGCGTGGACTTTTGTGTGCTTTGTTCACGGATTTCTCTCTCAATCCTGGGTTGTAGAATCAGAGAATTATGTTGTAATGCTTATATCAATTTGGAGATGAAATACGAGTATAATTAACTTTCACCTCACCTTTACCCATTCATGTAAAGGACGAGTCCATGTTATTTTAGTCCCCACCGTAGCCACATTCAATTCTCCAGTACGTACCCCTTCGTTTTACTATTTCATGTCATTTCAAACTCCTCTAGTACACATCTTGTGTTGCCAAGCAATCAGAGCTGGTGATCGATTTGTATGTAACAATCCGTACCACTTTAGTTTTAATGGTCCATATAGTGAACGAATCGCAATCCAACAACCCTTAATCTGCAATATCAAGGCGATTATTCAAGTTATAGTAGTCAAGTAGTCAAGTACATATATCATTTATTTACAGCTTAGAGTAGGAGAGCATTTATATTCATTTTATCATCCTACAATTACTTCGCAAGAACACGCTTCACAAACACATGAACTACACCTCACTAGCTACTCAATGAATATTGAGTTCAGTTTCAATGAATTTGTACACTATGCTAACTTAAAATGAATTTGATCTTTTTTCTCCATATATTTTGTTCGGTATAATGAATCTGCATTTCAATTTCAATGAATCGGCATTTACCGTTTCAATGAATCATCACACCAGTTTCAATGAATTTTGTGTTGTATTTTCAATTAAACCCCCTCCGACTTCTGTGCTGTATTTTAAATGATTTTGTGCTTTATTTTCAATGAATCTATGCTATCTTTTCAATGAATCTGTGTTTTATTTTCAGTGAAGTTGTAGTATTACACTAAAGGAAAACTGAGATTGAGTGGATTACTACTCAATTCACAAATTTTTTACAATTTCATGAAAAATCAAATGAAACAATCTCAGATTAAAGAGAAATATATTCTCTTTCATAAGAAACACCAAAAACCCTAATTTATCCAACAAAAAAAAGAGCTCAAATAGTTATTTCTCATAAAATTGCTTCTACATTATCGAACCAACTAGCAGTAATTCAACCAAATTCGACAAAAAATAAATCGTCTTCAGCTACATGAGCCATTAATATGAAAAAAGCAAGAATTTTACGAATTAAATGCAAAGATTTGTTGATATTTGTCAAAGAACTAGAAATTTGACCTAAATTCTAGAGGAGAGAATACAATGGTAGCATACCTTAGATTAGCTAGAATCAAAGCAATTGATCAATCTGACGCCTAGGTCCTGTCGAAAGCCATGAAATTTGGTCCAAACTTCAATCGCAGAGAGAGAGAGAGAGAGAGAGAGAGAGAGAGAGTGACTTTTGTGAAGACGAAAGAGTAGAGCGTTCTAATTTCTTTTTTTCCTCTTTCTTATGTTTGCAGCTAACTAAAAACACGGGATTGTTTTCGACCGTCCGATCTATGAGATCTAACGGTTCTTATGGGTTTGTACGTGACTCTTCCCCTATATATATATATATATATATATATATATATATATATATATATATATATATATATATATATATTGCACTAATGTATAGTTGACTTGTGTTTGCACTTTGGTAGACATGATGGATTGTTTTTTTTTGGCATACTATGTGACAAGTTAATGATAAATTTTGTTGTAAAAGTAGTTATGTATCTACCCATGTTAAAGCTGTTATGATTTGGAAAAGTGAAAACAAATTTATTTATCCTGTTGATATATGAATTTCATGATGTTGAGTTAGCATATCAAAAACATGTCTATTAAGGGATAAGTTAGCAGATATGTATTGTGCAAAGCTAAGTGTGCCAATTTCTTTTAATTGTGATTTGTCAAAATCAGTGTGTAATGGTAAGAGATGACTCATTTGCAATAGACAAAGTGAAGTAAAGTAACCATATAAATTAATGAAAAACTGGTCTTAACTTTGTTGTTGAATTGTCGAGGGATATGAGTCTTAAAGCCTTTATATTGAGGAAATCGTGGTGGATACCCAACCTTTATTGGTTCAATGTGGTCTAATAAAGCCATGAGATTACTCAACATGCACCCGAACAATGGTATGGTAAATTTCGTTGTACTTTGATTTTGATGGTTTCAAGGTTGATGATTATAATGCTTGTACTTATTATACCTATGATGAGCATGAATGTGTTATAATATGCTTATATGTGGATGACTTGCTCATTTTTGGTACAAGTGTAGATGTGGTAAATACAACAAAATCTTTCTTAAAATCATGCTTTGATATGAAAGACATGGGTGAAGCTGATGTAATTTTTGGTATTAAAATCACTTTAGCTTCTGAAAGTTTGAGTTTGAATCAGTCGTCTCATTAAGTTGAGAAAATTTTTAAAAAGTTTCGTCAATTTGATTCTACTCTCGTTAAATAAAGGAATAGAGGTGATAGTGTATCACAAGAGGAATATGTTAAGAATATTGGAAGTGTTATGTTTTTTGATGAGTTATGCTACACCAAACATAGCATATGACGTGAGCAGGTTGAGTAGGTATACTCATAACCCCAATCGTGATTATTGCAGTACTTTGATTATATTATTGAGGTATTTGTAAGGTATTATAAATTGGGGTTTAATTTGCACTACAAGAATTTTCCTTCTGTTTGAAGGAATTTGTCATGCCAACTAAGTCTCCAAGAATGATGAAATACTCTTGCTAGTGCTGCTATATTTTGGAAAGCTTCCAAACATTTTTGTGTTGCAAAGTTTGACGGTGAAATCTAAGTTGTTATTCAAGAATGTGGCAAGTTACAAAGCCGAATGGCTAAGAAATTTTCCTGCAGGCATTACATACATTATGGGGGAGACCGGCTCCGCTAGTATCCATGCATGTGTTGTGATTGTCCAGTGGCTAATAGAGTAGCCCACAAAGATTCTTTGAACGGAAAGAGAAGGCATGTACGCCTTAGACATAGAACTGTGAAAAATCTGATCAGATATAATGTAATATCACTCGAGTGTGTTAAGTTGGAGAGGAACTTGCAAATCCTCTTCCAATGGCCTTTGTGAAAAGATAGTGCTGGAGTCAGCACTAGGAATGGGGCATATGCCCATCGTGGAGTGAATTGTGATGGATACCCAACTTGGATTATGTCCAGGTTCAATGGGTCAAACAAAGTCACAAAACAACTCAATTTATGTACTACAAACCCCATTCCTCTATAAATAAAGTGTTGTATAATTTTTCGTATACTGTCAAGTGTGTGAGGTTGAGCATTGTAGCTCTTAATGAGTTCATAACCTTATAAGGTGGTGTGAGACAGTACACACTTGATGAATTCACCTATTTGAATGTGGGGGAAATGCCCGCCCCCTATGTGAGCATTTAGGCTAATGCCTCTTTAGAGCGTTCACAGAAATATCCAGACATGTAAGGGTGTCACGCCCCATACGCAGGGTAAAAGGCATGACAGACGACAAACCTAACTACGGCACCTCCGTAGTCGGGCTAAGCCTCTCCTGTAAACAGATACAATAATTCGGTTGCACAAAAGAATCTCAAAGCTAACAACAATAATCCTTCACTTAATACATGGACGAATACTTAAAACTAGTACCCAAGCGGAAGCATTTAAATATTGAACTTCTATTTCAAAAACAGGGTCCCTATGATCTCACACCCCACTGTGCCCCACGTTGAAACGACTTCTCAAGTTCCTGAAAAAAATGATAAATGTAAAAAGGGTGAGATCAACAGCCCAGTATGTAATTTAACCCAATCTAACCGGATCAAGCAAGTTTTTAAAGTAAGTACAGAAACGTTAATCCAAACACAATAAAATAATAATAAATCTCCAATCTTAGTAAATGGTGTGGGCATAAGTAATTCAAGACCATTCGTGTTCCAAATATTCCCGTAGTAATCCAAATTCAATACTCCTGTTTAATCTATGGGAAGGGCCATATATGGACGTCTCCATAAGTTCAAATATTAGTGATAGTTCCCATTTAATCCCTGGGAAGGGCCAGGTATGGGTGTTCAGATATCACAAATAATTCCCGTTTAATCCTTGGAAAGGGCCAAATATGGGTGTCCCCATAAGTTCAGATCTCACACATAGTACAAGAATACAACTAGCCCACAAAGTAATAGTTCAATTCTATGTTCACAATTTTTTTTTAAATAATCATAATACAATACTTTCCACTTTCACAAGGTTCAGTAATCAAATATTCGTAATAGTCATGCTTGATCCAATTTTCTAAAAGTATATAATAAATAATATTCGGATACGAGATCAAAATTCTTGTACGGAAACGTCTACTAGCAATATTAACTTTATTATAAAAACAAGCTAAATTGGGAGAAAACATTTACCTAACTTCTTAGATCCCATGCTCTTAATACTCAAGGTACTTCGGTTTCAACTCCCGTATCTATGAATCCCTCCTGCCAACTTCTTAGTTCTTTACTCGTTGATAGGCCCTCTCTATCTTGCTTCCCCTGCTCTAATACTTATAATAAGCATTCATCTTCATTCCTCTCATCTCCTTTCCTTCCCATGATCAAGGTGATGCTTATAAATTTATAGTAGATGAAGGATTGCTTTCCCTGACACTACTTCTAAATAATGCTTCTTATCCCTCTTTGCACATACTACCTTTATTTAAGCTTTACCCAATTATCTTATCAAATTGCCGGCCAATCACCATTATTATCATCCATCATCGAAGCAATATAGAAAGCACTATACAAAGCATTTTGTCTCCTTTCATTTGCCAACCAATGTATATATATTTGGTAGTATTAAATCCTTCCCTCCTTAAAAGGAGTTTCATCCTCGAAACTCAACCTGATCTTGGAATCCTTCCACATGTTAAGGATTTACCAAGAAAGTAGTCCATCAAAGATTATAATTAATTCAATAAAAGGTAATATTGCGAGTTTAGCCAGATCATTTTCGAATAGTATCTTGCCCAATCTATCCAAAATTTATATTGCATGCCTCACAATCTACTACCACGTACAAAACCGATCGTGATTGAAATTGGTTGAAGAACAAGCGTACATGAGAACTGATTTGGGATATGGCGGTACTCTCTTTCTCTCTCTGCTACAAATTGTGTTACTTTATTTATATTTTCTTAGTTTTTTTTCGTTTTCTGACTATTTGCACATGCTTTGGGGCTAATTTTAATGTATTTGGGACTTATTTTCGTTTTTAGGGTGCTTGATTCTTTTCAGGGCTGATTTCTGTTCAACAAAATTTGGTCTTGCAATGCAAAAAGTCTTTTAGGAGAACTTCCGATTACTGAAAAGACAACTTGAGGCATAAAGGTTATTCAATTGATAATTTCTTAAATCTGTTGTAATATGTAGAATCAATGGGCACCAGGCCATATTTTTGTGCAGGTAATTTCATTTTTCTTTCATGTTAGTGTGTTGTTCCAGGAATAACTTAACGGTTTAGGGCAATCGATTTTTCAATCTGCAGATTATGAGCAACATTAACTGCTAATTATATTGATAGCTATTTGTTAATAATGAGTGCAAGCATAAACGTTTATTTCATTTTATTTGTTAAGTGCTTATGCTATTGTGTGTTGTGCTTGACAAAAGAAAGATTGAACACCAGTTTTCTAGTAGTTAAGTTTTAGTATGTGCCCGTGTGATGTCATCACATTTCTATGAAATACTAATAACAAGTTGTTTGGTTAGTAACATAGTTTTGCTAGATATGGTAAAACAAGCTAGCATATTGGGTTTGTGACTAGACAAGATTCAATTTCCATTTGAATTGGGCAGCTTCTTTTTCCTTAGTTGAACAGATGTTTACTATTTCTGGGCTTTGGGATTTGTTATATAAGCAATTCTTACTGGAGTTCCTCAATGGGGCGGTAGGATGATGATTTGTGAAGTTAGAATGTTTTCTTGGGCAGTTTTTTTTTTTTTTTTTTTGAAAGAGCAAGAAATGCCAGAATAATCCCCTTAAGGAATTACCATATCCCGTCTTTAAGCACAAAAGCGGTAAGAACTTGATCAAAGGAGTTCGACTAAGTCAGACGATAAGGACATAGATGTTTATAAAGTACTTGGGCAGATTGCTTTGTTTATAAAGTACTTTGTAAATTCGCTCTATCAGAAGCCTTTGAAGATCCGTTTATACTTTTTAAAGGGAGAGTCCTCGTACTCACCCATCGTAGAGCTTTGCAAGTAAGCACAACATAAAATCATTGTAGTTTTTGTTAAGTGCATAATATTATTCTAATTGGATGCACTTCTTTCACATGCCTAAGATGCTGACTATTAACACTATATATATATTATTCCAGCAACCGTTTCTAATTGGATGCGCTTCTTTCAAATGCCAAAGGTACTGACTACTAACAGTTTTTTTTTTTTTTGTTTTTTTTTTTTTTGGTTTTAAACTTCTACAACCATTGAAGCATTATTTTACATTAAGAAGGTTATTGCGGCCAAAAATCCTTGTTCACTTTTGTGAGATGTTTTATGAGATGATGTGATAAGAGATAACAATGAAGTTGACTCATGGAAAGAAAGACGAATCCATTGCACCAGCTTCAAGGGTCATCCTTTATCTACAAATGAAGTTAATAAAGATCAAGTTCGTCTAGTCAAATGACACCGTGAATCTAATCAAGCTTTTCAAGTTTAGGCTGCTAGCCTGCTATTGAGCAAGCAATGAGCACATACGGACCTAATTAGTTCAAGGTGAGTTTGATTTGAAAATGGCAATTTTTCCTTTTCTCGATTTTATTCTTAGTTAAATATCTATGAACTGCACATTTTCTCAAGTATAATGTGTGTACCTTAACAAATTTACGCATGTTGTTTAAATACAAAATTGAGGGTGTGTTTTGATAAATAAATAAATAAACTCAATTTAGGGCCTCTCAAATAGCCTTATAAAAATACTAAAAGGAGGTTAGCAGTGGAGTTGATTACTTACTCTGGTTTCCAAACACGAGAGGCATTACATATGTTCGAAGGCTTTGATTCGTACTTGTGTGATTCGGTGCAAGTAAGGGTAAGCCTTACTTGCAACAGATTATAGAAGTAGGATTTTCATCTGTAGCTACAATCCAAAAATCTTATTTTACCAAATTTGAAAACATATTCATGTTTGTGTACTTGGTTTGTTTTGCATTGTGTAGGACGTCACAAATGCATCAAGGGAACATCTTGAGGTGAAAATTCTTGCATGTCAATTGTGATAACTGTCATGGTGCATCTGAATCTGTAGGATTCTTTCCTTTGCTACAGCCTATATGCTGAAATCTGGTCTAATAATTTGAAATGGCTTGTCATTACTCGTAGACCCTGAGGCTTAGACAGGAGCTCAAGTGGTGAGAACATATTGCAGACTTAGAAGGGCACCTCTTTCAGTAGCAATTTACGAAAGTTTGAGGGAGCGAAAGTAAAGGCTTGTGAATAACTCTACAAATCCGTAGTTTAATTCAATTCTTTTTTTTTTTGTAGTCTATTCCATCTTTGAAGGTGTTTAAAGCGTGGTTTTTTTATTGGGTTCAGAGGATTGTTTACTTTTGGGGTAAAATTGTATACTATACTTTCCTTTTTCCCCAAATGGATGAATAATATGAGCTTATTTTGTTATCCAAAGAAAAAAAAAAATTTGTTCCTTTGTGACATACAGTGGCTGGATAAAAAATGCCTCGAAATTTTAAATATATTCCCACCAAAATATGTGATAATTTATGTGTTGCCACAAATATTTTCCGCCCTTTTTGCCACACTTTTTAATGAGGTAAACAGTTTTTCACCTTCAAAGTGAATGAGAAAACGTGATACTTAAAAGTGTGGAGAAAGTTTAATTCATTCACACTTAAAAGTGTGGCAAACATTGACACTCAAAAGCGTGGAAATTTTCCATATTGATTTTTTCCACGCTTTGCAAAGCGTGGAAAAAAGTTCTTTTCCACGATTATAACTGTAGAAAATCAAGTTTTTTAGCGTGGAAAAATAGTATTTTTGTAGTAGTGAATATTTGATCATGCATAGGAGAAATAACAAATTTCTCACAAATCTTGATCAGATTAACATCCGCACCCTGGATAATTTTCTTAGATTCAGCAGAGGTCAAGCCAAGAGATTTCATGTATTGAGAACCAAAGTTTTCCCTCACATATGGGAAAGCTGGGGGAAGAACGTCAGGAAAATTCACGATAGCAGCGAATTCTTCAATCAAAGGACATAATTCAGAGTTTTCAAAGCGGAAAACATGAAGATCAGGATCCCAATAGTTCAAAGCAGATCTCGGGAAATACCACATTATTTTGGTTGGTCTCAGAGTTAGAAGGGTAGAAACATGGTACAGGTTCAATTCACGTTTGTCTTCAACAGTCAGGTTCACCAGTCATCAAACAGATTCTCAAAGGACTTCGCCATGATTATAATTTAAGACATTTGAGGGCTAGAGAGTTCAAGAAGTGAATATGGTGTTCGACATTCCGTCAAGTGGTATTTATAGACCCCGAGATCGAAAAAGATAGAGTCAAAAGATGACACGGCAGGCTGAGCGACAGCTGCTAATGGTTGCCGTCCAGCCGCTAGCTGCTGCCGCCTGCTTTAGGCTTAGCCACTAGTGGCTGCCACCCCCCTGGCACATGGACTTTTCTCGCCTGGCCCACTTTTGATCAGCATCAATGTTCATCCCGTTTTCAACTACAGTTCAACTTCACTCAGCCCGAGACTCTTCTAGTTTTCAATTTTACATTTTTACATTTTTATTTATTTTTAATTTTTCATTTTTTTAGGTGGTATATTACGTGTAATTTTTTCTTTTTGCAATTTTCACCTTGGCTATTTATTTTCTCCCTAAATGTTCTTTTTTTTTTTAAATTTTGCATAGCATTTTGCATAATTAGAGATCAGAAGGGCATAATCGAGTCAAAGCCAAAAGGTCCTCCAAACACAATCCTCTGGCACGACACTCGAAAAGCTTCACCAACAATAGGCCCCGACACATCAGGAATCCTCTCAAAGACATCCCATACCACCTATAAAATGCAAGGTTAAAAATTGATTTATACCAAATGAATTTTTAAAAGAGATGCGGCATGTACAATATACCGCGTCCGACGCTCTACTCTCAAAGGTAGCTCTAAAAAATCTAAGGCTGCTGAAGCCATGAACATCTCTACCTGCCCACCTAGCTCCTAATTGAAATGTCCTCAATCCTGGTTGAGCCGGACCTAAAGACGGGAAATACTCAAAGAACCACAGCTGTCAATACCAAGCAACAAGGTTAAGGACAGATCAAAATACAAGTGTTTGAAAAAGAAAGGATTTACCTCTAAAATCCTCCATGGTCCACCGATAGTAGTTTTGCTCTTGTTTCCCTAAGGTCGGCAAGCCTGCCTACACCATCTGATCAGAGTCGCATAAGCAGGGGCACCAAAGTTATACTGCCCGCCTCCTCGAGCCTCTCCAAGTAAGGCAAATATCCGACTACACACACGCTCTTCTTCTGAGAGAAGATCATGGCCCCCAACAAATAGGCAAGAAGGATACGAGTCTTCTGGTCCTATGTAGACCTCTACTCAATAAGTGCCCCCTGCAACGAGGTCAAACTAACATTCCCCTCTTGTCAAACATCTGGGAAAGCGGGCCATACAATTCATAGATCAAACCGTCATTCTTATGATAATGAGGGTCATAAGGGATCCTACGCCCCCTAAAGGTCAAGCCCATCAGTATAGAAAACTGATAAGGGGTCTGAAACATCTCTCCCACCGGAGTACGAAAGGTGTTGAATGTATCACAGAACCTCTCCAACAAACCCCGAGCAATGATCCTAGTTGCTCTAGAGGAAAAAGTAGGAACTACAGACATAAAGTGCTCAAAACCCGCAGTTACAATCTGCTTCTAGACTGTCAAGGACAAAGACTCACGGATAAGGGTCCAGTTCGTGGTAGGTCCATAAGTCTGCACAACGTCTCCAACCTCCTACCATTCGACATACAAGAAATTTTCACATAAATGAATTATGTACAACAATATTCTACATGTGACTGTTATACACGAAATAAAGTGGACTTATAATACAGTAGATAAATTGGTCAACAAATATCAAAGTCAAAACAAATTGAAAGACTTTTAAAGAGTCCTTATAAAAGAAAAGAATCATAAAAAAATATATATATATAGTCCTTATAAAAGAAAAGACTCATATATATATATATACACGAATACATATGTACAAATTTGTGTACAAGAGCAGTTGTACGAAGGGTTAAATATAAACCCCAGTCAAGAGAAAGGAGAGTACGAAGGAATTCAGAAGAAGTTGAGAACGTGGGGGAAGTTGGACACTAACATGAAGAAACTGGATAGAGAGAAGAACTGCTAGATCATGGACAGTTATCTCAAGCCCCTACAAATACAAAGAAGAACAGAATAACAAGGCAGCAGCGGTTATATTGACAAGACGTAAAAAAGTAGATTTTTAGAGTAGTGTAGCTTAGGAGTAGATTGTTAGTCTAGGCTCTTCGAGCGTGTAACCCAACCACTCAGCAATGGCGCCTTCCTGTGAGGTATAATTGCTTCTATCCCTTTTATTTTATTGCTCTGAATCGAATGTATGCCTGATCATAATCAAATGAAGTATGTTTAGCTTTCCTTCCTAAATCATGCTCTTTTAAACTTCCCTTTCATGCTTGTTTGTGTGGCTCTCCGTTGAAGTATTCGAATACGTATTTGCAATAACTGTCACTGTTGATAAGTGTCCACCCTCTGACAGAGCCGGTGGAAGGGTAGGTTCGAATAGGGAGCGACCTGCTCTCAGATAGTCCTCGACCTTATTTAGGACCTTTTAAGGGCCGTAGGACTGCCCCTCACGGTTGCTTGTGACCCCTAAGTACAAAGCACACCAACAAATTTGGCAACCACAGTGGGAGTTACGAAATACACTCCATGAATAAACCTTTTTAATGCCTCAAACTAGGTCTCAAGTAAGAAATATATCTGGTGATATGAGTGCCCAAAGAGAGGATAATGCTTCAAATGCAGCATCGCAACCTCAAGGCTCTTCTTCTCATGAAGAAACTCCACGAAAAACTAAATTCGATATAGAAGAAGTTTATGAGAAATTTGTGGAATGTATAAAAGAAACTCTATTAGAGGCCCGAGAAAGCCAACGAAAAGAGTATAATGACCAATATAGAGCCTTAGCACACGAAACTTCAAGGCTTTGTCACCAAATCATAGATAGTATAGCTACAGATTCGAAAGACTGTCTAGCTAGAGAAGTAGGGAGAATCATACTAGATATAAACGAGACCTTTAATTCTACATTTACAGCCTTATCAAAAAGCATGGCTAGCAACGTGATAGTTAATTTAGAGCCACATATTGAAAAGCATAACCAACTCATCGAAAATGTCATACAGTTGGCCGGATGAACTTTAAAAGATAAAATACCCAGGAGATAATGTCGAGTAACCTATGGGATACCCACCACCAGGCTGCCTTAGGGAGCCTCAATGAACATTTAGGAATTTTGAAACAGGCCAACCATCAAATCCTATTAATTTAACATCATCTCCTGGAATTAATACGAATTTAGGTTTAGGACCCATAGGAGATAGAAATAATATAGGAAAAGATAAAACTCCTGGGATTCCTTTCGAATATCCCAGGACATCTAATATATCTTCACAACCTATATACCCTGACGCTAACCTACACTGATATACGACCGTAGGATAGGGAAACCCTTATCAGCCTTTCGAAGGGAATTATCAGGGGAGAAAACCAACTAATTTTGGTCAAAATTCACAATATAACCCAAGATATGGAACGAATTATCCATATAGTGCACAACCCACCACATATCCATATTCGATGCCAGGAATGATGGGAGAAGAACCTATTCAATCACAAATCAAACAAATTGTAGAAAGGTTATATGGGCCAACTTTGAGAAAAGTAAATAGACCCTTAACGAGTAAGCCTTATCCTGATTGGATAGATAGAGCGCATCCTTTCCCTCGAGTATTTAGAGTCCCTGATTTTACTTTATTTTCAGGAGAGAATAATGTATCTGCTTTATAACATGTAGCTAGATTCTCATGTCAATGTAGAGAAGCAGCAGATAACGAATATGTAGAACTTTGAATGTTTCCTAGTTCTTTAACAGGAACTGCCTTTAATTGGTATATAAGCCTAGCCCCAAATTCGATACACAGTTGGGCAGAAATGCAATTCCACTTCCAAAATCACTTTGCTAGAACCGATCCAGGCATTTCGATGAGTGATCTAGCCAGAATACGACAACACACTGGGGAGTCAGTGGAAGAATATTTATCTAGGTTTAAAAGGGTTAGGATAAGATGTCACACAAATTTACCCGAAAAAGAATTTGTACAGTTAGCCAAAGAAAATATGGCTATAGAATATAGGATGAAATTCAATGGTCTTCCTTTTCATGATTTTAGAGAATTAGCAGAAAGTGCAATACGATACGAAAATATGCTAAGGGAAGAAAGTCAAAGAAAACACCAGGGTTTCAACGCATTCGAAATAGAAGCACCATGGGTATTTGAAGATTCTTTCGAAGTAGATTATACTGAATTTAAGAAAGGACCACCATTCTCTTGTCCTAAACTCGAAAAGAAGGACAGTTTGGTTGACATAGGGGGTAAGCCTAAGAAATATTCTTTTGACACTTCGAAGGTCGATAAGATATTTGACTGGCTGCTTTCTAATAAGAAAATTAGGAGGATTAGAAATATTAGGATCCCTTCGAATGGAGAATTAGAGAAAAAGCCATATTGTAAATGGCATAACACTATGACACATAGAACTAATGACTGTACATATTTTTGAAATATCATACAGAAAAAGATAGACGAAAAGGAACTGTTTTTTCCTGACGAAGATAAAACAGAAATTGAGAAAGACTCTTTTCAACAAACCTTAGAGATAACATGATAGATATTGACACGTCTATTATTTCATGTTTACAGGTATCGAATTACACGAAAATGGCCAACATCATGTTCAACAGATACATAGACCAGGGAATTTTGACCTTCCCTAAGGTCAAAGATGAAGGGCTCGAAGGTATGTGTAGATGGCACACGAATACTCTACATACTACTGACCAATGTAAAATATTCCGGAGGTTCGTTGCCAAACAGATGGAACTTGGAACAGTGGAGTTGACCTATGTCGAAAGGGTTACTCTAGGAATGGAGTCAGCTGATGATATCGAAGTGCATCAGCAAGAAGTAAGGCCTGTTAATAAAGAACATGTAACTAATGCTAGGGACAAAACCTACAAAGAAGCCCTCGAAACAGAAGGGGTAGTAACTCCGAAAATTGCTACCAACCTTAAAGGACTACAGAAGGTGTTATGTCCTGATTGCTCTGATATTCTGCATTTCGAATTAGTGCGGTTACAGATTATACTCAATGATCCAAATTGGGTACTTTCCTATCAGCGAAGCTATGGAATGCCCAAACGTCCACGAACGGATGTCTTCCCTATAGGAAGGGGGTATCGAGGAGGCAGAGGAGGCAGAATGGAGGGCATATATGCCCCCAAAGGAGGGTTGCCTCAAAATGGATTGAGGGCTTCAGGGTACTTTGTAGATACCCGAGCTTCTCATATGACTCAGCTAGGGAATATCCTCTGGAAAGCTCAAGAGAGGAGACAAGTGGCTGAGAAATTGAGCCATGCTAGAGCTCAGGTTGCAATGAAGATGCAACAAGAAGCACTCGTCAATCAACTGAAGATTGATGAAGATGCAATGTCGAAAGGAACATTGCAAATCCCAGTTGGAAAAATCGAATGTTCAACAAAAGGAAGTGAAGGGGTAGACATAGACACCCTTAGCGATCAGATGAGGGAGGTAAAAGTCCATCCCAGTAAGTTCGAAAGGAGGGATCGAGACAAAGACGAATATACCTTAGATGACGGAATCGAAATCTACGTCAATAATGAGGAGTTTGCACGAACACAAGCTATTCGAAGGGCCTTGAACTTCGAAGATAAAACTGAAGTAAGCATGGTGGAGGCAATGCATCTAGAGGTCCAGCCAGAAACGCGAAATCAGGAAAATCCACGATGGCACTAGATCGTGGAAGAAGATGAGGCCTACGAATTGGTGGCTCAACCAGGTATGTCCTCTCAGTCTTATCTAGAATTAGAACGAGACTTAACTTCTACCTTAGATGATTCACCATACGAATTTATAGAGGATACACTCCTAGATTTAAGGTGTTACCAAGACTTAAACATTTCAGAGATTGAAGAAATTGAGGCATGTACTTGTGAACATAATATAGACCCAGTTTTTAAAGATTTATTGGATAGAAAAGCCATAAATAACAACCACATCAAACCATTATATATCAAAGCAGAAATTGATAATATTGGGATAAATAGGGTCTTAATTAATAATGGGGCGGCTGTGAATGTATTACCATTATCTACATTACCGCTTCTAGGAAAATCCATGAACGATTTAATAATTGCAGACGTAGCAGTATACGACTTCTCTGGACAAGCCACTAAATCAGATGGACTGTTACCAGTCAAAATTAAAGTAGGAAATACGATCTCCTATACCGCTTTCTTTGTGGTTAATACTAGTTTTAGCTATCAGGCAATATTAGGAAGAGATTGGATCCATAGCAATTACTGCATACCATCTACTTTAGACCAAATACTAATAATTTGGAATGGCGAAAAGTTTGAAACTGTTAAGGCAAAAGAAAAGCCTCATCTAACCACTGCTAATTTTGTGGAAGCCAGGTTCTACACGGGGGAATGCGCGCCAATTCGAGTAGAGGTGCTCGAAGAACAACGAAGAAAAGAGGACAATCGAAGGCCAGAAGAAAACAACGAAGAAAAAATCAAGGACTTTAGCGACAAGCTAAAGGGAGGACCCTTGAAAATTACAGCTTCCTAGAAATAGGATTAGAAATAGTTGTAATTATTATTTTTTAAAATTATTGTTATGTCTAGAACAATAGATTGTAAAAATGTTATTCAAACTAATACAGACGTTTTTTACGAAGGAAATTGGTCTATAGTTGAATTAAAGAATGCCTTAGATAAGAAACTAAGAGTTGTGGCAGGACTAAACAGTGAACAAAAATTTATTCAGCAATGACTAATGAATTAAAAGAAATGCAAGAGGAAAATAGCACATATGAAGTACCAGAACGAATCTGGGAAAAGAACGAAGATATAAAGATGGAAATACAAGATCCACTAGAGGAAGTTAATTTAGGAACTAAAGAAAATCCCAAAATTACTTATATCAGTGTGAAATTAAATCTAGAAAAGAAGAAAAATTTTATTAAAATCCTAATCGAATACAAGGATTGCTTTGCTTGGGCCCACCATGAAATGCCTGGGATTAACACTCTAATAGCACAACACGAGGTACCTATAAAAAAGGATTGTAGGCCAATTATGCAACCTCCACGAAGGATAGCCCCAGAAGTTGTTTTGGGAGTCAAAAAGGAGATAGAGAATTTACTTGAAGCAAAATTCATAAGGCCAGTCAAATATGTCGAATGGCTAGCAAATGTTGTTCCAGTTGTAAAAAAGAATGGAAAAATTAGAGTATGTATAGACTTTAGGGATCTAAATAGGGCTAGCCCAAAGGACGAATATCCTATGCCAGTAGCTGATACTCTAATCGACGCAGCATCTCGACACAAAGTTCTCTCTTTCATGGATGGATACTCAGGGTATTATCAATTATGAATAGCTAAGGAAGATAGACACAAAACTGCATTTATATGTCCAGGCTCCTTGGGAACATTCGAATGGATAGTAATGCCGTTCGGCCTTAAGAATGCAGGGGCAACATATCAAAGGACCATGAATTACCTATTCCACGATATGATAGGAAAATTTATGGAAGTATATATAGACGATGTGGTGATAAAATCACAATTACATAAGGATCATCTAGATCATTTAGAAAATTCATTCAAAAGAATGCGGAAACATAAGTTGAAAATGAACCCACTCAAATGTGCCTTTGGAGTACAGGCAGGTAATTTCTTGGGATTTCTTATCCACCAACGAGGGATTGAAATTGATAAGAATAAAGCGAAAGCAATTTTCCACGATATGATAGGAAAATTTATGGAAGTATATATAGACGATGTGGTGATAAAATAACAATTACATAAGGATCATCTAGATCATTTAGAAAATTCATTCAAAAGAATGCGGAAACATAAGTTGAAAATGAACCCACTCAAATGTGCCTTTGGAGTACAGGCAGGTAATTTCTTGGGATTTCTTATCCACCAACGAGGGATTGAAATTGATAAGAATAAAGCGAAAGCAATTTTAAAAGCAAAACCACCTACGAACAAAAAGGAACTCCAGAGATTCCTAGGGCAGATCAACTTCATTCGAAGATTCATATCTAACCTAGTAGATAAGACTAAGAACTTTTCATCACTCCTAAAGGCTAACGAAGGAGAAGAATTGCAATGGAAACCAATACACCAAGAAACATTCGAAAGGATAAAACAATATTTATCAGAACCACCAGTCTTAATTCCACCACGAATGGGAAAACCTCTAAGATTGTATCTCTCGACAGGAGATACCTCAATGGGATGTTTATTGGTACAAGAAAACGACAATGGAAAAGAGCAAGCAGTGTTCTACTTATCAAAGACTTTAGCGGATATAGAAACTAGATATACACCTATTGAAAAGTGGTTCTATAGCCTATATTTTGCCTCATTAAAATTTAGGCATTATTTTATGTCCTTTACAGTCGAAGTAGTATCCCCAACAGACATATTGAAATATATGTTATCACAACCATTATTAAAGGGAAGACTAAACAAATGGAGCCTTCACCTTCTTCAATTCGATATTAGGTATATACCACAAAAGGCAATAAAATGACAAGTTTTGGCTGACTTTTTAGCAGATCACCCATCAATTAGCGTTGGCTCCCAAAACCAATTCGAAGAGGACTATATCGATCTAGTCCCATGGAAATTATATTTTGATGGCTCTTCTACACGAAGAGGAGCATGTGCTGAAATATATTTAATATCACCAATAGGAGTCCCTACGAAAATTGCAGTACAATTGGGTGGACCTTGTACCAATAATCGGGCAGAATATGAAGCCTTAATTATAGGTCTAGAAAGTTTTCTCGAATTAGGGGATAAGAACGTAATTATAAAAGGAGATTCTCAATTGATCGTGAATCAAACAAAAAGAATCTTCAAATGCTTCAGCTCAACAGCAATTCTAGGAAATGCTAGAATTAAAAAACTACTGGAATATTTTTATGAAGTAAAAATATACTATATCCCTCGAAACGAAAATGAAATAGCTAATGAGTTAGCTCAATTAGCATCGGGATATAAAATTCCTTGGAGTTATTTTCATGAGAAGATTACAATCAAAGCCAAGGAACTTATTCCATTCGAAGAGAGAATAACAATGGAGATTAATAAGGTAGATATTATGGTTAAAGAGGTTGATTGGAGGGATGAGATAATCGAGTATCTCCAAGAACCGTCGAAAAGGAAATAATCTAATAAATTAAAACCCATAGCACATCGATATGTATATGATGGAGAACAACTATTTCGAAAAGATGTTAGTGGGCTATTACTTAAATGTTTAGATTTAGACGATGCCTTACTCGTCATGGGAGAAATACATGAAGGCATATGTGGAGCCCACCAGATAGGGCAGAAAATGAGAAGGTTGGTACATCAATATGGATATTATTTGCCAACAGTTACTAGAGACTGTATACAATATGGCAAAGGATGCAGACCTTGTCAAAAATATGGTAGTATTCAACGAGTTCCAGCAGCCAAACTCCATAGTATAATCAAGCCATGTCCATTTCGAGGATAATATAATCACGAAATTAGGCCTGCTTCATCAAAGCACCATAAATATGTTTTAGTAGCCACTAGCTACTTTACGAAATGGGTTGAAGCAAAGCCTTTCGTAAACATAACATCAAGTGACATAGTAGATTTTATCAACGAAAATATATTTACTGGATTTGGAATCCCTAAAACTATCACAGTGGATCAAGCTAAAGTGTTTAACAGTGAAGAAATAAAGTCCTTTCTAGGAAAACTATCTGTTAAATTAACAAACTCCACTCCGTATTATGCCCAAGAGAATGGTCAAGCAGAATCAAGCGCGCTTTTTTCACGATCTTTGCTCTAAAAGTATTTCTTTGGAGCAAATTAAAGTCTTGAAAAGGCAAATCCCCTATACATTATGCAAGCTTGAGATGATCTTTCCACCAGAATTTTTCGATATCATGGTGCATTTATTAGTGCACTTTCCAGAAGAGTTAGAGATCGCAGGACCGGTTCAATATTGATGGATGTATCCAGTGGAAAGGTATAATACTTATTATTAGCTAAGCTGAATACTTTTGCTTATATTTGTATTATTAATGTTTATATGTACCACATTTTGTTGGGCTAGATACTTGGGGACCTTAAAGAGGTATATTCACAACAGAGCACATCCTGAAGCTTCCATTGCTGAAGGTTACGTTGCAGATGAGTGCTTGACATTTTGTTCGAGATACATGGACGATGTTGACACTAAATTTAATCGTAAAGCGCGTAATGATGATGTGGATGTTGGCGGTGTTGAAGCCCTTCAAAGAAGCAAGCTTGAGATATTTAAACCTCTCGGGCATCCTTTAGAACAAGGTGTGCCATTAGATCTTAGTTTCGAAGAGTGTGATCAACTCTATTTATATGTGCTTCATAACTGTGATGATCTGCTCCAATTTGTTGAGTAAGTTCTCTATTTAAACTTTTTAATGTTTTTTCCTTTCGATTTGCATTAATAGTTTGAGGAGTATAACTACTCATGCTATATATTTTTTTTTTTTCTTTTTGTTCTTATTCCTATAGAGAACACAAGTCAAAACTGGAGAGAGAGAATCTTAGAAATGTGGAACGAAGGCATAAAACAGAATTTATCAAATGGATACATGATCGTGTATGTTATTTGATTATGCATGACTTTGGCAATTTCTTTAAAATTTAAATCTAAGCATAAATTGATTTTTTTTCCCCATGGCTGTCTTCAATAGGCACGTACAATGCATGAAGAAGGCCTGATTGATGACGACTTATATAACCTCACCTGCAAACCTTCTGGGGTTGTGAGGCGTTATAGTGGGTACATTGTAAATGGTTTCCGGTTTCATACAGAGGATCGGAGTCAAAATAGAAAAACTCAAAATTTTGGGGTCATGGTTCGAGGGGACGATTCAACAGACAAAGAATATTATGGTGTATTGAAAGACATATTTGAGTTGCACTATCCAGGTGGAAATAGTGTATTTGTTTTTAAATGTGGTTGGTTTGATGTTCAGCACCGTGGTAGAGGTTATAAGATTGATGAATATGGGGTGACAAGTGTGAATAAGTTAGGATCTTTGAAAACAGATGAGGTGTTTATTTTGGAATCTCAGGTGGAGCAACTTTTTTATGTACAAGATCCAAAAAATAGAGATTGGAAGTTTGTTATCAAGACAAAACCTAGAGATCTCTATGATATGCCAGACAAAGAACCTGACGAACAAGTTGTAGAGGTTGATGCATATCAACAAGAGGAGATGGAAGAGGTGGCAGTTGAAGGGGGACATGATTCTAAGCCTGCAAGTGATGATTATATGATTACTTCTCTAGCTACAAATGCTTTTGTGATGGAAAAAGAAGCTAGTGCTGTTAATTTGGTGACGAAAGCATTTAAGGAGAAGAAAGACAAGGAATTCATAAATGATGGTGAAATCGAAGTGTCTAAGGATTCAAGCGATGAAGAAGAGATGGACTATGACACATCTGATGAATGATCAAAAAGTTTATGTTGTTGTTGCTGTCTACTTTGCTTCTTTTTCTTTTCTTCCTTTTGTTATTGATTAGAAATCAATTATGAAACCTTCTTATTTTCCTATCAATTGACCGTACTATTTCGAAATCATGTGTTAACTTCTTTGGCATCACTGCTTTTCTTTTTTTATTTTCTCTGTTTGCGAACCTTTAATGTGCCATGTTATTTAGTCTTATGTTGGTGGCTTATTTAAGTTAGCAAAGATATGGTCCTTTTTTTTTTTTTTTTGAGTGAGAAAATATATGTTTCTAACAACATGAACAGGGTATAAAATGGTTGGAAGAGGAGGAGCCAAGAATAAAGGTCACCGCAACCAAGATGGAAGGTATGTGGCTTTTCCGAATCCAGTTCAAAATGACCGCCAGCTTGCTGGAAATAATCTTCATCGTGCTCAAAATAAGAGTATGATAGATGCAAGAGGTAAACCAATTTCTAAGTCAGAATATTTTTCTATATATTTTATTATTTCTAATCTAATGATTTAGTTCATGCTTTTGAATACTTAGGTTGTGTTTTTTGCTCATGGATGTCTAAATTATCTCCGTTTATTTTTAATAGTGAATGGAAGCAATCGTATCGGACTTAAAAGAAATGCCATAACTATGGATGACCAACTTGCCAGAAACGATCTACCTCACAATAAAGGTGATATGTTGGATCGAGGAGGTAATTTATCAATGCCACTCTCAAATAGTTTCCCTTGCAATGCAACTGCTAATGTTGTTGTCTAAACTATGATGTTTAAACTGAAAAACATATAGGTGCCCAAAGTGGAAATCGAGGAAGTGGAAGATCCTCAAATACAATTGAGGGTTTTCCCCAACTTCACAGATCAACACATCCCTTACCTCAACATACCCGTATGCAGGATGACAATATGGATACTAGTGACAATGAATCTGAAGGATTTGTTCAAACAAGGAATGAGGGCAAGTTACAATTACACTTTAAACACTAAATTATTTGCATCAGAACTATCCTTTTTTACCTCTTAATCAAATGCTAATTTTTAACATGACAGATCAATGTGGTAAGCGGAAAAGAGTTAACAACTTCACTGGAAGACTTGCTATGACTTTGGAAGCGCATAAAGCTTTTGACCGCCCAGAAAATGAAGAAGGGCATACTGAGAATCATGGAAGAGATGGTAGTCTAGCACTTGATGAACAAGGAAGAAGGGCAAGTGAGCATACTTCAGCACGATCAGTTATCAACGCAAATGCAGAAAATGGTGAAGGTATAATTTTTTTTATCTTTTAAAATTATTATATCATCTCATAAAAATAATTATGAGCCACTGTTATGCTTTGAACTTGCATGCTAGACATTGTGTGTTCAAAATGAAAAATAGACCAGACCAACCTTTGCCGCTTATGTCTTTTTTTTTTTTATAGTTAATTTCTCATTTTTATTAATATAACTCATCTACAAGGAAAGCGTAGCTATTACACAATACACCACAAAGCACTTATCTATTCCCAGCATTATTCACCTCCCCTTCCCCACCTTCTAGGAATGGTTAACATTAATGCTTGCCTTGTCTTGTCTTTAAAATGAAGCTAAGTGTTCTATTCTCTGATTCTCCTGTGATTTGTAGCTCTAGAATATAGATGTTCATGCTCCTTGTATATAGCAAACACCTCAGCCTCATTTATCTCCTTGTATGGAACACTAGCTGAAAATATACACCTGAACATCCCCGACTCATCATGTAGCACACCCCCAACAGCTCCGCACCCGTCTTTTAAAGAGGTGTCAGCATTCCACTTTAGAGTACCTCCTGGTGGTGCCTCCCACTCAACTGGTATTCTGTTGTATGTAGGCTTTGCATCCTTTAATCTAACACACGATGGGTTTTGAACAACCTCCTGAGGTGAATACGGAAAGAAGGCATCCCAAGCCTTTGTTTATGTTTCATGTGCATTAGCTAAGCAACTATTGTTAATCATATCACTTTATTTATGTTTCATGTGCATTAGCTACTAGTAATGTAAAGAAGAAAGGAGACAGGGGAAATATAAGAGCTATGTGGTGGATATGAAAATTCAAGGCAAGGGGTCAAAGTTGACTGTCGATATGCCCGATGACATTGATCAGGCGATTGGAGAAAATGCTCGCCATTTGGTAAATGAGTGTGGTCGTGTGGTCAGGACAAGGGCTCCATTAAATGTCAAAAATTGGCAAGAGTGCTTTGCGGTTGCTGGTGATAACATGTGGAAGGAAATTCAGGTAAAATAAGTGTTTTGTGGCTGTTTGGTTATTGATAGTATGCTAGATATTCACGTCGAAAATCTAGTTGTATGATAAATCAATGTCTTTCTAGGATAAATTTCAGATCCAAGAAGGTGTTTCTTATTTAAAGATGCAATGTTTTGTTATCGATACTACGCAACGCTTGTATAGATTGTGGAAAGCCCGTTTGCACTACTATTACAAGAGTAGCAAGTGTGGCAAAACTGATGAAGAACGTCTGAAGAAACCTCCTCCTGATTTACCCCAAGATCAATGGGAATATTGTGTGAAACGCTATGGATCTGCAGAGTTTAAGGTCTGATTCCTTAGTCTAAAAATGTAACTTTTCATTTCAATCAGTGACCATATCGTGATCAAGTTCATGGTTAATGTGTAGGAAATAAGTAAACGAAATTCGCAAAATCGACTCTCCGACAAGTGGTGCAAACACACAACTGGAAACTTATCATTTGCTGAATCAGAGGATATACTGGTGATGTTCAGTCTATTGAATAGTTTGGAAAATGATGTCTTATGCATTTCTGGGTTCTAACATAGTCTATGAAATATTTGCAATTGTGTTAGACAAAGGAGAACGGCAATGTTAAGCCTTCTGCAGATGTAATCTGGCTGGCTCAACACACGCGCAAAGCGAAAGATGGGACGCTTCAATGGGTTGATCGTGGCAAGTCTAAGGTGATACATGTAAACTCTTCTTTTTAATTGGAATTATATGTTTTTTCCAAAGAATTCTGGTTGATATCTCTTTTGTCCTTGAACAGGAAAAGTTAAAGAATAAAGTTGCTACTGCGGGTGACATTATGACACACTAGATCTGGGTTTTTCCGTGGAAAAGGAACTACCATACGTCCTTATATGAAAGGGAGACAGCAACTACAACATCAACAAGTGATGGAAAAGCAACAAGAAAAGATACAACAACAAGATCAAAGGATAAAGGAACTAGAGAAAGCAGTGGAAGCAAGTCAAGAAAATCAAGAACGGAAATATGAAGAGTATAAAGAACAACAACAACGAGAAATGGAGGCTTTTAAGTAGCAAATGTTGGAGCAATTTGCAGCTTCTAGAGGTAAAGTCTTATCTATTTCACAAAACATATAATTTTCATTTCACTTTTTTCCATTCATAGTTCTTGTAGCTGTTGTCCCGAGTATCTAATTTATGAGTTTTTAGTAGTTTCATACGACTTGAGTACCTGTAGGTTCCAATAAAAAGTACCTGTAAGAGTCTAAGGGGCATTGGTAAAGAACAAGATGGTTTGTACTACTTGGCGGATATTCCTCTCACTCAAATATCTCTTAGATTCTTGGATGCTCAAGTACACATTAGTGGTGCTAGACTTCCAATAATCTCTGGTTCTGCGTCTGCTCAGACCAGTTATCTGCATTTGTTTCACCTGCTATAAACTCTGTGTCTAGTGTTTCTTTTGATGTCTGGCATCATAGACTTGGACATTCGTCTGTAAACAAATTGCATCATATTCCCTGTATCTCTCAGGTTGTTAGAAATTAAATTTCTTGTCCAATGGCAAAAAAAAGTCTAAATTGCCATTCAGTTCAAGTAATCCTGAATCTGTGAATTTGTGATTGTGTTGTTGGTGGTTAAGTGCAAAACTCAACAACAATAAGCTGATGGAGTAGACCAAGAAATTGCAATGTTGACATAAACTGCATCTTTGTACTATCAAATCTTGTGTTGCTGCATACTTGTGTATTACAGAAATTAAAGATGTCTTGATATATTATGTATTTCACAGGCATTGAAATGGTATTAATGGTGTTTTTGATATACCATTTTCATTTTTCACTCTTGCAGGATGATCTTTATCATTTGCAGACATTATGGAACAAGATGTAGGAGACCATGCTTTTATTGGATATATGATGTAATTTTGGATTATCTTTTTGAATGTGTAAAGGGTTGGTTTTGGGTTGGTTTTTGCGATTTGTTGGTTGGTTGTTATATATTGCGATTGGCTGACGCAATCTTTTAATTAAAAGTATTGAAGGTTTACGTTTGGCACATAAAGCATGGAGTCGATTTTGAAGTTTGTGCACATAGGTCATTTTTGACGTATTGATTGGGCTGTGAAATTGAATACATCAACTAGTTTTGGCAACGACAGTGTCGTTGCAATATTCAATATTTTACAGTATGAAATGAGCATTTTTTGCAGCAGAAATTGTCGTTGCGAAAAATAGTTCAAGGTTTGGCAACGACATTTTTCTGTTACTATACATGTCCATAAAACAGGTACATGTTGATATGAAAGGCAACGAAAAAGTCGTTGCCAAAAACCGGAACATCTATTGCAACGACAGACATAGTTGCAAAAAATCATGTAGGTATGGCAACGACACATATATTGCAACGACAAATGTCGTTGCAAAACAAACATTTTTCGCAACGACAGAAGTTGTTACATTATTCTTTTGTAACGCCATGACGCGCAACGACCTTGCAACAACAATTGTCGTTGCAAAAAATATGTTTTGCAACGACTTGGCGTTTTTGGCAACGACTTTTGTCGTTGTTAAAAAGGGCTTTTTTTTGTAGTGAGCAATAAGATCATAAAAAGAGGAATTGCTAAAATGATAAAAGACAATCCTCGTATTTGGCACGATTTTCTCTTAGAGACATTATGGGCTTATCGAACGAGTCCTAGAGAGAGCATACTAGTAACCCCATTCCAATTGGTATTTGGACATGAAGCGGTTATACCCGTCGAAATGAATATTAAGTATGAAAGAATAACTAAGCAAATTAATTTATCACCATAAGAGTACGAAGAGGCTATGAATATTGAACAATTGGATCAAGAGATCCTACAAATCGAAGCATTACAAAATATTCATAAATTAAAAAGACAGACTGAGAAATGCTACAATTGAAAAGTAGGAAAGAAACAGTTTTCCAAAGACGAATTGGTATGGAAAACAATACTCCCTGAAGAAGAAAAAGATAAATTCTATGGGAAATGGTCTCTAAATTGGGAAGGACCATTCATTATCGAAAGCGTTGAACCAGGAAACGCATATAAATTATTATATACGAATGCTAAGCAATTTGGACGAGCAATAAATGGCAAATATCTAAAGAAATATTTCTCTTCAACTTGGGATATATATAAGGATAACATTTACAATAGATTCCCGCAACTCTGGGAAGAGATAAAAGGGGAATAAAACCAAAATTAGAAAAGGTTCTTCTCTCTCCAGAATAAACATTCATGTTTTAACACCCAAGTTAAACCGAACAACTGAGGAATTGCCTAATGATAGTAAGAAATAAGGAAATAGAAGCCTTCAAATCCTGATAACCAAATAACTGAGCAACTCGAAGATCTCGAGAGGTAGTCAGATCAGAGTTACGGGATTGAATGTCCTGTCTCTTCTTTTCATGAGCGGCCATCAAATCGACAACCTCTATTCTTCGACGAGACAGAGAGTCGATCTTATCCTCAATGGCAGTAAGCTCCATTTGAGCTGCATCAAAAAGCTGTCGTTTCTGTTGGAGGGATGACCTACCATTCGTAAGATCAGCCAAAAGGTCAGCAGAACGAGCCCAGTCATCTAGATCAGCTTCAGGAATCCCTTCAGAACGGGCATTCTGCAAATCTTGCACAGCTGAGACCAAAAAGCTACTATCTTGAAGCACCAAATCTCGAAGATCCGCAAGGAAATGCTGTTGATTGGATCTAACAAAATCCTCTAAAGCCAACGCAGCAGGAAAATCTTACCAATTCGTCTCAAGAGCATTCAACAAACGAAGTCCCTCTTGCTTGATAGCATCAGAAGTCCCAGGAGCAGGGGCCAACAAATCATCAAGCAAAGACATCAAAGAACCTAAAAAATGGAATTCGAAATAAGAAAATTGAATTGTCAGTAAAAACCATGAGTACTTGTAGACGCCAAAAAAGCGCCTTTAGATTTCTCCGCAAAAGCCCGCTGATGAAAGGACTAATTTATAAATGAGTACTTGTAGAAGCCAAAAAAGCGCCTTCAGATTTCTCCGCAAAAGCCCGATGATGAAATGAGTAATTTATAAACTTGAATGCTATTTTTTCTTTGATAGGTAAAATAAGGTCTCACATTTTTCCTCGATTACTCATTTATTTCCACTTCATTTAAAATCCCCTTTTAAGAGCTTTCATTGCTTCCTTCCGTGTCAAAATACGATTCCGCACCTAAGAGTTATGGCAAAAAAAAGTTAAGGGTCAAAACAGACGTAGCCGAATACGCGGACCGTGTTTCCAGCCCCATTTGGGAGTTCATTTGGTTGATTTAATTTGTAAGACTTATATTTTTGGATTCCTTATTCAAATAGCTTTCAAATGACACATCATGATCTCACACCACATTTCCAACCAATGAGTTACGAGCCCAACATTGATGCGTACTCGAAAAATGACCTCTCCATACTCTTTCGGGTTTATCTAGAGATCCACAAAACATGTAGGCCTGAAACCAAAGCCATTTGAAACTAGACCAAATATTATTTCCAACGCATCTTGATTCATCCAATTTGGAGCCGAAACGAGTGAGATATGGCCCGGTAAACATCCAGCTGGCAAGCTGACAGCCGTCAGCGGCTATGGCCAGAAATTCCAAGGCCGTTAGCGGCGCTCACCAGCGGCCCTCGCTAATTCTCCAAGCCCGACTATTTTGCAGCCCAAAATCCAAATTTTGGCTCCTTTCACCCGTCCAACCCTACTTCCTGCGCCTATAAATACGACCCTCCTCCCTCGGTTCAAAACACACAGTCTACAGTTGACACCCTCTATTCTCAGTAGTATTGACTCTGAGCTTCTCCCTCTTTCTTCCATAAACAATTCTATTCTATTCTCGGGAGTATTAATACCGAGTCTCCCCCTCTTTCTTTACTTGAGATCTGTCTTTACTATTTTTGTCAAATATAGCCTACAGTTCAGGTACAAACTCCTGAGGGCTCAATTAAATTGCTTGCTTAATTGTTTATTTTCTAGTAGTCATAATGTAGATATCATGATAAATAACGTCTTTTATTGCTTCCTAAATATTGTCCTTCCAAGCATGTCTAGTCGTTGTAATGCTCAATTTGTCAATCAAATGCATGTCTAAACAAGGGTTAAAAATAAATGTTGTGATGCTTGTGATGAACCAATTAATAGTCTAAGTCTAGGTTGTTAATCCGGTTTGTGTGAGAATCATGTCTTTAAATTATTAAGCAAACTTGAGTTAGTAGAGGCCGTCATAATACGGGCGAGTTGGGTGCCTAACACCTTCCCATCTCGTACCTTCGCCCCCGAACCCTTTATTCTTGGGTACTCATATCTTCTATATGAGCGGGAGTCTTTCTAAAAATATGATTAGTTCACTTATCGCGCTATTGGGTTGTCCCTTCGGTTTGTCCCATCGATAAAACGCCGATAGCAGATTTGTGACCTCTTTCATGGTTTTTATTCAATTCAAGTCTTTACAAAATCTTTTCTAACTCGATGGTCCCTTGAACTCATCTAAACTCCAACTTACAAGTTTTCTATAAGGACGCACTCCGTGCCCGTAGAAATTCTGGGTCCTTATAGTGGTGACTTCACTGGGGATTATTTAAGAGTGTGAGACTCGAAAGTCAAGTTTGCTTAATTGTTTAATAACATGTTCCATATTGCATCGTTTGCATCATTTGCATGTGCTTTGTCACAACCTTTTGACCCTTATCGACCCTCGAGGAAGTTTGTGTCGTAACTCGTAGACAACCCGTATATCTAAAGGAATATACAGTTGTCCTATCGTGCAAACCGACGCTTCCTCACCCATGACTCATCGACTCTTGTTGGTGAAAAAGAATTACAATTGATGTGTCGACCATCCGCCGGACGAAAATTGTAATTTGTCGTGGTGACCTCACAGGAGCCCAAAAGCCTCGAAACCCACATTCTTGCATTCGCTTGCTTGTTGTGCATGTGTCGTCATAATGCCCGTCTGATCACATGTTTGCTTGTAACTGCGTTGTTATAATGCTTACCTGAATGCATAAATACCGTGACTGTGTATCAACATGTACTTATGTGCTAGGAGTCCTTTCTTTTATTTTTAGCTAGTTCCTAATGCCCAAAAATAGTGCGAGATTTCAATTCAATGAGCACTCGTTTCCCCGATGATATATTTTCATATAACGTCGAAGTCATGAACAATTTTCTAGGACCTTTTAGCAAAAAAAAAAAAAAGAGTCAGTCTCTCGAATTCCCCTCTCCCACCTTTTTTTTATTTTTCTTTTTTCTTTTTTTTCTTTATTGTTTTTATGCAATTCAGATTCGGCAAATAAAAAAATAAAAATAAAAAACAAAAAAACGCCGAAAAAAAATCGAAAAATCAAAAAAAAAAAATGCCAAAATTTTCTTTTTTATTTATCCCATTTTCCATTTTCTTTGAACCTAGAAAATTTTTTAAAATAGGATAGTCCGTCTTTTTCTATTTTTCTCATTTTCGTTCATCGACTTCATTTTTTCTTTAACATGAGGGGAAATAATCGGGCGTTTGGGCTTAGGTTTTTACTTTCTTCTTTTCCATTTCTTTGCATTGCATTGCTTTGTACGTCTTAGACGCTCCATGCTAGGATTCATAACTAATCGTCATGCATACATTGTCGTCATTTTGCAACTGTATTTGTACAAAAGTCCAAGTCATGTATTTGTACAAAATTCCAAGTCATGCATTCATCTATGTCTCCATTTGTTCACTACGTCTCATACACTAGAAGTCTAGACAAGTCATTCATTAAGTGCTCTAGGGTCATTCTAGGAAACATCAATTCATTGTCATACATGTCAAGGTCAGTCCGTCATCCATCTTGCATATTGTTATCGTAACTCTGTCATTGCATTGTCATCATCATGCATTCGAGTTCATATAGACGTCCTTAGATTAGATCACCTTAGGAGCTATAGAGGGTCTTCGTTCTAAAAATCATGAGTCTTTGTTTCAAGTCCTTTCTTTGGCGTCTTTCTAAGTTGAGACTTGTGTTCAGGATTGGGGGCTCGAGGAAGAATTACAGTGACAAAGGTTGGACTCGATCGTCCGGCAGATTGGTTCGTATACAGGCTACCTCCAAGACACCACCACATTTCAAAAGGTCATCACCCCATAATCCATCACCACCACAAAGCTCGCCACCACTCAATACATCCCTTACCTCACCGATCACACCCCCAAACTTCACCATGGTCAAAACCACCGACGAGAGGCTTGATGATCTCATGAGTGAGTTAGAAAGGGTGTGACTCAAGCTTGAAGATTTGGAAGATAAGAAAGAGGATGAAGAAAGAATCATCTCTGACTCTGACTCTAAGGAAGAAGGACCAAATGCCAAGCTGGCTAAGATTAATTCTGTGCTCAAAAACAGCGGCCTGTTTGCCAACTACCATGCTAATGTTGGTAAAGTCAATCCCAAAGTCAAGGGCAAGCTTCCAGCCAAGTTCTCCATGCCCGAGGTTCCGACATTCACCAGCACTGATAATCCACAAGACCACCTCAAAGCCTTCACTATTGCCATGAGTTTAAGAAGAGTTGACAAAAATATCTACATTCACTTGTTCCCACAGACTCTTGATGCCCCAACTCTTCGTTGGTTCTACACCTTGAATTTGGAGGACTACCGCACTTGGTCAAATTTCACTACAGTCTTCCTTGCACGCTACAAGGAAAATGTTGCTCTACCTATGACCCTTCGAGAATTAGAGATCACCAAACAAGAAGAATATGAGGGATTCACTGCCTTCCTTAGGCGTTGGAAGCTAAAGATAGCTGAATTGGTTGAGCGACCTTCGCAAACTGATCAAATCCTCCAACTCATCAAGAACCTGCAACCTGCTTACAAGGAACACCTCAAGTATCAACCAGTTGACTCCTACAACCGGCTCTATGCTGTGGGCATCCTAATTGAAGACAACATTCTTAAGAATTCCACTTAAGTCGTGAACAACGCGAGTATCTACAGGGGGTTGTCCTTCATATCCCTATGAACAGCCTGTGCTCGAGAAGTTGAAGAGAGTCAAAGTGTCCTAGTGTGCAAGTCTAGTCGAGTCCAGTCAAGTTTAATGATGTCTAGTTTGTCTTTTCAATTCGTCCATAGAGTCTAGCTTACTTCTCGTGTAATGCTTTTCTTCGATTCAACAAAGATTGCATTTTGATTCCCATCATTGTTCTTTGTTCAATCCTATGACGAACTTAAGTTGCCTATGACGGAATAAAAAAAAAAAATCAAAAAAAATTCAAAAGAAAGTCTTCATTGTGGAAAACACCAAACAAAAAATCCCTAATGATCATCCCCATAGAGGACATACAGTTGAACCGTCCGTGCTGAGGACAGGAGGCATTCATTTGGCACCTCACATCAATATCCTTTACAACCCTATACATCATTACCACTTGCAACCCTTTGAGCCTTAAACACATAGCCTTTCATTTCTTAACCACATCATCCTTACCTGAGGAATGGGTGTGTGCGACATGGGAATAGAAGCAACATTTTAGGCAAGGTGGACCGACCTACAAAAGAGCCACCGAGAGAAATACCAAAAAAAAAAAAAAGAGAAAGAACTTGAAAGTTCAAAAGAAAAAAAAAACAAAAGAAAAAAAAAATTCGAGAGCGATCAAAGATCCAAAAGAGTGCAAACACTTCAACCACAACCAAACGGTGGCCTTACCTAAACATTGGTCCCTAAGCCACCTCGCCTAGATCAAAAACTTCTATACCATCTAGCATACTTTGGGGAGGGGATTTACATTGGGTTTCTTTGAGCCTTTATCCTTTCTTTGACACCTTAACCCAGCCTGACATTACAACCCAAAAGCCCTCCAAGAGGTACCACCATTCAATTGTACAGTCCTGAACTACGTTGGCCTGATTCCACAAACTGGATACGTAAGAAACCTCAAGGAGGTCCAGCCACGACAACCACTTCGTCACATGATCATAAGGAGTTTTCCCATTCCACCATTCTCATCTGAGGCTAAAAAAAGAATGAGCCCGGTAGGTTGAAAACCCGAAAGGGCGGCCTAGGCAAAAGTTAGGGCAACCAAAAAAAAAACAAAGAAAGAAAACAGATTCAACATCTTGAGGCAACTTAAATTTCCGAGGATTTAGAATATTGTTTCTCATTTAAAAACTCTTTGGTCAGTCATCTAGAGTCATACTCATCACCTTTCTCGTAGGCTTGCACACAGACTTCCCAACTGGGAGCTTTTTAAGAATGAGTTGGTTCTTTGTCCGCTACGTTCCAAGTTGTCCATTTCGTCCCCATACCTTAAGTTAGGATATTTTGAACCGCTGCATCAACATCCTAGCTCCTCGAGTAGGTCATAATCATCAAGAACCACACATCAAATTGGGGGCTGATTCTCCCTTGACTGCACCCAGTCTTGTCCACTTGTCTCTTACTCTGTCAAGATCACCACAAGAATGAAATTCTTGATCACAAAAACTTTTCCCATATAAAGACCCTCTTCAGACCTTATAGGAGAGTCGTGCATGTTAGGCTAGGCTGCATGGAGCTATGAGTCAATAGAGTCTGCATACATCATATTTGCATAAGTACTAGAGTCGCCTTCAAAGGCATGCATGAGTACATAATTTCTCAGTGTCTTGAGTCCTTTGCGTGATTACATGTCAATCCCCATGTGCCCCCCATGCATATTACTATGCCATGTCTTGTGCATCTTGTCATGGTCAGTCGGGCATGTTTATTGCATCTTTTCCCTATGTGCATATTTCCACTGCAGGTTTGAGTCTACCCGCTCTCCATCGAAACCAGCAAGCCCGTAACTCATGATCAAGCCCAGAAGCGACCTTCCGTCTACAACCAAGAATGAAAATAACCTCCCAACAACAGTCTGCACGCGCGGGCCCCCTGTTGTCCCCCGACTTTGTTCCAGCTCAGAAGCCGTTACTCCAGTTCGTTCGCAGTAAATATCAGTACCAAGCGCGCGGGAGCAAGTCCCTTTGGCCCACAAATTCAATTTCGACAGTTGGCCCATCTTACGGTACCAATTATTTTCAGGTTATACTAACCCAATTATTTTTGCAGGTCCCAAATACTTGAGCCCAGATATATGCCCCGGCGATAGTTATCGCCCGAAGTGTCAAAACTATTTTAAGCCCGATAAATCTGTCGGCCTCGCAAATATCCAAAAAAAAAAAATCCCAATGACCCGATGTCCCAATGTCCAAAAAACAATTCCCAATGTCCCGATGTCCCAAAAATCCCAAATGTCCCAATGTCCCAATGTCTCCATGTCCCAAATGTCCCAAATGTCCCCAAATGTCCCGATATCCCAATGTCTCAATGTCCCAAAAATCCCAAATGTCCCAATATCTCAACGTCCCAATATCCCAAAGTCCCAAAGTCACAAATGTCCCAATTTTCTAATGTCCCAATGTCAAAAACTCGGGTCATTCAATGATCGCTTAAGCTACTGCGGTTAAACTATCCTTCTACGAGGTCACAAATTTTGGGTCAGTCAATGGTCGCTTAAGCTATTGCGGTTAAATTGTCCTTCTGCGAGGTTACAAATTTTGGGTCAGTCATGATCGCTTAAGCTATTGCGGGTAAACTGTCCTTCTGCGAGGTCACAAATTTGGGGTCAGACAATGATCGCTTAAACTATTGCGTTTAACTGTCCTTATACGATGTTACTTATTATGTGTCAGTCAATGATTGCTTAAACTGTTGCAGTTATACTGTCCATTATATTTTTTATATGTTTCACTCAATGATTGCTTAAGCTATTGCATTTAAACTGTTCATATGTTTTAACCATTTTACAGCCGTCATTTTGATCACGTTGTCTCGTCGACCTTTTCGTTTCTTGTGCAGGGACGGAATCTCGGCATCCGCCGAGTGGTGCTTAGTCACTGTTTGCTCAGAATAAAGCATTTATACTATTCACTCTCACCAGTGTTACTTTCCATTTACAGCCGTTATTATTAATCGCGTTGTCTCGTTGACTTTTTCGTTTCTCGTACAGGGATGGAATCTCGACACCTGCCGAGCGGTGTTTAGTCACTGTTTGCCAAAGCACTCTACGTTGATCATTCTCAAAGTATTACTAACATTTCATTCACTCTGAATACAGGTCCCCGGCAGACGTTTAGATCATCTACGAGCGGTGTTCTATCCTGCTAACCATAACCTTTATTTTTCTTGTGTTCACAGAGTTGAAATCTTAGCACGCTACGAGCATGTCCCAACTCAGGTTTGCCTTCATATCCATACATATTGTACACTCTCACACACCTTGTGCACATCAGCATCATGCATGTCGCCTTCGGAATACTTTTATCTTCGCTTTTACTCAAGCTCAATCAAAGTGGGGGCTTATGTAGACGCCAAAAAAACGCCTTCAGATTTCTCCGCAAAAGCCCGATGATGAAAGGAGTAATTTATAAAATTGAATGCTATTTTTGCTTTGATAGGTAAAATAAGGTCTCAGGTTTTTCCTCGATCACTCCTTCATTTCCACTTCATTCAAAAGACCCTTTTAAGAGCTTTCCATTTCTTCCTTCCGTGTCAAAATACGATTCTGCACCTAAGAGTTATGGCCAAACAAAGTTAAGGGTCAAAACAGATGTAGCCGAATACCGTGGACCGTGTTTCCAGCCCCATTTGGGAGTTCATTTGATTGATTTAATTTGAGAGCCTTATATTTATAGATTCCTTATTCAAATAGCTTTCCAATGACAAATCATGAGCCCATACCACATTTCCAACCAATGAGTTACGAGCCCAACATTGATGCGTACTCCAAAAATGACCTCTTCCTACTCTTTTGGGTTTATCTCGAGATCCACAAAAAATTTAGGCCTGAAACGAAAGCCATTTGAAACTAGACCCAATATTCTTTCCAACACATTCTGAATCATCAAATTTTGAGCCCAAACGAGTTAGATATGGCCCGGCAAACATCCATCTGGCAAGCTGACAGCCGTCAGCGGCCCTAGGTTAACAGCCAGGGCCGCTAGCAGCTATGGCAGGGCCGCCAGCGGCACTAGATGAAATTCCAGGGCCGCTAGAGACCCTCGCTAAGTCTCCAAGCCCGACTATTTTTCAGCCTAAAATCCAAATTTCGGCTCCTTTCACCCGTCCAACCCTACTTCCTGCGCCTATAAATACGACCCTCCTCCCTCAGATTAAAACACACAGTCTACAGTTGACACCCTCTATTCTCAGTAGTATTGACTCTAAGCTTCTCCCTCTTTCTTCCATAAACAATTCTATTCTATTCTCGGGAGTATTGACACCGAGCTTCCCCCTCTTTCTTTACTTGAGATCTGGTCTTTACTATTTTTGTCAAATATAGCCTACAATTCAGGTACAAACTCCTGAGGGCTCAATTAAATTGCTTGCTTAATTGTTTATTTTATAGTAGTCATAATGTAGATATCATGCTAAATAACGTCTTTTATTGCTTCCTAAATATTGTCCTTCCAAGCATGTCTAGTCGTTGTAATGCTCAATTTGCCAATCAAATGCATGCCTAAACAAGGGTTAAAAATAAATGTTGGGATGCTTGTGATGAACCAATTAATAGTCTAAGTCTAGGCCTGTTAATCCGGTTTGTGTGGGAATCATGTCTTTAAATTATTAAGCAAAGTTGAGTTAGTAGAGGCCATCGTAATACGGGCGAGTTGGGTGCCTAACACCTTCCCACCTCGTACCTTCGCCCCCGAACCCTTTATTCTTGGGTACTCATATGTTCTATATGAGCGGGAGTCTTTCTAAAAACATGATTAGTTCACTTATCGCGCTATTGGGTTGTCCCTTCGGTTTATCCCTTCGATAAAACGCCGATAGCAGATTTTTGACCTCTTTCATGGTTTTTATTCAATTCAAGTCTTTACAAAATCTTTTCTAACTCGATGGTCCCTTGAACTTATCTAAACCCCCAACTTACAAATTTTCTATAAGGACGCACTCCGTGGCCGTAGAAATCCCGGGTCCTTGCAGTTCTAAAATACCAGAACCATACTCGAAGAAGTAATTGTCATAGTCGGAGAAACGCCAACAGAAGACATTAAGGATTGTTAGGCAGATCGATTGGGAGAACGAACGGCTCGATCCGAGGCAATAACAATCTGATCCTCAACTATAGGAGAGGGAATGGGATCCATGTCTTGACCTAATTATGAAACGAGAAGATTAAATGGAGGCGAAATTAAAGTACTCACAAACATAGTTCTTAAATAGGCGAATTAAATTTACCAGATGATGAGAAGAGAGAGAGACAATAGAAGAAGACCTGATCCCTATACAAAATAACCATTCGCCAGAATAAGTAAAACCATAAAGGATTTACACTCAGAAAAAGAAAAGAGATTAGGAAAAAACCTATATCCGAACTAGGTGTCTGACTGAAAGGCTCATTTCGAAGAGACTCCCCTTCGGTACAGGGTAAGGAAGACAGGGCCTACATCCATGAAAATTTGTGTCGAATTTGTTAAGGGAGAAATTAATTAATACCAAAATGACTTCTTAGAGAAAGTATCGATAAGATAAGAACAAATACCTCAATAGCATTCAAAGTATGAAGAAAGGGGCTAACATCCTTGGGAAAAAGTTTATGTATGACCTTCTCGAGACGAGAATGCAAAATGCTGCTACCAAAGGTAGAGTTAAAAAATTAAGTCCACCAAAGCGAATATTCTGGTTCACAAGAACAAGTTCTAAACCAAGGAGGAATATCTACATCCTCCAGACGGTTTCAGAGGAGAACATGACTTCGAAGGGTCATCTCGGAAGATTGGTTTTTCAAGCCCATATCGATAGAAGCTTGACTTTGCCTTGCATGCCAAGGACGATTCAAAGTCTCAAGTAAAGGAGCAGCAAAGGCTTGACGAATACCAAATTGACGAGCAACCAATTGGGGATTATAAACCTCAGTTTTTAACCAAGGAATCTCAAAGTATAAAAGATCCCTACAAGCAAGGACCGACCTCCAATAAGGTTGAAGATGAGAATTCATAAAGAAAGGATTGACATCTCGAAGCCACCAAGGGAGTACCATTCGAGTGTCCGCCACACTAAAACCAGGGATCCCCAAACAATGATGAGGATGCCAGTTAAAATGAGGTTTCGAAGAGAATACCTCAAAAAGTACTAAAGGAAGGTCTTCAACACGAGAAGGTTGAAGTAAGTTGAAACATGCTTCTGCCACAGAGGACCATTCAGCAAAAGGTGAAAGATTGCAGGCATGGAAATCCCCTGTACGAGCGGCTAGCTCTTTCTGATAGGAAAGATTATGCGTCTCAATAGACAACATGTTCATTCGAGAAGGGTAATAAAGGAAACCCCAAGCAGTGAGAATCCAGAAAGGGCAAGAATGTTGAGCCTGAGGACCTTCAGGAATGACATCCCTGGTTAAATTCGACATACCCCGATAAAACTGAGAAAGAAGGAAAGGAGCCAATGGGATGGGACCCTCCATCGAAGCCACGTTAGCTGCCAAATAAAGGAAAGAATTCCCAATCGAAGAACTATAATTCATAAATAATCGATGAAACACATAGTTCAAGAATAAGACCACCTCAGCATTCGACACAGGAATAGCAGGAGGGAGATATGAAAAGTGAGTCAATAGTTTTGAATAAGATACTGAACGAATGGATGTGGATGAAGAAAAAGTCTTCAACAAAGCATCAGCAGGCTCGAAATACTCTTCACTAACAACAGACGAATCGCAAAAAGAGTAACCTTGTACTTGAAGAGATTCATCTGGACAAAGACCAGTCAAATAAGCAATATCTTCGAGAGTCACGGTTTGAATCCCCTCTCCAGTAACAAAGCAGTTGATAGTAGGGTGCCAAGCAAGCCAAAGAGCAGTAAATATGTTGCCATCATAAGGAATCTTGGCAAAAAGAGACAAACGAACAAAATCCAAAATTTTATTTGAATGCCAACGAGAATGAAAGGCCTGAAGACGATTAAACCAACGTCTAGGACGTTCATTAAGAAAGTTCATCCAACCATGAACGGGTCTATCTCGAATTGGAAAATTAGAGCGAAAAGTACGGGAAGAGAGATTCAACGGTAAACCACGCCCACGAACAATAGAGGAAAAAACCGATAGAAAATAGCTTTGTGAAATATCTCGAATTGAAGAAGGATCGAAACAAGGGCCTAAAGAAAAAGACCTTAAAGATTGACCTCGAAAGGGTTCCTCATCAGAAGCAGGGTAAGATGAAGAACGAAGGATGAGGCAATCGGGCCAATATGATTTAGAGTGAATTTCAATCAACTTGAAAAGATCCTGGGCATCAAAAGTCATATTTAAAGATCCAATATTAACTAAATCTAAGAAGAGAGGATGGGTAGCCATCTATTCGAGAATTCGGACGAAGGAATCAAGTGAAAGAGGGAAAGATTGAAAACTTAGGGCTGAAATTGAGCAAAGAGAAAGTGATGAAAGGCAAAGGGCGGAAAGGAGCGGTATGTATAAAGGCATTATTCATCAGCCAGCGAAAGTGGTTAAAGAGAAGAACTGCTAGATCATGGACATTTATCTCAAGCCCCTATAAATACAAAGAAGAACAGAAGAACAAGGCAGCAGAGCTCATATTGACAAGACGTCAAAAAGTAGATTTTTAGAGTAGTGTAGCTTAGGAGTAGATTGTTAGTCTAGGCTCTTCGAGCGTGTAACCCGGCCACTCAGCAATGGCGCCTTCTTGTGAGGTATAATTGTTTCTATCCCTTTTATTTTATTTCTCTGAATCGAATGTATGCCTGATCATAATCAAATGAAGTATGTTTAGCTTTCCTTCCTAAATCATGCTCTTTTGAAGTTCCCTTTTATGCTTGTTTGTGTGGCTCTCCGTTGAAGTATTCGAATACGTATTTGCAATAACTGTCACTGTTGATAAGTGTCCACCCTTTGACCGAGCCAGTGTTGGGGGGTGGAAGGGTAGGTTCGAATAGGGAGCGGCCTGCTCTAAGATAGTCCTTGACCTTATTTTTAAGGGCCGTAGGACTTCCCCTCACAGTTGCTTGTGACCCCTAAGTACAAAGCACACCAATAGTTAGGTTGTTGTTCTCGGATGCTCGTGGAGTGTCCCAAAGATTACTTTCTTATTCATCTTAGTAATATAATGAAGATTCACTACCAACTTCCATTTTCGTAATCCCTCCAAATTTCCACCCGAATAATGTTGGAACAATTGATAAGCGTATAAATGCTAATGACTATTGTTTCTTCTCAAGCAAAGGATCCCTTCCGTCAATGTTGCTTATGTGGAGCAAAACTTGCTCCTTAGGTGTTACCCATTATTCTGAAGATGTTTTTAGCTTAGAGGTTTATGGCCTTCCGAATATCACTTCTTCGAGGAGTTCTTCAAGAAAAGTTCCACTTCGGAGTTCATTGAGGTGTCCATGGCAACGTTTAGCAGATTTTGCCTCATTTTCTCAATTACAAGCAACGATGGGAGGTACGCTTCGTTCAAGCGTTCCGTGTTAGGTTTTCTCTCTTGGGTACCCTAGGTTGAAAGTGTCTCTTCCTTGTACGAAACTCCCATTATTGTGTGGTCGATAGGTCGAAAGGGTTTGTTTATACTAGTGGATAGACTGTCCAAGTCATTATCCACATTATATACTGATATGTGGCCAACAGAAGGTATAATGCCTCATGTCCTATCCATCGCGGTCATCATTGAAGACACTGGAGAAGTCGTGGGTGGTTTGATTTTAAGAAATCCCACAAATAAATGGAGGGCAGGACTGTCTTCGAAGAAAACAGATTTGACTTTGTCTACTTTTGTTTTATCTCTTTTTCTTAAGGGTTTTCAGCTGGCTCGAAGGTTGGACGTGACAGAGTTGTAGATATTGATGGACATCCCATTATCAAATCATCCTTGGTTGATTTGGATATTTCTTCGAATGACAAAGTAGAAAAATTGTGGGAAATCATAAAGCTTATGCACTTTCCGGGTTGGGAGGTAGGTATTCGAACTTGTCCTCAAGATGAATTGGAAGGTGCTAAAAGTACAGCCCAACTTTGCCAAAAGGTTCCATTTGACTACTGTGGGGATTATGATGTACCTCCACTGCGCAACTTGATGAGTTTGAAGAATTAATTTCCTCTAGTCAAAATTTTTACCCCCAATCCCCTATTGTAAACCCGACTGTATAATTTTTTTTTTTGGCTACAGAAATCACGAGTAGCTAGTGTTCATCAAAAGGTGAGCTAGTCGTACCATTGCTTCTTATCCACTCAATGCGCATCTCCGTTCCCTCATTCTCTTTCTTCTTCTTCATCTTCATCCCCAAACTTCAACGCCTTTTTACAATTTTTTTTTGTTGGATCTTGGCTATGGAACATTTACGACAATTGCTAATGCTGCAATTACTACTAACATATGTACTGCTAATTATGTACTCATTTCTCTTGTTGATGTTCTCCAACATTCGATGCCGTTCCTGATATTGTAAGTTGCTCTTCCATTACAGCCCTTATTTAAGGATTCCTTTAACTAGTAGAAATTTCTCACTGAATTAGGCTAGCACTTATAAGAGGAATTCCGACCTTAAATTAATTCTCGAACTCTCTTATGTGGATGTAATTTCTAATTTTTCATTTTGGTACCGACTAATTATATCCAACTGATGAAGTAGTTCTCTTCCATTAGCTGAGATCAAATATGCTAAATCTGCATTTTTCACTTGTATATTTCTGATCTATTGTTGATTTTGTAAAGGTATCGTTATTCTCGTCGTTCGTCCTTATTCGCATTTGTGGGAATTTTCAAACTTTTCTTGTAGTTGTTGTTGACGTTAAATACGCCTAGAAGGGTACGTGGTAGTTTTTAAAAAATTTAACTATCAGGTTATTGTTGTACATCACGAGAGCAGACTATGTCTGTATATATCTCTCAATATGACAACAATAACGCTTACCATCTATGTTTCAATTTAGTACTATTGATGCACGAATCATCAGTACTACTGACAAAACAAGTAACTAGCTCCATAAGCTTCCAATAGAAAGCTCATCTTCTAAATTCAGTGTTGTTAATAAACTATCTATGCACGTCTCAATCAAGATCTAAACATTTCTCACTAAGGTCAATTTTTTATTTTTTTTTACTATTGCTCTGATACCATAAAATCTGTCACGCCCCATACGCAGGGTAAAAGGCAAGGACAGACGGCAACCTAACTACGGCACCTCCATAGTCGGGCTAAGCCTCTCCTGTAAACAGATACAATAATTCGGTTCACAAAAGAATCTCAAAGCTAACAACAATAATCCTTCAATTAGTACATGGATCAATACTTAAAACTAATACCCAAGCGAAAGCATTTAAATACTGAACTTCTATTTCGAAAACAGGGTCCCTATGATCTCACACCCAACTGTGCCCCACGTTGAAACGACTTCTCAAGTTCCTGAAAAAATGGAAAAATATAAAAAGGGTGAGCTCAATAGCCCAGTAAGTAATTTAATCCAATCTAACCGAATCAAGCAAGTTTTTAAAGTAAGTACAGAAAAGTTAATCCAAACACAATAAAATAATAATAAATCTCCAATCTTAGTAAATGGTTTGGGCAGAAGTAATTCAAGACCATTCGTGTGCCAAATATTCCCGTAGGAATCCAAATTCAATACTCACGTTTAATCCCTGGGAAGGGCCAGATATGGACGTCTCCATAAGTTCAGATATAAGTGATAGTTCCCATTTAATCGCTGGGAAGGGCCAGATATGGGTGTCCCCATAAGTTCAGATATCACACATAGTACAAGAATACAACTAGCCCACAAAATAATAGTTCCATTCGATGTTCACAAGTTCTTTTTAAAATAATCATAATACAATACTTTCCACTTTCGCAAGGTTCAGTAATCAAATATTCAGTCATGCTCAATCCAGTTTTCTAAAACGTATATAATAAATAGTATTCGGATACGAGATTGAAATTCTTGTTCAGAAACGTCTACTAGCAATATTAGCTTTATTATAAAAACAAGCTAAATTGGGAGAAATCACTTACCTAACTTCTTAGATCCCATGTTCTTAATACTCGAGGTACTTCGGTTTCAACTCCTGTATCCATGAATCCCTCCTGCCAACTTCTTAGTTCTTTACTTGTTGATAGACCCTCTCTATCTTGCATCCCCTGCTCCAATACTTATAATAAGTATTCATCTTCATTCCTCTCATCTCCTTTCCTTCCCATTATCAAGGTGCGATGCTTAGAAATTTATAGTAAATGAAGGATTGCTTTCCCTGGCACTTCTCAATAATGCTTCTTATCCTTCTTTGCACATACTACCTTTATCTAAGCTTCACCCAATTATCTTATCAAATTGCCGGTCAATCACCATTATTATCATCCATCATCGAAGCATTATAGAAAGCACTATACAAAGCATGTCTCCTTTCATTTTCCAACCAGTGTGTGTGTGTGTGTGTGTGTGTGTGTGTGTGTGTGTGTGTGTGTGTGTGTGTGTGTGTGTGTGTGTGTGTGTGTGTGTGTGTGTGTGTGTGTGTGTGTGTGTGTGTGTGTGTGTGTGTGTGTGTGTGTGTGTGTGTGTGTGTGTGTGTGTGTGTGTGTGTGTGTGTGTGTGTGTGTGTGTGTGTGTGTGTGTGTGTGTGTGTGTGTGTGTGTGTGTGTGTGTGTGTGTGTGTGTGTGTGTGTGTGTGTGTGTGTGTGTGTGTGTGTGTGTGTGTGTGTGTGTGTGTGTGTGTGTGTGTGTGTGTGTGTGTGTGTGTGTGTTACAAAGGGGCTTATGTATATATGTTTTTCGTGAGAGTAAATCTAATTTTGAGGTCAAACAAGTGCGCATTTTGTACTGAACAAAATACTATGAAGGTCCAAGGAATTTTTTCCACCTAAATGGTTGTTGGGAAAACTTGTAAGCACAAAGGTACTAATTCAAGTTCACAAGACATAAGTATTGGAACATGCGACCTCCTACTGCCATGAACTTCTTCTACCACTTTTTCTTTGAATCATGTGGGGGATTGTTGAAATGAAACTTAGTGATATGCTTTAAAGTAAAAGTCTCACAAAAGTAAAACCCATAAAAATCCATTGTCCCATATTAATAGAGAAGAGAAGAGTGTTTCTTTTGACCGATAAGATTCTGTAACCGTTACAAAAAAATTGCCCATTATTACCTTCCTAAAAATCTTCCCCACATTAATTGTTTTCAATTACATATTTCTTCTCTTTATATACTTTGTTTCTTCATTTTTTTTGGGCACACAAAAACATACACTCTCAAATCCTCTCTTCTTCTCTAGTCTTGGCAGTAGATCAGTTTGCTCTCAAAACCATTGCATCGCAGTGCACCGGAGCTTTGGTTGTCGTGTATTCCTTGAGGTCCGTTGCCAGAAATTCCCTGGTGTACGTGTGGGGCAAATTCGACTTTAGGGTAGTGATTCGTCATGTCACGACTTTCTTTCGAGATAAGTTTGTCCCTTCATTAGCCTTGTTTATAACATCTACCACATGTATCAGCAAATGATTACCTAAACGTGCCTTGTGGCTGAAACGGTAGTTGGAATGGGGTGTTAATTTGAGTATCTTCATGTATATTGACTGCAAAACAAGTAAAAATATTAGATGTAAGAAAGTTAGTGAACTGAACTTTGCAAACTAATATTTTCTTACATTTAGAGATTGCACACCCTTATGTAACAGTATTCTTAAGGCTCTGTTCTTTTAGTAGTTTACATGTCGCATTTCGTTCCGTTTCGCATTCTGTACTTCATTTGTCTCACATTTTCTTCCATTATCCGCGCCGCGGCTTTCTATTCCATTCTAATACATTTTGTTCCTCACCGTCCCTCGCCATTTCGTTGAAGAGAGTAGGGCCTTACTCACATCTCCTTGGCCTCCGAGTTTCCAATTGAACTATGAACTCGGGCCTTTGCAGTTTCAACAACTCTCTGAGCCTCTTCAGCTGAGGCTTCCTCAATAAGGCTCTGTTCTTTTCGCCATTTCCATGTTGCATTCCATTCCATTTAATCTATTCCGTTCCGCGTCATTCCGTTCCGCATTCTATACATCATTTTGTCTTACATTTCTTCCATTATCCGCGTCGCGTCGTTCTGCTCTGTTTCCGTTCCAATCCATTCCTTTTCGTTTGTTTCATTCCTCATTATTCCACACCATTTAGTTGAAGAGAACAGGGCCTAAGCCCTTGGTGCCAGCTAGCCTTCCTGAGCTCGTGTCACCCATACTCAATTATGTCCCACCAAAAAGCTAATTCTTGCTCCCAAATGGCCCAATCCAATTTGTACCAACCTGACCTCCAAGTCATGTCCCTCTAGCCCTTTGACACCTTGCAGGCTACATTCATAGTAACATGGGCCTCGAATTTGTCTGAAAGCTCAGGGTGGTGTGAAGTGTCCTCTCTAGTTAAAAAAAAAATATAGTTAAGAATTTTAAACCTAAAATGCTAAAACCCTAATTTGTAGTACCCATATAAAAAATTCATTCACTTTAAAATCTAAAACAAATAGTCGAATATTACCCAATTTTGACAGCTAAACCCAAATTTCAAAACTCCTTCTTTTTTAACCTCAAACACCTAATTTTAAATATTCCAATTCATAAAGCAAATAAATTGATCATTTTAGACAATCAAGAAACTTTGATAATTTAATTAAACAAGAATTATACTAATTGAACACCATAAATAAGTCATTTTAGTTGTGATTTTAGCTTATCAAACCCTCTAAACCCTAAAAACTTCATCATCCACATATCATCACATTTATTCAAACAAAAATCACATTTATTATACATGCAAACAAAAAATAAAATGGGTGAGTAAATAACCTAACATGATCTACCAGTAAATTGTAGAATTCTCTCGTGCTTCTTCTCTGATTAATGACGCTGCTTTTAAGTTGTTAGAAGTTTTGATGTTGGGAAAATAATTGTGACAAAATGACTTGTGTTGGGTCTTAAGTAACACTTTATAGAGGAAAATGAATTGGTGAGGGTGTACCAAATAGTAGGGTTAGATCGGTCTTTTGGGCTTCTACGTAGGGGCAACAGAGAGAGGGGGAAAAGGGAGGGGTAAATAAGGGGCATTTTCGAGTTAATTTGTTGCCTTAGGTACAAAAATAGCAATTACATATTATAAGTTGACATTTACTACTTTCTGTGCTAAATAACAATTTTTGTCTCTCTCCCAAAAAATAACCTTATGGGTCCTTAAAACCCCCAAAAGGGAAGGTCCTTATCCTATGAAAAAATGAAAGACTTGACCCTTCTAGACGTGTTTGTTGCGGGTATTAAACCGCAACCTCTACTATATGAAAAGGTGCACAACCACTGAGATATTTTCAATTCTTATCTTATATTTATGCTGGACAAACAAGTGTATAACCCCCGAAATTGTCCAGACTCAAAGAAAAGAAGAGGTTCTGCCACTAATGTTTTAGCAAACAGAGTGGATATCCGCCTTTTCAGATTGTTAAAATGCATCGATTCAGCGAACATTCGTATCCGGTTTAATTTTATATATTTTTCCTATTTTCTTTAATTTTCAACTATTTATTTAGTTTTGAACATTGATAATTATACCAAATCCACTTAATTTGCATCAAAGTGTTTAAAATAGAGTAATTTCAAATTTTTAAAGTTAATATACCTAATACAAAGTTATTATAATTGAGTATATTTCAATTTTGTCGGAGCAAGGGTGT